>JAGTTD010000017.1:5789188-6500353 GCA_018398585.1 Simmondsia chinensis | reverse complement strand
TTTCGGCTCATGAGTTTATCTTCAGTGAGAATCAAGCTCCGACTCCTGGGCGATGACCCATAAGTAAGAGAAGCCACCACTGAGATGTCCCCAATATTATCGAGTGAGTATATATTCAGCGAGAATCAAGGTCCGACTCCTGGGCGATGACCCATAAGTAAGAGAAGCCCCCACTGAGATTCCTTCTCTAGACTCTCCTGAGTTTATCTACAGTGAGAATCAAGCTCCGACTCCTGAGCGATGACCCATAAGTAAGAGAAGCCACCACTAAGACGCCCTCAATATTGGGTAGCACATATCTTTATTTAAGCGAGATAGTGCTGCTAGAGATACAATTTTATCTACTCTTTTATATACATACATATATATATATATATATATATATATATATATATATATATATATATATATATATATATTTCATATTTTTCTTTTAGATTCGGGCATAACCCTTCAAAGCTTATTATAAAGTGATAATCCTTAATGCAATCCATTCAAATTTGAATATCTTTTAATAAGAAAGAAAGGTAAAACAACTACGCTAATTAGTAAACTCAATTACCATGGTTTTATTAAGATACTGCCCTGGATTTTTGTTTCACTATTAAAGCGCAAAAACAATTAATTTTTAGGTTATTCCAATTAAATTAGAGTAAACGAGCTAATAAAGAATAGAAAAATAGCCTAAAAAGCATGATGATAAGTTTTTAAAATACAAGGGGATTTTTTTATTTATTTTTTCATATATTGCTGTTATTGTATTATTATTATTCAAAATGCAGTAAAACTTAAAGCGTAGAAAATCTTTTTGTTGGCCGACCCTATTTACATGCCCATACAAAGGCTCGGAACTCTGGAGGCACTTAAGCTGACTCCAAAACAGACAGTAACAGACAACTACGTCAAAATTTTTTTTTAAAAAAAATTCATAAAAATTTTAAAACTTGGCTCTCCCACCCCAAAACTTAAAATTAACATTATTTTAAAAGGAATATAAATAACAAGTGGGAGAGAGGTACTTCCCCGGTTTGAGGATTGCTCTTTGATGGTACATGTGGGTATCGTGCCACCCTCAAACTTATTGTGAAATACTTGTTTAAACAAAAATAAATATGGGACAAAATAATGAAAGGAAAATAGAATTAGATAAATAAAAATAAAAACACTTGGGTTGCCCCCCAAGAAACGCTTAGTTTATAGTCGTTAGCTCGACTTTCTAGGTGGATCTAATTTATATAAATGGATTAAAAACTTAAGATAAAGTTAAAACGAATCAGAAAACTTCAAAATACAACAATCTAAAATAAAATAAAATAAAATAACTAAATGAATGAAGATTAATTTTTCAAATTTTCAACAAACTTTACAATCTGTTAACAATTTCAAATTATAAACACAAACAAAATAATTATTTTTTTATATACGAATTTTTTTTATGTAATAATTCTTTTTTAAGAATTATCATTACAAATAAAAGGAATAAATGAAAAGAAATTTATATTTCAAATTTTACAAAATTTATAAATTATTAACAATTTCAAATTAGTATCAAAACTATGTGGCATTAATATCACTCAATTATAGACAATCTCCGGCAACGGCGCCAAAAACTTGATGCGATGTTTTACTAGCAAGTGTACTAGTCGTTTTAAGTAATACAGAGTGAGTAGAGTATCATTCCCACGAGAATTACTGAGTGAGTACTGAAATTAATCGCTTTAATACTATTTAAAAAATCAAAAAATTGGGGATTTTGATATGAAATAAAGTAAAACAAAATGAAATTAAAAAAAAATTTAAAACTAGATTGATATGAGCCGATTTAAGTTATTTTTTTTATTTTTTATTATTTAATAAAGTCTAAGGCATCCGATTTCACTTTAGTTGCATCAATACGCATTTTCTATTCTCGATATTCAAGTTGTTATTGTGTGTTGATGGTTGAAAATCCTAATTTACTAAACATTCTCTCTCGAGCAATATTTAGCGTACTCTTTAGCATATTAACCCATCACTTTCATGCATGAATTTAAATAAGAAACGAGTTATAAAAGCTCTATAATTTTCTTTTAAAAACCACACAAATCGAGATAATCTCTCTCGAGCGTTCACCCAATTTGTGGTGGTTATCACCTCGGCACTCATCATAAATCTCCTCTCGGTCTCATTATGAATTATTACGGGCCTTAAATGGTGATCAAGCATTTAAAACACATTAAGAACAATGATAAACACTCCAACAACGCAACAACTTAAACATTGAATAACTTGAATTAGAAATGAGCGTATTTTACAACTTAGGCTACATTGTAGCCTTAGATTAACAAAATTAGTTCATGTTAAACTTAATATTAAACATTATAAATATCAAAATATATGAACTAATGAAGAAAAATGATAAAACAAACAAAAATAACAAAAAAACAAAAAAATAGCAAAGAACAAGTCAGGTCTGCAGACAGACTCGACCCATTCTCACCCTTATTTCACTCGATTTTTTTTGTAAACTTGATGAATCAGCTCCTTGAAACCTCCCCTATTTATACAAGTAGGATTGGGAAAAAAAAATTTGGTAAAAATCTCAAAAATCATCTCCCATTGGTGCATCCTGAAGCAGACTGAAGACCTGATTTTTTTGCTATTTTTCTTAATTGTTTGCACACTCCACCGCCCAAATTCTGCACCAAAACATCATATTTATGTTGTGTGATGTTTGTACAATTAATTTGGTTAAACAAATTGAGTTTTAATTGCCAAAATGCAAGTTGTTCATGAAAAACTGTAATCTGCCACCAGTTTCTGCTTCAGTTTTTCCAGCACGATTTTCTTCATTTTTTCATGAAATCCTCCACCCAAATGCTGCAATAACATGTTAAAAAGATGTTAAATAACTTATTTAAGCTTTGTTTCAGTGAATTTAGTTGAAAAAATTCAAAAACATCGAGCTACAAATTGTCTTCCTGAGCGGACTGCAAGTTGCTTTCCAACTTGTAATTTTTTAAAATTTTTAATTTTTTTCTGGTTTTTTAAGTAAAAGAATGCTTATAATAGCTTTAAGTAATGTTTAATTGTATTATAAAATGCATAAAAGATGAGTAATGAGGACAAAAGCTTGAATTTTAGCTAAAAATTGATGCAAAACTTGTGAAATAGGGTGTAAGTTAGGTGTTCTTGGTAATTTTGTATAATTTTTGTTATTATTTTGCAATTTTTTGATTTATCTTACTTTTACTTATTGATATTAATGATAAAGCTTGCAAGATTTAATACAAAATTGGTGTTTTTGCAATAAAATGGGTGAAATAGTCAAAACCGAGCAAAACTGAGCAAAAGTGATAAAAATTAGAAGTAAAATGGTTGAAAATATATTAAAATAATATAAGTAAATACATACTAATTAAGGTTATCAAAATATCCCCAATCTTAAATCTTGCTCGTCCCTGAGCAAGGTTGAATATTTCAGCACCATATCTCATATTTTTCAAGAATTTTTCTACTGTTTAAAGCAAGAGCACCCTAATTCAGAAATGAATAACCGAAAATCAATGTTTAATACTCTAAAGGCAAAATCATCCTTTCTAAGGAAAAACCTGTCAATCACCTTGGTAGCCGAGATTCAAAAGTTAGGAAAGCAAATTAAATTTTATCCGTTCTTTCAAATCTCAAGACATTAAAATTCATAACACTTATAACAAATCTTATCAAGTGTGCCCAAAACTAAAACATTTTTTTTTCTTTTTATTTATTTTTTTGGAGGAACTTATTTCCCCAAGTCACTTTCGGCTCACGAGTTTATCTTCAACGAGAATCAAGCTCCGACTCCTGGGCGATGACCCATAAGTAAGAGAAGCCACAACTGAGATATCCCCAATATTCCCGAGTGAGTATATTTTCAGCGAGAATCAAGCTCCGACTCCTGGGCGATGACCCATAAGTAAGAGAAGCCACCACTGAGATTCCTTCTCTACGACTTTCCTGAGTTTATCTACAGTGAGAATCCAACTCCGGCTCTTGAGCGATGACCCATAAGTAAGAGAAGCCACCACTAAGACGCCCTCAATATTGGGTAGCACATATCTTTATTTATGCGAGATGATGGTGCTAGAGATAGAATTTTATCTACTCTTTTATATACATTTATATATATATATATATATACATATATATATGTATATATATATATATATATGTATATATGTATATATATATATATATATATATGTATATATATGTATATATGTATATGTATATATATGTATATATATGTATATATGTATATGTATATATATGTATATATATGTATATATGTATATATATTTCATATTTTTCTTTTAGATTCAGGCATAACTCTTCAAAACTTATTATAAAATGATAATCCTTAATACAATCCATTCAAATTTGAATATCTTTTAATAAGAAAGAAAGGTAAAACAGTTATGCTAACTAGTAAACTTAATTCCCATGGTTTAATCAAAATACTGCTTTAGATTTTTGTTTCATTATTAAAGCGCAAAAACAATCGATTTTTAGGTTATTCCAATTAAATTGGAGTAAACGAGCTAGAAAGAATAGAAAAATAGCCTAAAAAGCATGATGATGAGTTTTCAAAATACAAGGGGATTTTTTTATTTATTTTTTCATATATTGTTGTTATTGTATTATTATTATTCAAAATACAGTAAAACTTAAAGCGTAAAAAATCTTTTTGTTGGCCGACCCTATTTACATTCCCATACAAAGGCTCCGAACTCTGGGAGGCACTTAAGCCAACTCCAAAACAGACAGTAACAGACAACTACGTCAAAATTTTTTTTTTTTAAAAAAAATTCTTTAAAATTTTAAAACTTGACTCTCCCACCCCAAAAACTTAAAAATTAACATTGTTTTAAAAGGAATATAAAGAACAAGTGGGAGAGAGTTACTTCCCCGGTTTGAGGATTGCTCTTTGATGGTACATGTGAGTATCGTGCCACCCCCAAACTTATTGTAAAATACCTGTTTAAACAAAAATAAATATCAGACAAAATAATGAAAGGAAAATAAAATTAGATAAATAAAAATAAAAACACTTGGGTTGCCTCCCAAGAAACGCTTAGTTTATAGTCATTAGCTCGACTTTCTGGGGAGATCTCATTTATCTAGATGGATTAAAAAGTTAAGATAAAGTTAAAATTAATCAGAAAACTTAAAAATACAACAATCTAAAATAAAATAAAATAAAATAATTAAATGAATGAAGATTAATTTTTCAAATTTTCAACAAACGTTACAATTTGTTAACAATTTCAAATTATAAAAACAAACAAAATAATTATTTTTTTATATACGAATTTTTTTTATTTAATAATTTTTTTTTAAGAATTATCTTTACAAATAAAAGGAATGAATGAAAAGAAATTTATATTTCAAATTTTACAAAATTTACAAATTATTAGCAATTTCAAATTAGTATCAAAACCATGTGGTATCAATATCACTCAATTGTAGACAATCCCCGGCAACGGCGCCAAAAACTTGATGCGATGTTTTACTAGCAAGTACACTAGTCGTTTTAAGTAATACAGAGTGAGTAGAATATCACTCCCACGAGGATTACTGAGTGAGTACTGAAATTAATAGCTTTAATACTATTTAAAAAATCAAAAATTGGGAATTTTGATATGAAATAAAGTAAAACAAAATGAAATTAAAAAAAAATTTAAAACTAGATTAGTATGAGCCGATTTAAGTTATTTTTTTTATTTTTTATTATTTAATAATGTCTAAATCATCCGATTTCACCTTAGTTGCATCAATACGCCTTTTCTATTCTTGATATTCAAGTTGTTACTGTGTGTTGATAGTTGAAAATCCTAATTTACTAAACATTCTCCCTCGAGCAGTATTTAGCGTACTCTTTAGCATATTAACCCATCACTTTCGTGCTTGAATTTAAATAATAAAAGAGTTATAAAAGCTCTATGATTTTCTTTTAAAAACCACACAAATCGCGATAATCTCTCTCGAGCGTTCGCCCAATTTGTGGTGCTTATCACCTCAGCACTCATCATAAATCTCCTCTCGGTCTCATTACAAATTATTACGGGCCTTCAATGGTGATCAAGAATTTAAAACTCATTAAGAACCATGATAAACACTCCAACAACGCAACAACTGAAACATTGAATACTTTGAATTAGAAATGAGCGTATTTTACAACTTAGGCTACAAAGTAGCCTTAGATTAACAAAATTAGTTCATTTTAAACTTACTATTAAACAATAAAAATATCAAAATACATGAACTAATAAAGAAAAATGATAAAACAAACAAAAATAACAAAATAACAAAAAAATAGCAAAGAACAGGTCAGGTCTGCTGCACAGACTCGACCCCTTCTCACCCCTATTTCACTCGATTTTTTTTGTAAACTTGATGAATCAGATCCTTGCAACCTCCCCTATTTATACAAGTAGGATTGGGATAAAAAAATTTGGTAAAAATCTCAAAAATCATCTCCCATTGGTGCATCCTGAAGCAGACTGCAGACCTGATTTTTTTGCTATTTTTCTTAATCATTTCTACACTCCACCGCCCAAATTCTGCACCAAAACATCGTATTTATGTTGTGTGATGTTTGTATAATGAATTTTGTTAAACAAATAGAGTTTTAATTGCCAAAATGCAAGTTCTTCATGAAAAACTGTAATCTGCCACCAGTTTCTGCATCAGTTTTTCCAGCTCAATTTTCTTCATTTTTTCATGAAATTCTCCACCCAAATGCTGCAATAACATGTTAAATATATGTTAAATAACTTATTTAGGCTTTGGTTTAGTGAATTTAGTTGAAAACAATGAAAAAAATCGAGCTGCAAAATGTCTTCCTGAGCAGACTGCAAGTTGCTTTGCAACTTGTAATTGTTTTATATTTTTTAATTTTTTTCTGATTTTTTATGTAAAAGAATGCTTATAATAGCTTTAAGTAATGTTTAATTGTATTATACAAAGCATAAAAGATGAGTAATGAGGCCAAAAGCTTGAATTTTAGCTAAAAATTGATGCAAAACTTGTGAAATAGGGTGTAAGTTAGGTGTTCTTGATAATTTTGTATAATTTTGTTATTATTTTGCAATTTTTTGATTTATCTTTCTTTTACTTATTGATATTAATGACAAAACTTGCAAGATTTAATACAAAATTGGTGTTTTTGCAATAAAATGAGTGAAATAGTCAAAAGCGAGCGAAAGTGATAAAAATTAGAAGTAAAATGGTTAAAAATATATTAAAATGATATACATAAATATATACTAATTAAGGTTATCAAAATACCCTCAAACTTAAATCTTGCTCGTCCCTGGGCAAGGCTGAATATTTCAGCACCATATCTCATATTTTTCAAGAATTTTTCTACTGTTTAAAGCAAGCGCACTCTAATTCAGAAACGAATAACCGAAAATCAATATTTAAGGCTCTAAAGGCAAAATCATCCTCTTTAAGGAAAAACCTGTCAATCACCTTGGTAGCCAAGATTCAAAAGTTAGGAAAGCAAATTAAGTTTTATCCGTTCTTTCGAATCTCAGGACATTAAAATTCATAACACTTATAACAAATCTTATCGAGTATGCCAAAAACTAAAACATTTTTTTTTCTTTTTTTTCTTTTTTGGAGGAACTTATTTGCTCAATTCACTTTCGGCTCATGAGTTTATCTTCAGTGAGAATCAAGCTCCGACTCCTGGGCGATGACCCATAAGTAAGAGAAGTCACCACTGAGATGTCCCTAATATTACAGAGTGAGTATATCTTTAGCGAAAATCAAGCTCTGACTCCTGGGCGATGACCCATAAGTAAGAGAAGCCACTACTGAGATTCCTTCTCTATGTCTCTCTTGAGTTTATCTGCAGTGAAAATCAAGCTCCGACTCCTGGGCGATGACCCATAAGTAAGAGAAGCCACCACTGAGACGCCCTCAATATTGGGTAGCACATATCTTTATTTATGCGAGATAGTGGTGCTAGAGATACAATTTTATCCACTCTTTTATATACATATACATATATATATATATATATTCATATTTATCTTTTAGATTTAGGCATAACTCTTCAAAGGTTATTATAAACTGATAATCCTTAATGCAATCCATTCAAATTTGAATATCTTTTAATAAGAAAGAAAGGTAAAACAGCTATGCTAACTAGTAAATCAATTACCATGGTTTTATCAAGATACTGCCTTAGATTTTTATTTCACGATTAAAGCGCAAAACAATCAATTTTTAGGTTATTCCAATTAAATTAGAGTAAACGAGCTAAGAAAGAATAGAAAAATAGCCTAAAAAGCATGATGATAAGTTTTTCAAAATACAAAGTGATTTATTTATTTATTTTTTCATATATTGCTATTATTATATTATTATTATTCAAAATGCAGTAAAACTTAAAGCGTAGAAAATCTTTTTGTTGGCCGACCCTATTTACATCCCCATACAAAGGCTCCGAACTCTGGGAGGCACTTAAGCCGACTCCAAAACAGATAGTAACAGACAACCACATCAAAAAATTTTTTTAAAAAAAAAATTCATTAAAATTTTAAAACTTGACTCTCTCACCCCAAAACTTAAAAATTAACATTGTTTTAAAAGGAATATAAAGAACAAGTGGGAGACAGGTACTTTCTCGGATTGAGGATTGCTCTTTGATGGTGCATGTGGGTATCGTGCCACCCCCAAACTTATTGTGAAACACCTCTTTAAACAAAAATAAATATCAGACAAAATAATGAAAGGAAAATAAAATTAGATAAATAAAAATAAAAACACTTGGGTTGCCTCCCAAGAAACGCTTAGTTTATAGTCGTTAGCTCGACTTTCTGGGTGGATCTAATTTATCTAGATGGATTAAAAAGTTAAGATAAAGTTAAAACTAATAAAAAAACTTAAAAATACAACAATCTAAAATAAAATAAAATAAAATAAAATAACTAAATGAATGCAGATTAATTTTTCAAATTTTCAACAAACTTTACAATCTGTTAATAATTTCAAATTATAACAACAAACAAAATAATTGTTTTTTATATACGAATTTTTTTTATTTAATAATTTTTTTTTAAGAATTATATTTACAAATAAAATGAAGGAATGAAAAGAAACTTATATTTCAAATTTTACAAAATTTACAAATTATTAACAATTTCAAATTAGTATCAAAACTATGTGGTATCAATATCACTCAATTATAGACAATCCCCGACAACGGCGCCAAAAACTTGATGTGATTTTTTACTCGCAAGTGCACTAGTCGCTTTAAGTAATACATAGTGAGTAGAGTATTATTCCCACGAGGATTACTGAGTGGGTACTGAAATTAATAGCTTTATTACTATTTAAAAAATTGAAAAATTGGGGATTTTGATATGAAATAAAGTAAAACAAAATGAAATTAAAAAAAAAAAGTTAAAACAAGATTAGTATGAGCCGATTTAAGTTATTTTTTTTATTTTTTATTATTTAATAAAGTCTAAGGCATCCGATTTCACCTTAGTTGCATCAATACGCCTTTTCTATTCTCGATATTCAAGCTGTTACTGTGTGTTGATGGTTGAAAATCCTAATTTACTAAACATTCTCTCTCGAGCAATATTTAACGTACTCTTTAGCATATTAACCCATCACTTTCGTGCTTGAATTTAAATAAGAAAAGAGTTATAAAAGCTCTATGATTTTCTTTTAAAAACCACACAAATCGCGTAAATCTCTCTCGAGCATTCGCCCAATTTGTGGTGCTTATCACCTTAGAACTCATCGTAAATCTCCTCTTGGTCTCATCATGAATTATTACGGGCCTTAAATGGTGATCAAGTATTTAAAACTCATTAAGAACAATGATAAACACTCCAACAACGCAATAACTTAAACATTGAATACCTTGAATTAGAAATGAGCGTATTTTACAACTTAGGCTACATCTTAGCCTTAGATTAACTAAATTAGTTCATGTTAAACTTAATATTAAACATTAAAAATATCAAAATACATGAACTAATGAAGAAAAATGATAAAACAAGCAAAAATAACAAAAAAAAAAAAAATAGCAACGAACAGGTCAGGTCTGCTGCACAGACTCGACCCCTTCTCACCCCTATTTCACTCGATTGATTTTGTAAACTTGATGAATCAGCTCCTTGCAACCTCCCATATTTATACAAGTAGGATTGGGATAAAAAAATTTGGTAAAAATCTCAAAAATCCGCTCCCATTGGTGCATCCTGCAGCAGACTGCAGATCTGATTGTTTTGCTGTTTTTCTTACTTTTTTCTACACTCCACCGCCCAAATTCTGCACCAAAACATCATATTTATGTTGTGTGATGTTTTTACATTGAATTTGGTTAAAAATATTGAGTTTTAATTGCCAAAATGCAAGTTCTTCATGAAAAACTGTAATCTGCCACCCGTTTCTGCATCAGTTTTTCCATCTCGATTTTCTTCATTTTTTCATGAAATCCTCCACCCCAATGCTGCAATTACATGTTAAAAAGATGTTACATAACTTATTTAAGCTTTGGTTCAGTGAATTTAGTTGAAAAAATTCAAAAAAATCGAGCTGCAAAATGTCTTCCTAAGCAGACTGCAAGTTGCTTTGCAACTTGTAATTTTTTTATATTTTTTTTTCTGGTTTTTTAAGCAAAAAGAATGCTTATAATAGCTTTAATTATTGTTTAATTGTATTATACAATGAATAAAAGATGAGTAATGAGGACAAAAGCTTGAATTTTAGCTAAAAATTGATGCAAAACTTGTGAAATAGGGCGTAAGTTTGGTGTTCTTGGTAATTTGGTATAATTTTTGTTGTTATTTTGCAATTTTTTGATTTATCTTGCTTTCACTTATTGATATTAATGATAAAACTTGTAATATTTAATACAAAATTGGTGTTTTTGCAATAAAAGGGGTGAAATAGTCAAAAGCGAGCAAAAACGAGCAAAAGTGATAAAAATTAGAAGTAAAATGGTTTAAAATATATTAAAATGATATAGATAAATATATATTAATTAAGGTTATCAAAATACCCCCAAACTTAAATCTTGCTCGTCCCTAAGCAGGGCTGAATATTTCAGCACCATATCTCATATTTTTCAAGAATTTTTCTACTGTTTAAAGCAAGCGCACTCTAATTCAGAAATGAATAACCGAGAATCAATGTTTAAGGCTCTAAAGGTAAAATCATCCATTTTAAGGAAAAACCTGTCAATCACCCCGGTAACCAAGATTCAAAAGTTAGGAAAGCAAATTAAGTTTTATCCGTTCTTTCAAATCTCAAGACATTAAAATTCATAACACTTATAACAAATCTTATCGAGTTTGCCCAAAACTAAAACATTTTTTTTTTCTTTTTATTTATTTTTTTAGAGGAACTTATTTGCTCAAGTCACTTTCGGCTCATGAGTTTATCTTCAGCGAGAATCAAGCTCCAATTCCTGGGCGATGACCCATAAGTAAGAGAAGCCACCGCTAAGATGTTCCCAATATTACCGAGTGAGTATATCTTCTGCGAGAATTAAGCTCTGACTCCTGGGCGATGATCCATAAGTAAGAGAAGCCACCACTAAGATTCCTTTTCTATGACTCTCCTGAGTTTATCTACAGTGAGAATCAAGCTCCGACTCCTGGACAATGACCCATAAGTAAAAGAAGCCACCACTTAGATGCCCTTAATATTGGGTAGCACATATCTTTATTTATGCGAGGTAGTGGTGCTAGAGATACAATTTTATCTACTCTTTTATATATATATATATATATATATATATATATATATATATATATATATATGTATATATATATATTTTTATATTTTTCTTTTAGATTCAGGTATAACTCTTCAAAGCTTATTATAAAATGATAATCCTTAATGCAATCCATTCAAATTTGAATATCTTTTAATAAGAAAGAAAGGTAAAACAGCTATGCTAACTAGTAAACTCAATTACCATGGTTTTATCAAGATACAGCCTTAGAGTTTTGTTTCACTATTAAAGCGCAAAAACAATCGATTTTTAGGTTATTCCAATTAAATTAGGGTAAACGAGCTAAGAAAGAATAGAAAAATAGCCTAAAAAGCATGATGATAAGTTTTCAAAATACAAGGGGATTTTTTTATTTATTTTTTCATATATTGTTGTTATTGTATTATTATTATTCAAAATGCAGTAAAACTTAAAGCGTAGAAAATATTTTTGTTGGCCGACCCTATTTACATCCCCATACAAAAGCTCCGAACTCTGGGAGACACTTAAGCCGACTCCAAAACAGATAGTAACAGAAAACTACGTCAAAATTGTTTTTTTTAAAAAAATTCGTTAAAATTTTAAAACTTGACTCTCCCACCCCAAAACTTAAAAATTAACATCGTTTTAAAAGGAATATAAAGAACAAGTGGGAGAGAGGTACTTCCCCGGTTAGAGGATTGCTCTTTGATGGTGCATGTGGGTATCGTGCCACCCCCAAACTTATTGTGAAATACCTGTTTAAACAAAAATAAATATCAGACAAAATAATGAAAGGAAAATAAAATTAGATAAATAAAAATAAAAACACTTGGGTTGCCTCCCAATAAACGCTTAGTTTATAGTCGTTAGCTCGACTTTCTAGGTGGATCTAATTTATCTAGATGGATTTAAAAGTTAAGATAAAGTTTAAACTAATCAGAAAACTTAAAAATACAACAATCTAAAATAAAATAAAATAAAATAACTAAATGAATGAAGATTAATTTTTCAAATTTTCAACAAACTTTACAATCTATTAACAATTTCAAATTATAAAAACAAACAAAATAATTGTTTTTTATATACCAAATTTATTATTTAATAATTTTTTTTTAAGAATTATCTTTACAAATAAAATGAATGAATGAAAAGAAATTTATATTTCAAATTTTACAAAATTTACAAATTATTAACAATTTCAAATTAGTATCAAAACTATGTGGTATTAATATCACTTAATTATAGACAATCCCCGGCAACGGCCCCAAAAACTTGATGCGATTTTTTACTAGCAAGTGCACTAGTCGCTTTAAGTAATACAGAGTGAGTAGAGTATCATTCCCACGAGGATTACTGAGTGTGTACCGAAATTAATAGCTTTAATACTATTTAAAAAATCGAAAAATTGGGGATTTTGATGTGAAATAAAGTAAAACAAAATGAAATTAAAAAAAAAAGTTATAACTAGATTAGTATGAGCCGATTTAAGTTATTTTTTTATTTTTTATTATTTAATAAAGTCTAAGGCATCCGATTTCACCTTAGTTGCATCAATACGCCTTTTCTATTTTCGATATTCAAGTTGTTACTGTGTGTTGATGGTTGAAAATCCTAATTTACTAAATATTCTCTCTTGAGCAATATTTAGCATACTCTTGAGCATATTAACCCATCACTTTCGTGCATGAATTTAAATAAGAAAAGAGTTATAAAAGCTCTATGATTTTCTTTTAAAAACCACACAAATCGCGTTAATCTCTCTCGAGCATTCGCCCAATTTGTGGTGCTTATTACCTTAGCACTCATCATAAATCTCCTCTCGGTCTCATTATGAATTATTACGGACCTTAAATGGTGATCAAGCATTTAAAACTCATTAAGAACAATGATAAACACTCCAACAACGTAATAACTTAAACATTGAATAACTTGAATTAGAAATGAGCGTATTTTACAACTTAGGCCACATCGTAGCCTTAGATTAACAAAATTAGTTCATTTTAAACTTAATATTAAAAATTAAAAATATCAAAATACATGAACTAATGAAGAAAAATGATAAAACAAACAAAAATAACAAAAAAAAAAAAAAAGAACAGGTCAGGTCTGCTGTACAGACTCGACCCCTTCTCACCCCTATTTCACTTGGTTTTTTTTTTGTGTTTTTTGGTTTAAAAACTTGATGAATCAACTCCTTGAAACCTCCCCTATTTATACAAGTAGGATTGGGATAAAAAAATTTGCTAAAAATCTCAAAAATCAGCTCCCATTGTTGCATCCTGTGGCAGACTGCAGATCTGACTTTTTTGCTATTTTTCTTGATGTTTTCTACACTCCACGGCCCAAATTCTGCACCGAAACATCATATTTATGTTGTGTGATGTTTGTACAATGAATTTGGTTAAAACAAATCGAGTTTTAATTGCCAAAGTGCAAGTTGTTCATGAAAAACTTTAATCTGCCACCTGTTTCTGCATCAGTTTTTCCAGCTCGATTTTCTTCATTTCCTCATGAAATCCTCCACCCAAATGCCGCAATAACATGTTAACAAGATGTTAAATAACTTATTTAAGCTTTGGTTCAGTGAATTAAGTTGAAAAAATTCAAAAAAAATCGAGCTGCAATGTGTCTTCCTGAGCAGACTGCAAGTTGCTTTGCAACTTGTAATTTTTTTTTATATTTTTTTAATTTTTTTTCTGGTTTTTTATGTAAAAGAATGCTTATAATAGCTTTAATTGATGTTTAATTGTATTATACAATGCATAAAAGATGAGTAATGGGGACAAAAGCTTGAATTTTAGCTAAAAATTGATGCAAAACTTGTGAAATACGGTGTAAGTTAGGTGTCATTGGTAATTTTGTGCAATTTTTGTTATTATTTTACATTTTTTTTAATTTATCTTGCTTTTACTTATTGATATTAATGATAAAACTAGCAAGATTTAATGCAAAATTGGTGTTTTTGCAATAAAATGGGTGAAATAGTCAAAACCGAGCAAAAGGGATAAAAATTAGAAGTAAAATGGTTAAAAATGTATTAAAATGATATAGATAAATATATACTAATTTAAGGTTATCGATTTCCTAGCAGCATTTCGGCATATTATCACTTCTTTTGAAGGAATGATGGGAACTCCTAGTTGATTCTGATCACAACCCCCTCCAGCTCCTCAAGCTCTCAGCAGGGGCCATCTTAGGATATTTTGCTCAATCTTTGAAATCTTGGAGAAACTTGGTCTAGTTACTAAAAGGCCAATCTCCCACCCGCCCCTAATTTTTCTAGAGGAGATGCAATCCTCTCAGAGATAGGAGGAGTGACTCTTTGTGATGTAACCTGAAAGAGACAACATAAAAGAAGTCAAATTAAGTCCCAACTTTGGAGTAAAGCTAGAGTCAAGAAGGACTAATTTTTACCTCTGGAACTTCAACTGGAGGGATAGGAGGGACTTCTGTTGATGTCTTAGCCACTAAATTTCCCTCCTCGAGGAGGACTTTTAGAAAAGACAACACTTGCATGTTAGAACTAATTAATGGCATGGACATCAAGGATTCGTGAGCCAAAGAGAGAGATGACACCTCCATGAATCTCTTTGATGGTTATTGAGGACGTTCCTAGAAAAAAAATTTTGAGCCCAGACAAGGCCCTGTCTCAAAGAGGCTAAGACTGGAGCTTATCTAGGCAATTCACTTACAAGTGACTCCTAGGTTGAAGTGACTATATCTCCTTCTTCACAAGTGCTTGAGCAAAGAGATTCAGTTTCCGAAGGGAGCTCTAGCACGTGTGGCTGTGACATGTCTCATATTTACGCATCTTTTAATTTTTATTTCACTTATTTTGTACCTAATTAATTACAACTTTATACTCACTTTGACAATTTTAATGTTTATAGTTTCGAAGATTAAAATCTCAGAAATTGTCAAATTTGATGCAAATAAGACAAATTCGAAGCATACATAATTAAATCAAGTCAATCGAGATTCGGGACAAGAACGTATAAGTCCGACCCACACCAGTACAATCATCTTCAACCTCAGTTCACCCCCGTCCGCCCGTTAGTTGCATGGCCAAATTTCCAGCAGCAGCACAGCCCATCAACGCCAGCCCACGTCCTCACTACTAGAGCTCAACACCACATGCCCAGCCCAGACCTGTCACCAACGCAACACGGCAACCCAATAACTCAAGCCAGCCCAGCGCATCACCTTCATCAAGTCCACCACTAGGTTGTCTTCAACAGGCCCATCGTCACCCGCCTTCGGCCCAGAACTGATAGGGCTTGTTCAGCAGCAATATTTAAGCTGAATTCGATCTTTGTTTCTGGGGGAAAAAGGACGGCCTCAAATTCACTTTCTCCCTCTGGCGAATTTTCTTTTCCTTTTTCATTAAATTGGAATGAGAGTGAAATTAGCGTGAGGACCGACATGAGTTCGTCCATCTCCTCCTTGACCTGTTCATTCTTGATGGGGAGCTAACTTGCTCTTTAGGATTAGATGAAGTCTTAACCTTTAATTTTGTTTACTTTTAATTTAGGTTAATTTGATTTTTTTTTAAATGAATTGCTTGATTGAGATAAATACTTTGAAATATTATGTTTTTATCATTTATTCAATTGAGATGGTTATTGAGTTTGTAACCTTTGATCGTTAATGTTGATATTTATAAGTTAATTGTTTGTGCTTATAGCCTTATGACTAATTAATCAAGCAATAGTATTCACCGAATTGTTAATTTAAGCCTATCTTCCCTATGCTTTTGTTAGATAGGGTCAATACGTGATAATTAACAATACGTTAGGTTGAGCTTATTTTCCTTATACTTTAGTTAGAGAGCTTAATACATGATAGTAACAACATCACCTTAGTAGGCTGAAGCTTGTAGCCTAAACCACTACCCGTGTGACAATCAATAAACTCAATCTAAGAGTTAACGCAAAAATAATTGGCTAATGATGGATTTGAAACCCTAGGTTCCAATTCCAAACTCTTTTCTCTGTTAGAAGTAGAATTACTTAGTTTAATTTTTGTTTCTTTAGATTAATTAACACAAAATTCCATGATTTTTCTTGAATCAATTTAGATCACAAAATTAATTCACTTACTCTTAGTCCCTGTGGTTCGACACCTTCTCAGCCTACACTTCAATTCAGATGTGATTAGTGAATAGGGTTTAATATTAAATTCTGACAGATATAGAAAAACACATCAAGATTTTGGTGACATTGCCGGGGACTAGGCAACGTTCGTAATTTTATTTTTGTGATTTTCTTTGATTCTTAACTTAGGATTTTTAACTTTTTTTTTTTAATTGTTAATTGTTTCTTTTCTTTAGAAAAAATTAATTACAAAATTTTATTTATTTTCTTTTCTTTAAATTTTTTTTCTTTTTTTTCATAGCGTTAATTGTCTTGTGATTTTTGTGTATAGGTAGATTTTAGGATGGCTTATTATTTGTGTTTTTCTTTTAAGTGTTTGTTTTATTTATTTTGCTAATTTTTATTTTTAGTTTTACTTGCTTCTTATGGTTGTTTGTTCATGCACGGTTGTCGCTCTTTATCTCTTGACCTTACCATATTCGACCCTAAGATTGAAAAGACCTTAAAACACCTTAGAGCCCAACACCGAGCACACACCGCAATGGCTGACGAACAACGACCACGTCCACTTATGGAGTATTTTACTCCCACCACATACACCTCACCTTCATGTATTAGGTTGCCACCTACAGCCCTTCAGTTCGAGCTTAAGCCAAATACCATACAGATACTTTCTTCATTCCATGGCTTAGGCAATGAGAATCCATACTCACACTTGGACAGTTTCATGAAGGTTTGCTCAATCTTCAGGATTCCTAACGTTAGTGATGACGCCATCCTACTTCGCCTTTTTCCTTTCTCATTGAAGGATAAGGCTAAGTATTGGTTAGATACCTTACCTAGTGGGACGATTAGTACTTGGACTCAAATGCAACAAGAATTTCTTAAGAAATTCTATCCCATTAGTAAGACCAATACTGCTAGGAGAGCCATTTACACCTTTGCCCAACTTTCGAGTGAAGTGTTTCATGAGAGTTGGGATAGGCTTAGGAAATTGCTAAGAGCTTGTCCATATCATGCTATCCCTAAATGGCAACTAGTCCATAACTTTTATTATGGGTTGAATGAAAAGGGTCAACAAACTGTTGATGCCTCTTGTGGTGGTCAGTTCCTTAGGAAGAATGAGGATGAGACTTGGGAACTTTTCGAACATTTAAATGAGAATCCACAACAGAATGCCGCATATGCAAGTTTAAATGTTGCTAGGTTAAATAGAGGAGTATAAGAAATCGCTTACACCTCTATCTTAGATAAAAAAGTAGACTCTCTTACCTCTTCTATGAAGCAGATTACTTCCTTATTTAAGATGACATTGACCACCCCCCCCCCCCCCCCCTCCTCTCTCCTATACCTAATGTCTCTAATGTTCAAAACACGCATAGTGCTTATTCTTCATGTTCTAGTATCTCTCATTCTACATTTGAGTGCCCCTCTGCTTCACCCTTTGTTGAGTGCTCACAGGAACAGGTTAATGCAGCCCAAGGATTCTCAAGGAACGATCAGTACTCCAACACATATAATCCGGGTTGGAGAAACCAACTGAACTTCCCCTGGAGATAAGGAGGAGAAGGACAATTCATGCAACAACAACAGAATCCACAAACTCAATAATCCGGTATGCCACGACCTCTCGGTTTTCAATCGCAAGGGTATTTTTTTTTTTTTATAAGTCAGTGAATAAATATCAAAAAATTGCACCGATGTACGTCCACACATGAGTACGAGGGGCATACCCCAAGACACGGCCGAAGCCTATAATGCAATCCAACGAAAAGGAAGTAAAAACATGCAAAGCAAACAAAGGAAATACAAAGGAACATCAAAAGAAACTCCTAAGTGCAACCTCAAAGATAACAAAGGAAATACAATGAGAACATCAATGCATCCAAGCAGAACCTAACCAAAGCGAGCCAAAGACAATCATAATTTCTTCTCGCCCTTCAATTTCTTGTTGTTAACTTGGGCTTGCTTCTTTGAAGCCGCTCTAGTCATCCGACAGTCAATCTGAGTCTAAACCACTGAACTCTCTTCAGGCGAAACAGAAGCAGTAGTGTCCGTGGTGTCAGAAAAGATGCCATGATCACTGGAACTTACGGTGCAGTTACTCGGAACACTAGCTTCCATGTTCATGCCAGAAAAATCAGGTTCCATAAGCCCAATTAAGTCAAGTTGAGTGTCAATAATTTCAACCGGAACCATAGCATGACTCAAATCCTCCGCATGGGTAGACAAATTGCATCCAACTGAAAATCTGAGAGGCCCAAAGGGTCCCCAACCCGATCTGAAAAACCGGGCTGGGGAGAGGGAGCCGTGGCCCAGATGGTCCCGGCATGAGAGCCCGAAGCCCATGCGACTTCGGGAGGACTAGCACGTATGTGCTAGGCTGAGGGATGAGCTGAGCTCACCCTCGGTTCTGGGCTTATGGGCCCAGAACGCAGGGAACCCCCCAGCAGCATGGGGGGGGGGGGTGACGGGCCCAATCCGAACTCCCAGAGAAGGCCCACTAGAAGACGGCAAAGCGGGCCAAGTAGTAGATAGTATACCAGCAACATGCGGCCCAACCCGATCAACCCCGACCCCCAAGCCATTATCCGCTAGCCAAATTGAAGACCCGGACTGATCCAAAACAGCTAAAGGCCCAGCTGGCCCATGATGAACACCACCCTCACCAACTTGCAGCCCAACCCTAAGTTGACCGCTAGATTCCTCCCTAGGCCCAATAATAGGCCCAAGGCCCTCCTCATGCATCGGCCCTAGGGTGGGCACCACGCCACCTCCCGCGGTGGCTACCCCATGGTCCACCTCCGGAAGGGTATGCTTCTAACTATCTCAACCTTCTAATTTGAGCTCTAATTCAAATTTTGAAAAGAAGGTCTTGGGTACGCTGAAAGGTTTAGAAGCTAATTCCCAACTCCTGCACTCCCATATACAATCGATCTAAAACCTAGAAACCCAAATAGGTCAGCTAGCTAACATTTTGAGTAAGAGAGATGAGGAAAGACTCCCTAGCCAAACTGTAGAGAACCTTAGGAACTGTGTAAAGCAAGACAACTATCCTCTCCATCAAGAACAAGTAAAGTCCATTACAGTGTTGAGAAGTGGGAAGGAAGTTGACAATAGGATGAGTGCTGAGAGTGAATGAGTGGTGAGGGAGAAGAGAAGAGCTAGGAAAGAGAGGACATCATTGAGGTCAAGACCTCTAATCTTCCTTCCTCATATGAACATAGAGTACCCTTCCCCCCGGCTTTAGTTACACCACATCCAAATAGTGGGAAGATATTTTGCAGACATTTAGGCAAGTAAAGATAAACATTCCCCTTCTCGATGAGATTAAACAAATCTCGGCCTATGCGAAGTTCATTAAGGATCTACTGAACCAAAAGAGGTGCTCTAGAGCACATCTACCTAAGAAAGTGTTTTTAGCTGTGTATGTGAGCTCCATTTTGAAGCATGACACTCCTATTAAATACAAAGACCCTGGTGTCCCCACCATCTCTTGTTCACTTGAAGACTACCCGATCGATAAAGCTTTACCAGACTTAGGAGTGAGTGTCAACATTATTCCTTACTCGGTTTATGAGAAGTTGAGCTTGGGAGATTTGCAACCCGCCACAGTGACCTTGCTGTTAGCTAATAGATCAACTAGGATTCCCCGTGGTGAGCTAGTAAAGGTAGGCAAAGCCATATTTTATGCTGATTTCCTTGTGCTTGATATGGAACCTTCTAGTCATTCAAAAAACCATATCCTTGTCATTCTAGGAAAGCCTTTCTTAGCAATAGCCAATGCCACAATTAATTGTAGATCTGGGGTAATGGATATTAGTTTTGCAAACATGACCACTAGGTTAAATAGTTTCAAGGCTTCAATGGGACCTACTAATGAGGATGAGTTGGAGTGTTTTTGTGTAGATGTTGCTGATGATTTAGATGACCAAACACTCCCCTCTACCTTAGTTAGTGATCCCCATGATGAGAATGCGAAACCTTCTTAACAAATGCAACGAAGGTTAAACCTGGGCATGAAAGAAGTCTTGGGTTGGGAAAAGAATCACGACGTTATGGTTCAGGAGGGAATTGTACTAGGTCATAGGTTGTCTAAGGAGGGTATTGAGGTTGATAGAACTAAGATAGATTTGAATGTCAACTCGCCCGCTTCCTTGAATATGAAGCCAGTTAGAGCCTTTCTAAGTCATGCAAGTTTCTATAGGGGATTCTTTAAGAATCGTGGGAAGTTAGCTAGACCATTACAAGTGTGCTACCTCAGGACATAACAGTTGAGCTCGATGAGTCTTGGTTAGGAGCTTTTCAAAAGCTTTAGTCTATGCTTGTTGTTGGCCCCAATAGGTATCCACCCGACTACTCTTTCCCTCCTGAAATAATGTGCGACACTTCTGATTTTGTTGTAGACGTTGTCTTAGGTGAGCTCAGTGAAGTCGTTTCTTTGGTTGATGCCATTACTTGATTTTCGCTAGACCCATAGCACCCGGCTGAAGGCGTAAAACTTAACGCTCCTAGGAGGCAGCCTAGGTTTGTTAATTCTTGTTTTTAGTTTAGTTTCTGAGCTAATTAGTTGTTTGGAGTCTTGTTTCTCTCTTTTTCAGGTTCTTGTCTCGGGTTGAAGGAGTCATGTATACATGTTCACGCTACCTTGTCAGGTTGTATCACTCTATCTCACTTATTTCTTGTGCTTTAATGATTAACATTGTCGCATTGAAGATAATGCATGATTTCGGTGTGGGGGTAAGGCTCATTTGCATGGGCTCATTTTTGGTCAAATTTTTAACATTTTTTGTGCATTTTGAGTGTGCATTATAACCTTTTAGCCAAGTTTTTTCCTTGATTGATGTATATGTTATGACAATTGTGGGATTAATTGTCTATTTCCTTCCCTTGATTCCATGAGATTAAATGGTTCCACTTCATACTTGTTAGTGAGTATTGTCGATCATTGTTGATGTTAATCGGCTCTACTCATGCCGCTCATATATTCACTATGCACAGGACCTTCGTGTTTTGGAAAATCTGAAAAATTTAAGTAAACAATCATATATGTCTTGAGTTTTGCAGGCTTGCTCTGTTGGCTTATCCTAATCCTAATCTCTTGATGTTATGTAAAGTACTTGCTAATCAATGTCGATTGTAATGTTGAGGTACTTGTTATGTGAAAGTCCAAAAATTGGACAAAAAAAAAAAGAAGAGGAAACAAAATAAAGGAAAAAGAAAATGAAAAAATGAAAGGAAAGAAAGAAAAAATGTTTCCTCCAAAGTAAAGCAAAAAGCAAAAGAAAAAGAAGAAAGTGAAAATTGATGTGCATTCATGATAAAGTTGTTCTTTTTTTATACTACATCGATATCAAAATGTTGTAAAGTGGTCACTCATATGCCATTTAGAATTCTCAATGTGCGGGCATGTGTTTCGGTAATTCAATAGTGTGGATGTACAAAACCTTAGTATATTTGGTTGGATACGAGAATTCAAGGAGATTCCATGGCACGAGGTCTCATTCATTTTCACATGTGTACTTAAATTGTTTGAGTAGTTTCTATTGATTGATACAAGGTTAATGGAATTCTATGATGAGTTTTGAAGTTTAATCATCTAAATTCATAGAATTGGATAATGCTCTAGATGACTTAATCTTGTCTTGACTTGTAAGGTATGTGTTAACCTCGAAAAACTTGGTGAAGGTTGGGGTAGTTGATTGCTTGAGTATTTGAGTTTATCCTATACTTTGCTTGAGGACTAGCAAATGTTAGGTGTGGGGGCGTTGATGTGTCTCATATTTATGCATCTTTTAATTATTATTTTAATTACTTTGTACCTGATTAATTACAACTTTATACTCACTTTAACAATTTTAATGTCTATAGGTTCAAAGATTAAAATCTCGAAAATTGTCAAATTTGGTGCAAATAAAACAAATTCGAAGCATAAATAATTAAATCAAGTCAATCGAGATTAGGGACAAGACCATATAAGTCTGACAATCATCTTCAACCTCGGTTCACCCCTGTTAGCCCGTCAGTTGTGCACCCCAATTTCTAGCAGCAGCACAGCCCATCAACGCCAGCCCACGTCCTTACTACCAGAGCCCAACACCACATGCCCAACCTGGACCTGTCACCAGTGCAAAACAGCAACCCAACAACTCAAGCCCAACCCAGCGCATCACCTTCGTCGAGTCCACCACCAGGTTGTCTTCAACAGGCCCATCATCACCCACCTTCGGCCCAGATCTAATAGGGCTTGTTCAGCAGCAGTATTTAAGCTGAATTCGAACTCTATTTCTAAGGGAAAAAGGACGGCCTCAAATTCTTTTTCTCTCTCTAGTGAATTTTCTTTTCCTTTTTCGTTAAATTGGAACAAGAGCGAAATTAGCGTGAAGACCGACATGAGTTCGTCCATCTCCTCCTTCACCGGTTCATCCTTGTTGGAGAGCTAACTTGCTCTCTAGGGTTAGATGAAGTCTTAGCCTTTACTTTTGTTTACTTTTAATTTAGGTTAATTTGCTTGTTTACATGAATTGCTTGATTGAGATAAATACTTTGAAGTATTATGCCTTTATCGTTTATTCAACTGAGATGATTATTGAGTTCGTAACCTTTGATAGTTGATGTTGATATTTATAAATTAATTCTTTGTGCTTGTAGCCTTAGGATTAATTAATCAAGCAATAGTATTCACCAAATTGTTAATTTAAGCCTATCTTCCCTATGCTTTAGTCAAATATGGTCAATACGTGATAATTAATAATACATTAGGTTGAGCCTATTTTTTTATGCTTTAGTTCGATAGGGTCAATACGCAATACTAACAACATCACTTTAGTAGGTTGAAGCTTGTAGCCTAAACAACTACCTGTGTGACAATCAATAATCTCAATCTAAAAGTTAAAGCAAATAATTGGCTACTGATGGATTTGAAATCCTAGGTTCTAATTCCAAACTCTTTTCTCCGTTAGAAGTAGAATTACTTAGTTTAATTTTTGTTTCTAGATTAATTAATACAAAATTCCATAATTTTTCTTGAATCAATTTAGATCATAAAATAAATTCACATATTCTTAGTCCTTGTGGTTCGACACCCTCTCGCCCTAGACTTCAATTTAGATGTGTTTGGTGAATAAGGTTTAATATTAAATTTTGATAGATGTAACAAAAACACATCAGGCTGCAGTGGAGAGTCTAAGATTTCCATTATGACTAAAGTTTTTGTCTCCTATGTCTATACAAGGCTTAGTTAGAATTGCTTTGGCAAGAGATGAACAAAAGAAAACTAGCCAGGAAAGGCTAATACCTCCTGTTGGGGATGTTTGGCTCTTCTCTCTCTCATCGGCTATGAGATTAGTACTTCTTCGTCTTCTTCTTCTTTTCCTTTTATTGTCTGAATGGCTCTAGGTGGAGGAGCAGGAGGATCATCTCTCCTAGTTCTTTTCTTTGAGCCACCAATTTTGAGAGCTGGTGGAGCAGTCCCAGGAGGAGATTCTTCCAATAGCGTTCTAGTAAAGCTTTGACTGTTCCTGGGACTTTACTAAGTAGCTGAGGCTATAAGAAAAGAACAAAGATGAGTCTTTGTTTAAGCCATCTAAAGGAAAAAATTGAAGCCTACTTCAAGGATGGCTATTCACCTGGTAATGCCTTCTTTGGGGTCTACCTTATTTTGACTGGCTGGGCTCCTCTCGAGCTAGGACATGCAAGCTCAAGGGGAGGCATAAAATATTGCTTGGTACCGTTAGCCTCCAAAGAGGACCAATATGCTTAGAACCAAGATATAAAACAAGGTGTGGCACATGGGGCATACCGGCAAGCAACAAGGTACTCATAGGTTGACTTAACCTTGTGGTTAGACTCATAAAGATGTTTTTATTAAGAGAGCTGAATAGAGATCATCTTAGTCCACCATAGGTTGTTGGTCCTCAGACTTGGAAAAGGAATGTCTGGGACAGTCCCAAGCTACCTGGCAAACAACCCAGGCCTATTTGGTGATAGAAAAAGAGATCTTAAGGGCACATGTTTGCCTGCTAGATTTGAAGATTAATGTCTACAAAGACATCATAATAGAGGTCTAGTTTCCTGAACCAACAAGGACTAAGTTTCCTCTCTTTGAAGGGAGTCCATTGGATCCCTAACTTACCTTAAGGAAACATAAGTCTCTCAAGGCATTGGTCAAAAGACCATCCATGGGAAAAAGAACCTCTCTTTGAGCAAATTGCTCTCTATAACATGTGACCTCCTTGTCTATGGAGACAAAGGAGCCTCTATGCCAAAGCTCAAAAAAATAGGCTAAGGCCTAGAGTTGGATGAGCCATAAGGGTCCTCCTAGCTGGACAACATAGTTCATGACTATGATATCGCTAAAGCACCCATACACTTGAGCCAAAAATAGTGGTCCAAGAGCCAATAAACAAGTGCTGAAGGCCAGGTTTATTGCCACCATCCTATAAGACTTAAGTACAGTGTTGGAGGAGTTAGCAAAAAAGAACTTATTCAACCAAAATAAGTAAAAACAAATCTCTTCTTCCTTGGACCCTCGTCCATAGTTATGACTTTCTGTGACAAAAACTTTAACAAAAGTCTAACAACCACTGGGCAAGTCAGTCATAAAGAAAGAAGAGGCAAAGGTTTCAGCCTCTTTAGAAACAAAAGAATCAAGAGGCAACTCCTCTCTTCCTGCAGAAAGACCTATTAAGACTGCTATGCCCTTTAAGGTAGTCCTTAGAAAGCCCTCAAGGGGAACAAAAGCGTTATAACAGATGTTTCAACAACAGGTGAGTACCGCCATAATGGGATAGTCATACCTGAGAGCGATCTTGGAGAGTCTGGTAGCTTTGTAGATGCTAACTTTCCTCCATTTCTATTCATAGGTGAGGATCAGTTGGTCCACCCATTTAACATACCGCTTGTTCAAGAATGTCCACCCTTTGAAGGGGGCAACTTCTTTGCAAATGCACCTTTCGCCACAAGAATGACCTACAGAAGCTATGTGAAGTAAAGGAGATTCATCAATATTTGGGAACGCGCTTTCAAGGCTAGGGACATCAAAATAAGGTTCAAAGATGGGCCTAGGGCACAGGGTTCAAAGAATAAAGAAAGATCATTCTCAAACATTCAAGAAAGATCCTACGTGATGATACCAAGGTCAATAGGCTCTGAAGCTTACCAGAGACCATTGAAACATCTGATTGAACTAGACATGCCAATTGCTCAATAGGGCTATCGGCCTGAGGGATGGAGGCAGAGACAACGTAAGAGATTTGAGCCATTTCATAGTGGTTTAAATAATCTCAACATGCAAAGAACATGTTAGCAACAGAGAACGGAGAAATCAAGAGCAGAGTCCAAGTGTTTTTGAGCGCTCGATCACAATGAAGAGGAAGCACAAAGAAAAAGTGAAGCTTCAAAGCCCTAACTATCATACTTATAGAATGTGGGAACGAAGGAAGGTAGAACATCAAACAGTGTTCTCTTGAGCTCCCTGTAGCAGTTAGAGGTCAAATCAAGTAGATTTTTTACCCGTTCGAAATCTAAAATTACCAATGTAAAAGGGAGGAATTTGTTTACACCCCAAAATCAAGGGAGTTGGGACGAGACCGATTTGAGCAAAGCACCACCCCCTTGTCACTGAGGCTCTCCTCGAGGGAGATAAGGCCTTTCGGTGCTAAGATAATGTTGTCACGCACCCAGTTGCATGAGGAGTTTATGCCTGATAAGGGTAATAGCCACTCGAGGCTCGAGATGATTGAGGGGGTAAAAGGAGCTCGAGCTTGAAGGACTTCCTAGAAAGGTGCAAGAAAGGTGGTTTCCAGGCTCGAGGTAGTTCTTGGAGTGTAATTTCGAATGCGTGGGCCTCAAGCTTATACAACAGAACGTGGGGGCATCTAGTAAGGACTCAAGCTGAAAAAGCAAACCTAGGCTTCTAGAAAGACGCTCGAGCACATCAAATTTAAGGCATGTTAACTACCCATTCACGCACCAAAGGAGAATTGAGGTGAACATGGGAAGAAAATGTCGTGGAATTAAGGAGTAGAAGCTATTTCCTCCTATAAATAAAAAATACTATTGTAGTTGTAAAGCATCCAACACCACTCATACAAACTTCTTCAAGTTTCTTTACAGCACACTTGTGCTTTTACCTAGGAGTAGTGTAACTTAGCTTAGTTTAATACTTGGTTTCGTTAGAGTAATACAGTTCTTCAGGCTTCAGGTATGAGCTCCTTGTTTTATTTCTATTCCCAAAATCAACGAGTTTAGAATTGAGGCTTTAGTTTTGACAGCCAAGGCTTAACCTTGTTTGTGTTGATCCTCATCTAGTGACCCAAACATGGTTTGCTCCACCTAAATTTTTTTCAAACTCTAACTCATTTGAGTTACCATAAGTCAACGGTGTCAGACTTAAGAATCTGATTGACTCAAGCTAATAAGTGGACTGCTGAGCTCTTGAGTTTGTTTCCACCCTAGTTCTTGACTTTTAAGTGTACGAGGAAAGGTGTCTATGGGCCCTGCTCTGTCTCTATAACTTTCACTTAAGTTAGGTCCATATCCTTTTAATTTTATGTCAACTTACATATTAAAAAATCCACAAAAAAAAAAAATGTTTCCTTGATTGGAGCATAAGCAGAATCCACATGTTTAACAAACGAAGTTGAATGCACCTAATGCATCACTTCTTTTCTCCGAGAAGGTGAGTGGTTGCGGTCAAAGACACGCAGTCCAAAATTTAGACCCGCTCCCTAGTCACGGCGAGTCCCTTTTGCATGTTTGTTTAAATCTGTATTTACCGCGACCACATTCACACATTTAATAGACAAATAAAGCAATATTAGGAAGTCGATCGAAAAAGATTCTAAAATGGGGTCAAAAAGCCCCTCGAACTGTTCTTTGAAAAGAATTCTAATATCCTTTTTTACTTTTAAGTCCATCCTCATCCTCAGCTGCTCCTAGAAAAATCGTGACTGGTGATTATGCCATAGTCACAGTCCCCCGTTTGTCTACGTAACAGAGAATTAAAGTATCATCCACAATAATTTCTTCATTTGTCTTATTCTCAAGCATTAAAAATAAATCATCCAAATGCTTCACTGACCATTTTTTGGCAAAAACAACTATTTAGGTGATATTTTGTTAGAATACATTATATTATGGTTAGAATATATTGTATAAATTAAATAAGGCTAGACTACATTGCATAGGTCAAATATGTATATATTTTCATATAATGTAATTACGTATTCATTATAAATACAAGAGGGGCCACCTCATTTTTGTGTGTCTAAATTTCAAAATTTCATGGTACTAGAGCTAACCCTAACTCCCTCTCCTAAATAAGACAAACCCTAGCCACCCTCTTTTCCCTTTCAAAATATTCAAAAATAAGACTCTAAAATATTAAAAAGAACCCTAGCCACCTAGCGCCGCCATCAACCACCAGTGCCCCACCGACCCTTACCCATGTGCCACACCCCTGCTTCGAACAACCTTATACATGTCCCATTGGTTCACTGCCACTCTCCCATGGCGGATTCTCACTTGTCAACTACCTCTCCCTCCACTGCCACTTCGTCGCCACCGCTTGCTGCGCCACCGATATCCAGTGGACTAGCCTCTCTTCCCACACCATTTAGCATTTCAAATGTCCGACATTAAATATCATTTGCCCTAGATCTGAATGATCTGCCTACTTACTTTGTATGGCGCTGCTCTTTTCTCTTTGCTTGTTGGGGTTACACTGTGGATGACCACCTTGATGGGTCTTCTTTACCATAGGCTGCTACAGATCTAACTTACCGTTATTGGAGATAGGTCGACAATCTTTTTACCTCTTGGATACCCAATACTATTTCTCCTGATCTTGCTAGTGTTATGTGTTCGGATGATGATGATTTAACAGCCGCATTACTTTGGGGTTCAATCTCTAGACTCTTTATTGATCTTGCACAATCTCATCAATTATAATTTTAATGTGAATTAACCAACATTAAGAAAGGCAATCTCTCCATTTTAGCATATCTCACAAAAATTAAATCACTAGCTGACTATCTCAGATCCGTGAATGCCTCTATTTCTGATGTTAGTATGGCTTTAGCCGCTGTGGATGGTCTTTTTGACAAGGATTTTAGTGTTCTTTGTACCTCTATTGCATCTCGAGTCCCTTTCCCATCATTTATTGAAGCTTGACCACAGCAGCCTATCGCTGTTGCTGTCCAACAGCCGGAGCAATAGCAGCCGGCTGCAACAGAGCAAGCGATTGCTCTTCCCGCTTAGTAGATGTCACATCCAACAGGTTATTGTAATAAATTTGGTAATAATAGTGGTAATGGTAGTGGCTGTGGACGAAACGGTCGTGGTTATGGAAATCAATGGATGCAAAACATGTGGGGTGATCACCGTGTTGTATGAAGAAGGCGTCGTGCTTCTACTCAGGTCCTACTTCAATGGGAAGGCAAACCCGGTGATAACACCACCTGGGAGTTCCTCTATGATCTTCAACTCCGCTTCCCGCAGTTCGACCCTTGTGGACAAGGGTGCTGTCCTAAGGGGGGTATTGATATGAACGGGCCCAACCCAGGAGGGAGCCCACACACTTTACCCCTTACCGCCAAGCTCAACCCAGCCGCCAAGGTCACGCCAACATCATTCCAGGCAGCCGAATGCATCCCAAACAGCCCAGACACCCTTCCAACAGCTCCTGAGCCACGTCAGCAGCAGAAGCAGACCATCCCTAACTAACTGTCAGATATTTTAGATATTTTCCCCTCTTACATGCTTAATATAAAGAGATAGAGATCTCATGTTACTATCATCAATATTTTAATTGTTAGGTCGATCAAAAAAAGTTAATTATGAGAATTAATATTATATAAGTTAATCCATACTTTGATTTTTTTTTTTTTAAAGGGTTATTTTATACGACTATAACACATAACTTATAAATGTGAGGTCAAATTGATAAAAATGAAGTTAATCATATTATTTTATGAACTTTATAATTTTATTTATACTGTCTTTGTATGTAATTTATATTAAAAAACTAGTCACAACAGCTAATTTTACCAAACACTTATATCTACTTATTTATTTATTAGCCAACAGCTAACAGCTAGTTAATCAGCTCAACACCAATAGCTAACAGCTCTTCGCTAATAGCTAATAGCTTATTACCAAAAACCAATAGCTAACAACTCTCGCCAAACATAGCCAATGTTAGTAGTCAAATGAGTGGTCCAGAATTCATTCTTGCCCTTTCAACCTCTCACTTGAGTTGTGAGTTGTTTTTAATACAAACATTAATTGATATTAGGAATAATTTGAATTTAATAACATAATTTATGGGATTATTTTTTAAAATTTAATGTGCAAGGGGTAAGTCATATCTAATATGAAAATTTAGAAGGCTGTCATTTTTTAGATTAGATAATAAGAACCAAATTGTAATTAATTTAAACATTAAATTTGATGTAAGGATGATTTATATTTAGAACATAGTTTATATCATTATTTTTTAGAGGGGAAATTGTAGAAAACTCTCTTATTTTTTGGCTAAAAAAACCCTTCTTCAACAATCATTTTATCCCCTCACTTTTCGAAATTCTAACACTTAACCTCAATGCACTAAGTCAACTATTAAGTTATATATTTATGATCATTTTTCCTCTTAAATGTGAGCGATGAAGTTTTGATTTTATTTTTAAAAGGGTTTTTTATTTTTTAAGCAAAAGATAGGGGGTTCTTGTTCTAAGCAAATTATAGATGAGTAATATGTAATTTTATCCAAAATAATTATTTTAATTATCATAATAATATTATTATGAATTCAAAATATAAAAAATATATTTAAAATTTCTATGAGAAAGTTTAAAAAATATAATAAGTTTTTAATAGAATGATTTGTAATTGGATTATTTAGAAATCATAAATGAGATGAAACTAACAAGGTCAAGAAGAATTACTATATTTCTATATTTTATTCATTTGAAAGTTACATAATTTATTTATTTTATTTTTGAAGTTTCTTGTGAATTTATTTTGAAATTTTGTTTTTTATTTTTTTTTTAAAAGAAAGATATTTTAGTTTCTAAATTTTTATCTTTTGAATTTTTAGAAAATTTTATCTTTGTAAAATAGAAACTATATAAGACATATTTTTTTTAAAAAAATATTGATTTTTTCTTTATATTTAAGTTTCATTCTGTGCATATAAAAGAAGTATATTGGACATTTCTTTATTTTATGCACATAAATTGTTTAATTTATAAAGCATATATTTTTCCAGCTTCGGTCTTTTCAAAGAAATTCTTTTTCCATAATATTTGTAATAGTTTTCCATTTCAAGTATTTTTATTTTTATAAATAATTAATTCTAATTTAAAAATCAATTTTATTAAAACATGCTATGTTTTATCTTATAATATGTTTTTTTTTTCTTTTTTGATAGAAATTTTTAAAAATTTAACCTTTTAAATTTATAATATCATTATTACAATCAACTAAAAGAATTATTTTGGACAAAATAAAAATAAATACAACCCTAAAAGTAAAAAAAAAAAGTGTTGAATATCCATAAATGAATTAATTTGGACCTGAATACCCATATAAGAATTAATTTGAAATTGTATAGTTGAAGGGAATAAATTTAGCATTATCAAGGATAATAGTACTATTAAAAAGTATGGTTATTTATAATTTAGTATCTTGACATTTATGAGTGCAGGCATTGTTGGGCGATTAGTGCGATACCACAAGGATGCCTGTATGCCCGGCTATCAATGCAGGCATTGTTGGGCGATTAGTGTTCCTTGGGCTAGATGGAGACAATTCCACAGACGAGAAGAAAGGAAGAGGTCGGCCAAATTAGAGTTGGGTGGAGCCCCACCCCTCCATATTACAGTCGGGAAGAGAGGAAGAGGCTGGGCAAAAAAGGGTTGGACGAGGACAATCCATCAGGAACTCTCCTACATCGACCTAATTGAAGAGATGGCCCTAGTCAGAGCTTAAGAGAGAGTAGTTTTAGGGATAATCGATGGAGGGGAGCAGGAGCTTCGAGCTATCACAAGCTAGTTCTAATACCACGGTGCTGCTTGTATGCTCATTTGTACATTCGTAGTACTGATGTATGTTGTCCACTTAGTACTTTGTATACTCTCTCCCTCTCTCTTTCTCTCCTCTTCTCGTTCCATCCCTCTACTGTCTCTCTCTCCCTCTCCCCTCTCTTCCTATACTCTATGAACGCTTGATGTGCTTGCTTTTGTATTGTACTTTTTCCTTATGCTCCTGCTGCTATGCCCATGTGTACATGCTACATACTAACATGTTTGCATGAGTATTTGCTTATATGCTTATATGACTGATTGTCTGTAACCATAAATGGCACGCATGACTTCTAGGCCCTACATGCTTCTTTGCTTGCTCCCTTTATGCTTCTCTCATGCTCCATACTACCCCTTTCTCATGCTCTTTACACAGGTCCCGTACAACCTCTTATCTATTTGGTTGGAGGTCCTTGGAAACAGTCTTTTATTGGAGTCTCACTCTGATGAGGTAAGGCTACGTACACCCTACCTCCCAGACCCCACGCAAGCGGGAGCCCTTGTGGCACTGGACATGTTGTTGTTGTATTTTGACATTTATGAATTTTTTTTAAGAAGAACTATACCTCTGACCTTATTTATTCATTTTTTTTAGTACTTTAGGTTTTATTCATATTAATAAATTGGACCTTGTCCGGCAAAACCCAATATCAGAAACATGAAAGAAAAAAAATTTGCGTTGAACAAAACAACGTCGTTTGACGCTTGACAAAGAGTTTGGTGCAACGTTTGTTCTTCTGTCCCCAGGAATAACGAAATGCAATATTTGGACACAATTTGCACCAAAACTTAGCGTTTTATAATCCATTTAAAGTGCCGCAAATGTTATCAAAGGGGTATTTTTGTCAACATACTTTATTGGTTAGTTAAAGTGACTCGTCATGTTACCTTTCTCCCAAAATATGATGTCATCTAGACGGAGATGGTCCTATTTATTAATATGAACAAAACCTAATGTACTAAAAAATTAATATATCGAAAAAGTTAAGGAACTTTTTACTATTTTCAAAAATGCTGAGGTACTAAAAATTAAATAACTCTACTTTTTAACAATACTATTCTCCTTAAGAATGCTAAATACATTCCCCTCAATTGTATAATTCCAAATTAATTTATATATGAGATTCAATTCCAAATCATATATGAGATTTCAATGCTTTTCTTTTATCATTAAAGAGTTAATTACTAAAAAAATTCTTTAAAATATAGTTCTACCTTTTTAATTGTTTTCAAAACAAAAGCCCCTTTTAAAAATAAAATAAAAAGCTTTCCCCTTACTTTTAAGGGGCAAAATAATAGAAAAGTTAACTTACTGGTCAACTTGATGAATCGAAAAAGTGTTGTATTATTGAAAAGTAAGGGGGTAAAGTGATTAATTTTAAAGCGGAAGAGATTTTCTATTTTTAAGGCAAAAGATATGAGAGTGTTTTGCAATTTACCCTTTCCAAATTTGAATGTCCAATGGTTGAGTTGTGCCTAAAAATACTAAATATTTAATTAAACATAAAATTTAACGTGTAGGATTTGGGTTTAAAAATAGAGTTTATGTTATCATTTTTGTAAGTAATTCTTTACAAAATAATTTCCTAAACTATATATGTTTATTTTTTAAAAAAAAAGAGTGAATATAATTTAATCCATGCTTTAAATTTGATGAGTATTAATAATTTGGTTTCTTAAGATAGTTTGATGAGTTACTTTTGAAATTAAATGTGCATGCGGTGAGTTGTGTCTAACATTGTAATTTATGATGCTAAATCAAATATGTAAAGAATGAAATATATTAAATGATAAAGTTTTTTTCAATTTGATAATACCACAGTTAATGGGACGAGTTCATATAGGATAAATAAGTTAATCACGCGTTAGACTTGTGATAGCCTTATATTGATGATAAAGGTTCATTTACTAGGCACTAATGCAACTGAATCCCATTAGAATTCTAAAGTTAAGCGTGTTTGGGCGAGAGTAGTACCAGGATGGGTGACCTCCTAGGGAGTCCTCGTGTCGCCAACCCTATAAGGTTGGGGGTCCTCGAAAATAGCTTCTCGGCAAGATTACATTCTGAAAGGCGTAAGGCCGTGAGCTGCCAACTTTCCCAGACCCCACTTATGCGGGAACCCTGGAGGCACTGGGTTTGTTGTTGTTGCTGCTGTTGTAGCCTTATATTAATGATAACACTGGTAATTTTTCCTTTTATTACTCAATTAGGATAGTATTAATATTAGTTAGCAATTCCCATCCCAATCTATAAATAGGGGCGTAGGCTTGTATGATGCTCATAATTTTCGAAATGTTAATCAAACTCTTCCCTTCCCTTACTATTCTCTCTCTGTCTCCCTCAAATTCTTCTCTATCTCCCTCTATTTCTAGATTGATACAGTTTTAACTATGTCATTGGTATCAGAGCTATGATCCTCTGACTGTGGATGATTGAATCTGAGCCAAAAATGGCATTTGATCCAATTGTAATTGCAAAAATACAAGATTGCGCTAGAATTTGTGTTAAGTGGGAGCAAATTACCTCAATAATTGCACCAAATCCAGTCAAGAAAGCACCCAAACCTACTAAGAACAAGAACAGTAAGTCGGAGTCACCGGTGCCAAAATTGGAGCATGGAGACGACGATCTCGTCACTGCCGAAGTGCCAGAGCCACTAGCAAGGGTCAACGATGTGACGTTTGGATCGATCAAAGCCTTCGTCGGAGGTTCAAATGCACAGAGTACGAAATCAATGATAATTGTAGAAGTGAAGATATCAACCACCAAGAGAAGGCCATCCACCACCACAGTGGGCCACCGCAACTCATTGGAGAAGACGACGACATCGTCATCAGGGTAGAGGCTGAGGATGTGAAGAGCCTCGTCGAATTAGAGCTGCCGCATTCATGAGAGAACCGGGAATGCGAAGCAGGACCACCGCCATTGCCGCTGTCGTGCACCTACACCGTCGCACCCTAGAGTGACTAGGGTTTGGTGGTGTTGCTGGTTGAGCAGGGAGATGAAAAAACAACCGTACTTGAAATTAGGGTTACATGATTTTAAGTTAAATTACCATTTTACCCCTTTAAGTTTACATAATTACTTAATTTGCTTTTACTTAAATATTTTAAGTATAAAGCATAGTGAAGTTTTTGATAAATTTAAACAAGTTAATGGGGTAAATTTTATACCTATAGTGTTTGACCCTAGAGGGTTACTAATTTAGATATCAATACTTTGATCCTTGAGGACAAGGATCTTTATAAGGGGAAGGTATTGATACATAATAAATAAATGAATCATGTATTAGATATGTGATTAACTAGTATTTTAGTAGATAGCTTTATATTAATAATAATATATGTAATTTTTTCCTTTTATTACACAATTAAGATAGTATTAGTATTAATTAGTAATTTCTCATCCTTATCTATAAATGGGAGCATAAGCTTGTATGAGGCTCATAATTTTCGAAATATTAATCAAACTCTCCCCGACCCTTACTATTCTCTCTATCTATTTCTCAAATTCTTCTCCATCTACCTCTATTTCTAGATTCATACAATTTTAAATGTATCACGAGTTATGAGTTATTACGTAGTTTAGGACATGAAATTAAAAATGCATGAAGTGAGTTATGTTTAATCAAAATACAATGACTATTTGCGTGGTAAGAAACTTCATGGGGTTTTTTTTTATTAATTTATTCTATTATTTTCTTGATAAATCGAAACCCTAAAGGATGACTCTCAATCTATTGAGTCAACTGATCTAAAAATTTTGCAACTTATTCGAGTTTGAGTCTTATTGAATTTAGTTTATCAAATATTTGAACGTAACCCTATAATTTTGGTTGAATTCGGATCAACCCATCAGGTCGGATAAATATTATCGGTTCTACACAGCTAAAATCAATTATGAACAAGTTTGGTTTAGGGTTAAGAATAAGAGGGTAATCTTTAATGATGCAATTATTAATGGAGTAACCATTATCCTATGAAATTTTTTTTTTCCTTTCGCCTTGTTTGGTTGTGCAATTTTTAAAGAAGAAAACATTAATCCATATATCTTTCATTACATTTGGTTTGAATGTAACATACTTTTTTTTTTTGTCTTTCATACGCTAATTCATTTCTTGTATTATTTTTTGAATTTAACTATAACAAAATATATCTATTTATTATAATACTAGATAAAATCATCCTTATATAATTGAAAATACTTCAAATATCTAAAAATAATTTTAAAAATTCAAAAAAAAAGAGATAATCCCTAATATAATGCCGATGACCTATCTCCACCAACTTTGCAATTGTTACCGACCTCTGCCACCGCCATAGTAGATCTCTCCTACTTTTTATTCGCTTCTTGAATAATTAATGTATTTTTCAATCTTTAAAATATTTTTTAAATACATAAAACACTTTTGTATATGTATAAAATATATTTTTAATATTTAAATATTTTAGTATTTTTTAATATTATTAAAATTTAAATATTATTATATTTTTTTAAATATTGAATTTTTATACATATTTTTTAATTTTATAATTATAAATATTATAATAATATTTAAAATATTTTTTTATGTATTTCAAATATTTTCTTATTTTTAAAAATATTTTTCTAATATTAATATTTTGAAAATATTTTTCTAATATTAAATGTTTTAAAAATATCTAAAAAAATATGTTACTAAATATTTAAATAATTTTTAAATTTATAAAATATATTTTTATAACATCAAAAAATCCCCAAGCCAATAAACAAGTTGGAAAATTTTTTACCCTGTGCCTTATTATGGATGTTGCAATAGAAGGATGTAGTGCAATGATTTTAACCCTATTTTGGAGTAAGCTTTTTCATAAGTTAAATATTAATGATAAATTAAATAAGGTTAAAAGGGATCCAATACTATAACCTTTAATTCCTATTAACCCCATACCAAACATTCGCTTGGTTAAAAAAATTAATTAACTTCTGTCAATGATTAAAAATTTATTTTTAATTAACTAATAGACTAAAAATATATTACAATACTGCAAAATATTTTAGGGTTATTTGCATTTTAGTATTTCAATAATTTTAAAAATAATAAAAAAGACCCTGAACTTTTTGAATTATTAAAAAGGCCCCTAAGTTTTTGCCGTAATAATAAAAAGACCCTTAAGTTTTATCGCATTAATAAAAAGGCTTTTCTCTGACGTGATAATGTCATTTTTAGTTGATGGTGTTGATGTGACATCTGTGTTTTTATTAATGTTACAAAAAAGTGACAAAAATATCTTTTAATAACTATATTTTGAAATAAATTAAGTAAAAATAAATAGCTTCTACATAGCACAATATCTCGAATTTTGTACTTATAAAGTGATAGTAAGGGTGTTGAAGTATACTTTAGATCATTTTATTATAGCATTAATAAAAAGCAATTGTTACATCAGTTCTGTTGATAAAAAATAATGTCATCACATTTGAGAAGGGTTTTTTTTATTGATACAATAAAAATTTAGGGACTTTTTGAATAATTAAAAAAGATTAAAATTAGAATTGGATTATTTTTTAATTAAAAAATAAAGTTAGATTATTTTTTAATATATTAATATATATATATATAATTGAGTTATTTTTAGGCTAAAGCCTAATTTACCCAAAAAAAGAAAAAGAAAAATAAACCCCTCCAAAATAACCCCCGCTCAGGATAGCGAGAAAAATCGGGAACAGAGAAAGGGAGGGGAGAGAGAGAGAGAGAGAGCCAAAGAAGAGAGAGAAAATGGGGAAGGTAGTGGAGAAGAAGAAGAAGAAGAAGGGCAGGCCCTCTCTCTTGGATCTCCAAAAGCGTTCTCTCAAAGAACAACAAGAGCAGCTTAAAAAGCAGCATCAACACAAATTTCGCAACACTAATTCCATTCCAAACCCTAACCCTAACCCTAATTCTAATTCCAATTCCGGGGTTCGTCGATCGACTCGGCGGAACCCTAATCCTCGCACCTCGGGTAACGGGGAGGAGGTTGAGGAGGAGGAGGAGCAATTGAGTGGGAGGCGAAGGAGAGAGAAGAAGCTCAAGCTCGTCTTGAAATTGCCCGAATCGACGTCTTTGAACTCCAATTTGGAGAATTCTGGGTCCGATGTGGACGGGGATGAGGGGAATACCGCGGGGACGAATCAGAGGAAGCGGAAGATTGGTGCCATTGCTGGCGGATCTGGCCAAGACAACGATGACAAGGTGAGGGCTTTTTAAAGATTAGTATATGCCAGTTAATTTCTCACCAGAAAAGGTGATAGCTCTTGTGATAAGGAGCTTCAGGGGCTTTGATGACATAGCTTTATGCTATTAGTTCATGGGTTTTTATTGTTGTATTTTGTGGTTTATGGGACATCTTGTCTTTAGCACGTTGTACATTATTCTTTCCTAATATATTTTCTTTTTCTGATAAAAAAGGGGGATTTTGGAATATTGAGTAGGAGTATCGAAAGCGCCAATTATTAAGATAGAATTTGATTTTCTGTTAATACCAGAGATTTTTGGATAGGAAATTATCTGCAGGGGGTTTTGCACTTCCTAGAATTCCGGGCATTAAATTGGAAGTTTGAGCTCGTTGACTGGGTCACTTGTTTGTGGATATTTTTTTGATTCTCTTTTGGAAATTTGTGGAGGGTTGTCATAATATTAGCTTTGTGGCTCTTATTTATGGTTTCTAAAATTTTGGGTAGTTTTTATTTATTTAGATTTAAGCGATAATTGACATTAAATTCTGCTTCACCTGGGTCACTAGAATGATAGACTGTCACTTCACATAAAAGTTCAAATTTGTCTTTTACTTTAAGCTATTTTCCTTTTTTAAATGCTTTTGGTCAGAATTAAAAGTATACCTTTCCGATTAGCTAGGTCTTGCTTGAGATTATTTGTTTCATATGGATAATGGCTGCTTGCTATTTCTGTGACTAATCTGGGGTTGTTTTGCAGGGTGAAAAGCATGTTACCGGAGCAAACCAAGTGGACGCTCATCAAGGTTCCTGACAATTCTTTGGCAATTTGATTCCATTCAAAAAACTGGGCATAATTTGGTTTTTTGCCCCTTTGGAAAATTGCTAATATTTGTGGGTTGTTAATGCTTGTAGAAGTTACATCAGATGATGGACCCTCAACGGCTTTGCCTGATAAAAAGTTACTGCTTTTCATTATGGACAGACTTCAAAAGTATGTGCTTTTAGCTTGTTACTACATCTCTATTTTGTTTGGGCATTTTTTTTATTTGGCTCTTGGTCCTCTTTGTGCCTTAACTGGCGATTTTTGTTCTCAGGAAGGATACATATGGTGTGTTTGCTGAACCAGTGGACCCAGAAGAGGTGACCTTCAGAAATTGTGGTGTCAATATCTTTGTGAAGCATAATGTTCTGTTTTTGGTTGATTGATTATTTGCTCCTGGTACAGCTCCCGGACTACCATGAAATCATTCAGCATCCTATGGATTTTGGCACCATAAGGAAGAAACTTGATCGTGGCGCATATCACAATTTGGAACAGTTTGAGGTTGGTTTTTGTACATTTATTGATGAATTCTTCAACTAGCAGAACGCCTATGGAAAAGGTGGCTGCTTGCCCAGTTGAATGCATTATCTATGACATTATGTTGTGTCAGCTGATATGTGGATTAATCTTCAATGCTATGTATACATGTTTTTGTCTTCTGAAGGATGGTGAAATGACTTCTGCTCTTGCATGTGAAACATTTGACATTTTGTCTCCTCGAGGTAATCATGTAAACAAAACAAGGAGAAGACGGATTCAATTGGTTATTAAATAGGAATTGCTGACTCTGCTTGAACTGCAAATTTCCTTTCCTTAAATATTGGGGATTTTGTACTTTATGTTAGGCTGCTTTTAATGATGTTGTTGACCTAGGTGCAATCAATTTTTATTATGCATGCAGTGGATCTCCTTTTAAAGGATTGCTTGGATAAGAAGATTGAAATTGCACTTGCTGTGTTTGCCGGTGAGATCACAGTTGAACAAGTGACTTGTGTCCTATTATCATTACCAAGTGGCTGACTCACTCTCTTTTATCAGTCTGATAACCAGATTCACCTTTTCTATATGCCAATCTTGTTAAGGTTGGAGACTGATGGTATTCTAAACCGCTAATTCATGACTGGATTTATTGGAGCCCAATGATGGTGACTCTTGGGCTGTCGGGGGTTGTGAATGTAGAGGCCTATAAATAGGACCTCTTGTTTAAGGTTTAGAGATGAGGGTTGAAAGCAAGGACTAAAGATGTAGTCCAAAACTGTGAGGTAGAGTGTGAGTAAGAAATTCTGTTGTAATACCTCTGTTATAATAGTGAAATTATGTTGCCCTCCTCCGTGTATGTAGGCTTCGGCTGAACCACGTAAATCCCTTTGTCTAATTATTCCCCCATTCCCTTTATTCTGCATTGCTATTTCGGTTTATAATTTGGTGATTCTGGGCGGTCCTAACAACTAATATCGGAGAAGGTATTAGTTGTTGTGAAAGGTCCTAACAACTGGTATCAGAGCCCCAGGTGGAACCTAAGTTGGAGAAATAGCTGTTTGAGTGGGAGGAAAAGACCGGTGGCTAGATGTACTGTTCCGGTGAGAAAAAAAATAAAAATGGCGTGTGGGTGGTGCACGGTGGCGTGTGGTGGCCCGTGGAGGTGCACGGTGGCACATGGACGGCGCGTGAGTTGTGCTGGTGGCGCGTGGAGCACATGGGAGGCGCGTGACGGCGCGTGACAGCGCGTGAGAGGCGCGTGGCGGTGTTTAGCCCCGCGTGGTGTTGAGCGAAGGAGGAAAAAGACTAGATCAGTGTACTTGGGTGGTAGATTGTGGCCAGATCTACAGTAACCATGTGACTCAGGGCCGGGAAAGCAAAGAGGCAGCGACGGAGGTTCATGGTGGTGGTTGCTCCGAGAGATCTAGTGGTTCTTCGTTCATGTTGTGGTTTAGATCTGGTGGGTTGCTGTTCAAAACCCCCCCAGATCTGGTTGTTTTCGGGCTCGGTGACAGAGACCCGTAGTGGTCGTCGGAAATCTGACCTTGGCGTTGATGGCCAGGAAGTCGAAGAGATCGACGGTGGTTGTCGGCGTGGGGCATCGAGCGTGGCGGAGTTGCGCGTCTCGAGGTCGCTGGCCTGTCAGACGGTAAAGTCGGTGGAGGCTGCGCGTGTCGATGGGAAGAAGTGACGATGTTCGTGTTCAGTGGCGGAGGGGTTGACCTCTGGTGACGGTGGTTGTCGTTCGTGGTGGTTCCCTGTGAAAGAGGGCCGGTGAGCGTCGCTGGTGGTGTTCCACACCGATGGCAAGGATTCGAAGCGACGACGGGGAGGTTTCGACGGTTGATGGTGGGAGTCGACGACGGCTGGGAGAGAGGAAAGCCTCGATGGTTCTGGTGTGGAAGAGGTAATGACGGAATTAGAGCTACGGTCGGTAATGGTAGCCGGTGGTGGGTCTTGACGATGCCGGTCGTCGACGGAGATGAAAGTCGGCGACGGTGGCTGGTGGAACTGCGAGAAGAGAGAGAAATGAAAAGTCACAGAGAGAGAAATGAAAGTGTAGAGGTGGAGAGAGACGAAAAAAGGACAGAGATGTCAGGGAGCATTAATTTTGCTGGTTTTAGGTTAATTTTTGGTCTGGGTCAAAGTTAAATTGACCAAGTTGAAGATCAAATTAAAACCTAGGGTTTCCTCTTGTTGATTTATCTGTTCGGAGCTCGATTTTATTTTTCTTGGGGTCCTGGTGTCAACGGGTTTAGGCTGATTGGCTTTTGAAGCGGAAAATTTGGACCGGGGCAAAAAATAAAATCAAAGCCGGCGCATGTTGACTGCGTGTGAGGGGTGAAGCATGGAGGATTACTAAAAAATACTGTTTGTGATCCTCATCAGTCTCCAAGTGGGAGATTGTTAAGGTTGGAGACTGATGGTATTCTAAACCGCTAATTCATGATTGGATTTATTGGAGCCCAATGATGGTGACTCTTGAGCTGCCGGGGGTTATGAATGTAGAGGCCTATAAATAGGACGTCTTGTTTAAGGTTTAGAGATGGAGGTTGAAAGCAAGGGCCTAAAGATGTAGTCCAAAAGTGTGAGGTAGAGTGTGAGTGAGAAACTCTGTTATAATACCTCTGTTATAATAGTGAAATTATGTTGCCCCCCTTCCGTGGATGTAGGCTTCGGCTGAACCACGTAAATTCCGGTGACTAATTATTCCCCCATTCCCTTTATTCCGCATTGCTATTTTGGTTTATAGTTCGGTGATTCTAGGCAGTCCTAACAACTGATATCGGAGAAGGTATTAATTGTTGTGAAAGGTCCTAACAAATCTGACATAATCTCTTTAGTTATTGGGGGCAAAAAAAAAAAAAAGCCCTCGTTTAAAGCATCCATTTTATTAGTGGAAGCCTTCTAGTCTTTCAATGTTTGGCTCACATATGACTTGCATGATGCTTATAACCTATTGTCCATTTCCATATGAGAATCGAATCATGATACTCATTGTTGAATAGGAGTTGTGGTGATCTACTTAAATTTGTGAGGTCAGTTTTTGCTATGATCAATGCTTTAAAGGAAGATGTTCCTAGAGAAGATTCAAGGAGGAATATTAGGGGTTTGTTATGTGAAATTTGCTCCATGATGTTCTACGTATAATTCTCTTTTTGTGTTCTGCCTGGGTGCGTAGATCGCAAGTGCACCAGTCTACATTTGGTGGTATCTGTGGACAAACAATTTGATTATCTGTAGTTCCTTACTAGAGTGACTAATTGCTTTTGGCTGTGCAGGTCTTGAATTTCTTATTAGTTTTTGAAGGATTTTCCACACTTGGATTGCATCCCAAGACCCTATTGATTAAATGGAAATATTGTGCTAGGACTGAAGAAATGAAAGAAGTTAAAAAAGGGTGGGAAAGAGGGAAAGTGGCATAAGATAATTTTTGAGTGATTAAACTGGAAAAGCTTTACTATGACACGTGAAGAATTTCTGACATATATTTAGTCGATCTACATGCTCAATGAGTTTGTGGCTATGGATAATTTCCAGCAACAAGGCAAATTGTTCTCACATCATTGATGCACGTTCTTTGCGGTCTGGTCTCATTTTTAATGAAGATTAGTTTACAGTGCCATGGCATTGTGTGCATGTTTGAGTCTTAAACTTCCCGTATCTTCGTAATAAAGGGGAGGGGGGAATGAGGAAACATAAGAGAGAATATTTTGTTTCACGGAGTGCAAAAATAGTCATGTAAATTTTCTCAGTTTAAACTTATCCTTTCCGATACTTGGTATGTTGGGCTCGTTTCTATGTTTTCTTTCTCGATGGGAAGGTGGGGTTGGGTTGAGGTATTTGAACTGCACTAACGCTTTATCGGCAAGGGTTGGAGGTTAAAGTTGGTTATTTTGCTTTTGTTTTTGGTTTGTAAATGGGGTTGTTGGTTAGGGGATTTGGACCTAGAACCCATTGTCTTAAGACCTCAACCTTGGTATTGTCAGTGCCACTAGACCAAAAACCTCTTGGGAAGAATTGGCATCCACCTAATGCACCAGAGAGTTAATATTATTTAGTGATACTTTTGGAAACTTAAAAGAGTTGCCGATTGTTATTCCAAGAAAGAAAGTGGAGACAAGATAACCACTAGCGTCAGGCAGATTCGAGAAACAGGCTTATCCCAAATGACTTATTGAGGTGTATTTTTGTTCATTCTTCAATTCATCACTATGATCTGCTCGTGAAAAGGTAGTTTTGTGAAGGGACCTCTTGAGTGCCTGTTTCGTGGGTGTTGGAATCAAGTGCAATCGAGGGCTACCCTTGCTTTGTTTTACATAATCTTACACTAAGACGAAAAGGTCATTGTATTTTGCAACTTTCCCTTGACGGTAGAAGGATTTTATCTTTGCATCACAACTTGTTGTCATGTCCATTTTCCTGGAAGTAGGCCATTGTTCACAAATATCAACCTAAATTCTTCTAGAATTCTGTGTCTAGAGATTAGGGCTGTTACAGACATCCCCAGATTACAGTACTCTGTGTAGATTCTTGCCGTTTGTTATTGTATTAGGACTAGCTACATGTGAAATGCTGGAAATGTGTGTGCATGTTTTCTTTTTCTTTTTTTTTGTTTTTTTAATTATTTTTTATTCCCCACCTTACTACCCCCCCCCCCCCCCCCCCCCCCCCGGCCCTCCTCTTTCTTAATGTATCTTATTTCTGTTCATAAAATGAAGGATGAGCTTTTTCTGGTAACTAGGTTTTGAGCCAGCTTACCCACATCTCGACTAATCCTATGCGCACGCACTATCCATCCAATTGTTTCCTGTGTAGCGGGTTAAGTTGGTGTCTACCATCCAATGCGTGGTTCCAAGGAACTGTTTGCACGTAATAACATAAATCAAACCCTAGACCTAGTACTTGATTATGCCAGATTCAAGTACCTTTACCACTTGTTTATGCCGAGCAAGCACTGTTGGCTTTGACCCTCTGCATTCTTCGGCTGGTCTCTATAGCTCTTTTTTTATAAGATACTGCAGTTGAATCCAATCCGAATCTCTGTGATTTTTTTGCTGAACCATATATATGCATGCCTCTAACAACTGCTGGTGCACTCAATGCATAAGCATTTGTTCGATTTATATGGTTTTTGCATTTTGGGCTACTTGTAATACCAAATAATCGCATCTCTGACCTGACTTTCTTGTTATGCAGAAAGATGTTTTTTTAGTTTGCTCGAATGCGATGCAGTACAATTCACCGGACACTATTTACTTCCGTCAGGTAGAGATTGATCTCCCCAGCTTTACTACCACTTCTGGTTCTGTACTCCCTACTTTTTCTTGCATTGACATTTTTCTTTTTGAGTCAGGCACGATCAATACAAGAGCTGGCTCAGAAGAATTTTGAAAATCTTAGGCAGGACAGCGATGATAATGAGCCGGAGACTAAGGTTGTCAGGAGAGGTAGACCACCAACTAAGAATATAAAGAAACCAGTTGGCAGGCCTCCCTTGGATCGTACTAATTCTGAGTTCTCGGAAGCTACTCTTGCTACCGGAGGAGAAAGTGCGAGTCGTTCCAATCATGATTCAAGAAAGGGACCTCATCCAATTGAGAAATATGGTTCAACAGACTCATTTGGCAGGCCCGTACAGAACTCTCGGCACAGTGAAAATTACATTGGTTGGTCGGCTGAAAGATATGACAGGATTGACGAATTTACAGGTTTGTTACAAATCATTCATAATTGATCACCTGACATAATACTTAGGCTGTAGGATAGTTGATTCTCCAGCAAGGAATCAAAGGTCTTTGACTGAAATGTCTTAAGTTCAAATCCCATGGGTCCAACTCTTACTTTATATTGATTATAGCAAAAGATGCAAGGTGATTCGTAGCACTGTGTTTCAAGTCTAATGGGCCAGGGCTTAGACAAGTGGAGTTGAGCGAAGTAGCCCTTTGTTTCTATCTCGAGTTCAATAAATTTTAGTGTGTTTGAGTTCAAGTGGAGCCTTGAACAAGTTTCTAAACCTTTACTCGAACTCAATTTGATATGGTACTAGTATTTTCAATACTTAGCTCAACTCAACTTGTTGGTCTAAATCAAATTAAGTTAACCAAGCTATTTAAATTTAAACTACTTTCAATCCATATATTGCTTCAAGTGGTTGACGTTTAATGTACTACTCAAGTTATTGACGAGCCATTATCGATTCATTATTTGCTAATATTGAGCAATCAAGTTCCTTAATTTTACGATTTTGACAATTCCGTTAATGTTAATTCACAAGCTTGTATGATCTTGCTCGATCTGTTTTATTTACTTACTGAGTTCCCTTGACAAACACGAATGGGCGTAATTGATTTTGGAACATGAGTAGTTAATTGAATGCTCAGTTTGTTTACGCCCTACTAATGGTAGTTTTACGAGGATCTTAGCTTTTGAGATAATTGATCTTTTTAACATGTGCTTTGATAGTTTGTATTCTCCTTCGTTATTTGTTAGCTTTCTGAGGGCACTCAAGGCATGTATTCTAATTGTGACAGGTTCATTGGCTAAGGGGATATCAATGAAGCATGGGAAGAAAAACATTGTGGTGGATGAAAATAAGCGTAACACCTATAAGCAACCTTGTGTATTGGGTAGTAGAAAAGAGCCATCACTGTTCACCACCTTCGATGCTGAGAGAAAGCAGCTGATTGCTGTAAGTATCCATCTTATTAGCTAGTTGAGTTCGGCTCAAGGCTTAGCTCATCAACTTTTGGCTTAGCTTGGGTTAAGTTTTGATGCTCGCTGTCATTGAGCCTTGAAACTATGAGCTCAAGCTCGGCTTGGCAGCATAGAGCTTGAACTTAGCTTGTTGACTTGCGAGTTAAACTCTCCTTGTTTAAGCTCATTTAAACCTGATATAGGTTCAATTGGTTTGAAGCTGTGTTAGGCTCGAAACTTTTGGGGCACATTTTCATAATTTATATCGAGGTTAACTTATGTAGGTTTGCAAGCCTTCAAGCTTGAGCTGTACCTGGCTAGGAGTTGGGTTTGTTTTTAGGTAGATGAGCCGGATTGGCTAGGCTTGAACTCAAAACTGACTGAGCATTTTGAGCTTTTTAACGAGCTCGCTCGTGAGGCCTTGTGAGCCGGCTTGTCACATTTACTCCCATATGTTTTTGAGTAATGCATTGGACCATCAAGGGACAAATTTGTTTGGTGGAAAGACATTTCTCGGGAAAAATTTTCTTATCAAAATATTTACTGAAAGATTATTACTTTTTTCAGAATTTTCTTATGTGTTCTTAAAATTCACTCCCATAATTTAATTTGTATGGGTTTGTGTTTATTTTCATTTGAGATTGAGGCGAGATTGTGTAGTAAGAATATGATATAGGAAGTTCTCTCTCATGTTAAGAGAAAAATGTCTTTTCCTTTTTAGAGGAGGTTAGTTTCTGTTCATGTAGGAAAATATTTTATCCTTCGGATATTGTTGCTAGATCATTTGTGTAATGAAACAATAGAAATAAAATGAAAGAGAGCTTCCTTAAACCCAAATTGGGCCTTAGTTGTGTTTGGATTTTAGCCAAAGTTAGTAATGATAACCCCAAGTTTGAGGTTTTGGGTTCAAAACTCATTTTACTGATATCCTTTTGAGGGAAATATTATATTTTCATTGCCAATAAAAAAATTATAACAATTACAAAACTGGATTAAAAAAGAACGGTGCCGGTCCTTTATTTGCACCCCTTGTTACTATGCAGGGACGTATATGACAGCAGATTGAATATCCATATCCGATTTGCATAGAGTTATGTGATGAAATTATTGGGACTTCAGACAATCTCAAAAGTAATTTGAACAACAAATTGGCATGTAGTCCATGCATTTTACTATTATTTTTTTTGAACTAATGCATTTTATTTGTATAGTCATTAGTTCAAAGGATATATATTGGCAATATTAAAATTACTTCACATATACGTACATTTAGATGGGTTTTAAACTGTTTAAATATAGGAAAATTATTTTTAATTTGCTAGGGCTTTTTGGTATTATTTTCTATTTGTAGTTTTTGGTTTTTTAGAGACTTAATCCATATTTTGATTTTTTTTTTTTTTTCGTTTTTTCACTTTCCAAGTTCACTTCCTTCTCAGTTTGAGTGAAAACTGACGATAGAAAACTGGAAAAAGAAAAAAATCATTTCTAATAGAAAACTTATACCAAAATGGCCCTTAATTAACTGGATTAACAGGTTTCGATCATAATAACAATGGGATGCACACTCATTTTACTCTGGGCGTCTCTAAGAATTGCTGCTTTAGATTTCCATAAACGTGATGCTGCAGTTGTAATCTCAAATGTCTTCATTACATGTGACGGGAATATCGAATGTGGAGCAGGTGGGCCTCCACACCGAGCATGGCTATGCGAGGAGCCTGGCTCGGTTTGCTGCTAAACTCAGCCCTGTTGCTTGGAAAGTCGCATCGAGGAAGATTGAGAGGTGTTTGCCAGTGGGTGTTCAGTTTGGCCGTGGTTGGGTTTGTGAAGATGACACAGCTGCTCAAAGGCCGCTGCTACCACCGTCAGCCACTGCTGCTGCTGCCAAGCCATCACCATCAGGGCCTCCATCGATCACTCCGAGCCAAGGCGGCGTGGGATCATACGCTTATGATGCGCCCCAGAACCCAGAAGGAAGCAAAATGGCGGGCTTATGTGTTGCGTCTAACAAGTCAAAACTCGATGCTCATTCAAGTAAGTGTCAAGAAATCATTTATTACGAGCAGCTGAAAGATTAAGCTGTTAGTTGAATGCTAATGGATGGTTTTATAGTCTTGTAATGCCCCTTCATGAATATTCGTTGGATTTGAAGCATAATTAATGGGTATACTTATATATTTTATGTTAATAGAAAAAGTTTGAGTAAATTACACTTTAGTACCTTGAGGTTTGGTGAAATTATCTTTTTAGTACGCAAACTGTGTTTGAATTATTAGTCTATTGGTTTTGGCGGAAATAATTTTTTGTCTAATTGCCGGGGATTTCTTGTTCGGATTTTAGAAAAAGGTGATGTATTACTCCAAAAAGGTGATGACATACTTCAGATAGGTGATGTCATATTCTGGAGGGGTAATGGCATACTGCAGAGAGCTGACACCATATGCTAGAAATGTGATGGTATTCACAGCATTTTAGACAAAAATTATGACTTTAACTGGTGAACCTAAAAATTTAAACACAGTCTATGAACGAAAGAATTAACTTACCGAATCTCGGGGTACTAAATCCAAAGTTCGAAGACCTCGTTAAAGAGACTTTTGTGCATGTTAAGCTGTTAAAATTATATTCATATAAAGAGTTCCTTGAACTATAATTCAAAGGTCCATGAATAGTTTTATACTTTAACAGTGAATCATTCTGTTCATCCACAGTTGGCACTACCACTACCGTCCCTGCTTCTCTCACTGTAGCAAGCAATTCTGGACCTAGCTCGATGAGACCCGAACTCAACAAAGGAACACATCCTCATATGCCGTTTAGCATGCTAAGTGGATCGTTTGGCGCTATTAGACCCAGCAACCATTTTCAGATGAACCAAACCCATCTAACGCGACCCCAGATCAATGGCTTGAATGGCACTCACCCAGTTAGCATCACGGCTCAGTTGAGCAAACTAACCGGACCACCCAGGCCTATGAGTCCCGGGTTCGGCTACCAGTCCCACCCGGTACCAAATTCACTCACAGCTGCAGAAACTAACTGCTGTGATGACCCGAACGAGACGTCAGAAAATTCGAGCAAGTTTGAATCCCGGCATCAGCAGCAGAATACTGGTTCAGTGCCACCGGATCTAAACGATCTAAATGTTGGGTTTCAGTCCCCAAAGTCTCCAGGTTCAGCGAAAAATGATTCAGCTCATCCAGATTTGGCATTGCAACTTTTTAAATAATGGAGGTGCTATTTTTCTCTTTCTTCACTTTTTATTTCATAATTTTTACATAATTGTAGTGGGTTTCTGGATCTGTTGCCCAAGTGAAGAGATTATTAGGAAGGTATCTCTACGGTATGGCGCGTATTTGAAACCGTATCCTAACTGTATTTGTAGAAGTGTAGGTGAAACCTTGTACAGATTTATGTACCAGAAATTTTTAGGTTAACCAGTAGAGGAAGAGGGGGGAGGGGTGTAATGTAACATTTGGGATTGGGAACCCCATAATTTGTAGGCCAAAATTTGTTTTCTTTTTTCTAAATATAAAGTTGGTTCATATGTTATACAGGAGAGAATTTAACTGTTAGCTTCTGTTAGGCTATGTTTGGTTTGACAGAAAGTCTTGTGTATGGGAAAATATGTATTTTCCAAATTATTCTTTTGGGCTTTAACTGAATCAGCTGAACTTTAGATGCTGTTTCAAAACCCACCTAGAAAATTTTTTTTTTTTTTTTTAAAAGTTACATTTAAACTTTCTAAAAATTTTTAATGTCAGATCTTAATGTGATGCTATTAGCGTCTATTAGTTTTTACTGATGTGGCATTTACAAATAAGGAAGAAAATACAAAAAAATTTTTACAAATTTTATAGATATTTAAAAAAATTTTAGAAAGTATTTGAAGTTTTAAAATTTATATTAAACGTAAATTCCAAAATTTTTAAGTATTTTATTTTTTCTTAGAAGATGTCATGTCCAAAAACTAACGAATTTTAATAGTGTCAAATTAAGTTGTGATACTAAAATTTTTTGAAAAGTTTGGTATGATATTGCGAAAATAGAAAATTTTGGTAGTTTTTGAAATTGTATCTAAAATTTAGATAAAGAGCCTATTTTTTTTTAATTTTTTTTTTTCTAGAGGTGTTCTGCTTCAGAATATTCTTTTATTTAGTTTTAGCAAATTAATTCTAGGGTTATTTACATCAAAGGTCCTATATTTTTCTAATTGTGTTAATTTTGTTATTGTATTTTTAATTTTATCAATTTAATCATTTAGTTAAATTATAGTTAAGTTATTGACTTAATTTTTAACGGTACAGTTACGTTAGATGTAAGTAACTCACTAAGAATCTACTTATTGATTCAATTTAACCAATCCATGGTGAACCATGAAAAGTTTTATTAACCATTTAACATAAATTTTGTTTTAAGGTCTAAATTGGTGTAATATTAATTATATAGGGGCTAAATTAATATAATTAAAGGTATAAGAATTTGTAATAATTTCAGAGTTGGAACTTACGAGGTCCATATATAAACCCAAGTGGGGTTCCATTCTAAAATCAATTGGCAATAGGTGGAGTAACCTACTAGGCTTATAAGGTGATCTTTTCTTTCTCTTAATTCCGATGTGGGATTCCACAAGACTCACATATAGAGTTTTCAACACTCCCCCTCACATGTGAGTATGTGACAAACGTACCCCTTGCCTTCTCCGATCCAATTGGATCCAACATACTGGAAAGGCCCTTGGCGTACCAAACACAAATGCACCTCCTCTTCATGAGGACAAGGTGCGACAAACACGAGATCGGGATCAACGACCCTCTCTGATACCATGTAAAAATTTTATCGGCCCGACTCACGGAGTTGGAGCTTACGAGATCCATATATAAGCGCAAGTGGGGTTCCATCATAAAACCAATTAGCAATAGGTGGAGTAATCCACTAGGCTTATAAGGTGATCCTTTCTTTCTCTCAACTCCGATGTGGGATTCCACAAGACTCACATGTGGAGTCTTCAATGGTATCAGAGCCTTGATGACCAAGAGGTCAGGAGTTCAAATCTCAACAGCCTTCACTTTCAATATTAAAATAATTAAGCACAAGGTATGAGGTGGGCCTGTGTATTGTCCACGCTTCAAGCCCAAACGGGCATTTGCGTGAGGGGGCATGTTAGAGAATAAAACCAATCCTGGGTCTTTACCCATCAGCTTAAGCTTTTGTGATAGATGGTTCTTTGACATAATTCAATTGAAACAATTGATAAAATACGGGAACCTTTAGTATAAGTAATCCTTAATTCTGTTATATGAACTTGTATGGGATTCCCCTTTGTTTTTTAATATTGAGGATGTAAGGTTATGACTCGAAAGGTTCTTTCCCATGCAAGGGATAATGAATTTGCATTTTTTTAATCTTCTTTCCGTGGATGAGTAATTAAGCTTCTTTTGAGATGCGAAGTTATTTTCTTTTATGGGGCATAGAACAATTTTTGCCGTAATCTTACTACCTTAATCTTGAGTCTACTTCAAAAGGAAATGCTAATGTAATATAATTAATTTCTTGGACTGGATAAAGAGAAATCCCGCAGAAAAAAGCACGTCTAATTAAAAATATTTAGAGTGGAAATGACTATTTTTTTTAGTGTCTTTCTTATTTTTATTGCATAACTTCACTAAATGTTTGGTGCATGTAATTGAAGTTTGGATTTGATGTTGAAATTGAAATTGGAGCCTATAATTTTATAGCTTGACATCTTCTTGATCTTCTCTCTTCGGAGAAGTGATTAATCTTTTTTAAGATGTGAAGTCATTTTCTTTACAAGGGATTGAATAGTTCTTTTTTTTTTTTTTTTTTTTTTTTTTTGGCTATAATCTAACAATAGTCTTGATACATGATTCTCATATAAATTGATACAACAAAATTAATTTTCTAAATTGAATATGAAAAGAAATCCTTAAAAAGAGAGGCACTTCTAATTAAAAATATTTAGGGAGAAATTTTTCTATCTTTCCTATTTGTATTGCACAATCTTAATGTAACAACTGCTGTTAGGTCTCACTTGATGTATGTAATTAAAGCTCGGAATTGTTGTTAATATTGTAATTAATTAACTCTAATTATGTTTGGTTTATTTGTTAACATTACAATTAAAATTTGGATAATATTCACAATGACCTTTCGAATTATTGGTTAGAATCAAAGCGACCCTTCAAACTTTTAATTTTGTCAACGACATTTTTGAACTATAGGTCAAAATCAATTGGATCGTACGACTTCTAATTTGATAAAAAATATCCCTAACTTATTTACTAAAATTAAATTGATCCCATAACTTCAAAAATTTTATCAAAGACATCCAAAACCATTAAAAATAAATTTGTTTAGAGTATCTTTAGATTTAATAATACAACTCGAACTTTTAATTTCATAAATGAAATTTTATAATTTTATAACTATTGGTCAAAATTAATGTGATCGCCTAGCTTCTAATTTGATCAAAGATATCTCTGAACCAAAGAGGGCACCAACACGCCGTCACCGGATCCCATTAGAACTCCGAAGTTGAGCGTGCTTGGGCGAGAGTAGTACCAGGATGGGTGACCTCCTGGGAAGTCCTCACCCTCAGGTTAGGGGCACTGGGAAACAGCCTCTCTTCAGGTTAACACCCTGAAGGGGGAAGGCTGCGTACATCTGCCCCCCAGGCTCCTGCGTAAGCGTGAGCCCTTAAGGCACTGGGTATGTTCCTTTTTTTATATCTCTGAACTAATCAATTTGATCCCCTAACTTCAAAATTTTCTATCAAAGACAACCGAAACAATTAAAAGGAATTTAGATCAAGCATTTTGAGATTTAATAATGTAGATTTTCATGTGTCGTAAGATTTTAATATAGTATCCTAAATTTTGCTAACTCTTCTTTGTAGGTATCATCTACACAACTCTGTTAGGAGTTCATTAAAATTAGGCTAACATGAAACTAAAAAAAATTTAATTTTAAAAAAAATATTATTTACAATTAAAATAATTTAAAATATGAAAAATATATTTAAAATAAATTTTAAAATAAAAAATTTTATTTTTAAAATTTTAAAGTTATTTATTGGTAGTTTTAGGAAGTTTTATATTTTTACTTTAAATTTTTTTAATATTTTAAAAATAATATTTGAGGTGTTTTCTTTTTATTATATTTTTTATATTAGTACAATTTAATGGAATTTTAATGGTTTTATACCGAGAATACTTGAAAAAAGTTATGAAAATATAGGGTATCTAAAATTTTTTAAAATCTTGAGATAGATATAAAATATATTACCAGTTGTCAGAGTATCTAAAGCATTTTTTTAAAACTTTTTAATAGTTTTAGGAGTGATATAAAATTTAACATTAGACGAGCAAACTTATCTTCGTTAATAATTAGAAGTTGAGAGGTTTAAATTGATTTTCACTAATAATTCGGATGGTGTCTTTTATGAAATTAGAGGATGGGGATAGGAGCTAAATTGATTTTGACAAATAGTTCAGGGTGTCTTGAATGAAAATAAAAGTTTAAGAGGTCACAATGATTTTTTCAAATAGTTCAAGGGGTCTCGATGTGTCATATATTTTATATTATCTTATACACCATTTTTATGTTATTTCTTTTTTTTTTTTGTGAGAGAATAATTATGGGAGCGTACCTAATAGGGTTGTTGAGGTATGTATAGATAGAGATACCAAAGGTGTGTAAATTACAGAAGAGCCCTTAGGCTGATATAAATACAGGTATTTATGAATTTAAGATACTATACTAATACGCCCCCTCAATCTGTGCGGGGGGACCAACGTGCAGATTGGCTTTGTGGAAGCAGAAGCGATCAGTGGCCAATCCTTTGGTGAATATGTCAGCAACCTATTTTATAGTAGGTGTAAATCGAATCTCCATATCACCTTTAACAACCTTCTCGCGAACATAATGGAAATCCACAACAACGTGTTTGCTACGATCATTGGAAATGTGGTTCGCAGCCAAGTAGGTAGCAGAAACATTGTCACAGTAGATGATAATAGGACCAAAGTTCTGTAAGCCCAAGTCACGCATAAGATATCTGATCCAATCACACTCATTAACAACTTTAGCGACAACTTAGTACTCAGACTCAGCAGTGGACTTAGCAACCGTAGGTTGCTTCTTCGCACACCAGGAAATGAGATTAGGACCGAGAAATAGAATGGACCCAATAGTGGTGCGGCGTGTATCAGGACAACCGCCCCAATTAGCATCATCATAGGCAGTAATAGAAATGTAAGAGCCAGAAGTAATGGTGAGGCCATGGTCAGGAGTATGGTTGAGGTAGCGCAGAATACGTTTCACCATTTTCCAATGAAAAGTCATAGGAGTGTGCATGAACTGAGTTACACGGTTAACCGCAAAGCAGATGTAAGGACGAGTCATAGTGACATACTGGAGAGCACCCACGGCACTACGAAACTCGGTCAGATCTACAAGTAAGGTTCTATTAGCCACTAAAGGCTTGGCTTGGGCTGGTATAGGGGTCTGAACAGGTTTGGCTTCAAGCATGTCATGTTTGTCTGCGTTGGGAAAGAAATAAGCCTTGTCGAGTGCGCTTTGCCTCAATACCAAGAAAGTAGTGAAGCGGTCCAAGGTCTTTTATAGCAAATTGAGTGGACAGATAAGAAGTCAATTTCGTGAGAAGAGTGGGGCTGGAATCGGTAAGAATAATGTCATCAACATAAGGGAGAAGACACACAATGCTACTAGGCGAGCTGTGAATAAAAAGAGACGGATCAGCTTTGCTATAATAGAACCCAAGACCATAGAGGAACGTGCTAAAGCTGTGAAACCAAGCCCGAGGGCCTGTTTGAGACCATATAAAGCCTTTCGTAAGCGGCATACATGCGTAGGGAGCTTAGGGTGTATGAACCCAAGTGGTTGCCGCATGTACACCTCTTCATTTAAAAAACCATGTAAAAACGCATTTTTGACATCAAATTGGCTAATGGACCAAGAGTTAGTGACCGGAAGTGCAAGTATAAACCGGATGGTGGTTGGTTTGACAACCCGACTAAACGTTTCATGGTAATCTAGGCCTTCGTGTTGATGAAACCCTTGTGCATCAAGGCGGGCCTTAAATCGTTCAACTGAACCATCAGGCTTATATTTGACCTTATATGTCCAGGTACTCCTAATGATATTTTGAGAAGATGATGAGGGAACGAGATCCCAAGTTTGATTTTGAATAAAAGCATTAAACTCCTCAGCCATGGCCTCTTGTCATTTAGGGTTTTTAACAGCTTGTGAAAAACAAGTGGGTTCCTGGACCACCACAACAGAGCTAAGAGAAAGAATGTGCTTAGACTTGCGAATACCATCCCTAAGGTAGGTACACATAGGGTGCACACTCGGGACTAAACCAACTCCAGAAAAGTTAGAGGGGTCGGTGAGGGGACCAGCCAAGGAGTTCCGAGTCGGGTCACCTGTGGGACCCGAAGAGGTGCTCCCTTGGGCAGGGAGGGGTTCGGCCATGGGGACCAAAGGGCACAAGGTCAACGACAACCGAGGACACTGACGGGACGTCAATGAGACGAGCCTCGACGTCCGGACGGCTGGACGGGAGACACGAGGCAGATATGGTGGACGGTTAGAGGCGAGGTGCATGGGTGGGAAGGCAAGTGTAGGCACACTAGACAAGACCAAGAGGGGAAGGGGAACCTCCACTAGATGACTAGGAGACTACATTGTACTATGAGAGACTAAGTCATTATATGGAAAGAAATGCTCAATAAAGTGAACATGATGACTAATATGAACGCGACACATGGTAGGGTCCAGACATTGATAGCCCTTGTACCGTTTCGCATACCCAAGGAAGACACAGGGTAGGGAGCGTAGGGCTAATTTATGAGTGGTACAGGATGTGATGTTAGGGTAATATGCACACCCAAAGACCCGAAAAATATTGTAATTAGGCGCCTGTTGGAAAAGTTTTTCAAAAGGAGGCAAATTTTGCAATGTTAGGGTGGGTCACCGATTTATGATAAAACACGTGGTAAATGCAGCCTCAGCCCATAATTCATATGGAAGATACGCCTGAAAAAGTAGGGTCCATTCCATTTCACGTATATGTTGATGCTTACACTCTGCCACTCCATTTTGTTGTGGAGTATCAGGACATGAAAGATAAAAATGAATACCATGAGTACGAAAAGGGCAGACATTTGCCGATTATCAAACTCACAACCTCCAACACTTTCAAGGCATTTAATGCTGGTGTTGAATTGATTTTCAGCAAAAGCCTTAAAGTCAGAAAAGATGGAGTAAATTTCGTCTTTCCGTTGCATTGGACAGAGCCAGGTCAATCGCGAGTAATCATCAATAGATAACACATAATTTTGAAAAGCAGAATCAAAGTTAACAGGAGATTGCCAAACATCTGAATGTATTAATTGGAAAGGTGCAGTGCAAAACACGAGAAAACAGTAAACGACGTGATTTTCCCAAACAACGTGCATGACAATGTTTTATAGAACTAGAACTAGAACTAGAATTAAGCAAACAATGAGCCCTCAAAGTATCAAAAACTGAATTTCCTAAATGGCCTAAGCACCTGTGCCATAAGTCTACGGAAGCTGTCTATGCTATGAGTTCAGTGAAGTGAGAAGAGAAGCCATAGAGAGGTCCATTATAGTGTATCCTGAGGAAGGGTGTCCCCGTGGCCTTATCCTTGACACAAAGGAAAATGGAGTCAAATTCAACAAAGCAGTTATTATAATGACACAATTGTTTAATAGATAAGAGGTTGTAAGTGAGACCAGGAACCAAGAGTACATTAGAAAGCGTTAAATTATACGATGATGCATGAAGTTTAGACGAGCCTATATGGGTGAAGGATAAGAGGGAACCATTGCCAACTTGAATAGATTTAAAACCACTGTAAGGAGAAATATTTCCAAAATACCTGTGTTAGAAGTGATATGGTTAGATACCCCCGAGTTAGGGTACCATGTAAGATTAGCGAAATCAGTAACAAACATAGCCAAAAGGGAATGGGAGAGATCAGTGTTAACATATCGGCGTGGTGTGGGCAAAGGGAGGCAACATGACTGGCCTGGTGACAGGTTTGATAGACAAGGGGCCCGGCACCGAGGATACCATCAAAAGGCTGACGAGGAACAAAGCTTGCATTTCTTACCCAAGATTGTTGTGATGGAGGAATGGCACCAGTAGCAACCGAACTTGTCCCGGTGTGCGGCAACTGACCATGTGACCCACCACGACCTCCTTGATTTCCTTAGTGGTTGGAGCTACGTCCACAACCCTTGCGACCACGTTCACCACGACCCTGCCTACTATTTGTGTAATCGGGGGAATAATCGGATGTAGCTAAAGCGTGTCCATGATCCAAATTAGACCGAGCATGGATCCGAAAGAGAACAGCTTCTTCATCTAGCAATGCTGTCTTAAGTTGCTTGAAAGTGAGATTGCAAGAGGAGTTCCGAGTGGAGGTATTGAAAGCAGCATATTCTGGTGGTAAGCAAAAGATGGCATAGTGCTTTAATTCACAATTTGAGACCAGTGAGTCTATGGCAGCAAGGTCACCGGCTATGGTCTTGAGTTCAGTAAGATAGGCAGTCATGGTTTTGTTGTCTTTGCGGAGAGTGACAAGTTGAGACCGTAGGTCGAATTCTTTAGCAAGGGAATGATCACTAAAACGTTTAGCAAGGGCATCCCACATATCTTTTGAAGTGGGGTGATGAATTACGTCACTGAGGACAGGGCGTGCAAGAGAGGCCGAGAGACACGCTTTAATGCTTTGATCAACACAGGACTAGGTATGATAGTCAGGATTAGAGATAAAAGTACTGGTTGGCATTTGGATTTGAGAAGGAGGGCAAGGCAAAGAGCCATCAACAAATCCCATAAGACGATGGGCACGTAAGAGCATGGATACCTATTCCCGCCAAGTATTTTAATCAGTCGTACCGTCAAGTTTAACAGTGACAAGACTCGTAACAAAGGAGGTGGAGAGAGGGGCCGAAGGGAGAGAGGGGGCCGGGTAATATAGGGACTCGGAGAAGGGTGGGAAAAGAGAATCTGAAAGGGTATTTTGAGGGCCAGAAAGGGAGGAGACATTCTCAGTACCAGGAACCATGGACGAGGAATCGAGGTATTTGCGGGTAAAGCTTAGGGTGGGAAATGAGATACCGTAATGAGGCCCGAGAAAGGTCGATGTTGTGATCGGTGAAGGTAGGGAATCGAGGTGGGGATGTGGGTGACTGGCTATGGGCCGAGGGAGATCGGCTAGTGGCGAGGGTGCTAGGGGAACGTTTGACGGGGACGAAGGGGGTGGAGGAGGAGAGGAGGAGTTCTGGGTGATTGCCTGAAGTCACCAGTTGAGAAAGAAGAGTTAACGCACTATGCCCAGGTGGCAATATGCACCGGAGAAGGAAGAGAGGGGGTGGTGGCGCTAGGGTTTGATTTTGGACATCGGCGTTGGCAAGAGGAGGGGAGACGCAGCGCTAGGGAAGAGAGAAAGTTATTTTTAGGGTTTGGTATGCTCTGATACCATGTGAGAGAATAATTATGAGAGCATACCCAATAGGGTTGCTGAAGTATGTATATATAGAGATACCAAAGTTATGTAAATTACAAAAGAACCCTTAGGTTGATACAAATACAGATATATATGAATCTAAGATACTATACCCATTTTTTTTTTTCAAATGAGGAACATACTTACTTGGTAAACCCCAATTTTATGTTATTTCGGTTATTACATGTGTGTTATGTTATATAATCTCTGTATATTTAGCTTTGGTACGAGTTGAAGTAAGGACGACTTGAAAAAGGATAAAAAAAGGCTCAAATGGACAAATTTGATATATTTGGTATGGGGTTAACAGGGGTTAATAGTTATAGGACTAACCATTACACTCATTTTAACCCTGTTTGGTTTACCATTAATATTTAACCCATAAAAAAGTTTAGCCCCAGATAGAGATAAAACCATTACACTACCCCCTAGTGCAACATCCATAATAAGGGAAGGGGTAAAAAAATTTTCAACTTGTTTATTATTCAAAAAATTTGGATATTATAAAAATATATTTTATATAAAAAATTATTTAAATATTTAACAAAATATTTTTTATAAAAAATTATTTAAATATTTAATAAAATATTTAATATTGGAAAAATATTTTAAAAATTCATATAATATTTAAAATATTTTAGAAGGGGAAGGAGCTCTCAACCTGCAACAGATGGAGGAGGATCTATTTAATCACATATTGTGGGTCCTAGAATATGGCACCCCTAGGGCTTTCTTTTATACATATATAAAATATTCTAAATATAAAATATAAAAAATAAGTATAAAAATTCAATGGTTAAAAAATAAATAATAATATTTGAATATTAAAATATTAAAAATATTTAAATATTAAAATTATATATTTACAAAAATATTTTAAATACTTAAAAAAATTTCAAAATTAGAAATCTATATAATATTCAAAAATGCGAGTAGAAAGTAGGAGAAATCTACTATGGTAATATCGGTGGTGACCGGAGGTCGGCAACAATAGCGATGTCAATGGGGATAGATCATCAGCGTTGTAATAGTGATTATCTGATTTTTTTTAAAAATAATTTCAATATTAGTTTTTAGATATTTAAAGCATTGTCAATTATACAAGGGTGAATTTGTTCAATATTTTAATAAATAGTTATATTTTATTATAATTAAATTTAAAAAAATATATAAAAAATAAATTAGTACATGAAAGATAAAAAGGAAGTTGTTAAACTCAAAGAAAACATAATAAAAAATTCATGGATTAATGTTTACTCCTTTAAAAATACACAACTAAACCAGGTGAAAGAAAAAAAAAAATTTTGTGGGGGTAATGGTCATTTCATTAACAATTACACAATTAAAAATTACCCCCCTTTTTTTTGACCCCATACCAAACATGGCCTATGTGAAGAAACTAGACTACATATGGAAAAAAAAGGACCTATCAGGTAATATTTCGAACTTACAAATAATATTTTATTTAATATTTTTCGTTGGTAGCCGTTGAACGATGGGCTCGAGCGAAGGAGGCCCTTCGCTGGGTACCAGCAGAGGAGCCTCCTTCACTAGCACCGGCAAGGGGAGCCCCCAAGGGGAGGTTTTATTTTTTTTTGGGACTTTTTGTCTATTTTCACACCTCCCTTCCCGAGCCATTACGAGAGATCCAAATTTTCACAAAAGCTGAAGTACAGGTGAGCAAAGTACCGGGGATCAATCAAAGCAAGAGTCAAGTCAACATCAATCAAGGGAGTCTAAATCCTTAAGTTTTCCTTTCTTGTTTTCTTTTGAATTTTTGATTTGTAAAACTATTATGGAGGAATAGAATTATAGTTTAGGGGTGAAAGACGGGTAGCCACTTGGATCCAGGATTTATAGTTTACTTTCGATAATGACTTTCGTTATACTATTTTCCACACCCTTTTGGGGAATTCTATATTTTAGATTGGTCTTTCTTTCATGTGCTTGTAGCCATGATTTGATTACCAGTTCATTCACATGTTGTCTTGTGTTTGTAGTCTAGGTTATAGTATAACAAGTTCTTCATGAGTGACAAGGTTGGGGTTGTACCCAACACTAAATACAATCTTAATACAAATTAATACTAAATTGGGAGTGATAAAGGAATTCGTTAGTTCTTTAAGATAATTCATGCTACATCTAGAGTGATTAGATGGGATATGCCCTTAAGTTAGTTCATTATTTTAAGCCCAAATTTAAGTATTGCTCCAAGTTAAACATGAAATTAGGACTAATAAAAGAATTTAGTATTTATTTTAAGATAATTGATGCTACACCTAGAGTGATAACATGAGTTATGTCCTTAGACTAGTTCATTACCTAAACCCTAATTTAATGTTAATTTAGGTCTATAGCTTGTAGCCTAAACCTTTGAACCTATTATTGTGATGAAATATAATGAAATAATCTGAGTTAGGCTAACCTGAATTCATATCCTAAACTATCCCTGATTGATTGACAATCTTATTTGCAATTTATTTTAATTGCTTTAGTTTAGTATCCAACCTCCAACGAAAACCCAGTTTTTAACCACTCGATAATCACTGAATCTAACTTTGTACTGATTCCTTGTGTACACCACACCCATATATCCGCCAAAGCTACGACTTGCTCGTACACTTGTGAGTACATGGTTTTACACACTTATTAAAACCGCACCAAGTTTTTAGCACCATTACCGAGGAATCGGTAGGCAAATTTAGTCTTAGCGATTGACGAGTTCTTTTAATTTTATTTTGTTTTAACTTTTCTCGTTTTTCTTTCTACATAAGCTTGAGGGAGCATTTTTTGCGGTGGTTTGGGCATGTTAAGAGGAGACTGACCACTGCCCCTGTCAGAATATGCGAACAAATCCATGCTATGATCAGGAGGAGAGGGAGAGGTAGGCCAAAAAGAGAAGGATGGAGATGATCCGACATGACCTCACCCACCTATAAGAGAAGATGACCATAGATAGAGCTCAATGGAGGGCTAGCATAGAGGTAGCCGATGCAGCGGTGGAGCGGGGTAGGATAGAGGAGCTTATTTTGGCTAGCACTAGTACTCTTAGGCTTATAGGTCTGCCTGTTTGGCTTATGTGATATGTTTGGAAGCTATTGTATCACCTAATGTTGCTTCATGCTTCCTGTATGCTTGCTTTATGCCACTGTTTTTGCTTTTATACTTTTGTGCTTTTTTATGCTTCATGCTTGTATGCCTCTCTTCTTTTTAGGTTGGGGGTCCTCGGACACAACCTCCCTTAAGGGTAACACCTTGAAGAGGTAAGGCTGCATACATCATCCACCCCCCCTCCCCCGACCTTGCATACGCGGGAGCCCTTGAGGCACTAGGCGGGTTGTTGTTATCGTATAAGCTTTAGGCTTGTGATCCATGTTGATTTAGCTTGCTTTGTAGTGCATGCACAGTAGACACTCACTCAATCCGAATTGATTCCGATTGATCTAGAAATTGAGTTGATATTATCTACTTTAAGACGGTGCAAATCAAGTACAAGTTCTACTTGAGTCATGGCTAATGAGGGGCTATGCACGATTGGGGATCACTTTGTCTCCCAAACATACGTTCCACCAACTGGAGTTGCGTTACCCATCGTCGGTAATGCAAACTCTGAAATCAAGCTCGGGATCGTCCATACGCTTCCCACATTCTATCGGAAGCCAAATGAGAGCTTGCACGATCACCTTGATGCTTTTCTCGAAATATGTGAAACATGTCACTATCAAGGTGTATCAGACGACACAGTTAGGCCACGTCTTTTCTCGTTTTCACTAAAAGACATAGCCAAACATTTGTTTTGGTCCCTACTAAGTAGTAAAATCACAACTTGGAATGACCTACAACAATGGTTCTTGGTCAAGTTTTTCCCTAAAGCTAGGACCATAGCTATTAGACGCGCCATAAATAATTTTAGACAAAAAAACCAAGAATAGTTCCATGAAAGTTGGGACAGGTTCAATGAGCTTCTTAGAAACTGTCCTCACCATGGGTCACCCAAGTGAGCTTTAGTTCAAAACTTCTTATAATAGTCTCATGGCTTCAAATAAACAAATGGTGAATGCTTCATGTGGGGGAGCATTCGACCAACAAGACAAGGATGAGGCGTGGATACTTTTTTAACGCCTTAGCGGACACTTTCTTGACCATGACTCCTTTGCTAGGGTGTTAGGGGAGGTACAAGTAGAGATGGCTAGTGGGCCGGGCCTGGACATGTCATGCACTGGACCGGGCCATGGGCCCCAAAATTTTTGTGGTCCGGCTCGGCCAAGCCCAGGCCCGGGTCCCGGGCCCGCATGGGCCGGGCCTGGCCCGTTTGGGTATTTTTTATTATTATATATGTATATATATTAATTTGACCTAATAAAATCATAAAAAAATTATAGCTTACATGGTAATAGTGAACTTTATATATTAGAGGTATGGGGTTCAAATCCTACTAGTGCCAATTTTGTATCAAATTTTTGTCATTTTTTTGCAAAGTATGTTAAATTATTTTTATGACCAATAAAATTACAAAAAAATTCTAGCTCACATGGTAATAAGGGTGCTTTGCATGCTAGAAGGGTGGGGTTCAAATCCTATTAGTGTCATTTTTTGTAAAAATTTCAAGATTTAAAAAAAAAAAAAAAAAACTGGGAGGGAGGGATCGGGCCAACCCAGGGTCTGCCCAGGGCTAGTGGGCTCGGGTCGAGCTGAGCTCCCAAGGTCGGGACCCAGGCCCAGCCCGCTACAATAGCGGGCCCGGCGGGCCCAGGCTCGGGGCTGGCCCAACTCAGCCCGGGGCCACCTCTAGGTATAAGTAGGGTCTACGAGGTGACACTAAGCGATGACATAGCACTTAAGCTTGAAGTAGTCAGTAGGAAAATAGATCGGATTGTAACATCTCAGGCCAATCCTACTAATGTGTGTTTGGTTAATGTACTTGAGTAATCAAATGGTGCTAACCCCTATGGCATCTGTTCTAGTGATGACCATTAAGTGTTAGATTGTCCATATGCGTCATAGTTCCCTAAGTATGTGCAGGATTAGGTATATGCAGTGCAAGGCTATTTAAGGAACAATAACTGGCATTTGATCACCTACAATCTGAGATGATGCAATTGCCCAAACCTCTCGTGTAGACATAACGATTGTCAGAACCAACCTACGAGACAATAAGATCCCGTCTTTATAGGTAATGCACACCCTCTTTGTTCTAAGGAATGGTAAAGGTATGATGCTCAGCTTCACTCCACTGTTATGAATGCTAACCCCCTCCCTCACTTACTAGCTAATTTTCATAGTTTGAGGAGCGCATTGTCACGGACCACCTAACTTAGTAGGATTTTTACTTAAGTAGGCCTTGTACTTAAGAATATTCTAGAAGGACCTAGGACGTGCTAGTACCTTTAAGAATATTCATAGCTTATGTTTTGAGTTTGAGTTCATGTATGTATGAAGAGTCATGTCCCTTGGTGCAAAGGACGTGTCCCATGGGGCCTAGACAAGGTCCATGCACACGGGCCTTTGGGAATGGACATGACCCTTCCTTTGATGGATGAGTGTATGTGGGTGAGACGTGTCCCTTGGCATGAAGAGACGCGTCCCTTGAGTCCTTGACATGGTCCAAGTGCGCGGGTCTCATGAGGGGGTCACGTCCCATCCATGGAGGCATGTCCTTGACAAGTAGAGAGGTGTCCAATGAACCTTGACTTGGTACATTGTACACGGCCCTTTAGGAGAGAGACATGTCCCTTCCATATAAAAGTAGGATGCTTGTAAATGTATGCACATGGACACGGTTTGCATATAGAGACACGTCCCTAAGGGAAGAGGCGCGTCCCTAGCATGGCACACGGTTCATGTGGGTGCATGTACTCAGATGGATTTAATTCAATGTACCTAGAATAAGATACATGCACACGGTTTATACATGGGGAGTGTCCCAACCATGTGCATGCATGTACATAGGTAGAGTTATGTCTTTTGGTGAAGAGATGTATTCCTTTAATTGTAAATATGCTTGAGTATAAATAAAGATGGCATGGCATTGCCAAGGGGAGACGATGATCAACCCAATTAATCCAATCTCTCTCTCTATTGTTCCATATACTTAAACGTGTGAATCATACTTGTGTCACTAATATTTTCCCTTGCCTTCTAAACGCTTTCCTTGTGTTAAATACTTCCGCATTATATTATTTCCGCATAAACATAACCTCCGGGTTATTGAGAAGCCTGACTTAGCGAGGTACTTTCGGAGTGAAGTTAAGTGGCGCACGGGCTTGACAAGGGTGTGAAAAACCGTCCCGTGATAGTATGCTCCTATTTATAAAAGACGCTACAAAATTGGTTCAGTCACACTCTTAATTCAACACAAAATTGGAATGCCAGATGGGGTAGTTGGCGCAGGCACTGAGTAGGAGAGCAGAAGGGAGGTTACCCCCTAGCACTGAAAAACCTGGCGGGGTCGGCTAGTGCTAACCCTAGCTTACTTACTTAGGAGCAAGTTAAAGTTGTGTCAGTGTCGGGAGAGGAAAACCTTAGGGATGTTGAGAAGGAGGAAGTGGCTCCCCCTCTCACTGCTGATGGTGAGGGAACACGAAATAGGGATTATGAACCCGTTGTTCCTTTTCCTTTGGCCCTTGTAGGACTAAATGAAAAGGACAATCCAAAGAGTGTTAAGCTCATGGATTTGTTTAAGGATGTAAAATTCAACTTACTGTTGATTGACACCATTAAACACATTCCAATATATGTCAAATTACTCAAGGACCTTTGTGTGAAAAAGCATGCATACAAGCGCATACCCGAAAGAAGGTCCAACTCGCCGAAAAAGTGAGTATCATTTTGGAAATCGGGCACCCCACCCAAGCTTGGTGATCCTGGGGCCTTCATGGTCCCAATATGTCATTAGGGAGAGTTACTTGAGTTGAGCTCTTTTAGATCTAAGAGTTAGTGTAAACATCATCCCATACTTAATTTTTCAAGAATTAGGTATACGAGACCTCAAGCCAACTAGTGTCACACTTTAGTTGGCCGATAAGAGAGGGCGTGTACCTTGTGGGGTATTGAACGACATGCTTGTTAAGGTTGACTAGTTTCTGTTCCTGGTTGATTTATTGTTTTAGATATGGACCCTATTCTTAGGCGGAAGAACTGCATTCTTATCATTCCAGGTTGATCGGTTTTAGCTATGGCCGATGTTGTGATTCACTAAAGGACGGGAGTGCTAGAGGTTTCTTTCAGAAATCTAAAGGGCAAGTTGAATGTTTCAAGTGTTTCTTGGCACGTTGAAACTGAGGATGAATTAGAGATTTATAGGGTTGATGATATTGACCCTTTGGTAAGCTAGGTGCACTTGATTCTATCAAAAGTGTTGATTGGAATAATATCCTTGTCTCTACCGATAACTGTGTGTAAATTGATAAGTCACCACCTAAGCATGATAGGATAGAAGTTCGAGACTTGAATACTGGCTGAATTCTCACCCTAATGACCACTAGACTAAGAGCACTGTTGGACTGGGGGGATTGTCCTCACGAGGTTTACATGTTTCACTTTGAGGACGTCGTCTTAGATTTTGGAGGACTGATAGCTCTGCACCGCGTTTGGTTGAAAATGTTAAACTTAGCGCTCCTAGGAGGTAGCCCAGCCTGTTTTTGTTTTGTTTCATAGTTTAGTTTGGTTTTTTCTTTGTTTTTTGAGTTGGCCTCCCTTTACCTTTAAGCAAACAATGAATTTTAAATTTCATCAGAATTAGAATTGGAATTACAATTCGAAAGTTTAATTAAATACCAAATGTCAATTAGAGCCTTATGGATATGTTATCTTTCATTGAAGGGAGTTGACTTCCCCTCTAAGATAGAGGAAAATATTTGCCTTCATGGACAGAAAAACATTTTCCGTCAGAGCATTGTATTATATGCCCCTCATCAACCTTAATCAAGAGTGAACCCCATACTAATTTATAAATTGAAATTATTTTCTTTCCTTAGGTACAAGAAATTTTTTAAGAAAAATTCTTTTTACCAAAAGACAACAACAACCCAATGCCTCGTAGAGGTTCCCGTCACGGCAAGTAATAAGTTGTACAACACAAAAAATTCACTACTAGCAAAAAAAAAAAAAAAAAAAAAAAAAGAAGGGAAATGCAAGGATAGCACATTTATGTTGTATATAAGGACAATATATTTGAAAAGGATTAAGGGTGCGTTTTATTCAATAATTTTCACCTTACTTTTTTATGTTTTATATGTTTATATAAGATTTGTATATTTAAGCTTTATATTTTTTGCAATAAGATGTTTGGTTATGCAATGCATGTTGGCTTAAATTATATGCATAAACATTAGTGTATAGAACGTGAATTCCTATAGATCTTAGAACTTCATAATTTTCACATATTTCGGAATCAAGGACATACCTTGATCAATAGTAATTCTTGAACGACCATTGAGTATGCAAAGAGAATGATTGAAGAAGAAATCTGATTTCTCTCTTTTACCACTTTCTTTAATGCACGATAAGATGAAGTATCGTACTTGTAATTTCCTTTCATGTTCTTGTCTTGTTATGGTAGAGAAAGGACCAAACTCTTATTTATAGGGGAGAAAGGCGTGTCTTTCATTAAAACATCAAGGGTCATGTCCTTTCATTAATGGACATGTCTTTTCAATAATAGACAAGTCTATTCATGTCCTTTCAATAAAAGACGCGTCTCTTTATTAAGAAACATATCCATGGGATATACTTTGAAATCTATCTATTATTTAAGGAGTTTATACCCCTTCCATCCCACAATCATTTGTTTTCCTATTTCTTGAAATTTAAGAATTCTTATCAAATTAAAAAAAATGGTTAATGAAAAATATTTAAACGCAATAAAAATATGAAATAAAAATATTCAAATATATTTCTTAGAAATAATATATTTCCACCACAAAAATATAAAAATAAAAATCAAAGTAATAAAATCCTAATTTCAGAAAAAAATATTTCTTTTTGCAAACAAAAATAATCTCATTAGCTACCCACTTTTTAAAATATATTGCCCACTACTCCTTTTTTAGCCTAAACCGTTGAGTTGTAGGAGAGATTAAAGGTACAAATTACCTTAAAGGGGGCATTTTTCCAATTAGAAGAAATTGTTTCTTTTTGGTTAATGCAAGTTCTCCCCCAGAAGCAATGAAGAAAAATAGATAGTTTTCTATTTACCTTTGATTCATTCATTGTATTGCTGGGAACATATTTAAAACATTTTCCCGAATTGACAAAGCAAGCGCAAAACGAATTTAAAACTCTTAATTTTAAATCTAAAGCCCTGATCTAATTAAACAATTTTATTTGATGTAGATCTTAATCTAATAGGTTTATACTATGACAAACGAAAAATATAGGATAAAACAAATATAAACATGGCATGTAGAATAAACAAAACAAACGGAAAAATAAATTAAATATCACATATTTAATTAGACATGAAGCGCGATCCCAACTCCGAGTTGAAGATCTAAAATTAGAAGAAGAATATCTTGACACCGCAATGTCTTATTTGCAATGACCTCTTCTAGCACTAGAAGTGTGGCCTCCTAGAATATTTGTTTAGGAACAATTTCGGAACAAAATTGTTCCTTCAATCTTTCCAAAAAATAAATTTTCCAAAATTATACTAAACAATAATTTAGAAAACCTCTAAGGCTGTGTTTAGAGAATGAAATTGGAGCTGAGGTTGGAATTGGGACTTGCGGGCTTAGAATTCCAATTTTGTTGTTTGGTTCACTTGCTGGAATTGGAATTACAATTCCACTGTCCAATTCCATGGAATTGGATTTTAACTAAAAATCATACTTTCCAATTCCATGGGTGGGGGTAAGAAATTACAATTTCATATTAATTCTATTGACCTAAAATCCAAAATGAACCCACTTGATTAACCTAAATCCAAGATGTGTCAAATTTTAAAGACTTAGGCACAACCTAAAATTTGAACCAAACCTTGAAATCACCTCACTCGAATGACTTGAACTTGAAATGATCGAAATCACCTTAGCTCAAAGTACGAAATAACCCAAACCGATTGACCCGAAACTCGAGATGACTCAAATCTAGAAAACAAAACTACTTGACTTAAATATGATGTAAACAAGCTAAGCCCAAGTGAAAATGTCCCGACCAAATTGACCTAAGACATAATACAACCCACACCCAAAATGACTCAAGCCATCTTAAACTCAGCCTAAGATGACTTGAAATTTGAAATGACACAATTCGTTTGTCCCAAAACTAAGATGACTCAAGTTTGAAATGACCTAAATGAACTGAAATCCGACTAATTCTAGCCTGAATCCAAAAAAACCTGACCCAATTAACTGAAAAGTCAATATAACTTGAGCACCAAATGACCCGACCCGAGACTTGGAACTCGAATGACTCCAACTCAAAGTAAATCGCTCCGACTATAATAACTCGAACACAATGTGAACCGCTCTGACAAAAATTCAACCGTAGTTGATTTAAAACTCGAAATACTCCAATTCGATAGACTGAAAGCCCTTGATGATTCAAATCATTATGTAATTATAATTTCGACCTCCAATTCTTTCAATGAACCATACAGTGGAATTTTAATTCCATCAGAATTGGAATTAAAATTAAAATTTCACAGTCTAATTCCAATTTCATGTGCCAAACAGAGCCTAAAATAATTTTAGGATTTTTGAGGTGGGAGAAAATGAGGTTTCAATACCCTAAATAATTATTTAACTGACAACTCAAAACGTCCGCATATTTATAAAAATAAAAATGCCACGTTTTGCGCTACAATTCGTCAGCTGAAATATACATGGATAGAGCTCCACAGGCGCACATAAAATGTGGCACATTTCGTTTTCCCATTCGCTATCCCACAAGTACGAGGATTGCCAATATTTGCTAGTTGTGCGACACTGTCGCAAGTTTATGGGCGGAGACCTAAAAACGCAGATCGCTGACCTGTTTTTACGCGTTTTTTACCTCTTTTTGTTTTTCAAATTTCACATGTATAAATCTATCTTATGAATTACATTTGGTAAACAATAATTTAATTATCTTATGAATAAATAATTTATCTTATTAATTATGTTTAGCAAAATAAATTTATTCATCTTATGAATAAATAATTAATCCCATGAATTTAATTTAAATATTTTTAAACGATGCTTATGTTGAGGCTTTTGAAGGAATTTCAGGGAAATTCTAACTCTAGCTACAAATGGGTCAAATCTAAATATCATCTCATGATAACAATTGATTACTATTTCGTAAAACTTAATTCAACTAAATAAATTTTATTGCACTCTAGAATTAAATATATTAACTCAAAAAATTTTCAAATAACTTTTATAGCGACAATTAGCCCTCTAGTCAATATCTATGAACAAAAGTAACTTTAACTACTATTGTTACTTTTCTCATATCTCTCGCGGTAGTTCCAGACTCGCCCTTCTCGAACAATTAAATGATACAAAAATAATTTTTGTATTAATTTCAAATGTCAAACATATGGAATACTCTGACCAAAGATTCTAGAATCTATTCATATATTTGCGAATTAACTAAGAGGACATCTTGTTAGAGACTATAGATTCCATGTAAAACAACTGTTCCTACCATACTTTATGCTGTTACATAAGATTCAAGTCAATGCACTCCGACTAATCCTTTTGGCACATCAAAGTAACAAACAATCCATGCATGAGTTCTGATAGCAGTTAAGAGACAAATAATTCAGGTGGTCCTGTTCAATGTTCCAATCTTATTAATAACACCAACATAATACTTTTGCATCCCTATCCATATGACCAAGATATGTCATCTAAAGTATTATATTATAGTCTTATCAAACAAGTTGTCCAAATATATCACCGACTACGAACATACTTTGATAATATATCACCAGTTTGATTTAAGTCTATCTGCGGTTCAATCTGAATGACCACTTAAACCAAACCTGGCATATCATCTTGGACTACGTGCATCTCATGGAACGTTTTAGAAAACAATCACACACATATTTGACTCGTAAAACACAATCAGATAATACATAAATAAAACAATTTCATTTATTTAATTTTTAAAACTAACAAATAGGATTTTGTAGGACAACAATTTCAACAATCTCCCACTAGTCCCAAACTCAATTAGCCCTGCATTGCATAACTATCCTCTAGGGATCTGTTAACTCTTTGTTTATAAACTTTAACCAACATCGATCTGTCACTGTTTGATTCCCTTACTCACAAACTTTAAACTACTGGGAGGCTTTTGAATCAACTAGTCTACTCAACAAATTTATAGTTGTCAAGTACGTGACTTCCATATTGAAATAAAGAATACTAGATTGCTTCACTCTTCACCATCTAATGACTCCCACTAAAAGAGTAAACGTGGATTTAAGACGTCTAATGTCTAAACTCCCTTTTAAAAATAAGCGACCCATGACAAACTCATATTCTTTCTTGAATCTCACATAAGCTTGATCCCAAGAATATAATGTGCTCATCTTAGGTCTTTCACTTTTAAATAACTAGACAGTCAAACCTTGACAACTCATGGCAACTCTACACTATTCTTAATGAGTAGAATCCAATCTATATACAACACTTACTTTCTTGTCATGTCACCGGTATATTGATGGTTCACTAACCATTAATTCCAATCCCGAGGACTTGATTAGCCGTGATCGAATCTATTATTCAATGAATAAGTTGCTTATTTAAGTCTACTAATAGACTTCCTCAGTTTGCTTACTATATGCTTCTGACTCTTGGCTACAAACTTGTCTAGTTGTATCATAAACGTAAGCTTACCAAAATGAACATTTAGAGAATGTTGTCTTGATTTTAATTCCTATACCTCATTATAATGAGATACAATGGATAAGAGTAGCCTTATGGACTTAAGCATAGCATGTTGGCTAGAACATGAAAGATGATTCCTTCCTTTAGGTATGAACCCATTGCCATCAATCTAGCATTAAAGGTCTCTACCTTCTCGTTCACTCACCTCTATATTCTTGTAGATTCATTCAAATCCAATCTAATGGACTTAATATCTTTCAAGGCTTCTGTAAGTTCCTAGACTTAGTTAATGTATAATTACTTTAATTTAACTTTGATTGCCTAACTAATCGGTCTACATCTTTATGCTTAAAGAGTTTCATTGTAGTCTAAAGGATCTGATTCGCCATCATGCTGAACCATTAAGACTGAAGATATGAACCACTATACCAAAGATCTCACGTACTTAGTGTGACGATAATGTGGTTGAAGATATATCTAATACATCATCTAACTATAAGTTATATCAAGCTGTAATGTCACAGTGTCTCATACTATCAATTTATCTAACACAAGTCATCTGCTATACTTTTAGAACACTTTCTAAAGCATCTTACATAGCAAACCTTTTGATATGTAAACATGACTCATCATATGAATCTTACCATACTCAACAACACATTGTTGATTCTTTCTACAACTCTTTGTAGTAAGGAAAAATAAGAATTCTCTTAAAATTCTCCACTTTGATCTAATCAAAGTAACTTGATATAATTACCCAACTGATCCCAACTTTAGTCTTTAATTCTTTGAACTTTTCAGAGGATCCAAGACTTCAATCTTTATAAGTATATTCATATATCAACAAATTAAGTAGGTATTCATAAAAATTTTATGAAATATTATTCACTTTCGCTTGTTTGAACTTTTAGCAGTCCATAAATATTTTATGTACAAGCTCTAGCAGCTTGGTGGCTCTATTACCTTTAATCTTAAAAACTCTTTCAGTCACCATTAATTCAAATATGATTCTTATACTGGTTATCATTTTAGTACTTAATGATTGCATAAGACATATCAAACCACTTTATGAATCATACTAGATTAATGTAAGATAAGTACCACTTAAAAGCTATATGGTTTCTGAAAATTCTTCTTTTATATGGTTACATAGCCTATCTTGTTAGACTAATATGCCATTAACGTAGTTTTGATTAAAATAAGTCAAATATTTACCAATGTACCTTTTAAATAAACACTTTTTTTTACTTAAATATCAGTCTCTTTTTTGATAAATAACTGAAAAACTATTTTGAAATAAATAGGGGGTGGAAATTAATTTTCTAAAGTATATTAAGATAGTTACTCAAATTCAAAACTACATTATCTCTTGATGCCCTTACTAAAAACTCATTCACCAGAACAGCAGTGAACTACCTACTAGTCACCACTAAAGGAGATAGGATATCAAATACTCTGCCATGTTGGATTTCGGTTTTAGCAACAATAGTATTTAAGTACCTAGGCAATTCTTTTAAAAGTCCAATGTTATTATAAGAGAGACAAAACTATTTTGACTTATGTTTTATTTTACCCTCTTAAGGTTCCTAATCCCTAAGATAGATGTTTACACTAGGTGAACTCTTCCCTCAGTTATCATGACACCTTTTTTTAAATTGTTCTTTCATCCATTCAGACAATGAGTAATCTCTATTACTCAATGTATCCAGCCTAAACTAATTGAAAGACCTTGATGAGCAAGTCAGGATCATATCCTGTGGAGATTGGCTATCAATATTTGCATTAAGATTCCAGTTCAATTAAATAAGCTATCATCATATGTCATGGTCTTAAATCGAACTTTCTTAACGGAATATAGTGTCTACCATATTTCTCATAAGTCGTTCTCATGTTACTAGTTCTCTAACCAAACACTCCTTTCAAATATCTGATCATCTTTACTATAGTTGACAATTCAAGTATCTATTACTAGAATAAGTTCGACATCTAATGTCCGAATCTTGCATTTGACTAACTCATTAGTCTAGTCTAACATTCCTAACGTTCTTTCAACTTAGCAGATAAACTAGCAGCAAACTCGAGAACTCTGTACAATGCCTAGTGCTCTACAAGTATTAAAACATATCATATCATAGTGAGCATAATAGAACAGAGAAGTAAGACATACCGATATTGATTGGAATGCATAAGTTAACAACCAGTCTGAAATCAAAAATTGTAAAACAAGTTATGTAACATATATGATTACTTTTCTTATCTTTTGCACGAAATTAAAGTTCGGAGTTCACAATTGACACTTATATGTATGCCGTAGCAACCCAACCGAATTATCCAAAACTCCCCGTTGGTGAGGCCTGATGTAGTTTTAAAATGTGTTTTAAAACCGCATACTCGTAAACGTACGAGATCGCTATAGCTTAGTTGGGTATACATGTGTTGTATCCACAAGGAATCGGTGTTAAGTTGAGTTTAGTTTATTAATGAGTGAGTTGATCAGATTTTTCATTGTTTGAGTGAGCAATTAGTAAAACTAAAGCGATTAAGATAGTAAAAAGGATGTCAATTCGATTGAGGTTAGTTTAGAGAATTGATTTAGGGTAGCTTAACTTGTATCTCGTCCTTATATTTTACTTAGGAAAATGATTTAAAGGGCTGAGGCTATAAGCTCTAAACCTGGGTTAATAATTAAATTATGGTTTAGGGTAAAGAACTACTCTAAAGATATAACCTATCTTATCCTTTGATTTCTTCGTGCTTTGGCTTGCTTTGAGTTTGTTGTTTTGCTCGCCATGTGTTTTGCCTTACTTATGCTTTGATGCTCCCCTTCTGCCAGGTCACATGCTCTATGCTGCGGACCAGCTCTCAAGCTTCTCAGGTTGGGGGTCCTCGGAAACATCCTTTCTTCAAGGTAGCCCCCTGAAGGGGGAAGGCTGCGTACATCTACCCCCAGACCCTGCTTTTGTGGGAGCCCTTGCAGGCACTGGGCTTGTTGTTGTTGTTGTATCACCCTAAGTGTAGCATAGGCTATCTCATTAGCATTATTTAGTTTGTTTTTCACACATAATTAAATATTAACTTGTATAAAAGATTGTGTTTAGGGTTGGGTACAATCTCAACCTTGACCACTCGTGAAAATATGTTATGTTAAGGTCTAAGTTACAAGCACAAGATAAATTACTAAAAAGTTGGAGATCTAGACATGGCTACAATCACACACAAAACCGTTGTCAAAGGAAAATACAAATCTAGGATACGGACGATTACCCATCCTTCATCCCTAAACTAAAAGCGTCTACTCTTCCATGGTATTTGTACACATTATTAAATTTGAAAGACAAGAAATAATGAAATGAAACTAGGAAAAAGGAGACTCTCTCTGAATTTGTGTTGACGTTGATTCGAGCTTTGATCCTCGGGGCACTTTGACCACCTCCACTTTGGCGTTTGAGAATTCCTTGAATCTCATAGCAACTTCAATAAGGAGAGGAGGAGAGGAGACGTACTAAAAGATGCAAAGTTAAGGTCTCCCCTTCTTTATTTATACATGCGTTGTGACCTAGGGGTTGCGCTGCAGGTACCGTGCTGAGTGCTGATCGATCGGCTGGCCCACTGTAGGATCCATCCTACTGTGGGCTGCTGATCTACCAGTTTTATGTGCCGACAGGTCGGTTGAACCTCAAAATGCTACAAGAAATTTTTGGTTTACCAAATGGCGACCCATTGAGTCCTTCTTTTGCATATGTGGTCGGGTTTCTTAGAATACTATTCAAATATGCTTAAGTTATGCCTATTTTTCCACTTTTCAACCTTTGCTTGCTCCGATGCATTCCAAGGATAAATGTTACCAGATTATAACAAAACACACATGTCAAAGCCGAATATGTCGCAGGATTGAGAAATTGAGTATGTGAAAATGACGCACATCAACATTCCAAACCCACACCTTGCTTGTGCTGAAGCAAGATTCAACTCAAACTAACTAAAAATGGAAAAATTTAAATGGGCATGTAATGGAAAGAGTAACTTGTGAAAAATATTTTGGATCATATTTAAAGGGGTACCTGAGAGTAGAGAATTTTTATGTAATATTATTATTATAATGGTTCTAACTTAGGTTCTTGTGATTCAAGTCTTTTTACTAGTGAATAAGCATAGAACTTCTCTCCCTTTTATCTTATTTCAAACCCTTCAAATTTAAAGACGAATAGAGAGAATAATCAAACGAATCAGTTATCCTAACAATTCAACTCCAATCAATAGTGAAACCAAAAGGCTTCTCTTTTTTCTTTTGTTTTCTTCTTCCTTTTCTTTTTTTAAGTAACTTGTGGTTAGGCGCGTCTCCCTAGGACCCGTGTAGTGAGTTTTCGGTCGGTGACTCCTGATCTAGTTAGCTCAATGCACCGAGTGAAGAGCGCTCCTCGAACCTAATAACTTGAGTCAAAGGAATTCACAACCTAAGCCGTTACTAGCACATACTTAAATATATTTCATTCAAATTAGGCATTGGTGCTTATTAAAGTCACTTAAAGAAGTTGATTCTTCTTAAGCTTTTCTTGTGGCTCGTGTAGTGAGCTTTCGACCGTCAGCTCCTGATCCACTAGGCTCAAGGTACTAGGTGTTCCGACACCCTTACGGGCTTACTTGCTCAGGACATAGGGGCTACAAGAACTAGCAAGTCACGGGTACTTACCTAATTGAATAGGCATTGGTACCTTTTTTTTAGAATAACTCCAGATAAGAGATATAAAATTAATTTCAACATTGTTAGAAGTAAAATGATGGATTCAAATTCCTAAAATTATTTTCACTATTACAACTTAAAAATTATGATATGAGACAATATTAAGTGTGAAAAGTAGTAATCTCTCTAACTACTTAAAAGACAAAAATACAGATTCAAAGGTCCGATCCAGAAATAATCTGATAACTCCAAAAATAAAGTCCGAAACGTGACATGTGGCCATCGGGGACGAGGTTGCAACTCGGTCTGAGATACATCCCTGGAGGCCAGTTTCGGAACTCAACCTTCAATTTGGAAGAAAGGAGCACATCTCACCGATAGGACAAGTCCTGAAATTCGAGTAGAAGAGAAAGGAAGCATGGCCATCCGGACGCGGGTGCATCTAAGATGCACCCTCGGAGGTCGCCTTCGGAACTCCACTTTCGACTTAAAAGAACGAAGTGCATCTCATCGACAAGGTATGTCCTAGAATCCGAGTAGAAGAAGAAGGAAGCATGCCCACCAGGACGCGGGTGCATCTCAGAAGGCTAACTCCGGAACTCAGGCGGCACCCGTGAAGATATAGATGCATCAAGCCTACAGGAACCATTCTAGCCCTCGGACAGTCTCGCGACCGTACCTCGACAAAGCACGTGCCCCAACTCTTACCGAGATGCCCTCTCCCCCAAAAGTCGGCCAAGCAACAACTACCCGGCACCCTGACTCGGACAGAGGACACCCCAAAGCTCGGTACCTGAGGAGCCTCATAATGACACCCCAACGCAATGATCACATCAACTTTCGAAAGGCATCTCGCCTCGAGATGCCCGCTTCCCCAGGGACCTGACCAAGACAACTTCCCGATACAACGAGTTGGATAAGCAACCACTCGAAGCCATGGGCCCAGTGGCCAGGGGTATCTCGCCCTCGGTTTTGTACCGGGCAAGATACACCCCCCTATGAAGCACAACTCTTCAAGGAGAAAACTCTAAAATTAAGGCTCAGAACCCTAAAGAAAGCACAGACACACTGCTCTCCCTTCGCTCTTATCTGAAGGACCTCCAGGATAGTGACACCCCCCTTTTTTCTTTCTTTTTCACTTGTAATCCCATAAAAAACCCTTGTAATAAACCCGTTAATTAATAAAAACTTAATAAGAGATAAAGGGTATGAGTTTCGGCCCTCCATTAATAGAACCTATACGAAAACAGTTGCCCCCGTCTGTGGGAAATGGAAAATTTTCCTCAGAATAACTCTACAGGATCTCCCCCATCCCCGAGGTGGTCAGAAGATCAGTACGTCACTCACAACCAGCTCCACGACCTTCACACTCATCATGTAACTCACTGATCGTGATCACCCCAGCAAGACCACGCCTCATCCTGCACCACCAAATCAAGACGTGATTGTCGAGTCCCTTTCCTCCACGGAGCATGGAAGCTGTCCAAACCAGCAAGGAAGGGAGAAGGAGAAGACGCCTCGCTGTGTTATGATTCAAGAACGATCTTGAATCATAACTTTGATAGGATAAAGTTTAGATGAGAAGTGAAGTGAAAGGAGATGAGAAATAGAGAGAAATTAGGGTTGAGAAGAGAGAAAGAAGTATATTTATTCATCAATGATCCCTCTTACAAGAGAAGACTCACCTATTTATACTAATTACATGACTCGAAGATACATTGAGCTTGGACAAGCAGTCTAACCGACTTAACCACCTAGCTGCCAATATTGACTTGGCTCTTGACTTGGCAACTAACACTTAACTAGCCTCTCACCTACTCATGAATCATGTATCCCAATTGAAGTGCTAATTAGGCTAATTAGGCTAATACTAAAGACATACTAATTTATTACAATCTTGGCTTATTCATACTCACTTTCATGTGCCCCATCTATTAGAATCATGACAATACTCCCCCCTTTAAGAGATTCTTGTCCCTAAGAATTTTAGTAGAGAGTGGAGGCTTTGAAGAGCACTTATTGTTGTACATGTAGGAGCTAAATTTGATGAATCCCTTGCTGAAATTTGTAGCTGCAAAGAGCTTGTCGATGTAGTAGGTACATCTAGAATTTAACCCCTTGGACATGAATTTGCATTGCAGCTTGAAAACTTGTTATTAGATGTTGGAGTCCTATTGTGGTTGCTGTTGCAGCCCCTTGCTGCTACATTATGAGTAAATGACCTGCAAAGACCCTCCCAATTGCAAGGTTTCAGAAAGAAGTCTTTAGCTTGCTTGAGGCCAACAAGAAATCCCATGACCATGGAATTAATTCTATTCTTCATCTTCCACATTAAAACCTTCCAACTAGCTGCACCAATTTTTGAAACGATAACCGATTGATCCACTTCACAAGTTTCCAAAACCAAATCTGTCTTAGACTCTTGCTTGATACTACCAATACAGAAACAATTCATAGCTTCTAGGTCCAGATTCCACTCTCCAGCTTCAATTAACTTGCAAATGTACTTTTTGTCGTGGTTGCTGCAGAGAGCAGGTTCACTCATACTGCTAGAATGAGCTGTAAACTTCGATCATAGCAGCTTTGCCCCATAAATTGCAGCCAACATCCTAAGTTCCAATAACCCACACACTCTTATGATGCAAGAAGTTGCTCCTTTGCTGAAAACATTACTGGAATCAGTCACTTTTATGACACTAGATTGATACGTAGTTGTTTTCAATTCAGGGGTCTCTTGAGCTGTACTAAAACCAACTAAGGCAATCTTAGCATCCTCAAGTTTTACTTTCCAAGGACTAAATTGGCTTTGCTCCTTGCTATCATCAATGTAAACGTCCCCTCCTTCCACCTTCCACCTGCCAAGACATGATGAAAGTGCACCAAAAACACCTATCAGCTTGCTTTTTTCACCAAAAACACCTATCAACTTGCTTCCCTTTACAACAATCCAACTCAAATTTTGGAACAATTGAACTTCAAGCAAAGTTCTCAAGTGTCATGGTCGAACTCCAACAAGATTATTTCATGGTTTGAACCATCAAGGTAGCCACACTAACTGCCTTTAGCTTGCAGCTCACAAATTCCGAACTTTTCACAAATTCATCGGCTCTTGTTTGAATTCCCCTTTGGCTACTACGCACAGATGATTCTCTACAGCCAACTTGATTCAAATGAACAAACTCTGATCCCTCATCAACAAGCACAAGTATGAATGCAAAACACTCAAGCTCATGAAACCACTAGAAAATCAAAACAGCTATGAACATTGCAAGATCAAGGTTAGATCTGCTCTTGACTTGTCTGCAGAACTGCACATTTATTTCAGCTGGAATTGATCTTAATCCCTCGCTAATTTTTTTAATTAAAGCATTTTGATGATTGTTAATAAGCTGATTAATTACCTCAACTTGTATGTAACCTTGAAGTATACTTAATTGACAATATTCATCATCATCCTATTGTATTTGTGAAATAGATTTCAAAGATTCAGGGGGCCTTACATTGGCTTATATTTGAGGAAGGTGCTCTTTACTTTTGCCTTGACCAACCAAAGAATCTAACTCTTGATCCAAACTCCCTGTTAATTCAGCACAAGGAACCTTTAAAATCTGCTTTGCCTTATCACACAATCCACAAATTTCCCCTTGAATGCTCTTATAAACTCTCCCTTGGAGCTTTCTATTTTTACACTTCACCTTGTAGCTACTTATGGGCTAATTTGTTCCATCCTTAAGGCCCCAAAAGTGAGAGTGCTCAGGCCACTTGTTAACTGAAGCATTTATGCTGCTGAATTCTCTTCTGTCAAACGCAACAGCTTGCTCCACTTTCCCTAGATTAGGAGGCCTATTCTTAAATGAATACACATTAACTCCTTTTGACTGAACTTGCACCTTAATCAGTGTTTGCAGATTCACCAGCTCACACAGAAATGAGTTTTGCTCCAATTACTGCTCAAGGTTCTATTGCCACTGCTGCCTGCCTTCCCGAAGGAATATTTAGCTCTCCTTTTCCTAGATCAAAGGGTCTCCAACTTGTCTAATTAGCCACTCTATCAACCTCTTGAGTGCTCTTTGCTTGGGCTTCTTTATCAAACTTTTGTAATAGCAAGTAGGGCTATTGCACCGACATAAATTTTACTGCTGGAGTTTCCTCTATTGCAATTGAACTCGGTGATTTTTTAAAGATGTAACACACTCTTGAGCAATTGTATTCTCTTTCTCATTAAGTTGTTGACCTTGCACAATTTTTCCTTGAACCAATTGACTTGCATTTACAACAATCTTATGCTTCCCTAAGTTTGAGTGCACTGCAGTAACAACATCCTAAGTTCTTACTGAGATTGCATTGCTGCTACTAGAATTCCTTTTCTTCGTAGTTATCTTGAGTGTTCTTTTAATCCATGAACCAATCTCAAGTCTACCTATTGACAACATAACCATCTTATGCTTCTTCAAATTCATGTTCTCGTTAATGTCAAGCTTGTCTAGAACCACATTATTTGATTTAAGGCGTAAAAAATCTGGAGGTCTTCCCTTGTAAACCCAGATTGGCTTTATCGATGCTCTTAATTTCTTGCTCGAGTAACATTTCTTGTGATTTCAATGAGTGAACAAGCTGATCTCCTTATATTACTGCAATGTATACTTTACTCTTAACTTCCTGATGCTCAAGATCTCTATTCGCACATAAGGAACAACTTCAAGTAACTCAACTTCTTGCACTTCAGGCTGTGATGCTTCCATTTCAAATTGAAATGCATTTGATCTTGTTGTCACAATATAAAATCATTCGTAAGCTTTAATAACTTCTATGCAGCTTGCTGGAATTCTTCTTCAGGCTTCCTAATCAGCTCACTTCCAACAGCTTCTTGTCCGATATTAACTGGATTCCAACTCAATTGCACTTGATTTTCACTAAAATAGCATTTTCAGCACCAAAACTCCACATCATTCCTTCACGCACATTTCCTAGCATTGGATCTTCCATAACTTGCCCCACTGCAACACAATTCTGGCCTAAATTTAGTCCAGTACTAGCTGAGTATGCGATTGTGTCTTAATTTACTTTTCCTTGTCTAACTCCTTGCTCTTGTGCTGCGATCATCTGTGATCTCACTTCCTCACTGCCTTGCTCTTGTATTCCAAGAATTTGCTGCTAAAATTGCAGTTGCCTTTGCAAGTATTGCGCTTGTGATCGTGGCAAGGTGAGTTTACAGTCTTGCGAGAGCAGTCGCACTTCTTGTTGAACACAAGCTTCTTGCTCCTACTGAAACCATCAACCATACCCATACCAGCTCCAACAGCTTGACTTCTATTGTAAATCATGCTTGATTCAATACAAACTCCATTTAAGTGAAGTAAAATCAACTAAATCAAATGCAAATCATGAATCTACAGTGAAGAAGTAGTTGAATCCAGGAATTTGATATTAATTTAAGCTTGATTTAGATTCAAATCAAGGCTCTGTTACCACTTGTTATGATTCAAGAACGATCTTGAATCATATCTTTGATAGGATAGAGTTTAAATGAGAAGAGAAGTGAAAAAAGATGAGAAATAGAGAGAAATTGGGGTTGAGAAGAGAGATAGAAGTATATTCATGCATCAATGATCCCTCTTACAAGAGAAAACTCACCTATTTATACTAATTGCATGACTTGAAGATACATTGAGCTTGGACAAGCATTCTAACTGACTTAACTACCTAGCCGCCAATATTGACTTGGCAACTAAAACTTAACTAGCCTCTCACCTACGCACGGCTCAGATATCCCAATTGAAGTGCTAATTAGGCTAACTGGGCTAATTCTAAAGACTTATGCTAATTTATTACAATCTTGACGTATTCATACTCACTTTCATATGCCCCATCTATTAGAATCATAACACGCCGCCACAGCACAAGCCCGGAGACACCACGGCACAAGCCCCTCCCTAGTTCGAAGTGGGCTTCGACACTGACTCAGAGAGTGCAGCGTGCGGGCTTATGGGGAGAATTCCTATCACCCATTCGCCCTTCACCCTTCCCATACTCGTCGCCCCCATGGGGAAAGTGAAGATGTCGAATTTGGAGTTGTTCGACGGGACACAAGACCCGATGGACCGCACCACGGGATTTGCGGCACGGATGTGTATACAAGACCCCTTTGAGGACGTGTGGTGCAAATGCTTCTTAGCCACCTTCAAAAGCATGGCTCAGGCTTGGTTTGCCTCTCTCCCCAACGGGTCCATACAAAGCTTCAAGGAGTTGTCCAAGAAGTTCACTTGCAACTTCCTCTGCAACAAAAGAAAAAAGAAGATCGCTGCCCAATTGATCCAGCTAGAACAAGCTGAGGGTGAACCCTTAAGGGCATTTTTTCAATGGTTCTCGAAAGCAATGATCAACATCCCAAACTTAGCTGATCAAACGGCCATCACCACCTTCATCAACGGACTCCAGAACAACAACTTCAAGTTCTCCCACACTAAGGCACTCCCAACGACTGTGGGTGCGCTTTGTACCAAGGCCGATAAATACATCGCCGAAGATATGATGGACAAAACGAAGCCTCTAAGGCGTGAGTACTGAAAGCTTAAGATGCATGCCCTAAGCTTCAACCCAAGGAATGAAATAGCCATGAAGAATGTAAGGGGGATCCGCAATGCAGGCCCTAGGAGACCCCTCGGATTGCTCTTGGAGGTAAGAAAATCGGAAATGGGAAGGGACCAGGGTCTCGCAGGCCCGATGGTCCGACGCAGCCCGAACTCATGGTGCGAGTGCCATGAAACTTCGGGGCATGATACTAAAGATTGTTGAGTATTCCGATACCGCATAGACGAGTTGGAGAAAAAAGGCGACCTTGGAAAACTCGTGGACATGAAGAAACTTAAGACCGGAGCTTCGGGACCAGACCATGATGAGCTGAACGATGCAGCTCACGCGCCAGGACATGTGATTGCGGCCATAGAACAAAAACGGGAGGACACAAGTCGTGGTACTATGGGGAGAGGAGGAGGCAAAGTCAAAAAATTTCAACCCTTGACCTTCTCACAAAAAGACCTTGAAAACATCAAAACTTCGCATGAAGATCCCATGGTCATCACCACGGACATCTGTGACTACTCTCTCCAAAGGATCTTGGTGGATCAAGGAAAGTCGGTCAACATACTTTTCCTCCATTGCTTTAAACAAGTGGGAATACCGCTCGAGACGTTGTTCTCCATGGCCGGTACCCTCATGGGATTCTCCGGCGAAGTGGTTGATCTGCTAGCACCATAAAGCTCGACATCCTCTTGGGAGATGGAAAACAAAGACATGCACTTAATGTTGAATTTTACGTTGTCGTGGACCGCTCGCCGTTCAATGCTATCCTAGGACGCGTAGTGCTAAATTCATTAGGCGCCATGGTGTCAACCTACCACCTCGCCATGAAGTTTGAAATTTACAAAGGAGATATCATGATCGTAAGAGGTTGTCAGCAAACGGACTGCAAATGCTGCCACCCCCAAGAGCTACCCGAGATAAGGGAGACGGAAAGCGGAGAGAAGATGGGTTGAGGATCAGAGGAAACCATTAAAGTCGAGATAGGACCAAGGAAATCGGTCCAGTTTGGGACGCATTCAGGCTCGGACATAAGGGACTAGATCTAGCAGGTGCTTTGACAGTACCAGGAAGTCTTCACGTATTCCGCAGATGAAATGCTCGGGATAGATAGTCGGATCATCAGCCATCGCCTAAATGTTTAGACCGAAAAGAAGTCGGTAAAGCAAAAGAAGCGCAACTTCTGTGTCGAATGGGACAAGTTTATAAGTGAAGAAGTGCGGAAACTCCTAAAAGCTGGCTTCATACGAGAAGTGTTGTACCTAGATTGGTTAGCGAATGTGGTCTTGGTAAAAAAGCCGAACGGAAGTGGACGGATGTGCATGGACTTCACCGACCTGAGCAAGGCCTGCTCGAATGACTCGTTCCCCCTTCCTAAGATAGACCTGTTGGTCGAATCTACAGCGGGGAATGCTTTGTTTAGTTTCCTGGATGCCTTCGTCAGATAGCACCAGATTGTGATGGACTCAGAGGACGAGGAGAAGACATCTTTCATCACCCATGAGGGCACATAAAACTTCGAAGTCATGCCGTTTGGGTTAAAAAATGCCAAAGCCACATACCAACGCCTGGTGAACCACGTCTTTCGGTAATAGATAGGAAAGAACTTGGAGGTATACATCGACGATATGATTATGAAAAGCATGGAGGCCTCCGATCATGTAGGCAATTTAAAAGAGACTCTGGAAACCCTCAAGGCTCAAGGGATGCGTCTCAATCCGGACAAAGTCACGTTCGCGGTCCCGGAAGGAAAGTTCTTGGGCATCATCGTGAGCGCTAGAGGGATAGAGGCCAACCCCGCCAAGATAGATGCCGTACTCAGAATGGAGACCCCGAAAACCCCAAGGGATATTCAAAAGCTAACTGGTTGTCTCGTCGCACTCGATAGGTTCATTAGGCGGTTAGCAGATCGATTGGTCCCCTTCTTTAAAGTGTTACGAAGGAGAGAAACCTTCAACTGGGACAAAACTTGCGAATAAGCCTTCTGAGAACGCAAGGAAACTTGGCTAAGCTTCCGATTATGTCCAAACCCATCTCGAGAGAGGACTTGATCCTCTACATTTCGGCATCCGATGACACGGTAAGCACCGTGTTAATATCCGAAAGGGAAAAACTCCAGTTGTCGATCTACTTTGTGAGTCAGATATTGAGGGACATCGAAACACGGTACCCGCACAGTGAGAAGCTCATCTATGCCGTCATCATAGCCACACGGAAGCTCCGACCTTACTTTCAGGCACATCATATTCAGATACGAACCATCAGCCCTTGCAGAAATCACTTCAACGATTGGAGTGTTCAGGAAGAATGTTGTCCTGGGCGGTCGAGCCCTTCGAGTATGACATCCTTTTTGAGTCACGGACTACGATCAAGGCACAGGCCTTGCTGACTTCTTAGCGGAATGCTCGTTCACCAACATGGTGTCACCAAGCTCCGAATCGTGAGATACCTCGGAGGGATTGTGGAAGTTGTACGTAGATGGATCCTCCAACAACAAAGGGAGCGGAGCAGGCATTCTACTCATCTCGCCCAAGAGACAACACTTCCCTTACGCCTTGAGGATCAAGCTCAGAACTAGTAACAATGAGGCCGAATACAAAGCACTCTTCCACGGACTGAGAATGGCCCGAAAGGCAGAAGCACACCAGGTGGACGTATTCAGCGACTCTCAGTTAGCCGTCAAGCAGGTCCAAGGGATTTACGGAGTAAGAAGCACTACTATGAAGAAGTGTCTGGAAGTGGTGATCAAGGAAGCGAAAACTTTCTCTTTCTTCAAAATCCACCTCATTCCAAGAGCCGAGAATGTCAAAGCCGACGAGTTAAGCCGGATCACCAGCTTAGAGACAAGGAGAAAGGACAAGAACCCGCCATTTGGATAGAAGAGACCAAACATCGTGCTGAAGTTTACCTCAGCTCGAAGGAATCGCTTAGATTCAGTTCTTGAATGATTGGTTGCATCCCCTCATTGAATTCATAAAAAAAGGGAACTTTGCCCGATGACCCGCGGGAAGCGAAGCATATCCGATGGCGTGAGCCATGGTTCGTGATAGTTGACGAAGACCTCTACAAGTGATCGTTCGTGCATCCCCTATTGAAGTGCATCGGAGAAGAGGAGGGGAAGTACGTCTTGCGAGAAATCCATGAAGGCATTTGTGGACAGCACCTTGCCCTTTGACTAACAAAGCTCTATGATTAGGGTAGCATTGGCCCACCATAAAGAAAGACGCGCTAGATATCATCCAAAAGTGTGAGAAATTCCAGAAGCACACCTTGATAATTCACGTTCTTGCGTCTTTACTACAGTCCATACTCAACCCCATCCCTATCGCTCAGTGGCAGATGGATATCTCAAGACCGTGTCCCAAAGCAACCGAACAACGAAGGTACATCATCGTGGCCATGGATTATTTCAGCAACTGGATAGAAGCGGAGCCTATCGCGTGGATTTCAAACTAAGCCGTCCCGCGCTTCCTTTGGAAAGGGAGCATCACTCGGTACGGAATCCCGCAGGTCCTAATCGTTGACAACGGCACTCAATTCGGCTCTCAGAGGTTCTGTGACCACTGCGAGATTTTGGGGATTAAGATACACTACGCCTCTGTAGTGCACCCCCAAAGCAATGGATAGGTGGAGTCCACGAACAAGCACATACTAATAGGTATGGATGAAGCAAAGGGAAAATGGGCGGAGGAGTTATCTAGCATACCATGGGCCTACCAGATGATGATAAGGAACGCCACAGGGGAGACCCCGTGCAACTAGGTATACGGCACAGAGGCAGTACTATCCGTAGAAATAGAAGAACCCAGTCTCTGAATTCGTGGCTACTATCAGGAGCACAACGAAGAAGCACTAACAAAGTCGCTGGACTAGGTGGAGGAAACCCGCGAAAGCATGCTAGTGAGGATGATAGCTCAAAAGCAAAAAATGGCGAAGTACTTCAACACCAAAGCCAAAAGAAGAGCCTTTCAAGATGGAGAGTAGGTGCTAAGACAAACAAAGTCGGCTGGACATCACCACGGAAAGCTATTTACGAACTGGGAAGGACCTTACCAAGTCTCTCAAACAACCAGGGAAGAAACATATCGCCTTCAACAACTGAACGGAACCCTGCTCCCATGCACATGGAACATCTTGATCTTGAAAAAATATTTTGTGTAAAAAACCGACCGAGGTAAATGAAGAAATGTTCCATCTTTCGTAAGAACTTTTTCCAAAAAAATATATGTAATAATGTAATAATGTATGCAAAAAGACGACCAAAAAATCAAACCTCAAAAAATAAGACTAAACAAAATATATATATATATATATATATATAACAATGAAGATAAGTAATCAAAGCAACAATCATAGTTAAATAAATATATCAAGAACGATAAATAAAGAATATAAGCATTGTGCCTAGAGATCTTCCAAAACAGTTGGCACGAACTCTTAAGCCGTGAAGGCAGGCCGCAGCGAGCATACCTCGTCGGTCTCGCCCACGGCCTGCTAAGTCCGTAAGCATTTAAACCGTAAGTTCTTCCGAGGAAGGGGGATTTATGCACTTAAGCCATGAGGGCCGTTTGCATTGGGCAATCAAACCCACTGGTCTCGTCCACGGTTCCTAAAAACCTGGATGGCTCTGTATAGAGGCAAACAGACCTTAAGCTCGTAAGTCCGTCCACGGCAGGCTAAAGCCTGGATGGCTATGTACAGCGGCAAACTACCCGTAAGTCTGAATGGCTCTGTATACCAGCTGCATGAAAAGGCCGGATGGTTCTGTACATTGGCACACTATACCCGGAAGCCCGAATGGCTCTGTACATCAGCTGGATGAAAAGCCCGTTGGTCCTCCATGGCAAATTAAGCTGTGATGGTAGTCCGTAACAAGTGTGCGCACCTCACCGGTCTTGTCCACGGCCCCTCAAAGCCTGTGGATCTGTCCACGGCAAACAGACCGTAAGCCCGTAGGTCCGTCCGCGGCACGCTAAAGCCCGGACGGCTCTGTACACCAGCTGGAAGAAAGCTCGTGGATCCGTCCATGGCAAACAGACCACAAGCTCGTTGGTCCGTCCAAGGCAGGCTAAAGCCTGGATGGCTCTGTACACTAGCAAACAACCTGTAAGCCCCGATGGCTCTGTATACGGGTTGGAAGAAATCCCGTGGATCCATCCACGGCAAATAGACTGTAAGCCTGTGGCACCGTTCGCTGCAGGATACAAACCCATGGATCCGTCTGCGGTGAACGAAAACGTACGCTCGAGGCACCATCCGTGGCAGGATACAAACCCGTGGATCTATCCGCGGTGAACAAAAACAGTTAACCCATGCCACTGTCTATGGCAAGATACAAACCCATGGATCTGTCCACGGTGAACAAAAATTGTAAGCTCGTGGCACCATGCGCGGCGGGATACAAAGCCATGGATCCATCCACGGTGAACGAAGATCGTAAGCCAGTGGACCCGTCTGCGGCAAGCGATCCATTCGCTGAGAACCTACACCATAAGTCCGTAAGTCCATCTATGGTAGGCATAAAGCCGCCGAGTCCGCCCACGGCAAACTAGCCAATTTTTGACAGGTAAAACACCAGTATCCAAAGACAGAAGCCCGCTTGAAGTGGAGAAGATACGCAAGCTCTGAGCCCTCCCGAGGCATGACAAACCGTAAGCCCTCTCTAAGCAGGCAAGAAGCCGACATGTGAGACCATGCGCCTCCCTAAGGACGAAAAAAAAATCAACACAAGGCTTAGGTCTACCCGAGCAACGCGAGCCGAGAGCCCGTACTAACCAACGCATGCCGAGAGCCCGCACAAAGCAACGCAAGCTGAGAGCCTGCAAGAAGCAATGCAACCTGAGGACCTTGCGCCACAACGCAAGCCAGGAGCCCACAAGAGGCAATGCAAGTCACGAGCCCATGAAGAACGAGGCAAGACACCAATCCGCGAGGCCATGAGCCACCTCAAAACATGACAAGTCCCTATACTTAGTGAAAGAAGAAGCAAGATACCGGAGAAGAGCAAAAGAGCGGATAGGCATTATATTTGATAAATGACAAAGTATGTCCCGAGTACAGCTGTTCCTTCCACACGTAAAATACATTCCAAAACAAGGACGGCACTATAAAAAACAAGTACGAAAAGTGACTATCAACGGAAGCTCTAAAACACTAACCTATCCTTCAACTCCGACCAAATAAAAGGGAGGGACAAAGAATAAAGAGCGAAGCAGTGCCCTACGGAGGAGGAGTTGGGGGAGCGGCTTTCGAGGTGTTCGATGAAAAGGTCGTACCAAGCTTCCCTCCTTTCACGTCTTCAATGATAGAATGACAAACTTCTTCGAGGAAAGGGACCCCAAGACTTGGCTGTAAGAGTTTCGCTTTGCTTACTGTGAGGCTGACTCCTGTATCGAAGCCCTTCCAATACTGGGTAACGCCGTGGTCTATAAACTCGAGGCCTTTCTTGAACTCGGAAACAACATGAGTAACTTGCTTAAGGAACCGGGGGATGATAGCATCTTGCTCAGACACGCTTAGCTCTAACTCCCGGAACCGGGCATCTTGTCCTATGATACGAGCCTGCAGGGCCAAGTTAACTGAACAAAGCTCCTTAACCTCCTGCCCGCTCCGTCTCTAACTTGAAACAACGAATGGGGACCGCGCGAAGAACTGACAAAAAACAAAACACACCAAGAGCATGAGTTAGGAAAAGACAAGAAAGACAAACAGATATGGCAGAAAAGCGACAGAAGTACGATAAGCAACCTGGGAGAGAAAGATGGGCGCATTCTCGGAAGACATTTTGGACAAGTGCACCGTGTCTGTAGGAAAGAGGAACTGTGCGCACATTCCCTAACAGGCCTCTATGTCGTTTGAAAAGGCGGAGCAGCATGGAACCCTAGAAGAAGCAGCTTCCCCAAAGTTCAGGACATACAGCCCAAAGCCTCCTGCACTGCCGGCGGGTTCCTTCTTAGAACGAAAGGAGATGACTACCCTTCCGGGTCACGAAAGACGCCGAGAATCCTGTTAAGGTTTGGCCCAGAAGTAGGACACCTAACCTTAGGGAAATACACATCGAGGCCACCAAAACTAGAAGGAATAACTTTCATCACACTTGAACCCAATGAACCCATGACCTTGGGGGCAGCCAAAGTCCCCGTAACCACTCCAAGATCGGGAAATCCCACTGTAGCTGCTGGAACCCCCATCGGAACGACAGACTCAGGCACCACCTCACCGCCAACTGAAACCAGGACCACCTCCCCTTAACCATTGCACGGACGCTTGGCAGCCCTCGAAGTGGAACAATCAGCAGAAGGGTTCGAAGCAGGGACAGTCTCCGACATCCAAGGCTCCCGAGGAAGATCTTTTTGCCCAACAGCTGGCAAAGTAATCACAAATGGCATTGAAGCAGGACCCCGTTCCATGAAGGGATCCGATAGAGGGAACATGCCGGCAACATCAGCAGTCGCTAGCTCGTTCACTGGAAAAGACACGACAGAAAAGAGGAGAAAATGTTTGTATGATACACCAAGCTAAAAACAACAGAAGCGCGTATAACACGCACATCCCAAACAAAAATTGTATACATATATATATGTCGAAATAAAGAACAATCCGCTTTCATGGGAAGTCAGAAATTTCCCTTTCACCGGAAGCGGGGGTTGCAGCGTACCCCACATCATCAAAAACAACAGGGTGGAGGGAGATTTGATCCACACAAACTTATTCTCCCAATTCTTCATGTTGGTAGGGACGTACGTCACAAAGGCAACCCCCCGCCCCCAACTCTCAAGGGCAGCCATATGCCTAAAATATCTAATCTTAAAAAGAATATCAAAAACCCGCAAAAAGGTGGTGAAACCATTTACATAGCACACAAGTGAAAAACCATACATGTCCCTAAACCCGTTAGGGGTAACTTGCCTCGGGTACATAGTACAATGAAAGAATAATTCATCCACTAAGGGAGGCAGGAGAAAATGAACGCATGCATCTAAAGAATCTATAAGAAGACAAAAACTACACTCTATCGGAGGAAACAACGGACAATCGTCCAGCCGAGGACCCCGCACCTCATAGCCCTCCGGAAAATAATACTTAGAGCGAATCATAGAGACACCGCCCTCGCCTAAAGTACTCGACAGAAAAGTCCCTAATGGATGAATCCAAGAAATCTCTGGAAACCTAAACTGTAAGGGTGAACATTCTCGTCCGAGAAACGCTGACTTAACGGCTTTGCGGCTATACCCTCAGTCTCGGGAGACGAGCTACCCTCGCTCTGAACATCCGAAGGAGAAGCCTCCATAAAACTCCGCTTGTGTTCCATCAAGAGAGGAGAAAACTGTAAAAGACAAACAAAAATAAAATATGTATAAAGACTTAAAAGACTTCCTTGAATATAGAAGACAATGATAGGTAGTTGTAAGGGTAGACGTGGCCACCAAGGAGGAGTACCCAGCCTCCTAGGACCCCTCATTCCCCCCAGTTACCATGGTGTCCTCGATCCAAAAAAAGACTCTGGCCGCATCTCCTCTCTTCGCCCACTTGCTGCAAACGGTCAAGAGAAAGGAGAACGGGGTGTCGTGTCCACTTTGGCACTACCAACCCGGGTTCCGGACGAACAAGATTAGACAAACTCTGCCCTGAGCCCACTTCCACGACATAGGTAAAAACAGGAACCCAAAAAACTCACCTGGAATGTGCTCAAGGGAAAAGAAACTGCGCCGGAGATCACCTAACACAAAAAACACACATTCATCGAGTGCTCAACTTAACGACAACTCCGAAATAAGCGAAAATCATGCAGGGGAGAGCTAGCCTCCTAACTCGCCCCCGATCCCGCCAAAAACAAAATAAAAAAATTAAAATAAAACAAAAAAAATATCTTTTAACAAAAGAACTTAAGAACGTAAAGTAAAACAAAAATCGAACAAAGCTCGAAGTAGAGCCCTAACTCGCCGCCCGTTTGAAAAAAAATATTTTTTAACAAAGAACTTAAAAACGTAAAGTAAAACAAAAATCAAACAAAGCCCGGAATGGGGCCCTAACCCACCCCCGGTTTTGGGGGGTGGGGGGGATATATATATATATATATATATATAAAACAAAAACTTAAGACCCGTAAATAAGTTAAAGTGAGATAAAGATCAAACAAAGGCAAAAAAATGAGCTCTCTCGCTAACTCGCCCCCGATTCAATAAAAAAAAGCACAAAGGCCATGCATGTCCCCGAAACTGAGCCCCCTATCAAAAAAACTCGAAAAACGACCCAATTCGGGTCAAAAATCCACAAACACTCCCCTAAAAAGAGACTCCGAGCCAAAAAAGAAACTTTTTCCCAAAAAAGTACTTATCTCGCCTCTAAAAGCTCCAAAACAAGGGAAAACGGACCTTTATAGCTGAGATCACCCGAGACCCGTACTTGAAAACTACGAAAATGGACCAAAACAAGACAAAAATTTGAAGTAGCGAAGAGAGGAGGGGGAAGACAGAGAGGAGAGGGAGACAGAAGGGGAGAGGGAGAAAAAAATAATAACTTTAACTTTAATATTTGAAAAGATAAAAGAATAAGTTTTTATCAAAACGAACCAAGAGCCAACATCTTTCTTGAAAAATCGACACCCCTAAACATAATAAACAAAAACCAAGTACGCAAAGAAGAATGAAATAGAATAAAAACAAAATATGAACTCAACAAGTCGGTCCAAGAACCAGCTCGGACCGTCCACCAAAAAAAAAAATAATATCATCATCAAAAGAACGACGGATGCTGAAAAATGCTCGAAGCATAAGATTCAATTGAAGTTGTGTCATTGCTTACATCAGTTGACATATGCCTCCCTACCGAGAATGACGAAAAATGACAAGTTACAAAGCCCGAAGGAAACTACAAAAAAAAAAAAAAAAAAGGAAGAAGAAGAAAAAAGAGAAGAAAAGAAAAACAGAAGACAATAGATTGACGCCACTTCCTAAACCCGGCAACTTGGGATAGAGAGTCCCTACATACGAAAATAGAGAAAGCAGGCCCCGGTACGGATATTGTCCGATGCGCTCCAACTTCCAGTGCTTCGGCTTGTCCATACGACAACGATACAATCACCACTATAGGCCATAATCAGATATTGGCCCAAGACGCAAAACCCGACAATATGAAAGCCACCAAACACATTAGAGATCGGGAACCAGTACTCGATGATATGATAAGAAAACCACGAGGAGAAGTCGCTACGGTCATGAAGCAACCATACCCCGAAAAGGGAGTCGCTGAGCAAAACATGACAGAGCGAAGCACCGAAGGTCAAAGGGCCAATCCAGCAAAATAGGCCTGCATCATCACTCCCGGCAATGCTCCGATGAACCTGTGATGAAAAAAATAGAAACTTCGTCGTGCTCGTGACAGTATTCCAGCGGACCACATAAGTGTGATAAAAAGGAGACCGCTCCAAAAGATAGGAACCCCAATCCGACATCAAGAAAATCATGCCGTCAACGCAAGTAGGGACGTGGAGTAACAAGTTCCGCCCTCCAGCTTAAAGGTCGCCCTCATAGACCCAATCATCTTCCCAGGCAAACACCTTGTGAGAGTTCGACCACTCTCCTTTGTCAGACTCCAATGCGAAATCATAGACCTGCAGATGAACCAAGAAGCCGAATGATTCGATCGAACACTGACATTCGAGAATGGCTGTCATGGGGCATCGAACCTGGGGGGCCAGGACCCCGTCGGCCAGGGAACCCAGCGGAAGATAGAAAAGAGTAGTGGGATTACAGATAGAGAGACGTGTGGGACCAGTCGGGTTGAACTCCTGACACAGGACCAGCCCCCAATGACATCCAAAGATCCTCTAATAGACAGAGAGGAACTCCACCAAAGACTAAAGAATAACCCTACATGTTGTAGGCATATTAGGGAAGACAAAAATATCGTCTGTATCCACATAGCACCCAGACTGGACCAACACACCATCAACATACCAAAATAGAGAATGAGACGCCTGAGCATTGATGAAGTGACGTGTCCTAATGAGGCTTTGGAATGGAAATGAGACAAAGTTTGAAGCCGCAAGAGAAACTTTGCTGGAAGATGTGAAAAAAAATCTCAAAGGCGATATCTTCCGAGTCAGCTATCGATTGACCAAAAAACAAGGGTAAGAAGAGGAGTATAATGCGAGATTCAAAGGAGAAGGGAGAGTGAGTTGGTGAAAATGAATGGTTTTTACCCTCATATTTATAAGGATAAACCTCCACGAACTAAGTCGCAAACGAGAATCATTTGCGAACTGCCGGGGGACTAACTGATAAATTCAAAAATAGCGTCTGAACAAGTGACATGTGGCCACTAGGGATGAGGCCGCAACTCGGGCTAAGATATGCCCCGGGAGGCCAGGTTTGAAACTCTACCTTCAGTCTAGAAGAAAGGCGCGTATCTCACCGACAGGACATATCCCGAAATCCAAGCAGAAGAGAAAAGAAGCGAGCCCATCCAAACGCGGGTGCATCTCAGACCAAGATACACTCTCAGGGGCCGCCTTCGGAACTCCACTTTCAACTTAAAAGAACGAAGCTCATCTCACTGACGGGGCACGTCCCGGAATCCCAGTAGAAGAAGAAGGAAGCGTGTCTACCCGGAGGCGGATGCATCTCTGGCCGAGATGCACCCTCGGAAGGCCAACTCCGGAACTCAGGTGGAACCCATGAATATATAGACGCATCATGCTGACAGGGAGCATTTTGGCCCACGGACAGTCTCACGACATTACCTCGACAAACCACGCACCCTGATTTCCTCTCCATCGAGAGTCGGCAAAGCAATAACAACTACCCAGCACCATGACACGGACAGAAGACATCCCAAAGCTCGGTACTCGAAGAGCCCCATAATGACACTCCAATGCAATGCTCACCTCGACTTTCGGAAGGCATCTCGCCCTGAGATGCTCGCTTGCCCAAGGACCCGACCAAGACAACTTCCGATACCACGAGTCGGATAAGCAACCACCCGAAGCCATGGGCCTAACGGCCAGGGGTATCTCGCCCCCTACCGTAACGGGCAAGATACACCCCTAGGAAGCACAACTCTTTAGAGAGAAAACTCCATAAATAGGGTCAGAATCCTAAAGAAAGCACAGGCTCCCTGCTCTCCCTTCAATCTCATCTGAAGGACCCCCAGGGCAATGACACCCCCCATTTTTTCTTTCTTTTTCACTTGTAATGCCATAAAAAATCTTTGCAATAAAACCATTAATTAATAAGGGTCTGAGTTTCAGCCCTCCATTAAAAGAACCTATACCAAAAAATAATCTCATTACAAAAATATTCTAATCGTTGTAGTACATCTCAAATTTCATCTTTAATAAACATCACAAACCACTCTATGCTCATTCATGCAAAAACTTAGCTAATTTAAACAAAATTAAGCTAAAAGGACAAACATAAGTTCAACGCATACATGTCATCCCCAACCCCAAACCTTGCATTGTCCTCAATGCAAATGAAGAAAAGTAATTACAAGAAAGGAAAGGAAAGACACGACCTGAGGTATGGCATATTTAGCTATGTGTGGTGAGCAAATCCAAAATGGAAATACAGAAATAGCAAGCTACAAAAGAAGACATAGAAGATAGCATACTAAAAAAACTTGTTAATAGAATTAAAATATATACTGAACAAGTGTTGAGTACAAGAGAAACAAAAGAAATCGCGAGGGGGGGGGGGGGGGGGGGTGCCATCTCCAAAGTTCTTCCATCACAAACTCGATACTATAAAGACGGATCATAATGGCTGTTACATATGATGGTATGGCTTTGGATCTGGTGGGGGCCAGGTGGGTGTACAGTCTTCTCCTCGGGACCCTCCTCCTGAGCAGGATTGCCTACTTGTTTTGGATCCTCCTCCTATCCATCGCCCACCCCTTGTGCCTGGAGTGGAGTGAGTGAGAGGTAGGTTTTCCTATTCTGGGAGGGTTTGTAGGTAAGAAATGGGGGACACGGTTGGAATCCGAACCCAAGCTTGCTGTAGAAGTCTCGTAATGAGACGCGAAAGGAACAAAGCACCATTCCCAATAGTGAAGCGAGCAAGTTGAAGGCGAACGGCGGAAAACCTCTCGTGGAAAACTCCCCCAATATCAATCCAAGTACCTGATAGAACCTGCAAAGAAGTTCAAAAATTGGTCCACTTCGCTCCTGAGCATGGCCCACAGGCCAGACATTGGATTTCATAAAGGAGTCTAGGAGCCACGTATGCGGTGGAGGGGTAAAGCAGATAGTGGCGGTGACTCTATTTGGTGCAAAATGGCCATCACACATCTAAGTTATGATGGTCATGGCGTTTGGTGGGTTTTCAGTGGGATCCCAAATAGTGTCGTTGAAAACAAGCAGGGCACCAATAGCCTCAGCCACATCATGACGATTAAAAATGACGTGTTTGCCACGGATGGTGACCTTGCACAAGGGGTGGCCATCTTCATGTTTGAGAGTATAGAATGAATAAAATTCTCGCACTAATGAAGGAAAAACATGGTCATCCTCTAACTCCTTACCAGGGAGGTAAGTGAAACCCACGTCCATACAAAACATAAGTGCCCAAGCACCATTGGGTTCCCGCCGCAAGTCATCACTAAACACTGTTTCCCATACTATTGGTGCTGCTCAGATGTGAGCGTCAAGGTCCGTCGTGTGAAAGCTGCTACTCTCAGCTTTACGCCGGCTTTTCTTAGTACAAGGCATGACCTGAAAAGGCAAAATCAAATCAACACAAAAGAAAAGGAAAAGACTCTGGAAAAAAAATGCAATAGAAATAGTTTAGTAAAAGTAAGTAAAATTAGCATTAAAAATTAAATTAAAAGAAAGTGACAAAAACAAAACTAAAAATAAAATGCAAATTTGGGAGAGTAAACTTCGAATCGACCCCTAAAAGTTAAACAAAGTAACAATTGTGATAAAATCTAAACTAATAATAAGCCATAAAAAAAATTACAAACTAAAGTAAAAAGAAATTAGTAAAAAGGAGGTTAATCTAACGCATGAACAACACAAGTGAATATTGAAGGGAAAAACATAAGGATGAGCAAATGATACCAAATTCCTAAATCATTCACGCCATATCCCTAAATAACAAATAATCTAGAAAATAACGATATGAAAGCTCTAGATCTAGTCACTTTAACCCCTATTAAAACATGGTTTTGAACAAAGACATAGAAAAATTACATAATCAAAGAAACCCTAACTTTGTTCATAATTAGGATGTAAATCAACAACATTCTAACACATGTGGGCAAGAACTCATGAAAAAGCCTGAAAATAGTTCTCTCTAAAGATGAATATGGTAAAAATAATTAAAATAGTAGTTGAAACAAAACATTGAAGGACGAGGAGAGAGAGCTGTGGTGGCGATATCAGCGGTGGCAAGGCAGCCGGTGGTGGGTCGTTTTGGGCGGGGGGGGGGGGGGGGGGGGGGGGTTTGTGGATTTGTTAGGGTTAGGTTTTGGAAAAGAGGAGGAAGAAAGTAAGGGTGGGGGAGAGACAGCGTGGGGGCCTACTATTAAAAAGAGGAAGGCATGCAGTAAGAACCCCAATCGATTGGGTACCACTTGATTGATAGGGGGTTGGAGCACCCTAGGTGCTCCAACAGAAGCCCAATTGATCGAGCCTTTCGGCCAGCTGAGCAAGGGTGGTACTAGATGTCTTACAACAAAGTAAACAAAAACATGTCCCCGTGCCCCCGTTTTTCTTTAAGAATTTTATAAACAAAAAGAAAACAAAGAAAAATTACGAAATGACAGAACAATTGGGTTGTCTCCCAAAAGTGCGAAGTTTAACATCTTCAGCAGGACGTGGTATAGACTACAAAACTATGTTGATCCCGAGGCTGGGTTCTCAAGGTAAATCGTCTCAAAATCGTGAGGGTGATCCCCTAACCCCATAGTGTGTTTTAAATGATGGACATTAATAGTGAGAAGGTGGCCATCATTGAGGTCTCGAATATGGACTGCCCTGGAAGGGTATGTGTGGACCACATTATAAGGTCCATCCCATCAAGAGCGTAGTTATCTAGGAAAGAAAAAGTTTTGATTTGTAAAGCCATACTTTTTTTTTTCTGACTTCAAAAGTCTTTCGAGAAATTTGTTTGTCAAGAAAAGTCTTAGTTTTTTATTTATAGAGCTTGGCATTTTCATATGCCTCATATCGCATCTCTTCCAACTCACTAAGTTGAAGTCATCAATGCGACCCAATGCTATGCATGTCATGATTGAACTATTTAATGGCCTAATATGCACAGTACTAAAGCTCTAATGGCAAGTGGCATGCCTTCCCAAAGACTAAGTGATAGGGAGACATGCCGATTAGAGTCTTAAAAGCTGTATAGTAAGCCCAAAGAGCATCGTTCAGCCTTAAAGCCAATCCTTGCCATCCAATCTAACGGTATTCTCAAGGATCGACTTTATTTATTGATTTGAAACCTAAAATTGACCGCTGGTCTGAGGTTGATAAGGGATGGCCAATTATGCGTGATTGAGTACTTCTAAAGAATTGCCTCAACTGAACAATAAGTAAAGTCTGTCCACCCCCCCACCCCCCCCCCCCCCCCCCCCCCCCCCCCCCCCCCAATCACTAATTATCGCTCTAGGAACACCAAAAACGTGAGAAAATGTTATCTTTGACAAATTAAACAACCACCATGTGGTCGTTCATCCTAGTTGAGACAGGCTCAACCCACTTCGACACGTAATCAATAGCTATTAAAATAAAGAAAAACCCATGGGATTTAGGAAAAGGTCCCATGAAGTTGATGCCCCAAATGTTAAAGATTTCACAAACCAAATTGGGTGTTGAGGCATCTCATCATGTTTTATTAGGGAACTGGTTCATTTACAGTGGTTGCATGCCCTACAAAAATCACGAGTGTCCAGGAAAAGAGTCAGTCAAAAGAAGCCACTTTGTAGGACTTTCGTAGCAGTGCATCATCCTCCAAAAGCTCCCTCTATAAGCTAGACTATGACATAACCTCAATATAAGCTACTTAATTTATGGAACACAATGACGTATTACCTGATCAGAACATATCTTTATCAAATCTAAATCGTCCTAGTAAAAAATGCTTCACTTGTGAGAAGAAATGATCCCGTGCGTGTGTCGGACAATGGGCAGGAGGCATCCACATTTCCAAGTAGTTTATGATGTGCGCATACCATGAAGGTCTACTTGTTGCAATAGCAAACAACTATTCATCAGGAAAATAGTCATTAATAGAGTCAACAGTGAAATCAGATGGAAACACAATCCTTGAAAGGTGATCGGGCATACGTTATTCGAACCTTCCTATCCCTAATCTATAGGTTAAAATCTTGGTGTAATGAAATCCAGCTAATTAACCTAGGCTTCATTGGCTTCTTGATAAGAAGGAGTCGAATGGTAGCATGGTCAGAAAAGATTTTGACCTTAGAGCCTAAAACATAAGGTCGAAACTTGTCAAGTACGAAAACTATGGCTAGCAACTCCTTTTCTGTGGTAGTGCAGTTCTTCTGAGCTTCATCCAAGGATCTTCTAGCATAGTGAACTATGATAGCTTTTTGATCCTTTCGTTCGACAAGCACGGCTCCTACAACATAATTCGAAGTGTCGCACATGATCTCTAATGGCAAAGAATAGTCCGGTGGTTGAATTATTGAAGTTGTAGACAAAAAGGTTTTTAACTCAGTAGAAGTAGCTAAACACTCATCATCAAAAACAAAAGGCACATCATTAGCAAGCAAATTCGATATATGTTTAGCGATTTTACTAAAGTTGGCTATAAAACGCTAGTAAAAACCAGCATGGCCAAGGAAAGAGCAAACTTTCTTCATTGAGGTCGGTGGAGGAAGGTTAGCAATTAAATCCAACTCGGCCTTATCTATAGTGATACCCGCTTTCAATACCACATGTCCTAACACTATGCTTGCTGAACCATGAAATGGCTGTTCTCCCAACTAAGCACCAGATTGTACTCCTGACAATGCTTTAAAACGAAATACAAGTGAGCAAAACATGCATCAAAAGATGATCCAAACACAAAAAAGTTATCCATAAACACTTCCGGGAAATTATTCAACATGCTAGAAAAGATGGACTTCATACATCAGTGGAAAGTAGTGGGTCCATTGCACAAACGGAAGGGCATACTTTGATGTGCAAATATACCAAAGGGACAGGTAAGCGCTATTTTCTCTTTTTCCTTAGGGTGAACCGTGACTTGGTTATGCCGTGAGTAACCATCCAGAAAACAATAGTAGGCAGGTCATGCTACTCTATCTTGGATTTGGTCCAAAAAGGGTAAGGAGAAATGGTCCTTACGCATTATAGAGTTTAGCTTACGATAGTCAATGCATACTCTCCACCCTATAGTGGTACGCATAATAACCGGTTCTCCTTGTCCACTTGTAACAGATGTGATTCCTGACATCTTAGGAACCACTCGGGCTGATTGACCCAAGGATTATCAGAAATTGGGTATATAATACCCGCATGTAACTGCTTCATGACCTCTTTCTTAACCACCTCTGTCATGTTCAAGTTAAGCCTTCTTTGCATTTGCTTAGAAGGCTTAACATTGTCCTCTAAGTATATCTTATGCATGCATACAAATGGGTTAATTCCTCTCAAGTCAGAGATTGACCACCCTATGGCTCTTTTATGGCTCTATAGGACAACTAACACCCTAGACTTCTGTGTATTAGTTAGGTTTGATGCAATAATCATAGAAAAAGTGTCATTTGGTCCTAAAAATATCTATTTTAAGGTGGCATGGAGATGTTTGAGTTCTAACACCAGTGGATACTCAGTCGGCAATTTAGTAGGCTCACTATGGAAGCAAGTTAGTGGTTCGAAAATTGAACCCCTAGCCTCAATTCTTAAAACATCCTGCACATCAGATAAATTGTCAATACCAGCATCAACATCAGTCACAATAAGCAAATCAGACAAGCCATCCCCTCTGATGAAGTCAGATGAAATGGACTCGACCAAGGAGTCAATTGCATTGACCATAAAGCAATCAAAATCATCCTCATCTCCAGGGAACTTAACAGCATTTGATACATTCAATTTCATCTTAAGGTTTCTAAACAAAACCTTTAACACCTCAAACATGTGAACAAAATTTAACAAATGTCATGTTATCAAATAATTTGAATAATAACACTTAAGGGCCTAAAAGTAGGAACAATTAATAATTTTTCTAAAATACTTTTAGAAAAAAAATATCACATATCTTGATTAGGATCTTATCCTAATTAATTAATTATTTATTTATTTTTTATTAAAAATAACAAAATTGATGACCCCCACCAAATTTGTCTTTATATAATTAACTAAAATTTGCCCACTTATCACTCATCAAATAGTTATTTCATATTTTCAATGTAGAAAGAAAGAACAATGAGGGAATCTAAAGATTATGTAGTTAAGAGGGCTTTGTCTACTATTTTATTTTTCTACAAAATTCAAATTTCTTTTCAAATGGAAGTCTTAGATAAGTTTAGTTTTTGGGTCATTGAATAGTTTTTGAGAAAAGAAAGATGAAGATGGGTGTCAAAAAGTTGCCGACTACGACCACCAACCACCTCTCATGCTTACCATTGGTGTCCATCAACCACATACCATGCCTAATACTTGTCATCGCACAAGATACCTTGTCATGCCCCTTTTCTCTTCGACATCTGTGAGTAATTTGGTTTTCTTATGCTATTGAAGTTTCGTGGCTCCTTTTAAATGATAGAGATATACTATTAACATAATATGATAAATATAATTATATGACAAATTAATATTATAAAAAATAATTTAAAAAAAATCTTTAATTATATATTAAGAAGATATTAAAAAAAAAATACAAAAATATAAACTAGAAAAACGAAAGATTTTGATTCAGAAACAAGATCAGAAGTTCAAAATATTTTTTCAAAATAATAAATCAACTTAAAAATTATTAAATGCCAGTATAAGAACTGCTAATTTGTGCAAAAAAGAAATAAGAAATATGAAAAAATTTTCCAGGAAAAAGTAAAGCAAATATATATATATGTGGTAGCTTTTTTATGAAAAGATGAGAGCGCGAGAGATGCGAATCCTAACCCTCTATTATAATGGATGACCCAAATTTGTTGAATATTAAATAAAAATAACAATCTATGGCTAATACCCCTTCATGGGGTAGAAAAAAAGAAGGGTTGGCAGAAAAATTATTTTTTCAATAGTCAATAAACCTTGACCATAAATTATTATTTTGATTTAATATCAAATAAATCTTGGCCATCTATTATAATGGAGAACTAGGATTCGCCCCTCTTACCCTCTCATAAGAACGTTATCTTATTATATATATATATATACACACACACACACATATATACATACACGAAGCGGTGGAGTGCCGCACCCTAGATGGTGAGAGTCCAGTAGCTGGAAGCATCACTAGCTTATGCTCTGACCCGAGTTCTAATTTTTCGATGATTATTATGGGAACTTATCAATAAAGTTACCTTTTTGGAAAGACTTGGTGGTGAGACCATCTGTAGCTGATCGATGGCCTGACGGGACGGGAAGGAGCTACCAAACATCTATTAGTTAAGGGGGTTGGGGAGCGAAGCGCAAACTGCTCTTCGATCTCCTAGTGAGTTGGGTTCTTCCATAAAGAAGACGGACGCGCGCGCGCTCGCACGCACATTCGCCCACACACTTTAAAATTAGAGTACTCCTAAAAATTTTATGATTTTCAAAAATTGAAGTTAAAGCTATTTATTATAGGATTATAAGAAAGTTTCCTTTTATCCTACACAAGGTGAAACATGGAAGTAGGAACAACTACCCACTTCTTATTGGAGTCTTGTTTTTTATTATTACTTATTAGTTTCAATATTTGGTCCTTTATGGATAATAAACTAGATTTTTAAATAGAATTTTTTAACTTTTTATATTAAATTTTAGTTTTAATTTTTAAATAAATAGAAAAAACAATTAAATTGTACAAAACTTTGAATATTGTAAAAGAAAAGAATGTTGTTAAATCATAATGACAATAATGACTTTAAATTATGCAACAAAATGGAAGGAGATGATAAACTAATTAATTATACTCTATTTAATTTAAGTGTATATGTTTACAACAACAACAACAATCCTAGTGCCTCCAGGGCTCCCGCTTGTGCAGGGTCGGGGGGGGGGGGGGGGGGGGGGGGGGGGGGGATATGAAGTACGCAGCCTTACCCCATTAGGGTGAGACCCTAACGAAAGGCTGTTTCCGAGGAGATAATATAATGTTGACGCGAATAAAGAGTGATAAGAAATAACAAGCCATTGTCATTTTCATTTTCTTAAGTAGTAGAAAGGACGATTAAATACAAATTATTAAGGGTGGTTTTATTAAGTAGAAAAAATAAAGTAAACCAGAAATCAAATCAATTTAGTGTTAGTGCAAATTCCTTACAACCGGGTAGCCGAAGATCTCAGGATTGAGGTTGTGTGATCACTTTCTTTAAGACTTATTTTGGCCTCAAGAAATAGTCTCGGGGATACAACAACTACCAAAAGTATGAAATGAGGATGTGTATGTGGAGGAATAAAGAGAGATGTAGAGAATGAAGTTTGCAAACTTTTTTCACAACACTTGCAATGTGTTCATCCAAACCTTTAATGCAAATCTTTCAAGTATTCTTTTTGCATATGATTTCAAACAACAAAAGGGGAATATATATACAAGGAGAGGCTTAAAGACGTCCCAACAATAACCAAAACAAACCGCCAGTACCAGAAAAAAATCGTGCAAAGCCATGGTCAAAACTGTCCTTTGTGTCGAAGCTGTGTGTCGATCCACAGGTCGACATACTGCCCACTACAATTTTGTGTGTTCAAATGAGCGTCAACACTCACTTCAACGCATAGGGATTCTGTAAGATATGTGTTTCCACACTTGGTACCTGTGCGTTGACACACAGATGCTTAGGATCTTTTCTGTAAGACTATGTGTCGACACACGATACTTGTATGTCGACGCACACCCTATACAAGTCATATGCACATAATCAAGTATGGAATCAATCTCAAACACTTTATTAAATACTCTATTTTGAAAATACATCAACATTCTCCCACCATTCTCAAAATACTATTATTCTCATATTACAATATCTCAAAATGATAGGAAGCCTTATTGTGCATCAATGAGGGTGTCTTTCGATTGAACCCCCACCTAGTGACATTGCAGTTAATCGGAACAAAAATGGCAGACCATGCTTTGAACTTTACATCCTATTTGACTAATCGAATACATCTCTACACACAAGGCTTACTCCCAGTACAAACCCTACAACTCCTAGATCGACCCATTTATGGTCTTGTGTCCTATACCTTTTGTGAGTGTTTAAGAGCCAAACCCTTTGTCAAAAATCACTCCTTGAAGCGGCCAAACTTCACACTCACTAAGGTAGACCCCATTGATCACGTTCCTGCGACGCTACATTCAATTATAATATGTAATCGGGTCCATTAAGACCATAAGCACATCCTCTTAATATCTCTAACGTAGGTTACTAATGAGTTTTTCTACGTCTATCAAAATTTAATATTAAACCCTATCCACTAAACACACCCAAATTGAAGCTTAGGGTGAGAGGGTGTCGAACCACATGAACTAAGCGTATATAAATTTAATTTATGACCAAAATTGATTTAAGAAAAATTATGGGATTTCGTGTTAATTAATCCAAAGAAACAAAAATTAAAACTAAGTATTCTACTTATAAAGAGGAAAATAGTTTGGAATTAGAACTTAGGGTTTTGAATCTATCATTAGCCAATTATTCTTGCGCTAACTCTTAAATTGTGATTATTGATTGTCACACGGGTAGTGGTTGAGGCTACAAGCTTCAACCTGCTAAGGTGAGGTTGTTAGTATTGCGTATTGATCCAATCTAACTAAAGTATAAGATAAATAGGCTCAACCTAACATATTGTTGATTATCCCGTATTGACCCTATCTAACTAAAACATAGGAAAGATAGGCTTAAATTAACAATTTGATAAATACTATTGCTTGGTTAATTAATCCTAAGTCTACAAGTACAAAAAATTAATTTATAAATATCAATATCAATGATCAAATGTTACAAACTCATTAATCATCTCAATTGAATAAACGATAAAGACATAATACTTCAAAATATTTATCTCAATCAAACAAGTAATATAAATGGTCAAATTAATCCAAATTAAAAGTAATACAGGAATAAAAAGTCTACAATTTTATCTAACCCTAAAGAGCAAGTTAACTCTCCATCAAGGATGAATCGGTGAAGAAGGAGATGAACGAACCTATGTATGTCTTCATGCTAATTTCGCTCTTATTCAAATTTACGAAAAAATAATTAAAAATAAACAAAGAGAGAGAAATTGAGAAAGCTGAGTGCTGGTGTTGCTTCAGTGCCAAAAACAAAGAAGAAAATCCAAAAACAGAGGCTCTCCCCTCTACCCACAGAACTCCTCGAACAAAGCTCAAAACGAGCTTTTATACTACCGCCGGTCAAGCCCTATCAGATCTGGGCCGAAGGTGGGTGACGATGGGCTGTGCGTTTGAGTTTAGTGGTGGGCTGAGACTGGTGATGGGCTTAGGGTCTTTGTTGGTGAGCCTGAGATTGGGCCTGTTGGTGAGCTGCTGCGCTGCCACAGGTGATGGGCTTGGGGTATGTGTTGGTGACCCGGCTAGCGGTGACGATGATCTGGACTGGGCTTGGGGGGACAGTAGAGGACACGGGCTGGGGTCAGGCTTGGCTCATATGATCTTGTTCCGATCTCCGATGGACTTAATTTAATTGTTTATGCATCTAATTTGTCTCATTTGCACCAAATTTGACAATTTTCGAGATTTTGATCTTTGAACCTATAAAACATAAAAATTGTCAAAATGAGTATATAACTACAATTAAATAATGCAAAATAACTAAAATAACAAATAAAAGATACATAAATATAAGACGCATCAACACCCCACACCTAACCTTTGCTAGTCCTCGAGCAAAGCATAAGATAGTGGCAAAGATCTCATGCCATGGAATCTCCTCAAATTGTCGCATCCAACAAAATAGACCAAGGTTTTGTACACTAACACTATTGAATCACCTAAACATATGCCCATATATTGAGAATTCTAAATGGCATATGAGTGACCACTTTACAACATTTTCACCATAATATAACACCAAAGAAGAACAACTTTATCATGAATGTACATTAATTTTCACTTTCTTCTATTTTCTTTTGCTTTTTTTTTTCTTTGGAGGAAACTTTTTTCTTTCTTTCTTTTCATTTTTTTTATTTTCTCTTTTTTTTTCTTTTCTTTTCTTCTTCTTTTTTTGTCCAATTTTTGGACTTCTGCATAACTAGTACCTCAACAGTACAATTGGCATTCATCAACAAGTACTTTACATAACATCAAGAGGCAATGATTAGAATAAGCCACTAGGGCAAGCCTGCAAAACTCAACATATATAGGATTGTTTACTCGAATTTTTTCAGATTTGCTGCGACACAAAAGTCCTGTACATGGTGAGTATGTGAGCAGCATGAGTAAAATCCATGAATATCAACAATGATCGACAATACTCACTAACAAGTATGGATTAAAATCATTTAATTTCATGGAATCAATAGAACAAAATAGACAATTAATCCTACTACCATCCTAATATACGTGTCAATCAAGGAAAAACTTGGCTAAACGGTTATAATGCACACTCAAAATGCACAAAATATGTTCAAAATTTTAAAAATTTGACCAAAAAATGAGTGCATGCAAATGAGCCATACCCCCCACACCTAAATCATGCATTGTCCTCAATGTGACAACTTAATTGGTGAGATGAAGCGATACAACCTGACATGGCGGCGTGAACAAGTATGTATAACTCCTTTAGCACATGACAAGAACCTAAAAAGAGAGAAGCAAGATTCCAAACAACTAATTAGTTCAAAACCAAAACCAAAACCAAAACCAAAAACAAGAAATAATAAACCTAGACTGCCTCTTAGTAGTGCTAAGTTTAACGCCTTCAGCTGAGCGTAATGGGTCCAGCGAAGGTCAAGTAATGACATCAACCAAAGAAGCCACTTCAATGAGCTTACCTAAGAAAAAACTGCAGCAAAATCAATAGCATCAGATATGATTTCATGAGGGAGAGAGTAGTCGAGTGGATGCCTAATGGGGGTGGCAACAAGCATAGAACGAAACTTTTGAAAGCTTCTAACAAAAATTCATCGAACTCAACATATATGTCCTTAGATAGCAAACTAGTCAATGATCTGGCTAACTTCCCACGGTCCTTAAGCAATCCACAAAAGAAACTCGCATGACCTAGGAAGGCTCTAACTTGCTTTACATTTCAGGGAGGGGGGCGAGTTAGCAATCAAATCTATCTTAGCCTTATTAACCTCAATACCCTCCTTAGAGAACCTATGATTTAGTAACAACTCCCTCTTGATCTATAACGCGATTCTTCTTCTAACCTAAAACTTTTTTCATGTCCGGGTCCAACCTTCATTGCATCTCTCTAAAAGGTATTGTATTCTCATCATGGGGGTCACTAACTAGGATAGAGGGGGTGTTTGGTCCACCAAATCATTGACAACATCCACACAAAAACATTCCGACTCCTCCTCACTAGTGGGTAACGATGAAGCCTTAAAAAATATTCAACGTAATAGTCATGTTTGCAAAACTAACATCCATTACCTCAGATCTACAGTTCATGGTAGCATTGGCCGTGCTAAGAAAGGCCAACCTAGAATGACCCAACCTAGAATGACAGGGATGTGGTTGATTGAATAACTATAAGGTTCCATATCAAGCACAAGAAAATCAGTAGGAAACATGGCTTTGTCTACGTTCACTAGCACATTAACAAGCTCAGCACGGGGGACCCTAGTAGATCTCTCCGCTAGTTTCAAGGTCACCATGGTAGGTTGCAAATCTCCCAGGTCTAACTTCACATAAACCAAGTAAAGAATAATATTAGCACTCGATCCTAAGTCCAGTAAAGCCTAATCGATCGGGTAGTCTCTAAGTGAACAAGAGATGGTGGGAAACACCAGGGCCTTTGTACTTAATCGAAGTGTCACACTTCACAATGGAACTCACTTGCTCGGCTAACAGTACTTTCTTAAGCAGATGTGCTCTAGATCGTGTCTTTTGGTCCAACAGGTCCTTAATGAACTCTGCATAGGATGGGATTTATTTGATCGCATCAAAAATGGGAATGTTAATATTTACTTGCCTAAATGTCTCCAAAATATCTTTCCACTTCTTGTCCTTCCTATTTAGATGTGGTGCAACTAAAGCCTGGGAGAAGGGCACTCTAGCTTTATATGAGGAAGGAAGATTAGATGCTTTTGGAATAGGAGAAGGATGTGTGACCTTATCGGTCTCCTTTTCTCTTTCCTCGCTCTTTTCTTCTCCCTCACCACTTATGAGTACTTCACTCGCAGCACTCACCTCATTGTCAACCTCCTTTCCACTTCTCAATACTGTAATGAACTTTGCTTGCTCTTGATGGGGATGATAGTTTTCATGGCTCACATGATTCCCAGGGTTCTCTACGGCCTGGTTAGGGAGTCTTCCCTCATCTCACCTATTCAATGTGTTAGCTAGCCGACCTATTTGGGTTCTAGCTTTGAGATTGATTGTATATGGGAGTGAAGGAGTTGAGAATTAGCTTCTAAACCCTTCAGCTCACTCAAGGCCTTCTCTTCGAAATTTGAATTAGAGCTTAAATTAGAAGGTTGAGAGTAGTTAGAAGCATACCCTTATGGTTGAAAATCGAAAGGTCCTGACATACCAGAATGTTGAGGTCACGGGTTTCGGTTGTTATTACATGAATTGTTCTTCTCCTCCTTGCCTCTAGGAGAAGTTTGGATGGTTTCTCTAGTCCAGATTATATGTGTTCGAGTACGGATTTTTCCTTGAGGATCCTTGGGCTGCATTAACCTATTCCTGTGAATACTCAACAAAGGATGAAGCAGGACACTCAAATGTAGAATGAGAGACACTCTGACACATGGAACAAGCACCATGGATGTTTGGGACATTAGACATACTGGGCAAAGTGGAGGGAGTCAATGTCATCTTAAATAAGGAAGTGAGTTGCTCCACAAAATATGCAAGAGAATCTACTTTCTTATCTAAGATAGAGGTGTAAGTAATTTTATGTACTCCTCTATTTAACATAGCAGCATTTAAATGTGCATGTACGACATTTTGTTGTGAATTCTCATTCAAATGTTCAAACAATTTCCACGCCTCATCTTTATTCTTCCTACGGAATTGACCCCCACATGAGGCATCAACAGTTTGTTGCAATTTTCATTCAGCCCATAATAAAAATTTTGGACCAGTTGCCATTTAGAGATAGCATGTTGTGAACAAGCTTGTAATTGCTCCCTAAACCTCTCCCAACTCTCGCGAAACTCCTTAATAAGAAGTTGGGCAAAGGTGTTAATGGCTGTCCTGGCAATGTTAGTTTTACTAATCGGGTAGAATTTCTTAAAAAATTCTTGTTGCATTTGAGTCCAAATATTAATCGTCCCAATACGTAAAGTGCCTAACCAATACGTGGCCTTGTCCTTCAAAGAGAAAAGAAAACGGCGAAGTACGATGGTGTCATCACTAACATTTGGAGTCCTGAAGATAGAGCAAACCTCCATGAAACTGTCCAAATGATTATACAGGTTTTCATTGCATAAGCCAAGGAATGAAGGAAGCATCTATATGATATGTGGCTTAAGCTTGAACTGATAGGCTATGGGTGGCAATCTAATGCAAGAAGGTGAGGTGTATGTGGTGGGAGTAAAATACTCCGTGAGTGCATGTGGTTGTTGTTTGTTAGCCGTTGTGGTTTGTGCTTGGTGTTGGGCTCTAAGGTCTCTTAAGGTCCTTTCGATCTCAGGGCCAAATATGGTAAGATCAAGAGACAAAGAGCAACAACCGTGCATAGACAAACAACCACGAGAAGCAAGTAAAATTAAAAATTAAAACTAGCAAAACAAACAAAACAAACACTTAAAAAAAAAAAAAAATACTATCCTAAAATCTATCTATGCACAAAAATCACACGACAAACAATGCTTCAAAAAAAAATAAACCCTTTTTTTATGAGAAAAGAAAAGAAAATACTTTTTTAAAGAAAAGAGACAATAAAATTAAAAAAATAATTAAAAATCCTAAGTTAAGAATCAAAGAAAATCACAAAAATAAAATCACGAACGTTGCCTAGTCCCCAGCTACGGCGCCAAAATCTTGATGTTTTTTTTTATGTCTATAAAAATTTAATATTAAACCCTATCCACTAAACACATCCAAATTGAACTTTAGGGTGAGAAGGTGTCGGACCACAGGGACTAAGAGTACGTGAATTTAATTTATGAACTAAATTAATTTGAGAAAAATTATGGGATTTTGTGTTAATTAATCCAAAGAAACGAAAATTAAACTAAGTATTCTACTTCTAAAGAGGAAAACGGTTTTGAATTGGAACCTAGGGTTTCAAATCCATCATTAGCCAATTATTCTTGCGTTAACTGTTAAATTGTAATTATTAATTGTCACAGGGGGAGTGGTTTAGGTTACAAGCTTCAACCTATTAAGGTGATGTTATTAGTATCGCGTATTGACCCTATCTAACTAAAGTATAAGGAAAATAGGCTCAACCTAACGTATTGTTGATTATTGCGTATTGACCCTATCTAACTAAAGCATAAGGAAAATAGGCTCAATCTAACATATTGTTGATTATCGCGTATTGACCCTATCTAACTAAAGCATAAGGAAGATATGCTTAAATTAACAATTTGGTGAATACTATTGCTTGATTAATTAACCCTAATTCTACAAGCACAAAGAATTAATTTATAAATATCAACATCAATGATCAAAGATCACAAATTCAATAATCATCTCAATTGAATAAACTATAAAAAAACATAATACTTCAAAATATTTATCTCAATCAAGCAATTAATGTAAACAATCAAATTAACCCAAATTAAAACTAATACAAGAATAAAAAGACTAAGATTTCTTCTAACTACTCTTTTTTTTTTGGTAGGTCAGCGTTTATTTTTATTGATACCAAAAAAGAGCATACAAATGGACAAGGGGCATACCCTAAGACACGACTAAGGCCAACAGCCTGACCAAAGCCAAACAGAACAAAAAAAAAGGCTAAGAAATAGGACGAGAGAAAACACAAAAGGTTTAACAACCAACCTAAAGAAAAAAAAAACAAGGACAACAAAGTAAAAGGGCTACACTAGAAGTAGTCTTCACCTCTATAGATGATGTCCCATAGGCTCTCCCTCCTGAAAGGGTCAGTGCACTCCTCAAATTGGGCAAGCAGTCGGTCTACCTGAGATAACTATCTAGTAGAGATAGAGGGAGCACGGGATGCACTAGAAGAGGAAGCAAAAGCAGAAGCACGAACCTTATCAGCCTTCTTAGCTGCACGGGCAGCAGCTCTAGTGGCTACTCTAGAGGGACGACACTCCACCCGGGGTGGACAAGGAGTAATAGCAGGGGCACTTAGGGCATCCACAATCTCAACCAGAGGGCAAGAAACAAGAGTCAGGGCAGAAGCCAAACTATCCTAATCAGACAAATGTTCAGTGCAGAAACGAAAGTTAAGGCTCAGGACACTGGCCTCCTGATTCAAATTACATATCAAAGACCCCATAGTTTGAGCTTCACCAGGTTTGCTCGGGATAAGCTCAAGGACAGGTGAAACCAAAAAATCTGAGATGCCCAACGCATCCTAACAATGAGAATCAGGAGATGAGTGTAGTCGAGGATCCAAGGTTGGGGATGGCCGAGTGGGCCCATCACAAAATCCAAACGCCTCAGGAGATGCATCAGGCGTGGACTCAGCTAAAAAACCTAGTGCCATATCAAGAGGCTCAAAGGAACTGAAGCAAAGAGGGGGCCCAAGCCCAAACGCAATAAGCTTTCTATTAGCCGGCCCAACTGAAGAGGAAGCAAGCCCAAGTGATGAGTTAACTGGCCCACTAGTGGGGACAAACGTAGCACAAGGGGATGGCCCAATAGGAGAAGGCCTAAGGTCATCCACTAGGCTATTTGAAGGCTCAGCATCATGCAGGTCAGCAGAGGGCCCAACAGAGAGCCCAGCACATAAAACAGGCCCAAAATCAGGGGATCCAGGCGAGGGGGGCCCAACCGGTGTTCCTTTTCCTAGCCCAGAATCTGTACGGGCAGCATCCCGATTTTTTTGCTGATGAAGGCGGCGGTGCCTCTGCTTTTCGGTCACCAATTCCCAGTTCTCCACCGGAGGAGAAGAAAAGGAATCAAAATTCCTCGAAGTATGACAAGAGTGACCAAAAACCGACCATTTTTGATAAATTCTAGGAAGGCTTTCATATTTCACTGTCACCGGAAATCGAATATCATCAAGTTCAACCATAATCTTCTTAGGAAGAGTGTCTTTAGCATCTAACTCAACACAAATCCGAGCAAACTTGGTGAGAGAGCCATCCATAGTTGGTTGATCAAGATAGAGAGGTTTTCCAACTCCACTAACAATAGTACTAGGAGAGTTATTCGACCACATAGATGCTGAGAAACCATGAAGCTGAATCCATACTGGAATTCGAGATAGGTCAATAGAAGGAAAAAAAATTGAGTCGCCAATGCTCAAGAGAGAGATAATGACCCTTAAAATACCAAGGGCCATCGTGAACCACTCATGCCGCATCATCAAAGGATCTAAAATAGAAATAATAGACATCTTTCCCGGGAATAACACATTCAAGACCCATGGGGCCCCAAAGCATATTAGCAATGGCAATGCAGCTAGAAAAAGCAACACGACAACCAAGAAAACGACTCACAAGACATCGGTTCCATCTTTCGAGCCCGGGGGCAATATCATCTTGAGAAATCAATGTAACGACTTCACCATTAATAATTCGAGGAGGAACATAACGAAGTGACCTGCAATTGGTAGAGTTATTGTGGAACAGTAATCGCGTGCTGGTGCTGGTGGCGCGTGGGGGTCCTCCTCATAACCGCTGCCTTTCCTCGGCGCGTGACGGCGCGTGCGGGGCCGTACGGCGGCGCAGAGACCATTTTTGGGCTCGTTGTGACCTCCTCTTTCTGATGGGACCATTTTGATGTCAATCTGAACAATTTGATTTTTGAGGGTCGAAACACATGTGAGCGAGGGTGTTTGCGTTTTGTTGTTGGTGACGGCGTAGGACGCTATTTCTCATTCTTCATCAACCTGCGCCTTCAGCCATGGTGACTCCCCGGTGTTTCTTGGTTGATTGATGGCTTTGGTGTTCATTGGTGTTCATTTTCTCTCTCCTCGGGGTCTACTTTCTCCCTCATTTCTTGCTTGGATCTCTTCTCTTGCGGAGCAATTCTTGGTACACACTCTTTATCCTGCTTGCTCTTGTTCTTAGCTTGGCTATTTGGTTGGTTCTTGGTTGTTTTTCGTCGCGGCACTTCCGTGCCCTGTTTCGGTCAAAACAGGGGCGGTTGGAGATTGATGATGATAAACGCATGCTTCTTGCATTTCCTTGCTTGATTTCTTGATCTTGACTGCCATTGTTGTATTGGTGTGGTGGAGAGCTTGTTTGTTTTGTTTGTTTGGAGGTTTGGGATTTGTTGAAAGTTTGTTACAATTTGTTACAACTTTGCCTTGCTTGAATCTTGTTGCTGTTTCATTGGTTGGCCATGGTTGAGTCGCGTACTCCTCCCCGGCCATGGGCCTCGGTGGCTGCCACGCCACCCCTGGGTGGTGCGCTTCGGTTTGTTCCTCCGAAGCTTGTAAATGGGGAAGTGGTTACTACCATCACCGATGCCGATGTAGCACCGGGTCTTGAAAAATGGAGCCGATGTCTCGTTGGTCGTATTATTGGGGGTCGTGGTGGTTACTCTCGATGTGTTGCTTTAACTCGCACGCTTTGGGGGTCGAAGGGACTTGAATGTGTGATTGTGGATACAGAGGTCTACTACTTCCGGTTTAAGTCGATACCTGAGTTGGATTTGATTCTTAGGGGTGGGCCTTGGACCCTTAATGGGCATTACCTCTCCCTTGATCGTTGGCAACTCAACTTCGCTCCTTCACGTGACCTCCCTCGGATTGCAATTTGGGTCCAATTACATCATCTTCCGGCCTCCTTGTGGTCGGAAGATTCCTTGAGCTCGATCGCTAGCGGTGTGGGCCACCCACTTTTCATGGACCAACCAACCTTGGAGGGTACCATGATTAGTTATGCTCGTGCATGTGTGCAACTTGACGCTTGGACCGACCCGCCGAAGCGACTCTCGGTGGATTACAATGGCCAAATCATACCGGTAACGGTTAAATTGGAGGGTATGTCGAAAGTTTACCGTAAATGGAGGCGCATGATACGATTGGGCTGATGACTAGCGTGGTAGATAAGCCCACTATTGTTGAGCCCATTATTGTTGGGGTTGGAGAGGCAAATATTGATTGGCCATGTGATGTTGGGCCTTTAGAGGAAGTGGGGATAAGAGCCGCGGGTGCTGCTATTGGGCCAGCTGTTGGGTCTTTGGAGGGGCTTTCCTCTTATGACCTGCCTACTACTAGCATTGGAGGGGATGGGCACGTTTTGGAGGGGGTTACCCTCTAGTGTTCGACCCGCTGTTGCACCTAGGGGAAATGGGCCCGTTTTGGAGGGGCTCCCTTCTAGTGGTTCCACTTTCCCTACTTCTAGAGGAAATGGGCCCGTTTTGGAGGGGCTTTCCTCTGGTGACTTGCCTACTCGCATTAGAGGGGATGGGCCCGTTTCGGAGGGGCTCCCCTCTAGTGACCGATCGCCCGTTTTTCTCACTAGTAGGAATGGGCCCGTTTTGGAGGGGCTTCCTTCTAGTGTTTCCACTTCCACTACTTCTAGAGGAAATGGGCCCATTTTGGAGGGGCTTTCTTCTAGGGGTACTAGTCATGGGCCGAATTTTGGGTTGTTTGGGCATGATGCCGATCGGTGTAGGGATGTGGGCCGCTTGGAGACTCCTAGCCCATGCATGGTTGGTGCCGTTGAGATGAGGAGAGGGTTTGGCTCAAATGTTAAGGAGGAGGGTGTTAGCACTCGCATGGTTCTTTCGGATTCTGGGTCAGTTTCTCTTTCATCTCGGACTTTCGCTGATTTTGTTCCCACTCCTCTTCGGGAAGACACAGAGATAGTTGATGCTCCTGTTGAGGTGGAGATGGCTCAGGATGGCAGTCTTGGAGTCGTTACCCCTCTTGTATGCTCCACTTCCCCTTGTGTTGAGGTTGTCGTTGCGGGGCCGAGGAGGCCAATTACTCTTGTGGCCAAGCAAGCGGGCCGCGCTCCCACTTGACTATTTCATCATGATGGTTGGTTGTTGGAATATTAGGGGGCTTAACAACCCCCAATCTTCTCGGGCTGTTCGTGATTGGATTGCTTCCAATCGTTTATCTGTCATTGGTTTGGTCAAGACCAAAACCAAACCTTCGGATGTTGAGGCGGTGATTGCTCGTTGTGCTGATGGGTGGAGGTTTCTCTTTAGTGGTGCTTGCCCTACGTGGTGTCGCATTATCGTTGCTTGGGATCTGGGTGTTTATAGAGTCGAGCTTATTCGAGGAGGAGACCAGTTCCTTATTTGTCGTATTTCTGATCTTTCTGGGGCTGTGAGCTTTCTCGCTACTTTTGTTTATGGCTTTAACGAGCCGGGTCCTCAACGAGCTTTATGGGACTATATTCGGAGCACTAGCTTGAGTCTCCTGGGTGAGCCTTGGATTCTTCTTGGGGATTTCAATGCCATCCTTAGTCTATCTGATCGATGTGGCGGCCAGCAGGGTTGGCCTGGTCACATGGACTACTTTCAGGAGTGTCTTACTAAGGCTGAGCGTACGCCTATCTCCTCTTCGGGTCTTCACTTTACATGGTCCAATGGGGCCGAGGGTGACCGCTTAATTCTCAAGCGGCTTGACTGGTGCCTAGTCAGTGAGGGTTGGCTTCGTGACTTTCCCATCGCATCCGCTGAGTTCCTTACCCGACATGTCGTCTCGGACCATAGTGTCATTGTTGTACGAGGGCTTAGGGAACATCGTGCCCTGCGACTTCCTTTCAAGTTCTTTAATTTTTGGGTCGATCACGAGGACTTCCTTCCTACTATCAGACGCGTCTGGGACACTTGTGTTGAGGGTACTCTGATGTATTAGCTCACTCAGAAGCTGAAGCTGCTGAAGAGTGAGTTGAAGGCCCTTAACGCTCGCCACTACAGTCACATCTCGGCCAGAGTTGAGGTGGCCCGTGATGCTTGGGCCACGAGCCAGAGGGCTTTGGATGAGGACCCTGAGAGTCCTTCTCTACGTCTTGAGGAGCGTCGCTTTTTTCATGAGTACTCTGCTTTGTGTTGGGATGAGGAGGCCTTCTACCGTCAGAAGTCACGAATTCAGTGGCTTTCACTCGGGGATCAAAGCACTAGGTTCTTCCATTGTTCTGTTCTCCATAGACAGGCCCGGAATCGGATTTCATCGATTGTGGACTCTGATGGTGTGCGGACATATGATCCGCCGTTGATTTCTCAGACCGGGGTCACCTTCTTTAAGGATTTGTTGACTGAGCCAGGTGGTCCGCTGACTGAGGATGTTTCTGATATTTTTGAGACTAGCATCTCTGAGGATCAGGCTCGCCGACTTATCTCGGCGATCTCTGCCACTGAGGTTCGGGATGCTCTCTTTTCTATAGGCGATGACAGGGCCCCGGGGCCCGATGGCTACACATCCCTCTTTTTTAAGAGGGCTTGGGAGGTGGTTGGAGGAGTAGTGATTAGGGCCGTGCAGTCTTTCTTCATTTCAGGGCGCATGCTGGGTGCCCTGAACACCACTCGGATATGTCTTGTGCCTAAGGTGGAGACCCCCTCCACCTTTGGTGATTTTCGCCCTATCTCCTGTTGCAACGTGATTTATTAGTGCATCACTAAGATCATTGCAAACAGGTTGAAGGGTATCCTCCCCGGGGTGATTGGTGATGCTCAGTCAGTGTTTGTTCCGGGTCGTCGGATTTCGAACAGCATTCTTTTGACGCAGGAGTTGATGCGCGGTTATCACCTTCAGGTCTTGCCTCGTTGTGCCCTGAAGGTCGATATCCGTAAGGATTTTGACACTGTCTGATGGGATTTCATCCTAGTTGGTATGAGGAGCATGGGGATCCCAGAGACTATGATCGGTTGGTTCCGCGAGTGCCTCTCTACGGCCCGCTTTTCTGTCGCCATCAATGGCGAGCTTCAGGGCTTCTTCCGCTCCAGTCGAGGTGTTCGTCAGGGTGACCCTCTCTCTCCCTATTTATTTGTTATCACTATGGAGGGTCTTCGGGGGCTGCTTCGTCGTGCTATTGATAATCCGCGTTTTCGTTATCATCCGGGCTACCGTCGTACTGGGTTGACACACCTATGTTTTGCTGATGACCTGATGATATTCTCTCGGGGCGATGTGGGTAGTGTATCTGTTGTTCGTGAGGCTCTGGACCGCTTTGCTGCACTCTCGGGGTTGTCCTCGAATGCAGCGAAGAGCTCAGTTTTCCTAGTAGGGGTGGACTCTGCAACTCAGCGGGATATTTTGGGTGTTCTGGGTTTCACTCTTGGTAAGTGCCCAGTTCGTTATCTGGGAGTATATTAACTGTAAGCCCCTGCTGGATCGCATCCTCTCTCGTATACGGCTCTGGACCTCCCGTTCGCTCTCGTATGCGGGTCGCCTGTAGCTTATCCACTCTGTCCTTTTCGCCACTCAGGTCTACTAGTCGTCGATCTTCATGCTTCCGAAGACGATGATCAGGAAGATTGATTTGACTCTTGCGGCATTCCTTTGGAGAGGGTCTTCGTTGGCCCCGGGAGGGGCGAAGGTTGCTTGGACACATCTGTGTTACCCTCGGCAGGAGGGTGGTCTCGGGATCAGGCGTCTTGCTGGGGGGAACCAGGCTTCGATCATGAAGCACATCTGGTTCTTACTTTCTGACTCCTCCTCTTTATGGCCGGGTTGGGTTCATCGGAACCGCCTTCGAGGGAGGAGCCTTTGGACTATTCGGGCGACGAGTTCGGCTTCTTGGTGCTGGCGTCAGATTTTATTAGTTCGCCATCTCTGCTCTGGTTTGATCTATCATGTCATAGGAGATGGCCTTGACACTACCCTATGGACCGATTACTGGCTGCCAAGTGGTCGTCTTTCGGAGCTCTTCCCTGCTCGACTGCTCACCACTTCTGGGCTTCTTTGGGATTCTCGGGTCTCATCCATTATTGAGGGTGGTCAGTGGAGATTTCCACAGGGTTGTCTGGAGCTCCGACCTATCTGGGACATGATTGACTTTAGCCCTCGGGCTGGTAGAGCGGACTCCATCCGGTGGTTGGGTGACCCCTTGGGGCGCTTCACCACCAAGTCCCCTTGGGAGATGCTGCGGAGTAGGATAGAGGAGGATACCATTCACCACCTTCTGTGGTTTCAGATGCATATACCGAGACACTCCTTCATTCTCTGGCTTGCTTCTCGACAGCGACTATGGACCCGGGATCGACTTCGGCGTTTTGGAGCTCTTGAGGTTCAGAGTGTTTGTGTGCTTTGCGGCAGTGCTGATGAGACCCACGAGCACCTCTTCTTCGCCTGTTCTTTTTCCGCCTTGGTCTGGAGCTCTGTTGCTCCGAGTACATCTATCGTTTGGCCCACCCTTCCATGGGATGATCATGTCACCTGGGCTACTCAGCACCTTAGGGGGCACGAGATGGCAGTATCATAGCTCGACTCTGCCTCTCTGCGACTGTGTATACTGTTTGGTACGAGCGCAACCTTCGGGTTCAGCGTTCTCAGTCCATATCAGTTGCAGCCGTACGAGAGGAGATTACGGGTTTAGTCAGGAGCCGCTTGCTTGGTGCTTCTACGTTCAGAGGAGCTCACCGTCACGCCTCATTGCTTCAACACTGGGGGTTTGAGACTTAGCTTTTTCTTTGTTCCTTTTGTTATTCTTTGGTTGCATGTTGTATGAACTTTGTCTAAACTTTTTTGACTTTGATTCATACTTGTAGGCTTCAGCCGTGTCCTGGGGTATGCCCCTTGTAGCTTGTACGTATTTTCTTTCATCTATATATTTTGCTGACTTACCAAAAAAAAAAAAAAATAAATGAATAAAAATTCGTAGAGTTAGTATGAACATCAACTAACGCATCGGGATCCAGGTAAGTAGTAACCGTATCACCCATGAAAAGAAGTGGTAAGAAATATCTTCAAGAAAATATCCTAATACTCCAACAAACTTGTAACAACCCAAACAACACAAGCTTCACCACCAAGCCACTCCCCTACCCCGATCCCACGTGCCACCACCTGACTGCCCACACGCCACCACCAAGCCACCCCATACACCACCAAACTCACCACCAGATAGCCCATAGCCCCGACCACCAGGACGAACCATAGTCTCATCACCAAAACAACCACAAAACCAGAAGAAAAAAAACCACCAGAAACAACCAGTCACCACCACAGACGAAAGCCAAGAAATTGGGAGACAAGCAACGACAATCAGAGCCTGGACAATAGGCCAAGAAGACAAGAGAAATCTACTGTGTTCAACCCCAACCCATGTTCAAACCAATTTCCAATCAATCAATTTGACAGCAAGCAGGGACAACGAAGAACACCAAGTAGATATGATCATGAAAAGTAGAGGATTCTGCTGTGCAAATCAGAAATAGACCTAAATAGGGCATACAAGCCCATGTTCGGGCCGAAACAGGGCACCTCGAGGATCCCTAAATCAAAACATGACCCTAAGATTTCATCTAACCTTAAAGAGCAAGTTAGTTCTCTATTAAGGATGAACCGATAAAGGAGGAGATGAACGAACTTATGTTGGTCTTCTCACTAATTTCACTCTCGTTCCAATTTAACCAAAAAATAATTAAAAATAAACAAAGAGAGAGAAATTTAGAAAGCAGAGTAGTGGTGTTGGCTCGGTGCCAAAAACAGAGACGAAAATCCAAAAACAAAGGCTCTGCCCTCCACCCACAGAACTCCTTAAACAAAGCTCAAAACAAGGCCGAAGGTGGGCAACGATGGGCTGTACGTTTGAGTTTGGCGGTGGGCCACTGCTGGTGATGGGCTTGGGGTCTGTGTTGTTGAGCCTGAGATTAGGCCTGTCGGTGAGCTGCTGCGCTGCCGCAGGTGATGGGCTTGGGGTCCGGGTTGGTGAGCCCGGCTGGAGGTGATGATGTTCTAGGCTGGGCTTGGCGAGATAGGGGAGGACAAGGCTGGCTGGTGTTGGGCTTGGGTCGGGCTTGGTTCATATGATCTTGTTCCAATCTCCGATTGACTTGATTTAATTGTTTACGCATCGAACTTGTCTTATTTGCATCAAATTTGACAATTTTCTAGATTTTAGTCTTCGAACCTATGAAAACATAAAAATTGCTAAAATGAGTATGTAACTATAATTAAATTGTCCAAATAACTAAAATAACAAATAAAATATGTGTAAATGTGAGATGCATCAATTACCAAGCACTTCACACCTGGGATGAAAAAAATTATCTTTTAGTGCTTGCAATCACACGGATGACATATCTCTCTCATTGAACCCAAGACCTAGCGTTATACCAGGCGTTGAGTTGAGGGTCCATCATGGGTGACTTAAACTGAAAGGTTTCAACTCCATCCCTTCACTTGTTTTCATAACCAAGTCTCTAGCTAGGCCTTTCGCAAACGGATTCGCTAGATTTTGACTTGTTCTCACAAAGTCCACAGTAATGACAGCTTCTCGAATAAGTTGTCTCATTATACTATGTCTTACACCAATGTGTCCGGACTTTCCGTTATACACCTCACTGTACGCTTTTGAAAGCGTGGCCTGACTATCACAGTTGATAGATATTGGTGAGATCAGCTTAGGCCACAAAGGAATCTCATACAAGAGATCCTTTAACCACTCAGCTTTTTTAGCCGTAGACTCAAAAGCTATAAACTCCGCCGCCATAATGGAATCGGATGTACATGCCTGTTTCTTGGAACCCTAAGAAACTGCAACCCCAACAAGCAAGAAAACGTATCCACTTGTGAATGCAGAACTTCCTCATCAGAGATCCAGTTGGCATCAAAGTATCCTTCCAAAATGGGAGGATACCCCACATAAGAAATACCATAGTCCATGGTCTTCTTAAGATACTTCAGTATTCTATATACTGCATGCCAATATACTTTACTCGGATTGCTAGTATGCCTACTTAGCTTTCCAACAACAAAGGTTATATTAGGCCTTGTGCTAGTCATGGCATACATAAGCCATCCAATGACTCGGGCATACTCCAATTGTGATGCTGGAGCTCCCTCATTTGGTACAAGCTTCACACTAGGGTCCATTGGAACAGACGTCAGTACACAAGTACGAAAGTTGAATCTATTCAACCCATTTTCAATATACTGAGACTATGTCAAGGATAGTGTATTACCACTCCTTACAATGCTCATACTGAGGATAACCTCAGCCTCGCCCTTGTCTTTCATAGCAAAATTCATAGAGAGAAATTGTTTTGTTTTCTCTACTTGTTCCAAATCAGTACCGAATATCAGCATGTCATCGGCATACAGACAAATAATGTCTCCTTTGCCATGTTCGAACTTGCTATAGACACACTTTTGCAATTCATTTATTACGAATCCGTTGTTTAGAACAACTTGATTAAATTTCGGATGCCATTGCTTTGGGACTTGCTTTAGCCCATACAAAGAATGTACGAGTTTACATACTTTTCTCTCTTGGCTCGGAATAACGAACCCTTCCGGTTGTTCCATGTACATCTCCCCTTCAAGCTCACCATTTAGGAATGCCGTTTTCGCGTCCACTTGGTGAATTAGTTGCTTGTAAATTGAGGCAAGAACTATTATAACTCTGATCATCGATGTCCTTGCCACCTGGGCATACGTGTCAAAGTAGTCTATAACATGTTTTTGGGTAAACCCTTTAGCCACTAATTGGGCTTTGAACTTGTCTACAACTTTATCGACTTTCATCCTTTAGCCACCAATTGGGCTTTGAACATGTCTACAGTTTTATCGACTTTCACCTTCTTCTTGAAGAGCCATTTACTCCCGATGGGTTTGTTTCCTCATGGAAGATCCACTAAAATCTAGGTATTGTTACCCATGATGGAATCCGTCTCATCATTTATCGTCTCTCTCCAAAATGAGGCATCATGAGACTTCATAGCCTCATCAAACGTCAGGGAATCCGACTCCATGACACAACAATATGGAGTTACAAGATCCATATCGTTCCTAGTACCTTCTACCAAAAACGTGTAGAAGTTCAGTTCGAAAGATTTCTCTTTCCTCGCTCTTTTACCTTTGGCGTTCTAGAGCATTATAAGGGATTTCTTCCCTGTCATGATGGTCACCATCACAACATAGGAATGTCATTCACAGTCAATACATAATCCCTTGGTCTAGGAATAGAGGTAAACCTATTCTCATAAAAAATGGCATCTCTCAATTCTATTATAGTGTTCACATTAATATAGTCATTTGATTCAATTGCATAGAACCAATACGCCTTATTATGAGGTGCATATCCAACAAAAATACAACTGATGCCTCTTTCACCTAATTTTTTCCTTTTAGGTTCAGGGACTTTAACAACTGCCCTACACCCCCAAACCTTGAGTTAGTTTAAATTCAGGGCTCGTTTGTTCCAATGTTCATATGGGGTTATTTTACTTTTTTTTGTCAAGAACATGATTCAATATATAATAGGCCATAAGCATGGCCTCATCCCAAAACCAATCACTGAGTTAGGAATAAGATAACGTAGCGTTCACCATCTCGGTTGAGTCCAATTTTTCCACTAAGCCACGCCATTTTGTTGTGGCGTGTGAGGTGCCATGACCTCATGTACAATTCCCATAGTTTCAAAATATTTAGGATGATAATATTCCCCACTATGATCCGATCTAAGTCGTTTGAGGAAGGTCCCCCAATTAGTTTGGTTTCCGCTTTATATGCCTTAAATTTATCAAGTGAGTCGTCTTTATGGTTTATTAGATACACATAATAAAATCTAGAACAATCATCTATAAAGGTTATGTAGTATCTCTTTCCTCCTAAAGTCGCACAAATCACTATGAACCAAGTCAAGTAAACTCGTTTCCCTTTGAACTGAAGGAAATGGTAGTCTCGTTATTTTTGTTAGCATACATGTCTTACATTTATAATCAACTTTATCAATATGTGGTATCAACGATGAGTTAGCCATTTCATGCATTCCACGAAAGGTTACATGACCTAATCTTTGATGCCATAAAAATGAAGAGTCAAGCATATAAACCGAACCAACAATTTTATTATTCACGTTAAGTTTGAACATCCCTTTGTACAGGTAACCTTTTCCAACAAATGCCCCTCCTTGAAAGTACAAATTTGTCGGCCTTAAAACCCAACTTGAACCCGAACCTATTTAACAAGCCACCAGACACGAGGTTCTTTTGTACATCTGGGGCATAACACACATCAGTCAATGCTAGGGTTTTCCCAGAAGTGAAAAGTAAGTTAGCTTTTCCCTTACCCATGACCGGTATGGTTGCTCCATTACAAATAAACAGCACAGTTTAGTCGTCTATGGGTTCAGACACTCTGAAGAACCCCTTATCTTTACATACAAGTTTTGTGGCCCCCAAGTCAATCACTAAGAGTTATCATCTTGGACTAGGTTAATCTCCCATATCATCACCACAAAATTATTATTCAAATTTTTGGCGCGATGATCCATCCCTTTGCCTTTCTTGTTCTCAAGGAAAAAACAGTCCCTCCTCAAATGACTGGACTTCTAACACTCCCTACAGACCAACTGTGGCCTCTTGCCATCTCATTTCTTTTGGTGTTCTTCTTCCATCACATTGACTATTCCAATGTCATAGGGGCGATCTTTGTTGTCGTCTTGTAACCTGTATCCTTCCTCAATACGTGAATGGTTAGCCAATTCTTCGATAGACATGTCTTCCTTCTTGTGTTTGGGACTTTTTTAATGTCTCTCTACAAAGGTGGAAGTTTGTTTATCAAAGAGGATACAACAATTGTTCGTCCATATTCATATATTGTTGTTTAAAGTTATTCAATATTCTCTCTATTTTATGAAATTATTCCATTACCAGACGATTATCTACCATTTTGTAATTATTAGATTGACTAACCAAGAATTTCTTACCTGTTGCGTCCTCTGCCAGGTAACGTGTCTCAAGAGCATTCTTACAACTCCTTAGTGGTAGGCACGTTGGAGTAGATATCAAAGAGAGCGTCTGTCATTCCATTGAGAATGTGCCCCCTACAAATGTAATCGTCATTCTCCCACTTGAACCGGGCACGTTGCTCGGCCAATGTCTCCTCTTGCTCAGTAGCAGGTTCAGGGAGTGTTGTATTTAGGACATACACCACGTTTAAGGTCGGCATCAGAAAGTGCATCTTCCTTTGCCATTGACGAAAAATGCCGCCATCAAATCAGTAACTTCACAAAATTGGTGGTCATCTCGCACAACGATGAAGCCATATCAAATGAGAAGATAAGTCTTGATATTGTTAGTGCAAATTCCTTAGAAACGGATAACCGAAGATCTCAGGTGTCGAGGCTGTGTGATCACTTTCTTTAAGACTTATTTCAGCGTCACGAAATAGTCTCAGGCATACAACAACAACCAAAAAGTATGAAGTGAGGATGCACATGAGGAGGAATAGAGAGAGATGTAGAGAACAGAGTTTGCAAACTTTTCACAATACTTGCAATGTGTTCATCGAAACCTTTAATGCAAATATTTCAAGTATTCTTTTTGCATATGATTTCAAACAACAAAAAGGGAATATATATACAAGGAGAGGCTTAGAACACGTCCCAACAATAACCAAAACAAACTGCTAATACTAGAAAAACCCACACAAAGTAGTAGTAAAAACTGCCCTGTGTGTCAAAGCTGTGTGTTGACACACAGATCGACATACAGACCATGTGTGCCCACTACAATTTTGTGTGTCGAAGTGAGTGTTGACACTCACTTCAACACATATGGTGCTGTAAGATTGCGTGTCGAAGTAAGTGTCGAAACTCACTTCAACACACAACTGTTCTGTAAGATCTGTGTGTTGACACTTGGTACCTGTGTGTCGAAACAACAGATCCAGTGCTTCAAGCAAGGTTTTCAAAATCGAAATTCTACGTAGAATCGACGAGGGGTCAGTAGAATCGGAATCGTAGAATCGAATCAAGAATCGTAAGATTCTAATTTCTGCATAAGTAAATTGTTTATATTGACAAAATTAGCATAACCATTCTCAAATATATGATAAAGAACTTCAAAAAGTCCACAAGACAATAATTTTACAATACATTAGAAACCTAAAGGTAGGAAAAAGAGTAACATCATTCTAACATAAAACATACGCTCAAGTCTCTTAACTCATAGCACCATCAAATTCATATCCAAAATCAAAGTTACTGTCTTCAATATCATTTGTAGTACCAGTATTTGTATTTCCACCATCATTTAGAGAATCATCCCCAATGGTAGCATCATCTCCAACAAAACCTTCCATATCACTTGAGGCGACGATTACACTCTCAATTTCAGTACTAAAACAGTAAAACCTCCTTAAGATGTACAATTAATAGTAGATTTTTACTTCAATAGTTAATACAAAATATAAAATCAAATATGAGATTAATATAGAAAGTTAGGGCTTAATATATTATACAAAAATGTAGAAAAACACATTAAAATCGTGACTTTTGCATGTGAGCACAAGCCTTTAAGTAGAATCGGGTAGAATCGCATCAGAATCGTGATTCTACTTGCGATTCTGCCAATTCTGATGCGATTCTACCGATTTTGCTGCGATTCTACCACGATTCTACTTGAGTTCAATTTTTTAACCGATTTGGATCGCTGGGGAAAAGTAAAATCGTAGAATCGTACGATTTTGCAATTTAAATCGCGATTTTAACAACCATGGCTTCAAGGGGGTGGATTTTCGCAACCTTACTCCTTCAGGGTGTGACCTTCCTAAGAGGCTGTTTCCGAGAACCCCCAACCTTATAAAATTGGCAACACGAGGACTTCCCAGGAGGTCACCCATCTTGGTACTACTCTCGCCTAAGCACGCTTAAATTCGGAGTTCTAATGGGATCCGATGCATTAGTACCTGGTAAATGAACCTTAGTTAATGTATAAAGATAAATTTGGAGGGCATGGTTACTTTGAAATGGCTTAAAGTATTGGGTAGTTATTTTGATTATAGTGTGGAGTTATATATCTCTATTTCACTCTTCTACAGTAAGGTTAGACATGGATAGATTTTTTTTTTTAATTTTATTAATTTGAAAATTTCCAAGTGGTATTTCTAAAAGGCTTGATTTGGTTTATGGAGAGTTTTAAGGTTATAGGCAACTTGTAATTAATAAATAAGATAGATTTGAGTAAGACGAAATACAAAAGAAAGGAAAATGAAGAAGACCAACATAAATTTAAGAAAGTATTCTAAGGACATGTCTGGTATGAGGTTAATAGACGTTAATTGCTATATGGGTAACTATTACACCCTTTTTAATCCTGTTTGGTTTACCATTAAAATTTACCTCCAAATGGGATTAAAACTATTGCAGTATTACCTCCTAGTGCAATAACCATAATAAGGGACAAAGGAAAAACTTTTTTTATGTTTCTTGGTTTGAAAGATTTAGGAGATTATAAAAAAATAGTTCATATATTTAAAAAATAAAATAGACATTTAATAAATATTTTGAATATTAGAAAAATATTTTAAATATTATAAATGTTTGAGATAATTAAAAATATTTAGATATTATGAAAAAAATTTCTATATTTTAAAATTATTATAAATATTCTATAAAATATTTATTAAGTATTATTAAATATTTTATAAAATAAATTAAGTATTTATAAAATGTTTTAAATATTTGAAATATATTCAAAACATTTAGTATATTTTATATATAAAAAATGTTATAAATATTTATAAAATATTTTAAATGTTTAAATTATTTAAAAATACTTAAATATTTAAAAATAGTCAAAGGCAGGAAAGATCTAAGATAGTAATATTGGTCATGGCCAGTGGATGGCGGCGACGAAAGCGTTGGTAGGGCTTGGTCATCAGTGCTGTAGGAGAGATTTTTTTAAAATTATATTTTTTGATATTTAATATATTATTCATTATATAAGGGTGATTTTACCAAATGTTTTAACAAACCGTCGCATTTTATTTTAACTAAAATTAAAAATTTTGAAAAATGATGTATGAAATAAAGTAATATGAAGATAAAGAAGTTATATTATACTCAACTCAAATATAAAGAAAAATTTATGGGTCAAAGATTACTCCTTTCATAGTTGCACAACCAAACAAGGTGAAAGAAAAAATTTTCATGGGATAGTGGTTATCCCAACAACCATTGTATCATTAGAGATTACCCACATTTTTAAACCCAAAACCAAACATGCTCTAAAAGTTAAAAAGAATTAATACTAGATTGTCCCCGTGTGGTGCACGAATTATGATCAAATTTTGAATAACCAAATTTTTGTATTAGGAATGATTTGTACAATATGGATTTTTTTGAAAATGTCATGTATCACAAGTTCCAGCAATAAAGCTGATATGGGTTGTACGCTCAATGTTACACGGAAAGGAACATAGCCAGTGCCTCAAGGGGTCCCGCCTCCACAGGGTCTGGGGGGCAGATGTACGCAGCCTTCGCCCTTCACGGTGTTAACCTGAAGAGAGGCTGTTTCCCAGCGCCCCCAACCTGAGGGTAAAGACTTTCCAGGAGGTCACCCATCCTGGTATTACTCTCGCTCAAGCACGCTTAACTTCGGAGTTCTAATGGAATCCAATGATGGCGTGTTGGTGCCCCCAATGTTACACGGACTTGTCATAAATTCTCATCACTCTCTTCATCGTTTTGAATTTTTGTACGTGAGGTTTTTCTTTTTTTGTTTTTTTTGTTTTTTTCTCTTAATCTTATCATGTTTTTTTGGTACTTTTGTAAGGGATGACCTCCTTTTTCTTTTCTAAGATTCACATTTTTTAATAATATGACACATTATTGGCTTTTTCTGTTTTCTAATAGTAACAAGGTACAATAATTTTCCAATCTATTCAGCTTATATATTAATTCTAAGTGCCCCCCACTCCAAATCTCTTCTAACCTCCAATTAAGCCATTATAAACCTCCAACCTTTTGACTCCCAAAACAACATAACTCTTCTCAATTTCATTCAATGGGCAAAACACAATAATCACCATCATTTAGTTAGAAAATGAATGGTCAAGGATACAGAAATAAAACGCCAAATGGCTACCAGTGATATAAATTAAAGAGCATTCATTTTTCTTTTATATATATATATATGAGAGTGAAAAGGGCAAATCTTGGGCGGTCAAGATTGGCCTCTTTTGTATAGGGTAAAATTTTTTTTTTCCCCCTCTCCACCACTTCTTCTCCAACCCTTCCTTTCTCTCTCTGATCCACTGCCCGCCGCCTCCACCGCCGCCGCCGCCGCTCAATACCGCCACCTGCCTTTTTCCTCCCTCTTCCAATGCCCTTTTCTCTCTCCTTCATATCCCTTTGATACATGTACTACATAAAGGAAGTAGTTACTAGGAAACTGTAAATAATAAAATGGTAGTTAGTTGGTTAGCGAGTTAGATAAAGTGGTTCTGGGTATTAATTGATGATATAAAAGGGATTGCACAGTTTTGTTAGGAGATTAAGAAAGAGCAATAACAAACTCTTTTCTCTCTCCTAAACTCTCTCTCTCTCTAATTCTTTCTAACCCTGATTCTCTTTCTCTAATCTTCATCAACTACTTCTCTTCTTCTTCAATCAATCATTCACTCTAATTGTAGATGTAGCTCTAATTGTTATACCATTTAGTATCAGAGTCTGGTTCGTGCTATGCTATTGTTCATTAACCGTTGACAAAATCAGTGGTATGGTTGAATTTCATTGTTTAGAGGCTCAGCTACAAGAACATGAAAACAAGTTGCCTTACTTCTTCGATGAGAAGTTCCATGAATTTGAAGACAAGTGGAAATGCATAATCGACACTCTTTCTAGAGTTCAGGTTGACGTATCTTTGATCAAAATCGAACAAGGTAAAATCATGGAACTGTTAAGACAGCTTATTGCACAAGAAGATCAAGATTTGCCTCCAATTCTATATTTTTCACCAAGACAAATGAATGCTCTAGAACAAAGTTTGGCTTCAAGGCTTTTTGCATCATCTTCAAAGGTTTTCTCAATCCAAGATTCTTCACTTGCTGCTTCTTTTGTTGTACATGATGTGGTTCCTTGTGAGAAGATTGTCCAATCTCAATAATATCCTATGCAACCACATGAAGGAGAAACAAAACAAAGAAGCTTATGATGAATTGGTTCCCTACTTTACTATGGAAGATAATGTCGACAATACCCAAGAATCAGTAGAAGGTGATGTACACCAAGAAAAAAATATTCAGAACGAAGATGAACATAAAATTGTGATGGTGGATTCTCTGAAAGGGTTGTACAAAACTTCTTTACAATATATGGAGGTAGATATATCCAAGGCCAAATTTGTCTCTCAATATGTTGGATTCTCTCCTTTTCCTTCATCCAAGACATTCAACTTAGAGTTCTTCAACATCAGTCACCACATAATATTTGCAACAAAGGATACAATGGCAGGCTTCTACACTGACAAGGTGGAATCCAATATGAGCATAACAAATCTTGGGAGATCAATATTCCAAGTTTGTGCTTCGCATCTTCATTTTTGATCCCAAGGGATTATTAGTTTGCATACCAAATGGGAATCAGGACACTGATGTTGAGCATGAAATTTTCACAAATTAAAAAAAAAAGGGTCTCACAGTAGGTAGTCATTGAAAATTGCATATGAAGGGCCAACCTTAAATTATTATAGGTGGCCTATGCAAATTAATATATGTACCGTAAATCTGAAACGGTAATAAAATTATGATGTTTGAAATCCTAATTAAATAAACCCAAAATTAGGCCCATGACACTATAGGCTAAAAGAAAACTACATTTGGGCCCATACTATTGTAAATTAAAAAATAAATTCCCAAAAAGAAAAAAAAATTTCTAAAAAATAAGAAGACTCAGTCAAACCTGCACTACCATTATCTCTCATGTAATGCACATCCCATTTGGGGGTGTTGATAGTTAAAAAAAGGCTGTATAAACCAGCCTGGGATGAAGAAATAAGAAAAAAAAAATTTCAGAAAAAAGGAAGAAACCGTGAGAGCGAGAGAGGGAAAAGAGAGAGGAGGAGGAGGAGGAGGAGGAGGAAGAAGAAGAGAAAATTAAAATAAAGCAAAAAAAATTGTTTGCATCAACTTTTTTTTAAATTTCAATTGTTGATATTGTTAGCAACAGTATCTTGAAATCCAAATTTATTTTGTAATATGTCATGGTCATGTCACTATCGGGCTCCTTGACAATGTCATAGTGCCGGGTAAGGGTGATCAAGGTTGTCATGAGGTCCATGTCATAGGTTCATGCATCGCAGGCTAGGACCGTGCCCAGCCTTGTTAGGACATTGTCCAGCTCGCTGCCCAAGACCGTGCATCTGTTGTCCAGGTCGCTGCCCAGGACCGTGCCCCAGCATGTCATGACACTGTCCAGGTCGCTGCCCAGTTCCCTGCCAGCGTTGTCATGACATTGTCCCAGCATGTCCCAGGTTCGTGTCCAGGGCCTGTCCCAGGTTCGTGTCCAGGGCCTGTCCCAGTGCCGCGACACAGGCAAGCCCTGCCCAGGCGCGCCCAGAACTAGCCGTTGGGCTCTTTCCTTGAACTAGCCGTTATTTTGGGAATCTTTTAGATTTTATTCTAGATTTAATTGTTGTAATTGATATTTCTAGATATTTTTTAGATATTTTCAGATTTATTTTGATATTTTAGTGTTTTGATGTAATTCTATAATTAGAGAGTTGTAATTCATTTTCTAAGAATCTAATCAATGAAAATACAAGAATTATTCTTACTTTCTCAACTTACTCTCTCAATTTCTCTCATCTTCCCCTAAGTCTAATTCTGTTCTCATCTCAAACTCTCTTTCTTTCGTTCTCATCTAAACCTCTTGTCATTACGGGTCCAAGTTGGTAAACTTTGGCCGTCACAATCCGAGATTGTGACAAATTAGTATCAGAGCTGTGTTCGAGCAAGGCAGAAAAAAAATCAAGAAGTTCGCTGCTGCATTTGCTAAGCTTGAGCCGAGCTTCTTCAAAAATTTTTTTTTTTTATTTTTCAAGACAAAATGATCCAAGCACCTTGAAGAGATGGCCGCATTATTTGTTAAGGTAACCGAAACTCTCTATCCTATCACCGAAGATGCTCTTTGTCGAGTTTTCTCTCCTTTTGGTTGTATTGCAAACATCAGGTACACCTTAATAACTTTCCTTAGAGTTGAAGTCCAAGTGACTTATACCTCGAGGAAGGATGCCGAGACTGCTTGTAAATGCTTGCACGGGAGGAACATCTACCACTATTGTTGTAGGATGGACATTCAAGTCTCCATGCCTCCTAAGGAAATCACAACCATAGTGAGGAAGTTGGATCCTCTTGACGCTGTGTCTCTAACCGGGGGCAACCCAGCCATAAAGGGAAGGGTAGAGAAGTCGAAAATCTTGACCCATGACATGAACAAGACCTTAGATTCATTAGCCAACAGACAAAGGGAGTTAAAATCTGCCATTGAGTCTCTAACCAAAGGCATTGACTGATACCTTGAAAGCCAAGGAGAAAAGTTTAACCCTCCACAACCTCAGTTGCCTTGTGACTTAGTATAAAAATCAGGAGGGCATAAACAAAGTGAGGAACCAAGTGAACCAAGGCCGGAGGAGTCAAAATTCACCATAGAGCCGTAAGAACCCTAAGACACGGCTTGGACCAGCCAACAGCAACAGCAACCGATTGGCATTACCATTAATGCCAAGGCCGTAAAGAGCCCCGGTGCGCCACTCCTTGGGAAAGCTTCGCATGATGACGAAATGGACATTTTGACTCATGGGCCGCAACAACCAAGCAACCGTGAGCAGGGCGTAAAGAAGGAAGTTACGCAGCACCTAGAAGGACCATATAAAGAGCCATCAAACCGGACTAAGACAAGGAAACAAGCAGCGCAGCACGAACGTGGTGAGCCACACAAGGTATTGCCTGCACGGGCCTAGGAAAAACAACAACCAATGCAACAGCAACACCTTGATGTGCAAGGAAGGACATTCATGGACTTGAACGGAGAGCCGTGAAAATGCTGCTTTGAAAATGCTTCCCTAGAACAAGAATTGGAACTAGAAGCCTCAAAGGCCCAAGTCACCCCTCTTGGCTGACGATCCTTGGGGACAAGGATCATCCGTTTGACCCGGGAATAAGGGTAAATAATAAGGGTAATAACTGGGTGTTTAAGGGACAAGCAAATGGAAGAGATCCGGGAGCTAGATGTTTCACTGCCATCACATCCTTGAGGACAAGGATGAATTCAAGGGGAAGGGAATGTCATGGTCATGTCACTATCGGGCTCCTTGAGAATGTCATAGTGCCGGTTAAGGGTGATCAAGGTTGTCATGAGGTCCGTGTCATAGGTTCATGCATCGCAAGCCAGGACCGTGCCCAGCCTTGTCAGGACATTGTCCAGCTCGCTGCCCAGGATCGTGCATCCGTTGTCCAGGTCGCTGCCTAGGACCGTGCCCCAGCATGTCATGACAATGTCCAGGGCTGCCCAGTTCCCTGCCAGCGTTGTCATGACATTATCCCAGCATGTCCCAGGTCCGTGTCTAGGGCCTGTCCCAGGCCCGCGTCCAGTGCCTGTCCCAGTGCTGCGACACAAGCAAGCCCTGCCCAGGCATGCCCAAAACTAGCCGTTGGGCTCTTTCCTTGAACTAGCCGTTATTTTGGGAATCTTTTCGATTTTATTGTAGATTTAATTGTTGTAATTGATATTTCTTGATATTTTTTAGATATTTTCAGATTTATTTTGATATTTTAGTGTTTTGATGTAATTCTATAAATAGAGAGTTGTAATTCATTTTGTAAGAATCCAATCAATGAAAATGCAAGAATTATTCTTACTTTCTCAACATACTCTCTCAATTTCTCTCATCTTCCCCTAAGTCTAATTCTTTTCTCATCTCACACTCTCTTTCTTTGTTTCTCATCTAAACCACTTGTCATTACGGGCCCAAGTTGGTAAACTTTGGCCGTCACAATCCGAGATTGTGACATAATATTATTTTATTAATGAATAAAATTAAAGTTCCAGTCACTTCTCGTTAAATTTCTATAAGTGGGCATATATATTGCATGTGATTTTCTTGTAAGTATTGTCTATGAAATTGACAAAGTCTTTAGATTATATTTTACATGTTTGTTCTATGTGGATAATGAGATTAAGTCATAGATAGACTTGGAACAAATAGTATGGAATGTTATTTGAATAACTCGTGGCCATTGATGAGCTTGGGCTACTTGTCTGTTAAGACCACGACTTAACACTTTAGATAACTTATCTTAGTCATGTGGATGGTGATCCAAAAGTGTCAGGTTGGTATATTTGATAAGATTGACATACTAAGTTGGATCATGTGAGTTGCTTACCTCTAGACTACTATTGGAGATAAGTGATTCATGTTGTACTGTTTGAATGATGACTCTAAATCCTGAGAGTATTCTGGACTTGTGCATAGAATGTTAGTTGCTTTGGTGTATAAGTAAGGTCTAAAAGAATGGCTGAATTTCAATGTACACTGGGTAACGGCGTGAAGTGTGACAAGGATTAGATATTCAATATAGAATCTACCACCTCTTATGAGGTACATATGTCCCCTTAGTTGATTCACAAGTATTTGGATAGCTCATAATCTTTGGTCAAAGTATTCCAAGTGTTTGACATTTGAAATTTATACTATTAATATGTTCAAGTATAAATGAATTATTCAGTAAATGGCGAGTTAGTAACAGTTGGAGAAGCTGTAAGAAGGATTATAGTATTAATTATATTTATTCTTTGTCATAGACATCTAATGGAGGGGTTGTTGTCGTCAATACAGTACATTTGGAAAACATTGAATAAATGGTTCAAGTCTAGAGTGCAGAGGGATTTATTTAGTAGCATTAAGTCTTATTAATTAGTAATTAAATTTTATCATGAGATGGTAATTAATTTAACCCATTTGGAGCTAGATTTAATTGTCCCTGTGGTCCCTGCAGTACCTGCATAAGCCGCTATATTTATTGCCATCGAGAAAAATAGTAAAGAATGAGATGAGTAAATTTAATTTTGCCAAATATTATTCATGAGATGAATAAAAGTTGAAATTATAAATTCATAAGATGAATTTTTACATGTGAGAAATAAAGCAAAACAAAAAAAGGGCAAAAAATGCACAGGTCTGGTGATCTGTGTGCTTCGAATCGTGTGCTGGGCAGTCCTGGAGTAATCCGAGTGCACGTGAACGGGCCAATCGCGGTCCGCCGCAAGGCATGCGGAATGAACATACACACTAGATTTCTTTTACTTAGTGAAACACGAAATTTTGGTTATCATTTAAAAGGAAACGCTGCGATTTGTCTTTAAAGTCTGTGCATCCCACATTGTTTATTTGGTATTTTTCTCTCAGTAGCCTGCTATAAATAGAGGTACCTATATTAAAGGTTCGGCATCAGTTCAAAATTAAAAGTTTCTAAAAGTGTTGACTTTTGAAGGCCTAGTGGGAGAGAAAATTTTCTTTAGAAATTTTTGTTTCCTCAATTTTAATATTTCGGAGCCCACTCTTTGCGTGGTTTGAGGTCATTGCGTAGAAGGCAGCTGGGTCACGGTGTTCCCTTGGTTTTCTCGGGCTTCTTGGAGTAATTATTATCTTTCTGGTATTATTTATTTGGAACAATTGCAGGTATTTTTCTTTCCTTCTCTTTTTGTTTTCGCTTTTATATTTATTTACAGTTTTACTTATTATGCCTGTTTTAAGTTCATGTCATTGTTATTAATGCATTAGAATTGAGGCCCGCAGATCTAAACTACAAATTTAAATCTATAGATTTAAAATTAAAAATTTTGAATTAACCCTAGGTTTAAAATTAAGAATTTTAAACACCTCCGCTATGTTCATTTAATTAAATAAGGGAAAATTTTTGAAACTCTTCCAAACAATTGGTATCAAAGTCAGTCTTTGATTACATTTATAGTATCCATGAAACGATACAATAAGATCGAAATAAATTGACCTGCAATTTAACAAAATAGAGATTTTTTAAAGAAGGAAAGATTGTTTAAAGTAACGATTTAAATTCTTTAAAACGTTAATGAATTAATAGTTAATTCGGATTTGTCAATGCATGAAATTACATTCATATTCGTATAAGGAGATTATGCATATTTGATCATGATTTACGAAATCGGATAAAATTGCTCTAGTGAGATTACATCCAATTATTTTTTACGGAATCAAATAATTGATTTAATGAGATTAGATTCAATTTTTTTAATTAAAAAGGGAAGAATTGTCAGCTGTTGACGCCAACACCTGCTGATGTTAGTAGCACTGACTGACGTCAGCGTTGACGTCAACAAATTTTTTATTTAAAAAAATTAAAAATTTTTTTTGGTACATGTAGAAGTCAGTATCAGTTTGCAAAATAATTAAATATTAATTTTTTGTTAAATAATTTAGTTTTTAAGAATGAGATTCTAAAATAGATTATGAGATAATCTAAGATGTAACTCCGTATTATTTTAAATTAAAAAAATTAATTAATTAATTTGGTTAGTTAACTTGATTTTAGAGTGAGATTCTAAAGGAGTTTATGAGATAATCTAAGTTGTAAGTGTAATTTAATCAAAAACCACTAGTTTATAAAAATCACGTGGGAGCGAGGTTCAATTGTTGAAACCTTACAGTCTCCATTGCCGGTCTAGCAGTATAGTAGATTGTTAGACCTTTCTGCGAAGGATATCAGTTTGTAGATTATAGGGTTAGACTTCTATTACGATAAACCAAAGTGCAAAGAAGCGATGCGACCACGCTGCCATGGAGTATTGCACGTATTTATATGGAGGTCTATGTAATGGTTTACACTTTACTAGCGTGATACATTAGCCTCCCCGAGGAGCTTTGTCATGTTATGTTAGAGACTAAGGTGAAATGGTGAGTTACAAGAAAACATGTTAGTTAAGAATAGATCTCACCCAAATTAATTTTGTGTGACCCCGCTGTTGGGGAGTAAGAAGTGGTGTGTTTGGGTCATCATGGCATGCATGATAATACAGTTTTGTGGATACTTGAATGATTGTGTTTGCTAAAATAAAAGAATAGACAACACTGCGTCATATATAACTCATATAAGATAGTTACACAATTATTTGCATTTACAGTATTTTGAAATGGCTACGACTAGTGCACTTCTTTCAATTCTGAAAGATAATGCTTTAACTGGGCCAAATTACTTTGCCGAAAAAAACAAGTTGGACTTAGTTATTACTAACAAGGGACTTACTGGAAAAAAAAGGAAAGGGCAAGGTTGCTAGTGTAGCAATCAAGTCCATAAAGAAGCCAACCAAAGAAAAGTGTTTCTTTTGCGGGAAGATTGGCTATTGGAAAAGGAACTGCACTAAGTACTTAGCTTCTCTTCCTGCAAAGATTGCTAAGCCATCTGGTGAAGATATGTTGATATCTCACTTAGTTGAGTCAAGCATAGTTGAGAGTCCACCAGGTTCCTGATGTGTGGACTCAAGTTCAACTGACCATGTCTGTAATATGTTACAGGGCTCAGGCTAACCAGGAGGCTGTATGATGGGGAGTTGTACCTGATGGTTGGAGATGGTACAAGAGTAGCAGTTTTAGGAGTAGAAGATGTTAACCTAGTCTTTAGTGGTAGAGTTTTGTTTTTGAAGGACTGTTTGTTTGTACCTGCATTAAGTAGAAATTTGTTTACTATCTCTCGTTTGGTGGATAATGGTTATTCATTGAATTTCAGCTTTGAACTACTTGTTATGAGAAATAAATTGTTTTTCTGTAATGGTACAAGCTTGGACGGTCTATTCATGTTATTTTCTGATCGAAACTCTAATATTTGTTTAAATTAATCTAAAGCTAACTTGTTCAATCTTCTAAGAGAAAACAACTTGAAAAGGATATTGCCTACACATGGTACCAGCGATTAGGTCACATTAATTTAGGGTCCAAAGTCTGGTAAAAATGGATTGGTAGAACCTTTGGACTTGAAGTGATTACCAATATGCAAATCCTGCATAGAAGGTAAAACGACCAAGTATGTCTTAAAGAGTAAAGGCAACAGAGTTGGTGACTTGCAAGAGCTGGTTCACACAGATGTATGTGCACCAATGAATGTTCAAGCAAGAGATGGGTATGAGTACTTCATCACATTCACCGATGATGACTCGTAGTATGTATATGTTTACCTAATCAGACATAAATCAGATTCTTTTGAAAAGTTCAAAGAGTACAAAGCTGAAGTTGAAAAGTAATTAAGTGAACAAGTTAAGTCACTTCAATCAGATCGACGCGGTGAATATTTTTCGGGTGAGTTTCTAGATTTTCTAACTGCAAATGGGATATGATCTCAGCTTTCTGCTCCGGGTACACCGCAGAAGAATGGTATTGCAGAAAGAAGGAATAGGACATTGTTAGAGATGGTAAGGTCCATGATGAGTCATGCTACTTTACCAACTCTTTTTGGGATTATGCCTTAGCGACATCAGCATATCTTCTTAACTTAGATCCATCTAAGTCAGTGTCAAAAACACCTTTGAAGTTATGGACTGGGCGAAAGCTAAGTCTAGTGTACCTTCGTATTTGGGGGTGCCCAGCACATGTGTTGAAAAAGAATTCTAACAAACTGGAATCCAGGACGGAAGTGTGCATGGTTATTGGTTATCCTAAGGTAAAAGGGGGTGGTCTTTTCTACTGTCTTTCTCATCAAAACGTTTTTATAAGTGCAAATGTGAAATATTTAGAGGAGGATTTTGTAGTAGACTACAAAAGCAAAAGAAGCGTAGTGTTAGAGGAATTATAAGAAAATGACACTTATTCTAAACAGCTAGACACAACTCGGGACACAGTGGATGCATTAGATGCACCTACTAATAGGATCGAGACTATTCCAGATACAGAGAGCCTAGGCGTAGTGGGAGGATTGTCAAGGCACCTGACAGGTTCATGGCAGGACCCTTAATGGTTGACCGTTACATTGAATCTGATCCTCTCAAATACAATGAGGAAATTAAAGACAAGGATGCTGACCAATGGGTCTTAGTAATGAAATCAGAGATAGGGTCTATGTATTTTAATCGGGTTTGAGATCTTGTAGAGGGGCCTATTGGCATTATGACATTGGCTGTAAATGGGTCTACAAGAGGAAAAGAGGAACGGACGGGAAGGTGGAGACCCTTAAGGCAAGAGTGGTTGCTAAGGGTTTTACCCAAAAGGAAGGAATCGATTATAAAGAGACCTTCTCACCAGTAGCTATGCTAAAGTCCATAAGGATACTCCTATCCATTGCAGCTCATTATGATTATGAGATTTGGCAAATGGATGTCAAAACGGCCTTTCTGAATGGCCGTCTTGAAGAAGACATCTATATGATGCAAACAAATGGTTTCATTGGAAAGAATTAGGAGCAAATGGTATGTAAACTGAAGAAGTCCATATATGAACTGAAACAAGCATCAGGCTCATGGAATATTAGATTCAATGAAGTGATTAAGTCTTATGGGCTTGAGCAATTGGTTGACGAACCATGCGTGTACAAACAAAATCAAGAGAAAGTAATGACTTTCTTAGTATAGTATGTCGACAATATACTACTCATTAGGAATGATGTAGGGGTGTTATTAGCAGTAAAGATTTGGTTGTTAGGTCAGTTCGATACAAAAGAATTAAGAGAAGCCAGCTATATTATTGGGATCAAGCTTTTATGAGATTGTAAGAACAGGATGTTGGGTCTTACTCAGGCCACTTATATTGATATGATGTTGTCAAGGTATCACATGGAGGACTCCAAGAAAGAACCTTTCAGGCACGGAGTCCCTCTTTCTTTAGAGTAGTGTCCTAAGACACCTCAACAGGAGGAGCACATGAGGAATTTTCCATATGCTTCGACTGTGGGAAGCCTCATATATGCCCTGTTGTGCACTGGTCTGATGCACTGGGTGGTAGTGAAGCATATTCTCAAGCACCTAATAAGGACTAGAGATTATATGTAGATCTTTCAAAGTCACGAGGTGGTTCTAGTTAGCTATACCGATTAAGACTTCCAGTTAGATAGAGATGCCAAACATTTGACATATGGATATGTCTTTTCCCTTGTAGGTGGAGCCATCAATTGGAGGAGTGTTAAGCAGTCTTGTATTGCTGACTCCACCATGGAGGCCAAGTACGTTGCAGCTTCAGAAGTTGCAAAGGAGGCATGTTGGCTTAGAAAGTTCCCGATAGATCTTGAGGTTGTTAGAGATGGTCGAACACCAATTATGGTCTTTTATGATAACTCGGGTGCGATGGATAATTCTAAAGAGCCTAGAAGACACAAGACATCCAAGCACATTGAAAGGAAGTAGCACCTCATTAGAGACTATGCAGAGAAGGGTGAGTTGGCCATCTTGAAGATAAACATGAGCCATAATCTTGTAGATCCTTTTATAAAGACTTTGACTCAGAAGATCTTTGAATCAAACTTAGAGGAGATGGGTATGAAGTGTATTGTAAATTGGATTTAGGACAAGTTGAAGATTGTTAAATTTGCGTAAAGTGAGCATGTATACTACATGTGATTTTTTTTAAGTATCGTCCATGAGATGGATAGAGTCCTCATATTGAATTTCACATGTTTATTCTAAGTGGATAATGAGATTCAGCCACAGATGGATTTCAAACAAATGGTATGGAATTTTATTTGAAGAACTCATGGTCGGTAGATGAGCTTGGGCTACTTCTCTGTTAAAACCATGACTTAACACTTTAGATGACTTGTCTTGGTCATGTGGACAGTGATCCAAAAGTGTTGGGTTGGTGTGTTTAATAAGATTGACACACCAAATTGGACCATGTGAGATGCTTGTTTCTAGACTGGTATTAGAGATAAGTGATTCATACTTTACTGTTTTAACGACGACTCCAAATCTTGAAAGTATTATGGACTTATGCATGGAATGATAGCTGCTTTGGTATACTATAAGTAAGGTTTAAAAGAATGACTGAATTCCACATACACTGGATAGCGGGTGTGAAGTGTGACAAGTATTAGGTATTCAATATGGAATCTATAATCTATTATGAGGTACATATGTCCCCTAAATTGATTTGCAAGTATAGTTCTGAATCTTTGGCCAAAATATTCCAGGCATTTGACATTTGGAATTTATAGTATAGATATGTTCAAGTATAAATGAATTATAAAGTGAAGAGCAAGTTGGTAGCTATTGGAGAAGCTGTGAGAACAATAATGGTAGTAGTTATATTTATTCTTTGTCATGGACATCTAGTAAAGGGGTTGTTGTCATCAATATAGTCTATTTGAAATACAGTGGATGCATTAGATGCACCTATTATTAGGGGTTGAGAATGATCCGAGTACATGAGAGCTTAAGCGTAGTGGGAGGATTGTTAGGACACCTGACAGGTTCATGGCAAGAGCCTTAATGGTTGACCGTGACATTGAATCTGATCCTTTCAGCTACAATGAGGCAATTAAAAATAAGGATGTTGATCAGTGGGTCTTAGTAATGAAATCCGAAATAAGATCTATGTATTCTAATCAGGTCTGGGATTTTGTAGTGGGTCTTAGTGGCTCTAAAAGAGAAAAAGAGGAGTGGCAGGAAGATAGAGACCTTCAAGGCAAGACTGGTTGCTAATGGTTTTACCCAAAAGGAAGGAATCGATTATGATGAGACCTTCTCACCAATAGCTATGCTAAAGTCCATAAGAATACTCGCATCCATTGCAGTTCATTATAATATTTGGCAAATGGAATTCAAAACGGCCTTTTTGAATGGTTGTTTTGAAGAAGCCATCTATGTGGTACAACCAAACGGTTTCATTGGCAAAAATCAAGAGCATATAGTATACAAACTGAAGAAGTCCATATAAGGACTGAAGTAAGTATCACGCTCATGGAATATTCGATTCAATGAAGCTATTAAGTCTTATGGTTTTGAGCAATTGGTTGACGAACCATGCGTGTACAAACGACATTAAGAGAAAGTAGTGACTTTCTTAGTATTGTATGTCAATGATATACTACTCATTAGGAATGAGGTAGGGGTGTTATCAGCTGTAAAGATTTGGTTGTCAAGTTAGTTCGAGCTGGTTCCAGTTGGCTATATTGATTCGGACTTCCATTCAGATAGAGATGCCAAACGTTCGATGTCTGGGCATGTCTTTACACTTGAAGTAGGAGCCATTAGTGGGAGGAATATCAAGTAGTCTTGTATTGTTGACTTCATCATAGAGGCTGAACATGTTGCAACTTCAGAAACTACAAGGAAGGCATGTTGGTTCAGATAGAGTAATAATTAACTTCACTGAGACTTTGACTCAATAGACCTTTGGATCATACATAGAGGGAATGGGTATAAAATTTGTAATAAATTAGATTTAGGTCAAGGGGGAGATTGTTAGGAATAGTGTCTAGAAATCCTAATTTATCTTGCAAATGTTATTTTATTAAATATTAAAATTGAAGTCCTAGTCATTTCCTTGTTAAATTTGTATAATTGAGCATTTATACTACATTTGATTTTATTGTTAGTAACATCCATGAGATGGGTGTAGTCTCGGACTATAATTTACATGTTTGTTCTAACTGGCTTATGAGATTAACCCACAGATGAACTTGGAAAAAGTGGTGTGCATTGTTGCTTGAAAAACTCGCAGTCAAGGACAAGTTTGGACCACTTGTATGCTAAGATTATACATTAGATGACTTGTCTTGGTTATGTGGATGGTGATCCAAAAGCGTTATGTTGGTCTGTATAATAAGATTGACACGCTAAGTTGGACCATGTGAGTTGCTTGTTTATGGACTACTATAAAAAATGAGTGATTCATGTTGCATGCATTGTTTGAATGAGGACTCTAAATCTTGAGAGTATTTTGGACTTGTGCATGGCATGTTAGTTGCTTTGGTGTACTATAAGTAAGGTCTCTACAAATAACTGAATTCCCACATACACTAGGTAGCGGCGTGAAGTGTGACAAGGATCAGGTATTCAATATGGAATCTGCAGTCTCTTATGAGATACCGATGTTCCCTTAGTTGATTCGCAAGTATTTGAATACTTCGAAATCTTTGGCCAAAGTGTTCCTGAAGTTTGACATTTGGAATTTATACTGTGAATATGTTCAAGTATAAATGAATTAATCAGTAAAGGGCGAGTCGGTAACTAATGGAGAAGCTGTGAGAAGAATAATGGTAGTAGTTATATTCATTCTTTGTCATGGACATCTAGTGGAAGGGTTGTTGTCACTAATACAGTCTATTTGTGAAATATCGAATAAATGGTTTAAGTCTAGAATGCAGTGAGATTTATTTAGTGGAATTAAGTTCCATTAAAAGATAGTTAAATTTAATCATGAGATGGTAATTAATTTAGCCCATTTGGAGCTAGATTTAAATTGTCCTTGTGGTCCTTACGCAAGCCTTTGTATTTATTGCTATCAGAAAAATATTAAAAAATTTATGAGATGAATATTTATTCATGAGATCAGTAAATTTAATTTTGCCAAATATTATTCATGAGATGAATAAAAGTTAAAAATTATAAAATAAAATAATTTTTTAAAAATTAAAATTCATTTACATGTGGGAAACAAAGCAAAAACAAAAAAAAAGGGCAAAAAATGCATAGGTCTGGTGATCGGTGTGCTTTGGATCATGCGTTGGGCAATCCTGGAGTAATCCGCATGCGTATGAGTGGGCCAACCGGGCCCCTCCACATGGCATGTGGAATGAATATGCACCTGAGATTTCTTTGGCTTAGTGAAATGCGACGTTTTGACTACCATTTATGAGGAAACGGTGCGTTTCATCTTTATAGTCTGCGCATCCCACATCAGTTCAAAATTAAAGGTTTTTGAAGGTGTTTTCGGAAACCTAGTGGGAGAAAAAAAAAATTTTAGAAAAATTTCTTTCCTCAATTTTAATAATTTTTGGAGCCCACTCTCCAGGCGGTTCAAGGTCATTGCGTATAAGGCAACTAGGTCTCAGTGTTCCGTTGGTTTTTTCAGGCATCTTAGAGTAATTATTATCTTCCTAATATTCTTTATTTGGAGCAATTCTAGATATTTTTTTTTTCCTTCTCTTTTAGCTTCCGCTTTTCTATTTATTTACAATTTTTCTTATTACGCCTGCTTTAAGTTCATGTCATTCATCAAAGTAGAGGCCGCTAGATTTAAAATTAAGAATTTTGAACCAACTGTAGGTTTAAAATTAAAAAATTTAAACCCTTCCGCTGTATTAACTTAATTAAATTAGGGAAGATTTTTGAAACTCTTTCCAACATACATAGATATACTATCTCTCTTTGATAAACTTCTATCTTATATTCCCTACACTTAATTTTGCTCTTTACTCTTAATTTTTACTTATCCTTTTTCTATTGGAAAAAATAAATTTTTTTCTCTCAAACCAAATTAAGAAAGAAAATCTTCATGTCACTTTAAACCTTAAAAATGCTTGGCCCGTGACAAAATCCAAAAGATTTAATCTTAAAAATGTTATACTCACAGTGGAATCGAAAGGATCGGAGTTGGGTCAGGATTCGAATTCTAGTGGTTTCATGGATTCTAGCGGATCTACAAATTATATGGATTCTAGCGGGTCTATGGATTCTAACGGATCCAACAGGTTGTATGGACTCTAGCGGGTCACGAAACCTAACAGTTCCAACATTCTACACGGACGCTAGCGGGTCCAAGGATTCTAGTAGATCCAACAATTTATATGGATTCTAGTCAGTCGATGGACTCTAGCGGATCTAACAAGTTATATGGACACTAGCGGGTCCGCGAAACCTAGCAATTTCACCATTATATACTGACTTAGTGGGTCCATGGAACCTAACGGTTCCAATTATTTAAACGGACTCTTACGGGTTCGTGAAAGCTAGCGACTGCAATTACTTAAATGGGCTCTTTCAAGTCCTTGAAACCTAATGATTAAAATTAAAATTTTCAGATCCATGAAATTCTCATAATATTATAAAAAAAAAAAAAAAAAAGGAAAGAAAGAAGGCAAAAAATAAAAAATCTAAAAAAAGGAAAAGAGAATGAAAACTCTCTTTCCTGAAAACAAAAAAGAAAAAAGAACAAATTTTCAAACAAAAAAGTGAAACAAGAAAAGAAAAAGAAAAAAGAAAAGAAAAGAAGGAAAAAGAAACGTAAAATACTTTTGTAAAACAAAAAATATTTTCGGGTATGATTGCAAATGTCTTTAAAAAATCAAATTTAAGAACCTAACTTTTTCCTTTTTAAAGTACGTTGAATTGACACCAAAAAGAGTACGCAAAAAACCTGAGATTAAATGAAGGGTGCAGTCGCAATTAAAAAACATATATAAAAAATGAGATGCTAGATTCAGGTAGTTTGACCAAAGATAACTTGCAATTAAGGTTAATTTAACTAAGGTATAAAATGACAAAAAAGTCCTTGAGCTCGAAGTTCAAAAACGAAGAAGCAATATAAATGAGTTGGACATAATATGCTTTAATTACGTAAATAGAATCCACCACATCTAAATGAAATTCAAACATAAAGTTGAACTACAAATGGCATAATTCCTTAAAAGGATACTTAGGCAATCCAGTTCAGGTATAAGCCGAATAACAAAATAAATCCTTTTTTTTTATGGGATTAATATTATGTCAACATTCTTATTAGTTGACTCAATTCGATTTGACTCAGGCAATCTAAACCAAATGACTTCTATAGTTGATTCAAATCAAAATAGCTTTATGTCCGGCCTAAATCCAAAATAACTTCCATGTTAAACCCAAATCCAAAAAGACTTCAATGTCAAACCTAAGCCTAAATTAAATTTTATTTTGTACCCAAATCCAAATTTACTTTTATCGAGCTCAAACACAAATTCAAAATAACCTAAATCTCAAATTGACTTTTATGTCACATGTAAACCTCAAATTGACTTACATATCACACTTAAACCTAAATTGACTTCCATGTCACACTTAAATCAAATTTTATGTGAAACCCAAATACAAAAGAACTCTCATGCCAAATCAAAGTATTAAATGGCTCATATGTCAAACTTAAACTCAAACCCAAATTCAAAAGTCTAGTTGACTTTTATGTCAAATCCAAATTCAAAATAAAATCCCACGTCAATTCCAACTCCTAAATGCTAAGCTAAATAGAAATGTCTTCCAAGTTAAGCTCAAGTCCAAATGACATTTCAGTCAATTTTAAGCCTAAGTCAAACTCCAATCCAAATGGATTCCAAGTCAAACCTCGATGTAAAAAAATGACTTCCCGATTGTTGGCCCTAAAGCCATTTATATTATAATTTTGATGATAACAACCATTTAGTGAGTCATAGTGTTTAAATTGCTCTAATCTTGTTTCTAAGTGACTCATAAGAAAGTTAGGAAAATCAAAGTTAATCATATTGATACGAAGCTTTCTAAGATGATGAATCAAGAGGAAAAGATATCAAAGTTGAAGAGAAGATTCATCCAAATTAAAGAGAACGTGATCCGAGTCCAAGTGCCTTAATGTTATTTTTATTGTCTAGGACTTAGGATCGGAATATATCAATTGAGTCCAAGTCTCAATATTGATATGTAATGCTCTTAAAAAAATGTTTTTGAAAAATATTTTAGAAAGTTGATTTATCAAATTTTATTTGAAAAATATTTAAGTCAAAATTAAACCAAACTAGCTTATCAATTAAAATATTTTTTTAAGATTGGTACTTTGAAAAGTATGATCAAATCAAATAAAGATAACAATTTAATGGGTGATGATTTAGCTTGATTTATGGAACCAATCATTTTTATGATAAAATTTAAGTGGGAAGTAAATTCAAAAAAATTGAACAAATATAGCAATCAATCAATCAATTTTTTAACTTAAGGAATGTGATAAAAATATCCCACCAATCAAGCAAATTGATCAAAACGTGTAAATGCACCCGAGTAGGCTGAGTGTCGACACACAATTGGTATGTGTCGACACAGAGCCTTATAGTAGCCACCAAGAGTTGCTGTGTGTCGACACACAGACTGAAAAAGCTCAAAACGGCTACTTTTGACTTGATTTCTTTCCAAAACCTTTTCCCAACTTTTTGAACATCTTATTGGGCCTCATTTGCCTATAAATCAAACTTGAATGCTTTGGTTGAAATAATCCAATACTCCCTAGGCATTCTTTGATAAAAAGTTCTCTTACATACTTGCGCTTTAAAGGTTTGTTTTTAAGTTTTATTTAAAACTTTTATTAGAGCATCACTTGTTATCTTATTATTGATCTTTGAGCTTTATTGGTATATCCTTAGCTTTGGTTAAGCTTGATCAAGTGTCAATTCACTCTTAAAAGAGTGAAGAATTTGAGTGCTTTAATTCTTTCATTGCTTTATTCAAATTTATTGCATTGTAAAGGTTGGATCCTGAGCCTACGGTTACAAAAGGATCGGTTGTAAAAGGTTGGTCTTGAGCCTATGTACAAAAACACCGGTTGTAAAGGTTGGATCCTGAGCCTATTTTTAAAAAGGATCATCGAGTTTAGTTAAAGGCTCAAGTGACTAAGAGTAGTCACTTGAGAAGTGGACTAGCTTCCGGTTTAGAAGTGAACCACCATAAAAATCTTTGTGTATCCCTTTTATTTTTGTCTTTATTTTTTTTCATTTGACATTTATTGTTTAGCTTTTAATTAAATTTTTGGTTCATAAATTTAAATTTTTATTTATCACTAAAAAACCTAATTCACCCCCTCTTAGGTTGATATTTGGACCTTCAATTGGTATCAGAGCTTGTACTCTTAATTTTTTTTGGTCTAACAACCTTAGAGTGATCCTTATGGCAACCTTTGCACCTATTTTGGTCGAGGGTCAATCAACCGAGAAGCCTCCATTTTTTACCGGTAAAGGATTTTTCGATTGGAAACTTAGGATGAGATTCTTTATTACTTCTATTGATTTTGACTTGTGGCTAATCATGAAAAATCGTGATTTTGTTCATTCAATGAATAAAGGAGATGCAATTCTTGATGAATTTAAAAATGAGCTTATTCAAAAAGACAAAACAAAGCTTGAGTAAAATGCTAAAGCTCACTTCCAATTGTTATATGCTATTGCACCCAATGTGTTTAATCATGTAAAAAATTGCGAGACCGCAAAGGAGATTTGGGACAAACTAGAAGCCATATTTGGAAGAGAGTCTAATGACGAATCCCCTCAAACAAGCGAAGAGAAGCAAGTGGATTTGTGTCTCATTGCCATCGAATCTAAAGAAGAAGAAGAACTTAAAGAAGATCAGGTAAATGTTTCATCTTATAACGAGCTCATTGATAGTTTTCATGAATTATATAGTGCATTTGAAAAATTGAGAAACAAATACTCTTCAAAGAAAAATGAGCTAGAAAAAGAGTCAAAGAAATGTTTAGTGTTTAACCTTGAAAATTAATCTTTGAAAGCAAGAATAGAGTGGTTAAATGATCAAGTTGAAACACTGATAAATGAGAAGCAATTCTTGAAAGAAAGGCCCATTTCAAACGAAAGTAAAAATGAAGAATCTAAAGAAGATGAATTATTGGTTAAAGAGAATGAGTCTTTGAAAGAATAAGTGGAAGAACTCTCAAAAATTTCAAATAAGTTTCTCAAGGGGGAACAAATACTAGAAAAAAATACTCTCTTCTCAAAGACCCACTTATAATAAAGAGGGAATCGGCTATAATGGAAACGCTCAAAAGAAAAAATTGAGTACACTTTTTGTCAAAGCCTCCTCACCACCGATAAACTCTATAAGATGTCATTATTATGGTGATCATAGGCATAGTGTGCATCAATGTCTATTTAAAAATAATTTGAGAAAAATCAAGAAGGTTTAGGTTTCTAAAGGATCTCGACCTCCAAATATCAAGACTAACAATGAAGGACCCAAGAAAATTTGGGTACCAAAAATTCATTAAATTGTATAGGTATGCTTGAAGATTGACAACAAAAATCAAAAGTAGTACTTTGGTAGAAGTTTCACAAGTCATATGACTAGAGATAAATGCAAGTCCACTTTTATCAAACCAAGGAAAGGAAAAATCTCTCTTTCAATAAGAAGAATAGAAAAATCATCGGTATTGGTAACATTACTTCCAACTCTTCTCTTTGCATATATGATGGTTGACTTCTTGATGATCTTATGCATAATTTTCTTAACATTAGTCTACTATGTGGGAGAGTTTATCATGTGCAATCTTGAGCCATTTAAATATGTAGTGGAGCATGCTTAAATGAATGAATTATTACTTGATCAATTAAGACGTGATAATGTCTATATGATTGATCTTGAATGTATGAACTTTGTGAAATATTCTAGTGTCTTGAATGAAAATGATCATTGGATTTGAAATAGAAGACTTGAACATGCTAGGTTAGAATTAATTTCAAAACCTTTGAAAAATGATCTTATTCTATGACTACCAAAGCTTAATTCGAAAAAGATTGTATTTGTGATGCACTTCAATATGGAAAACAAACAAAGATCTTCATTCAAACCCAATGATGTAGTTTCTATCATGAGGCATCTTGAACTTTTGCATATAGACTTGTTTGATCCTACTAAGACATTTGAGCCATTGTGATAAAGTATGGACTTGTAATTGTTGATGATTACTCCCGTTTTGCTTGGTGCTTATTTTCTTCTCATAAGAGTGAAACCTTTGATAAATATGACGCAAACAAGTGCAAAATGAAGAATATTTCAAAATCATTTCAATTAAAAGTGATCATGGAAGGGAATTTGAAAAACACAATTTTGAAAAATGTTGTGATTAAATTGAAATCCACCATAATTTTTCGACTCCTCAAATTCCTTAATAAAGCGAATTGGTTGAAAAAAATTAAAAATATGTATATATTAAATAAAATTGGAACTCTTGAACAAATGGCAAGAATATTGATTTGTAAAAACAATTTGCAAAATTCGTCTTGGGCCGAAGCCATTAACACCGCTTGTTATATTCAAAATAAAGCTTTGATAAGGCTAATTTGGAGGAAAACACCTTATAAACTTTACAAGAGAAGAAAACCAAATATTGCATATTTAATTTGGACGTAAATGTTTTATTCATGACTATGGTAAAACTAATCCTGGTAAATTTGATCCAAGAATGGAGGAAGGTACATTCATTGGATATTTTCTTACTTGCAAAGCATATAATGTCTATAATAAAGGGCCAATGATAGTAGAAGAGTCTATACATGTCATATTTATTGAAACTAACAACTTGTCCTCTAAAATTCCTTGTGATAGTGATGATATAGTGATCAAACTAACAAACATCACACCATCATCTGAGGAGCAAGAAAATGCTCAACTTGAAGCTCCAATGGATGAACAGAAAGGAATGATCGATAATGTAGAATCAAAAAAGGATTAGAAATTCTTGAAGGATCACCCAACAAGACAAATAATCGGTGATCCCTCCCAATGTGGTAAAAAATAAGAAAAGGTTAGTAACTAAAAGGTGTGACTAAGAAGATGATATAGAATATGAAGATGCCTTTGCACCTAGATTTGACGTTATTAGACTCTTATGTGCCTTTGCTTCTTTTATAAATTTTAAACTTTTTCAAATAGATGTGAAAAGTACATGATTGAATGGTTTTTTATTAGAAAAGAAGTTTATACTGAACAACCACTCAGTTTTGAGGATAACATTTTCCCAACCATGATTTCAAAACCCATCCCTCCCCCCCTCCCCCCTCCCCCCCCCCAAAAAAAAGAGGCTCTCTATGGATTGAAATAAAGAATTTTTAAGAGGAAAAGTTGACACCACATTTGACTCAAATGCTTTAGAAAAGATATTCTCATTGTGCAAATTCATGTTGATATTATAGTGTTTGGGTCTACTAACCCATCTTGTTGTGAAGAATTTGCAAATCTTATGAGTAGCAAATTTGAAATAAACATGATGAGAGAAATCGACTACTTCCTTGGATTGCAAATGAAGCAAAACAAGGAAGAAATTTTCATCAAACAAGCCAAGTACATCAAGAAGATACTTAAGAAGTTTGGCATAAAAAATTTCAAAAGCGATTGCAACTCTAGTGAGCTCAACACTCAAGGTATATATGAATGAAAAAGGTGGATCAAAAAACTAAATAGAGGTATGATTCGATCCCTTGTTTACCATTCCACAAATAGGCATGATATATTGTTTAATGTGTGCATATGTCGTTGATTTCATGCATGTCTAAAAAGAATTGCAATAATGATTCCATGAAAAGAATTTTTTTCGATGCCTAGTTGGTACTTAGGCTTCTTCTATCCAAGTATGATTTCCTAGATCTAGTTCGATATAATAATGTGAATTTTACTTGTTTCAAAGTGGACTAGAAATCGAATTGTTGAACTTGATAATTTATTGGTCATGCGTTAGTGCCATAGTTAAAGGAACATTGCCTCATCCTCCATAAAGATCAAATACATTACTTGTGCAAGTCATTGTGCTAAAATATATTGGTTAATGCATAAATTTGATGATTAAGGCATTCATATTGATCATGCTCTTATTATGTGTTATAATGCCAGTACAATATGCTCAACCAAATCTCCGACCCAACATATTAGAACCAATCATATAGAGGTAGACGTCATATAATTCGTGATCATGGGCTTCAAGGAGATGTCGTAAAATTTGTGCCCACAAATGGTCAACAACTAGATAATTTTACTAGGCCTCTATGTGGAACTAATTGATGATACAAAAAAAAAAAAAAAAAAAAAAAAAGAGGTGAAACTGCTCTTAACCTATTGAGCTGCATATATAAAAACTACTTTTACATTTTGAACTTTAATATATAAATCCCCTCCCTTATTGCTTTTTGTTGATGACAAAGGAGGAGAGAGATTGGTGTTGTTTATGTCGGTTTGAATATTGGACAAATCTTTTTTTATCAAAATATGTGATATATCATGAATAGAGAGAAATATCAAACACATTGCATTGAATTGATTTTTTTTTTTTTTGTTGATGACAAAGGGGGAGAGAAATTGGTGTTTAGTTGATTCATGCTTAATTGTGCAATGCTACGAAGATGATGCTAAGTGTAAGTTAATTGAACATCTTACCCCAAGAACACATCTATCATGACATGAAGTATGTGTTTGATCGAGAAATATTAAAAATAATGATGATATTAATATATCAAATGTATGATTCCTAAAATGCATCAACGGGGGTGCAATTGAATTTGAACCTTAATCACGATACAAATTGCTCCATAAGTTCATGGTCAAGTGTATGCTCTAGTAAGTGAATACTTTTATGGTGAATTCTGTACTTAAACTATCACATTTTCAAGAGAAAGCACCAAATGCTTGTCATCATAAAAAATGGGGAGATTGTTGGCTTAAAGCCATTTATATTGTAATTTTGATGATAACAACCATTTAGTGAGTCATAGTGTTTAAATTGCTCTAATCTTATTTCTAAGTGACTCATAAGAAAGCTAGAAAAATCAAGGTTAATCATGCTGATACGAAGCTTTCTAAGATGATGAAACAAGAGGAAAAGATATCAAAGTTAAAGACAAGATTCATCCAAATTGAAGAGATTGAGATTCAAGTCCAAAAGTCATTTATTTTTATTTCTAGGACTTATGATCGGGATATATTAATTTTTTCATTACTTTATTCAAATTTGTTGCATTGTAAAAGTTGGATCCTGAGCCTACGGTTACAAAAGGATCGGTTGTAAAGGGTTGGTCTTGAGCCTACATACAAAAAGTCCGGTTGTAAAGGTTGGATCCTGAGCCTGTTTTTAAAAAGGATCATCGAGCTTAGTTAAAGGCACAAGTGACTAAGAGTAGTTACTTGAGAAGTGGACTAGCTTCCGGTTTGGAAGTGAACCACTATAAAAATCTTTGTGCATCCCTTTTATTTTTGTCTTTATCTTTTTCATTTGACATTTATTGTTTAGCTTTTAATTAAATTTTTGGTTCATAAATTTAAATTTTCATTTATTACTCAAGAACCTAACTCACCTCCCTCTTAGGTTGCTATTTGGACATTCACAGTTCAAACCGAAACTCGAGACTACTTTTAAGTCTGACAAATGGAGATTGCTTCCAATCCAAACCTAAATCCAAATTACATCCTAACCAAACCACAATCCAAATTTCCATATTAAGTCAAAATTTCAAAGTCAAATCTAAACCAAAGCCAAATCAAGTCCAACATGTTTTTCAAGTCAAATCTAAAACCAAGTCAAATTCCAGTCCGAAAAGACTTCCAAGTCAAGCCTAAATCTAGAGTACCTTTCAAGTCAAACCTCAATACAAATGACTTCTAAGTTATGACTCAACCCAAATAACCTTCAAGTCGAATAAAAAGACAAATAAACCTTAAACGTCTCTTATGGACTTAAACCAATTAATGGTCTAGTCACCTAGTTGATTGAAACATAAATATATCATCATTCGGAATCAGAGGTTATTCTCCAAAGGGAGATGTAATCAAGGGTGTATATCACCTTGAATAGGGTCATTTCCTAACTCAATAAAACCTATGTACACGTAGTACATAGAGTTTTACGAATCTCATATTTTTGCTCAACATAATTTTTGGCACTCCCGGTTGGACACTATTCTCCTTTTCATCTCCAACTGAACTCCAATTTTTACTAACAACTAGTATGATGCTATGTAGGAACAATGGCATCACAAGTGACAAACACGTTTAATGAGCTCGCGACCGCTCTCATGGTCAAAGGAGCACTTATCTGCAAGAAGAAGAACTTTGCGGTGCTTCACATGGTGGGATCGAATTTGGTTGCTGTTGACATCCTGCTAAAAAATTACATGGAATAGCTAAACGAGGTGGATGAGACGTCTGTCTCAATGCATGCAAAAAAGGAAACAAAGAGTGCTAAGCGAATTGCACAAAGAACAATGAAGAGATAGATGAAGAAGGCCAACAAAAAATTAGCACCTAACTACGTCTTGAGCCCGCGAAGGCAACATCAAGATGGGTCACACCGAAGAAATTCACGGTGGAGAAATCTACCAAAGTCATTAACATCGTGAACCAGATATACATAAGCTCTATTCTAATCACTTTGGGGCCAGTCAAGCAAGTCATGGTCGCCTCCTATGTTGAGGAGGATGTTCAGCCAAAATACAATGAAGGTTAAAACCTCCATGCCTTCAAACCCAAAACCAGCTGATGCAAAGACAAAGACACTCCAAAACCAGAGGAGTGTTCTTCCTAAAGCCTCTAAGGAAGGGGGAATAGCATGTCAAAGACGTCCAAAGGATCTAGTAGTTTGAGTTCTGAAGGAGTGATGTCCTTGAAGGACATGAGATCTTATATAGATCCAATAACTCAATTAATGGCTAAGTCAATGACATATCAAGATGGTATCAGTAAGCTGAATGAGGCCAATTGACCTAATGGTGGACACAAGCTCTCTTATATATGAAGACTTAAGTTCACTTTTCTTTGAAGAGGATTTTCCGAGGGAGTTCTAGGAGAAATTGAATGTACTATACCAATCAGTGGATATGCTGGTTTTAGTGACTGGAACTACAAGCATAGAGGAGAAGTTACAGGAATTGTAACAAAGCTCGTTGAAAAGGAGGCTAAAATTGCTACATTCACTACATAAGTAGCCAATGAAGCTAATGCATTAGCACGAGCGCCACAGCCACAAGAAAAGGCTCAGCATCATCAGTCTTTGCTAACACATCTAAACATTATAGTCATGACAGATAAAGGGATATAGAAATACTAGGCCTATAAACTCGCCCGTTTTGCGTTATTAGAAGCCATATCCAGCATACTATGATACAGTTCCATTTCCTCTCCAATATCAAAAACCTAAGTTCAAGAAGTTTGATGGGGTTAATGGGTCACCACATAAGAATTTGGCCACTTTTACTCAGCATGTGGCGAGACAGCGTTCAGTGATGCCTTACTGATAAGACAATTCATCTAGCTCGTAAAAGGATCATGGTTCACATGGTACACTCAATTATGGCCCGGGTCAATTCAGACTTGGGATGACTTGCAAAAGGCATTTATAACTGAGTTTGTGCATTCCAAGAAGAAAGTATCGACAATGGATCTAGCTTATGCCATTTAAAAGCCAAACGAGAGCACAAACAACTTCATTACACGATGAATGAGCTTAAGTCTCCAATGTCCCGAGAAATTGAGTGAACACTCTGTGGTTCAAATGTATGCTAACAACCTTGAGCAAGAGAGGTAGCTACATATGTCCTTACTATAGAGCGCCAAAGTTTCAATTCGCTCATTACTAAAGCTTGTAATGTCTAGAGACAAATCAGAGACAAAGTGTTGAACCAAATCCTGCTTGACCATGGTTCACAGTTAATCTTCCCCCTTGAAGGGCAATATGGTTAATGGCAAACCATTTGTCCCCGCTAAGGATTCAATCAAGTAGGGCAAAAAGCTTTGGGTATTATTATACAAAAAGTAGAATTTGCTGACCTGTACAGGGATGCCCTTTTCATGTTATAGACGCAGATACGTCCTACAACGCCCTATTGGGGCAGCCTTGGCATCACACTAGCAAATCTATAGTCTCTACACTTCATCAGTGCCTAAAATACACAGAGGAAAACGGGGTTGAAGGAATGATTCGCGGAGACCTTGACTCATTTCACGAAGAAGATGTCAACTACGTTGATGCTAAGTTCTATCGATCAACCAACGATACACTCATGAGGGGAAGTCTTGAAAAAGGAAAGGAAAACAATTCTCGATGTTCAGCCTTATCTTAAGTCCTTGACTCTTCAAGAGGTTGATTGCTCTAGTTCAAGGAGTGCTCATTTTGGTGAAGAAGAGACCTTAAAGACCTCTAAATCCCCAGACTTTATTTAAGTATTTCCTAAAGGAAAAAAGAAAAGTGGAAAAACTCCTTGACTTAAATTTAGGAGATTATGAACACTCTTGTGACAAGCTGCACTTATCCTTTGCGAAGAATGAATCAGTCCATGCCCAATACGGGTTTGGTCATCTCTACCTCATTTTGAAGGTACAAAAAAAGCACATCAAAGGGTGATATTTAATGATGACACATCCACATTTGCTCGCCCCTGATTCAGGATACGGGTGGGCAAACTTGGTGCCGAGAATGTTCCAATCGATGAGGAAAAAAATGAATATGCATGAGGTTACAGACCTTGAAGTTCCTCCTTATGATGACGCAGTCAATAGGATATAGACTTCGTAAGAGGGTGGAGTTTTTACGGCATTTGTTGCCGAGCCTATGACCTTGACAACACGAGAACAAGAAAGCTTCAAAGAGGATGAGCTAGAACCACCTCATATCTCAGCTTTTCGGATATTTGGAGAACCTTTTGGTCAAATTCCAGTAGAATCAAAGCGAGAAAAGTCAAGAGTAAGGCAATATGTTGCTGAACCTATGACTTTGAGGACAAGAGAATAAGAAAACTTGAGTAATGATGAGCCAATTTCACCTCATGTCTCAGTCCTTTAGAGATTGGAAAAACCTTTGGGTCAAATCCTAAAAGGATCAAGATGATAAAAGTAGAAGAATCAGGATTGAGGAAGAAGAAACAATTGAAGTCCATTATCCTCAAATGGGGCGACTCTGGTAATGAACAAGCCGCAGAAGTTAATGTTACATCCATTTCATACAAGGCAGATTACGAGGGATTTGAGTCATGTTCCCATCCCAGCTTGGCCAAAGATGGACTATCATGTAATGCCATTCATGATGAGATTTTATTCAATGAAGAAAGCCCGTCTCAACAAGAAGCTCACTTGACTATGGATATCCAAATGTGTTCACAAGATTTCATTAATTAGTTTAGCAATCTCCACGAGAATTAGAGAATGGAGGCCAAGCCATTGTCGATGAACTTCAAGAAATTAACTTGGGAACTAATGAGAATCTAAAACCGATTTTTTTCAGCACCCTATTATCTCTCGAGGAAAAGATGCAGTATAAAAAGTTGCTTCATGAATACATGGATGTGTCCTCCTAAGGTTATCAAGATATGCCCAGCTTGGATCCAAACATGCTAGTGCATAATTTGGCCGTATCCAAATACACAACACCAAAGAAACAATCCCAACGACGCTTTTGAACCGAGTTGATTATTCAAATAAAACCCGAGGTAGAAAAATTCATGCAGGCCAATAGGTCAGGCGATGAAACCTAAGTTAGAATAACTGTATTTTAACTATGTCTGGGAACTTGTAGAGGCATCGAAAGGCATTAAGTCAATTAGATTGGATTTGAATGGATCTACAAGTATAAAGAGTTTATTGGGCTAGAAAGTTGAGACCTTCTAGGCTAGGTTGATGGCAGTTGGTTATTCCTTAAAGGAAGGAACATCTTTGATGAGACCTTCTAACTAGATGCTATGCTAAAGTCCATAAGGATGCTCTTAGCTATTGTATCTCATTGTGATGAGATATGGGAAATGGAAGTCATGACAACGTTTTTTGAATGGTCATCTTGGAAGGTTATGTATATGACACAACCAAACAAGTTTGTTGCCAATAGTCAGGAACATAGAGTACGTAAACTGAGGATGTCTATTTATAGACTTAGATAGGCATCTTGTTCATTGAATAGTTGATTCGATAATGGCTAATCAAGTCTCAGGGATTTGCATCAATGGTTAGTGAACCATGAGAGTGCCAATGACATGACCAGAAAGAAGAGACTATGTGTTGTATATATGTGGGATTCTACTCATTGAAAAATAATGTAGAATTGGCATGGGCTGTTAAGATTTAATTGTCCAGTTAGTTTAAAATAAAAGAATCAAGATGAGCACACTAAGCTTTAAGCAAGATTCTAAGAAAGGATATTGAGTTTATCATGGGTCGTTTGTTTTAAAAGGGAGTTTAGATGTTTAACGTCAAAAATTCCTGTTTAGCCTTGTAGTGGGAGTCATTAGATGATGGAGAGTGAAGTAGTCTCGTATTGCTTAGTTTACTATGGAATTCAGGTACTTGATAGGTATGAAGTTGTTGAGTAGACTACCTGACTCTGAAGGTTCCTAGTAGATCAATATTTTTGAGCAAATAAATGCGAAAGTAACAAATCAGTATTTGTTAAAGTTTTAGTCAAAGAATTGACAGATCCTTAGGGGATAATTATGCAATGTAATGCAAATTGGGTTTAGGACAAGTGAGATATTATAGGAATTGGTGTCCCAAAAAACCAAATAGTTAATTTTAAATATTATATAAATAAAATTATTTTATCTGTTTACTATGATTATGTTTTACAAGTCAAATATGTGTGTGATTGTTTTTCTTAAACGTTCTATGAGATGGACATAGGGATCCAAGAGTAGTATGTTGGCACTGTCAATAAGATTTGAACACTGAGTTGGACCATCTAAAACTATCATAAATAATTAATTCTGTAAGACAATAACTCTAAATTTAAGAAATATTCTGAACTCATGCATGGATTGTTCGTTGTTTTGATGTGCCAAAAGGATTAGTCACAGTGCATTAATCTTTCGAGCGATCGGTAACTGTATGAAGAGTTGTGGGAATAGTTGTTTTACATGGACTCTATAATCTCTAACGAGATAAAGATGTCCCCTTAATTGATGCTCAAGCATACAAACAGATTCTAAAATCTTTGGACAAAATATTCCACATGTTTGAGAATTGGAGTTAATACGGAAATTGTTTCTGTATTATTGAATTATTCGAGAAGGGCAAGTTAGGAACTACGGCGAAAGATTTAAGAAAAGAAATGATAGTAGTTAGAGATGTTTTTGCTCACGGATCGCTAATAGAGGGGTTGATCATTGTAATAAAAGTTATTTGGGAAAATTCTTAAGTAAATATATTAAATTTTATAGTGCAGTAAAACTTATATAGTGGAATTAAGTTTTACTAAATGGTATTCAATTGTTAGCATGAGATAATAATCAGATTTGACCTATTTGAAGCTAGAGTTATGTTGTCCCTAAAGTCCCTTTGCAAGCTTCAATTTAAAGCATTATTTGAAAATATTTTAAAAAAATTCATGAGATGAATTATTTATTTATGTAATAATTAATTTTTTTTATGGTAAACAAATATTTGTTTCAAAATTTTTCCTAGAATTAATATTTTGGGGGCCTACATTCCTGGTGCTAGGGGAGGTCATTGTGAAGAAGACCTTAAAGTGTCAAGATGTCCTCCTTCTAATTTTTCAGATTTTCAAGTCGAAATTGGGATTCACGCTTCAGTTATGTCTAAGCACATCCTAATTAATATTCTGGAATATTTCACAAGATTCATATATTCAAGACCAATCATACATACACTATCACATCCTAATTGATGGAATGATACTTCATTTATCTAAGCACACACTGCTATACATTTAGATGAAAACAAATGCACATAATAAGCTCTATCATATAGTTGAGTAATGTTAAGAAAATTAAGCATAAGATCATCAACAAGCAAACCATCATATATGCAAAGAGAAGAGTTAGGGGCAACATTAGTGTTATAAAGATTTTTTTTTTCCTTCCTTCATGTTGCAAATGAGATTTCCCTTCCTTGGTTTCATAGAAGAGCTCTTTAATTGTTCTCCAGTTGTATAACTTGTCAAATAAGTTTTTTTTTTTTTCTTTCTTCTTGTTGCAAATGAGATTTCCCTTCCTTGGTTTCATAGAAGTGCTCTTCAATTGTTCTCCGATTATGTAACTTGTCAAATAAGATTTTTTTTTCTTTTTTCTTGTTGCAAATGAGATTTCCCTTCCTTGGTTTCATAGAAGTGCTCTTCAATTGTTCTCCGGTTATATAACTTATCAAATAAGATTTTTTTTTTCTTTCTTCTTGTTGTAAATGAGATTTCCCTTCCTTGGTTTCATAGAAGTACTCTTCAATTGTTCTCCGGTTATATAACTTGTCAAACTACAATCCAAGGACCACTTTTAAATTTTCTTCTCAATCAACTTAACAATCTTTTAGTACCCAAATTTTCTTAGGTCCTTCATTATAAGTCTTGTCCTTTGGTGGTTGAGATCCTTTTGGAACGCAAACCATGTTTGTTTTTCTCAAATTCTTTTTGGAATGACATGTTTACACAATGTGCCCATGGTCACTACAATAGTGACATCTTATAAAGTTCGTTGTGGGTGAGGAGACTTTGACGAAAAGTATATCAAAATTTTTCTTTTGAATATTTTCATTATAACCAATTCCTTCTCTGTTATAAACCAGTGTTTAAAAGGAGAGAATCTTGTCAAGTATTTCTTGTCCTTTGAAAATTTTGTTCGAGATTTTTTAAAATTTCTTCTACTCTTTCTTTCAAAGACTCATTTCTTTCAATATTGAATCATCTTCGAAGGTTTTTCCTTTTTCATTTTCATATAATGATTGTTTTTCACTAGTTAGTTATAAGATTTCACCATTCAAAGACTCGTTCCTTTTCTTTAATGATTCATTTTCAAATTCAAGCAATAAATGTTGTTTTGACTCCTTTTCTAAACCCCTTTTTTCAAGACCCTTTATGAAAGCGTTATGTCATTTTTTTTAATTTTTTATATTTTTCATACAAATTAAGAAAACCAACAACAAGTTCATCATAGGATAAATTGGTTACCTCATCTTCTTCAATGCCCTCATCATCAATGGCCATGTGACATGAATTCACTTGCTCCTGTTCACATGTGTTAATCGATTGTTCATCAGACTTTCTTTCTAAAGTGGCTTCAAGTTTGTCCCAAGTCTCCTTTGTGGTCTTGTAGCTTTTGACATGATTAATTACATTGGAAGTAATAGCACATAATACTTCAAAGTGAGCTTTAGCATTTTTTTCAAGCTTTATCTTGCTATAATGGACAAGCTCATTTTCCTCTTTCTCCATAGTTTTCTCTCCTTTCCTTGAAAGTATAAAGTCACCACTTTTAATTATAAGCCATAAATCAAAATCACTGGAGGTAATGTACAACCTCATTCTAAGTTTCCAACAGGAGAAATTTTCCCCATAAAAAAAGGAGGTTTTTTGGTCGATTTACCCTCGGGTAAGATAAAGGGCAAATGTTGCCATTTGGATTACTCTAAGGTTGTTAGACAAAAACAAAGAGTACAAACTCTGATACCAACTAAAGGCCCGAAGAGCAACCTAAGAGAAGGGGTAAATTAGGTTTTCTCAAGACAAAATGAAAATTTAAACTTTAAGACCAAAAAACAAATTGAAAACTAAACAATGAGTACGAAATGTAAAAAATAAAGGCAAGAAGAAAAAAAATGCACAAAGATTTTTATAGTGGTTCACTTCCAATCCGAAAGCTAGTCCACTCATCAAATGACTACTCTTCGTCACTTAAGCCTTTAACTAAACTTTATGATCCTTTTTAAAACTAGGCTCAGAATCCAACATTTACAATTTTGTCGTTTTGTATATAAGATCAAGACACAATCTTTACAAAAAAACCCCTTTGTAACGGTAGGCTTAGGATCCATTCTTGACAATGAAAATGAAATAAAACAATGGAAGAATTAAAGCAATGAGATTCTTCACTCTTTCAAGCGTGAATTAACAATCAATGAAGCTTAGCCAAAGCTAAGGATATGCTAATTAAGCTCAATGATCAACAATAAAGTAAACTAGTGATACTCAAGAAAAACTTTAAAAGAAACTCAAAATTATAACATTAAAGCACAAGAAAGTAAGAGTTTTTAATCAAAGAATGCTTAGGGTCCAGGGGACGTTCAAAATGTCAGGAAAATGATTAGGAAAGAAATCAAACCAAAAATGGCCTTTGGGAGCCTTTTGTGGGCTATGTGCCAACACATAGTAGCTCTAGATCGCTACCTTATATCTGTGTGTTGACACATCCTTTTTGTGTATTGACACTCAGCATGTCTGAGTGGATTTGAGTGTTTTTGACCATTTAACTTGATTAATTGATCGATTTACTCTATGAGCTAAGCAAAATTGATTGATTGATTGATTGATGGTATATTAGCCTAATTTTTGAATTAGTTTCCATGATTTTGCTTATTAATTTTTGATTCAATCGAGCTAAAATATCACCCTATTAAAATTTGATCTTGTTATTTTTGGGCAAGCGTTTCATAATACCAATTTTGAAAAATATCTTTATTGACAAACTTGAATGGCTTAAATTGGACTTGAATATTTTCCAAATAAAATTTGGTAATCAAATTTCAAAAATATTTCAGAAACATTATTGTTAGAGTATCGCATATCAATATTGAAATTTGACTCAATTGTTATATCCCGATCTTGAGTCCTAAAATATAAAAACAAATGAATTAAAGCATTTGGACTCAGATCTCATTCTTTTCATTTTAGATGAATCTTCTCTTCAACTTTGATCTCTTTTCCCCTTGATTCATCATCTTAAAAAGCTTGGTATCAACATGATTAGCCTTGATTTTTCCTAACTTTCTTATAAGTCACTTTCAAACAAGATTAGAACAATTTAAATATAATGACTCACTAAATGATTGTTATCATCTAAATTACAATATAAATGGCCTTTAGAGCCAACATAGTGGGATCATGTTGTAGCCCGAGCAGAGTGTTCCTATAATAGTACTGTTCATAGCAGTATAGGAAAGGCAGCATTTGCAGTGGTTTATATGAAGCAGCCGAAGCTAGCTGGTTATTTAGTGTGTCTTCCAAATGTTCTTGGACTGTGCATTTCTGCAGAAAAGATGGCAGAAGAAATTCAAGGTGTAAAGGATGAGGTTTTGATAGAGGCTGGAGGAGAGGAATGCTAAAAACAAGGCCGTCACCGGCTAGCATTGATGGGAAAAGATCTTTCATGAAAGAGATATGGTGATGGTATTCCTACGAAAGGAGCGATTTCTTGTGGGAATGTACAACAAGCTCATGTTGAAGAAGTATGGTCCTCAAAAGATTTTGAAAAAGATCAACTACAATGCCAATGTAGTGGAACTACTGGAAAGCATAGGAATATCCAGAACATTCAATATGGTGGACCTGTATGACTATCATCATTCTAAGACACCGCTCTATCCAGATATTAACTCGGGGATGAGTTCTTTTCTAGTGGAGGAGACTAATGTAGGATGAGTAGCAGAAGAGTTTCTGGCGCAGCTGAACCGTTAGAAAGTAAAATGGGTGCGTCGAAAATGTAATTTATGCAGCTAACTCAAACCAATCATAACTTTTTAATCCGTTAAGTGTTATGAGGCCCCCAACTTGTCAAAACGAGGCTATCTTAATGAACTATGCAATCCCATACGCTTTGTGTTTGGCCTCAACTATTTTCCCCAAATTTGGCCTCTGAATGTGTTTTCGGGCCACTTTTATGTTTTTCGCATAGTTTAAGGACATTTTGGTAATTTTGTATTTTAGGGTATTTTTGTACTTTTCCATAATATGGTTTTTCCTTTTTTTTTTCTACAAATAGTAGATTGTTGTAATCTTCATTCTAAAATTTCTGAATACAAACCCTGATTTTTTTACTTTGGTGGATTCCTATATTGGATTTCCAATTTCACGTACTTGATTCAAACTTTTTGTTTCCATTTCGCATCAATTGGTATCAAAGAAGGAATTTGCCTAGTGGGATAGGCAATCAACATGAAATGGAAACAAACCCTAACGACAATGGTCATGCTAAGGCTGTTCTAAGGGTGGCCACAGAAGAACAAAAGTGTGAGATGGTTGAGCTTCGTGAGTTGTTGCGTCGGGGGAGTTTCCCAGGGCCATCCATACAACGTGTTCATAGCCTATGAGATCTCATTGATGGTGAAACCTTCAATTCAGGTGAAGCTTTTAAATATTGTGAGCGTGTGAGAGGACGTCCACTCATTATAATCGGGATGAAGGTGGTTATCATATTGAATCTAAGTTATCTACCTTTAATGGTAACTTAAACATTAAAGATTTTCTATATTGGCTTTTAGATGAACGTTTCTTCGATATGATGGATGTGCTTGAACATCGAAGAGTTAAACTAGTGGCATACAAATTGAAGGGAGACACTTTAATTTGGTGGGACCAAGTTCTAGCATAATCGTGAAAGGAAGGGGAAAGATAAAATCAGGAGTTGGAGAAAAATGAGGAAATGTTTGAGGGGAAGATTTCTCCCAACATATTTTGAGCAACATCTATTCCAAATGTATCAGAATCGCATGCAAGGTAATCACTCCATTCGATTATACTGCTAAAGTTTTTAGACTTAAGCAAGAAACAACCTATCTTAAATTGAGGTCCAACATGTCTCTCGATACGTTAATGGGCTAAAATCATCTATTCAAAACAAAATGAGATTGCACGTACTCTAGACTATGAATGAGGAGTACAATATGGCATTGAAGGACGAATTGAGGAAAGCAACAGAAGATTCAAATGTTAAAGGTCGAATATTGCAAAATCATCCAATTAGTCGGTAGCTTGGGGTAAGTTACCCGTACCGGCCCAGACCACATCGTCAGCAACCAGTGCTACAGGGGGTTCAGGGAGACCAACTACTAATAGGGACCAACCTAGAACTCAAAATCCGTATGCCAAGCCAGGTCATGTGGAGAGTTATCGATGTCAACAACCCAGGTATACCTCTAATGTCTGCCCGAGTTGACGGACTATGAACCTGGAAGAGCATGAGGTAGTAGAAGGAGGACCTAAAAACCAGGATGAGTCCCATTTCCTTGATGGGTCTGAATTTGTTGAAGAAGAAGGAGAAAGAGTTATTTGTGTTGTGCGGTGACTTCTGCACAGTGCCAAGTAGGAGCCACTTTTACAGTAGAACGACATCTTTTGGTCCTGTTGTTCTATAAGTGGGAAGGTGTGATCTGATTTTGGATAGTGGAAGCTGTGAGAGCTTCTTGTTGGAGCACCGGTGGAACATCTGAAGCTATCCACAAAGAAACATCCGGCCCATTATGCAGTTGGATGGATCAAGAAAGGTCCTCGGGCTAAGGTAAGCAAACTCTGTCATGTTCCAATTTCTATTGGCAAGCATTATCATGATGTGGTGGACTATGATGTTGTGGATATGGATGTTGGTCAATTATCATCCGGAAGACCACGAAAGTTTGATGAAGATGTCCTTCATAAGGGTAGGAAAATTTGTACGTATTTAGTTGGGGAGTTCATAAGATTTCCGTGGAACCCTTAGCAAATGCATTAAACACTTCTAAAGTCAGAGGCGATCACTTTTGTCTAGCAGAACTTTTATGTCAGATTTTGAGAGGGACCTTAAGGCCTCATAGAGGTCAATGCTATTATAGACAATTTTGGTAAGTGAGGAAGAGTACGTAAAGAAGGTTCCTAACGAAGTACCTAGTGAGTTGAGTTAACTTCAATGCGAAACATTGAGGGTCATATTAATCTAGTCCTAGGGGCTAGGTTTCCCAACGTCCCACACCAAATGAGTCCCAAGGAAGCCAAGCTTTTGCGAGGGAAGGTAGAGGACTTGCCAATCAAGGTGTTTATTCAACAACATTTGGAAGTTGGCATATGTATGTTGACAATCATGCCATCAACAAGATTACAATGAGGTAACTTTCTAGACTTCGTGCTTGAATAATATGTTGGATCTATTTGATTGGTAAAAACTATATTTGAAGATTGATTTATGGTGTGGGTATCGTCAGATCAAAATCCAGTCAAGGGATGAGTGGAAGACCACATTTAAGACCTAAGAAGGTCTACATGAGTGGTCGGTCATGCCTTTTGGTCTCATGAACACACCTACAACTTTCTTGAGGCTTATAAACTAGATGCTTAAACCTTTCACTGGGAAGTTCGTGGTGGTTTATTTCAATGATATCTTGATATATAGCAGAAGTAAGAAGGATCATTTAGACCACTTGCAATGAGTCCTACTTGCATTACAAGATAATAAACTATGTGAATTTTAAGAAATGTGACTTTAGGACATAAAGTAGAGGTGGCCAGTGGGTAGGGCCAGCCCAGTTTGGGCCGGACCCAGCCCATCCCAAAATTAAGGTCAAAAACAAATGAGGGTGGGAGGATTCGAACCCCAAACCTCTCGCGTGTTAAGCAAAGGCTCGACCAAATGAGCTACAACCATTTTGTGATATATTAGGGTAAAGAAAATATTAAATCATAAATATCTCAAAGAAAAGGGAGGGTGACCATCCGGGCCTTATATAATTTGTTGATAAAAAATATTTTGAGATATATATGTTTATAAAAAATATTAAAAAAAATATTAAATTAAACACATAGGCAGTTGTAACTGGTATGCCTTACATAGTTTGTTTATCCAATAAAATTAAAAAAAAATGGAGCTCACATGGTAATAGGTAAGGCTTACATGTTAGAGGTACGGGATTCAAATCCCATTTGTGTCAATTTCGTGTCAAATTTTTGTCAACTTATTTGTAAAATATGTTAAATTGTGTTTTTACCCAATAAAATCACAAAGAAATTGTAGCTCACACGGTAATAATGTGCTTTATATGTTAGAGGTCTAGGGTTCGAATCTCACTAGTATCATTTTTGTGTCCAATTTTCGTAATATTAAAAAAAATTGGAGGAGGGAAGAGTTGGGCAGCAAGCCCGGGCCCGGGCGGGGGTAAGAGTCGGGCCAAACGAGCCCGAGCCCGGGCCCCGGTTGGGCTGGCTGGGCCAGCGTGAAGTTCTGCCCTGGCCCAGCTAAGCTCGGCCTGCGGCCACCTCTAACTGTGAGATTGTAGTTCTTGGGATGTATTGTTAGTTCAGAGGAGATATTAATCAATGAAAAGAAGGTATATTCGAGATCGGCCAACACCTTGTACAGTCAGTGATCCCTAAAGCTTTGATGGACTTACTACTTTCTACTGTAGGTTCATTCAAAATTTTACAACTATTACGGCACTCTGCACTAATTGTTTGAAGAAAAGAAAGTTTGAGTGCGGGGAAGAAGCAGAGACGAGTTTTGCCTTGATTAAGGAAAAATTGTTCATTGCCTCAGTCTTAGCGTTACCCAGCTTTGATAAGTTGTTCGAGTTTGAGTGTGATGGTAGTGGGGTGGGGATCCATGTTGCCCTCTCCCAAGAGGGTCGGCCTATAGTGTTTTTTAGTGAGAAGCGTAGTGAGGCTTGGCGGACGTGGTCCACTTAAAATTAAGAGTTCTACGTTGTGTTATGAGCTCTTAAGCAATGGAAGCATTATCTTGTCTCCCTTGAGTCTATGTTGTACTTTGATCATCAGACCTTGTAGTACTTAAGCAATTAGAAACACGTAGATGAGATGGATGCTCGATAGATAGCTTGTCTATGGAAATTCCCATTCACCCTCCATCACAAGGCTAGAGTTTAAAACAAGGTAGCAGATGGATTGAGTCGATGAGCCTCTTTATTGATCACGCTTAGCAGTAAGATTGTCAGGTTTGTTTTCTCTATTTGGTTTCATTTGATGTATGTGTAGTCGCCGTATAATATGAAAAAAAAAATTGCAAAAAGGACTCGCCCCGACTAGAGAGTGAGCCTAATTACGAACAACACATCTTTGACCTCTACCACTCATTGTTTTCGAAGAAAAGGTTGTAATATGTTGGTGTATATGACTTCGATTGTACCATGAGTTCTACTTATGCTTCAATGAGGAAGACTTTTTTAAATATTTTTGTGGATTTTTATGTATATGTATGACTGAAAATTAAAGGATATGAACCTAACTCAAGTGGCAGGTACAATGATGGAGCAGGGCGCACAAACACCTTTCCCTGTGCACTTAAAAGTCAGGAACTAGGTGGAGACAAACCCAAAAGCTTAGCAGTCCAGCCTGGCACTCTTGATTTATAATAATTTGAATGAGTTTAGGTCTGACAAGATTAAGGCGGAGCACCGTATTCGGGTCACTGGATTAGGGCCAACGCAATTAAGGGACCAGCCTTGGCTATCAAAGCGCTGATCAATGGCGCTAAGCTACGTTCACCTGATGTATTAAGCAGTGACAGTAGAGTTAAAGCCAACACAATCAAGGGACAATGCGTTGGTCATCAACGCCTTAAAAAAAGCCTTAAATCTCAACTTATCGATTTGTGGGAACTGATTAAAACTGGAAAGTCATACCTGAAGCCCGAGAACTTTATTACAATGGAAGTAGGTACAAGAATGATCTATGTTATGCTACTCCTATGAAAAGAGCACAAGTGTGCTATAAAGAAAAACTTGAAGAAGTTTTTGTGTTTAGTGTATGTGTACTACTTTGGATTGACGCACAGTCCTTTTTCTTACAGAAAAAAGAAACTAACGGCTACTCTTATTTTCACGGCAACTCCACCCATGTCTGGCCACTAAGCTGTTCCTTTGTGCATGCTTATCTTCTATCAACGTGTCTTGGTTCTTGGACGGAAATCTTTGATGCCCACTTTCTGATTTCTAGTGAACATTCCCTCTAAAAGTCCTACATTCTCATGAATTAAGCTTATGGCCTAAGCAGTTGAAATTGTGCCTCAAGTAACTACCTCGAGCCTGAAAACCACCGTTCTTGCATCCCTCTTAGTAGCCCCTCGAGCTTGAGCTTATATCACCCTCCAGTCATTTCAAGCCTTGAGTGGCTATTACCCTTGTCAAGGGTAATGATGTTCTCAAGCATTGAGCTCGATGCCATTATCATAATACCCAAAGGTCAAACCCTGTTTGAGGAGGACCTCACGTGATGACCATGTGGCATGTTATCAAAAAACGGCGTCGTCCCAGCCCTAATGAAACTAATGTGTAAACAAATGCTCCCGTTTAGCCTTTGACAAATTCGAATTTACAACAGGTAAAATATGATAGATGTCACCCTCAACGGCTAGGAGGGTCTTCTCCAGAGAACATGTTTTTTGCTCTTTCGTCCCGCATCTATAAGTATGACTGTTAGGGCTTGGGGTTTTCACTTTCGCTATGTTCTCTTCGAGCTGCTATCTCGCACTCTTGCGTATTTTTGACAAATCTCACCTTGCTAATGGGCAAAACCACCTTCCAGACTAGATCTCCCTAGTCAAAAGACCTAGGTTTGACCCCTTTGTTGAAGGCTTTGGACACTCTTTTCTTTTTAGTTTGCAATTTGTGCAGGGCATCAAGCCTCACTTAGTCTAAATTGGCAAGCTCGTGAATCATGGACTGCTCATATTTAAGTTTAGAAAACTTCCCTAGATGAGCTAATCTAATAGACTGCACTATTACCTCCATAGGGAGTACTGCATCATGGCCAATTTCAAACGAAAATGAGTTTTCCCAGTGGCATCCCTTTCAGAATTTCTGTAAGCCCAAAGGGCATCTAGTAGCAACTCATTCCACATTCTACGATTGTCTTCAATCATCTTCTCAATATTAGATTTTAGAAGTCTTTCAATTTCTTCATTAACAAAGCCAATTACTTCTTGGGACATCCTCCTATGGCCCTGAATGATGGGCTTTGAGCCTCGCTTTATAGGAAGCTTATGCTCAACCACTTTTCTATCTAGGCCAGGCATCTCATGGTGGTCCCAAGCAAAGCAATCCCTAAATTCAGGAAGCAAAGCCAAGTACTGCTCTTTCTGCTCCCTAGAAAGCAGAGCGCTAAGATAGGTAGGACTTAGGTGTTCTATTGAGCCTAAATTAGCCTCGACGAGGGGGTCTAGGACTTCCACCCTTAGATCCCACATTTTGGCTAGTGCTTCTCCTCAATCAGAGAGCTCCAACTCCTTTTCTTGTGCTGCGTTGACTTCAAAACCATGAAATGGATTTTCAGTCTAGAGCTGATCCTCAACTTGCCAGGCCACGAGCTTCACTAATGTTGAGGAAATTGCCTATTGGTTCATTATTAGGAGGTCTTGGTGCCTCTGTATTAGGATTCTGGAGTGCTCTGGAAGTCCCCTTCATGAAAAAGGGTTTTCATATATCCCAAAAAGTTAGAATCCTAAGACTCGACCTCCACTTGACTGACGTTAGCTTCCATTAGTGGGCTGTCCAAGATGGCTATCATGTCTTGTTGTAGGGTATGCTATGTAGTGGTCCTCTTCACATCTAGGGGACCCACCCGATCCAAGTATAATTTTGACTCAACATAGTTGGAGCAAACCATGAATCACCGGTTATCTTTAGTGGTTGCTACTTCTGTACGCGCTCCACTTGAGGCTCCTCATCCAAGGATATCACATCACCCTCGAGACCTTCTTGAGCATCACTTGCAATGAACTCCAAGGGAAGGAGTAGGGGAGTTATGACGTTAACCTATTCGGGCAACATCCCGAATTGTATATGGATTCCTTGGCCTACCCCCTTCTTAGGGCTGTTAACCATGGTAGTATTTTAATCTTGCTGTTGAAGACTGCTTTCAGTTAGCATGTCATGCTCCTGAGGTTAGTTCTTGAGATCAACCTCTGTGGTTCAAGACTCCTCCATTAGCTGAGGAAAATCTTCTTTGTGGAAATTACTTCCGACTTTAGACCAAGTTGGATTGACATGATCTAATGGTTCCACGAAGTTGATGCTAAGGGGGCTGTACTCCTCCTCATTCTCAGCTGATTTGAGTGCTAGGGAATCCTTGGCAAGGGTAACAGCCACTCGAGACTTTGGTCACATCGTACATCACTTGTTTATTCTTTTGTGAGGTTGTTCGACTTCATACAATAACCACATCCATCATATCAGATCGGCATACCAAGTTCCTTGGCCATTTTTGGCTTACTTTGTGGAAGATGTTCGACCCTTACTAAAATTTAGAAGCATCGCGCATCCTCAAACAGATGGTCATACGAAAGTTTTGAATAAGATACTAGAGAATCTAATTAGAAGCATCTACGGCAACAAGCCAAAATTATGATATCATGCCTTGGCCCAAATAGTATTTGCCCAAAGTGTTTTTCATAGAAGCATAGGAAAGGCACCATTTGCTATAGTTTATATGAGGCCGCCTATGCTAGCTCTTGATTTAGTGTGACTTCAAAAGTTTCCTGGATTGAGCATTGTTGTAGAGCAGATGGTAGAAGAAGTTCAAGCAGTAGGGGCCGAGGTTTGACAGAGGCGAAAGAGAGGAATGGTAAATACAAGGTCGCCGCCGACAAGCATCGGTGGGAAAAGATTTTTCATGAAGGTGATATGGTGATAGTATTCCTAGCAAGGAGAGATTTCCTGCAGGAACGTACAATCGACTCAAGCCAAAAAAGTATAGTTACTTACAAGATTCTAAAAAGATCAGTGACAGCGCCTATATGGTGGAACTACGGAAGAGCATGGGAAAATCAAGAACTTTCAATGTGGCGGACTTGTATAACTATAATCTTTCTGAGACACTGCTCTATCTTGATATCAGCTTGACGTTGAGTTCATTTCAAGTAGAGAGGATGAAGTTAGAATGAGTGGCTAAAGCGTTTCTGAAGCGACTAGACCATCAAAAAACCCAAACAGGTGGACCCAAAATACTAATTTACACGGCCAACTTCAAACGGTCATAACATTTGATCCATAACCCATTACGGGGCCTGTAACATGTAAAAACAAAGCTATCGGACTGAACTATGCAACCCCAGATGCTTTGCCTTTGGCCTTTCCTATTTTCCTAAATTTAGCCTTTAAACATGTTTTCAGGCCACTTCTATGTTTTTCGAATAGTTTAAAGGAGATTTTCATAATTTCGTATTTTAGGTTTTTTTTTAATTTTGTATATTAGGGTTTTCTTTGTTTGCCTTTAGAGGTGGCCTGGCCCCCCAACGACTAAATTAGCCAACGGTTAGAAAGGGGGGCTGGAGCTCCCCCCTTTAATATTAAAAAAAAAATTCAATTTTTTTTCTATAAATACTCATCCAAATTTCTCATTTCACCACAACAATCTCTCCATCTAATTCTCTCTTCTCTACTAATCCAAAGTTCTCTTGCTTTAAATTTCCGAAGTTCGAAGTTGCAACTTGTTCTGCTCGAAGAATCTCATGCAAGTTCAAATTTCAGTTTTCGCTTCGCTAAAATTTAGTATCGAAAGAAATTTTATTTGTTTGTCTTTTTTATTTACCGAACTTGCATTCTTAGTTGCATTTTTTAATTAATAATCAACAATACTACCATGGCACACAACTCTTCTTCATCTGGAGCCGGTAAATCTAGTTCAAGCTCTTCACGACCGCCTAAAATTTCTAAGATGGGTAGAGTTGTAGAACTTAATACCCAGGAACGAATATTTTTAGAATCCAATCCGTTTCCTCCCTATCAGACGCTTCAAATTAGGAGGAGCAAGAACAGTACTACCATGACTAAGATTTACCTGAATCGGGGAGTGCTCAAACTTTATAATTCCAAGAAGAACCCACAACTACCAGCACCGAGACTGAAACTCACGACGACATCACTAGTAGCAGGCGTAATACTAGTGAGGTGTGGAAGCACCTCACACTAAATCGAACAGTTAATAAAGCCTATTGTAAATTATGTGACGCGCCCCCCCCCCCCCCCCCCCCCCAAAAAAAAGACACCTAGCAAGATACCACCCCGAACTAAACTCAGATAGATCCCAACAACATTTAGTACAGCAAATGACCGGTACACTTGATAGCTTTAGGTTTTCACAAGAAAACAAGAGGTAGTAAAATATGTCATTGGGTCTGAAAAGCCATTTAACACTGGCGAAGACCCTAGATTCGTCCACTAATGCCAAAACGCGTTAAACCCCGCCGCTGTAAAGGTTGCTCGGAACACTTTCAAGCAGGACGCATTTAAAGAATTTTTTAGAAAGAAAAATGAGCTTGCAGACATTTTTAGGATGAACACGAGCATGTTCTCGTTGGCGTCCGACAAGTGGAGGTCGAAACCCGGTGTGCCTTTCATGGGCATAACGGCATTATCCCTACACTGCTGAGATAATCACGGATGAGATTATGCAAGCATGCCGCGAGCGGGGTATAGACCGTTGAATTTTTAGCATTACATTTGACAACGCTACAAGCAACAACGCATCTGTAAAACAATTAATTAGGCACATGAGACCCATGTTAGATGGAAAATGTTTTCATTTACGTTGCATATACCATATTATGCATTTAATGGTAATGGATGGTTTGGACCTAATACAAGCTTCTTTCTAGTATTTAAGAGAAGTTACTATAGCGATCAAATCATCCGGAACAAGGAGGAAAAGATTTAAAAACCTTTGTGACACGCATGGTATACACTATAAACAATTTAAATTAGATACACAAACTAAGTGGTCATCAACAGTAGATATGTTAGAAAGAATATTACTATATAAAGATATATTAATTGAATTTGTAAAGGATAGTCGTTCAGATCTTAGGTCTTTTAATTTAGAAGCAGTAGATTGGAATGCAATTAGAGAAGTATGTAAAATTTTTAGTATGTTTAGAGATGCTACGACTTTTTTTTTGTAGTTGTTATTATCCTACCATGCCACAAGCAATATCTAGATTGGTATATATTGATGCTTGGATGGCAGATAACCAATCCAACCCCTTGTTAGAGGCCTCGGTTGCCAAAATGAAGGTAAAATTTGTTAAATAATATTTTGAACTACCTATTACTTATTGTTTTGCCACCATTTTAGATCCATGTTGTAAACTTACGGGTTTGCAATTGTTTTCCAAACTTTTTTACGAAAAGTTAAATCGAACATTTGATAACGCATCTTTTATTGCAATAGTCGATTGACATTTACATGAATTATTTTCCTCTTATTCTCAAAGATTATCACCTGATAATCTTCAAGTTTCTTCCACATTTTATGGCTCTTCCTCATGTAGTAGTTTTTTCGAAGAAAAGTCATATGCACATGAGATGTTGAGCGGTCCAAGCTCCAACAAAATCTCACGTCATGTGACAAGTTAGATTATTACTTACGGTCGCCGATGCTCCAGTTCTTCTCGACACCGGCGAGTCCATGCTGTGACATTTCGCAATGGTGGTGTTCTAACCAAACCCAATATCCTATGCTTTCTACCATGGCACAGGATATACTAGAGTGTCCGGTGTCTTTGGTAGCATCGTAATGTGCTTTTTGTGCAGGTGGCAGGTTGCTTGGAATGAAAAGAGTGAAGCTTTCATCGTCCAGCTTGCAAATGTCGGTGTGCTTGAAGGACTGGCTGCACGCAGCGGATAGGGAGAAAGACCAGCTGAAGTAAGGTTCATCAAGGGAGGATGGAGGCAACCTTACTTCGGAAACATCAAGTCCCAGCTTGCCAACTCCGCCAGTTTAGACTACGTAATTCTTTTTTTTTTAATCAAAAAAGCCCCAAGGTGTATTGTAATTTTATTTCCCTATAGTATATATTTTTATATAATAAATCTGTAATTTTAGAAGCTGTAGTTGTATTTGTTAATAATTTTCGGCACATTTTATTTTATTAGATATATTTACCATTATTTATGATGGTGTTGTACTGTATTTATATATTATATCATTCATCAATGAATTATAATTATTTTTCAACAAAATGAATGTGTATTTTGTATTTTCACAAGTTATATTTTAAGAAAAGGAGAGGGGGGGGGGGGGGGGGGGGGGGGGGGGGGGGGGGGGGGGGGGGGGGGGGGGGACTATCGGGGCGGGTTTCCAGGCTAGGCCCGGTCCAAATCAGCCTGTGGCCACCTCTAATTGCCTATAAATAGTAGCTATAGATAGTTTTAATCATCATTCCCAAATTTCTAAATACGAATCCCAGTTTTTACTCTCTCTTTGATGGATTCCGATATTATTTTTCAAATTTAACGTGATCGATTAGACCTTTTCGTTTTTGTTCTTCATCACCCATGATCATGTTCCAGGTTGCATGCCCACCATAGCCTCAGTTTGCTTCATGAACTTGCTAGTCATCTTGCTCAAAACCCATTTGAAGGCCCAAAGAGCAACCTGGGGGTCAACTACATTCTTTTTCTGATATGATAAAATTTTAAATTTTAAAAACCAAAAAATGGAGTGAACTGTAAACAGTAACTACGAGAACTAAAAAGTAAGGGAGAAGAAAAGAACGCACAATGATTTTTGATGCATTTTAAAATATAGAAATTAAGGGAGTAATACTTTAGGTACTAATAAATAGGATAGATCCTATATTCCATCTACCCCTCCCCTAACTCTATATATATGGGCTTAGTTTAAAAGAGAGATATGATGAATGATTTGAATGTGAGTCTATCTCCCCCTCTCTTTCTGTAGGTCTCTCTGTGTCCTTTCTATCTCTCTATCTTTCCCTAAATTTCCTCCTTCTATATAAATCTCTATACTTGTAATTCCTTATGCTTGTGTGGATTATATGCGAATATACTATTATCTTGAGTTTTGTCAATGGATTGATTCATTGATTGGATTGATAGATTGTTCATTGGCTAGATTATGGTTCACATCAAATAGTATTAGAGCTGTGGTCATGGACATAAATCCGTGGAGGACAAAATTGATCCACTGAGATTAATCAAAATGCAAAGGTCAATCGAGAATGTATTGAAAGTATTAGAAAAAATTCAAAAAGGGTTCGTGGATATGAGAAATCAATTGAACGAGGATCATTCCTTTCTGAAGAATCAAATAAACGAGCAATTTGAGAATTATTGAAGGAATATTGATAACTAGTATGAAATGGAGCTAAAGATCGCCGATCTGGAAAACTTAGAGACGCCAAAGTCACCTCCTCTGACTGGAAACCAAGCACTGGCAAAATTGGAGGTGAATGTTGTCAATGAAGCACCAAGCCGCCGACATTGATTGTAAATTCCAGCCACAACACAGGTGCCAAATCGAAGGAGAACTACAACATTTCGACTTCCATTGAAGCTCTGGAGCCATCGCCTGCTGCCAAGATCGAGGTGAAGGTGACCGATCTATCACCAGAATCTCCAACATAAATCAAGAACTACGGCCACAAAGAAGACATCATCCACAGCCACCACCTCCATCGGGACGTCGCCTCTCTAGAGAACCAAACCGATATGCCCCGAATGACATTGTTTACACCATAAACTTGAGGTAGTTGGGATGACGTCATTTTGATTCTGAGGATCATGTGTTTAGCACGTGGGGCCATCCTTGAGGGATGTTAGGCCTTTAAATGTTAAGACAACTATCTCAAGCCCATCTGATTGAAGAGTTAAATCCCTTATGGGATATCAACAATCTGAGATGGTTGATGGGGTAAAAGAAGCTCGAGCTCAAGGGATCTCTCAGAAGGCTATAAGACAAGTGGTTCTAAGGCTCATGACAGTTACTTGTAGCGCATTTCTAGATGCATGGGCTTCAGATTTATCCAAACGAATGTTGGACATCTAGAAGAAACTCCGACAATTTATACAGACATGGGACTTCTAGAATTACTTTACTTTCCCATAAATAAGAGACGCTATAATAGTTATAAAGTAGGATGCAACAATTACTTTACTTTCCTATAAATAAGAAACTCCGACAATTTATACAGGCGTGGGAAGGAAATGCCGAAAAAGTAGGACGCAACAATTACTTTACTTTCCTACAAATAAGAGCGCTATGATAGTTATAAAGTGTCCAACACCTCCGTACAAACTTATTCAAGTTTCTTTATAGCACACTTATGCTTTTTACCTAGGAGTAGCATAACTTAACTTAGTGTAGCTTAGTATAGAATACTCTTGTACTTGCTTTCTTCAAGCAGTACATCATTTTGAGTTTCAGATATAAACTCCTTGTTTTATCCATTCCCACAATCGACAAGTTGAGAACTGAGGCGTTGGTTTAAAGCTTCAACAACTAAGGATTGACCTTGATTACATTGGTCTAAACACTGGTGTCACTGCTTAATAAGTCAGGTGAACTTATGTCTAAGTTATTGCTTAAGGGCTTTCATAGTCGAGACTTGGCCTTGATTACGCTGGTCCCCTTTCAATAACCTAAATATGGTATGCTTCATCGTTATCTTGTCAAACTCTAACTTGTTCAAGTTATTACAAGTCAAGGGTGCCAAGCGCAAAAATACGACTGACTTAGGCTTGTAAGGGCCTGCTTGGCTTAGCTTATTCTAGGAAAAAACTGTTTTTTTTCTTTAAAAAGCACATTTCTGAGATTTGGAGAGTGTTTGGAAACTATAAAAAAGCTCTTATTATCAAAAGCATAAGCCTTTCTTTTGCTTTGAAATAGAAGAAAAAAATTTGGTGCTTCTCCTTTTAAGTAGAAGCAAAAACAGAAATTAAACAATTGAGAAACTTTAGTTTAGGTATATTTAAGTTTATTAATATATTTAATAATAAAATTTATATATTTTAAAAATAATTTATATATTTTAAAAAATATATTAAATATAAAAAATAGTTAATGATATATTTATAATTTAAATATTTGAAAAATATAAAACTAAATATTTTTAAAATATTAAAAAAATATATTAAAGCATTAATTAGTTTTTTTAAGTATTTGAAAGATATTTTAAATTTAAAAAATATTTTAATTAATAAAAATTTAAATATTTAAAAAATACATTAAATATCTGAAATGGTTGTTTTCCACTACAAAATACTTCTGTTAATATCCTTTTTCTAATTTTATACAAAATGTAGTTTTTTGAACATTGGTCAAACAGTCGCAATATTATAATAAGCGCTTCTTTATTTGTTGAGCCAAACAAAAACTGTCTATTTGAATAGCACTTTTTACAATAGTGCCTTCACAAAAACTACTTCTAAAAAAGCTATTTTTTCATTGCAATGCCAAACAAGCCCTAAGTGGACTGCTAAACTCTTGAGTTTGTCTCCATTCCATTTTCTTGCTTTTAAGTATACGAGAAAAAATGTTTGTGGAGCCTTCTGCGTTATCCTAACTGCCACTTAAGCCAGTTCCATATCCCTTTTTAATTTTCTATTAAACATTATATAAAAATCCATAAAAATATACTAAAAAGCCTCCTTAATTGGTGCAAAAGCAGAATCCACATAAGTTGCAAACCGAAGTTGGATTCCCCAAAAGCACCCTCCTTTTTCCCCAAAAAGTTGATTGGTTGAGGTTAAACACGTGCGGTCTAGAATTCAGGCTCACTCCCACATCGCTACTAATCCCTTTTTGCATCAGTGCTCGATTTTGTATTTACGGCGACCACACTACACTAAGCAAACAAAAAGCGGAAACAGGTGCCACCATGGATCTTTTACTCATGAAGGCAAAGAACATGGACATTGGTCATGCTGAGGCAGTCAACACGAAAATGGAGGCTGCCAAAGTGCTTTGAGGCCGTCTCCTTGGCGTTGCACCACCTGAAGTTGATAAAACGTCACCGCGGCGTGTGGTGGTGCTAGGTTTAGGGGTTGGGGCTGGAGGAACAGCAGCCGCAAAGAGAGGATGGTGAAATTAGGGTTTCATATGCGAATTTACAAAATTGCCCCTCTAGTTACCTATAATTATCAAATCACCCTTCACTTTAATATTTTTATTCAAAACTTTATGACATCTTTTTTTAACTTTCGAAAATTTAATTGGATAAAATTTGTAATTGTATTGTTCTATCCTGAAGGGTAACTAAATTAAATATCAATACCTTGACCCTTGAGAACAAGGGTTTTTAAGATGGGAAAGTATTCATACATTTAAAAATATAGTCGTTAAGTGAGAGGTGTGATGAATGATCTCAACGTGAGTCTCTCTCGCCCTTTCTTTCTCTGAGTCTCTCTCTCTCCCTCTCTATCTCTCTATTTTTCCTACCTTTCCTCTTACTATATAAGTCTCTATACTTGTAATTCCTTATACGTGTATGGATTATATAAGGACAATGGCGGATACAGGGGGCTTGAGGATGGGCTCCAGCCTCCCCTAAAATTATATTTTTTGAAAAATATATACATTATATAGGTATATGTTAGTTTAAGTCTATTTTGTATTTGAGCCCACCCTTTTTATATTTAAATGTATGAAACAGAATTGGAATAATTTTAGATTTTATACATAAAAAAAAAAATGAACATCTAATATCTTATATTTTTTAGCTTTTCAAAATAATCGGCTAGTCATAATCTTATATGATTCTAATATACATGATAAAAGTTTGAATGCGTCCTTACTTGAGAAATGAATATAAAGTACTATTTTTTAATAACTTATTTTGCAAAATTGGCTTTGATAATTCGCCAGAGTATTCTCAAATTGTCTTTCATCCCGTTTTTAGTTCTTTAGTCAATTATAACACGTAACTCTAATAGTTTTGTATATACTACTAAAGTTTACTTTTCTACATCTACATTTTTTGAGAGTTTTACTTTCAACAAATTACATTGTACTAATAAAATTGCTTCAAGTGACTTGTTGGCTAAGAGGGTAGAGAAAATTAATAATCAAGTCAAGGAAATTAAAGGAACATGATGCAAGAGTATAGTGAACGTAATTTGTGAATCAAGCCCACCCTCAACTTGAATTCTAAATTCGTCACTATATGCCCATATCTTACTATTTTAAGTTTGTTGATGGATCAATTCATTGATTTGTTGATTGGATTAATAGATTGTGCTTTGGATTGACTATGGTTCGTATCATTTTTATAATGGTTCACTTCCAAATTCAGAGTTAGTCCACTCCCTAAGCGACTACTCATAGTCACTTGAGCCCTTTATCAAGCTTGATGATCCTTTTGAAACTTAGATTTAGGATCTAACCTTTTACAATCGGTTATTTTGTATGCATGCTCAAGAACCAATCTTCTTTAGTCAATCCTTTTTTAAAGTAAGTTCAAGATCCAACCTTTACAAGAAAATAAATTTAAGCAATGAAACAGAGAGAACTTAGCAAAGCTTTTTACCGTCGATTTTTTCCACTCTTTAAAGAGTCATTTGACAAATAATCAAACTTGGCAAAAGCTAAGGATAAGTCAATAAAGCTCAATATACTAAATAATACAAAGGATTGGTGATGCTCAAGAAAAAAAAAAAAAAAAAAAAAAAAAATTCAAGAAAAAAGGATATTAAAACTTAAGCGCAAGTATAACACAAGAAAATTAGATCAATGAAAGCTTGTTGAATTGGATGATTTTATTAAAGCATTCAAGCCTTATTTATAAGCAAATAAGAGCCGAAATTCATTGGAGCATTTCGGTAAAAATAGGAACTGCGATTTAGAAAAGTAGCCGTTTGGACTTGTCGCAAGCTTGTATGTCGACACATAGCAGCCAGTGCTGGCTACTATTTATCTATGTGTCAACACATGCTTTTTATGTGTCAATAGTCAGCATGCCTGGGTGTTTTTTTAACCTCTTTTGACAATTGCTTTATTTTGTTACCATTTTTTTACTTTTCAATAAATTATTTTCCAATCATGCCAAAAATTATCCTAATAAATTTTTCTTGATCTCATTATTTTAGGCATGCCTCCAATAATTCCAATTCATAAAATATTTCTACAGACAAACTGAATTGGCTCAAAGTTCAATTGAGTGCTTTTTAAATTAAGATTTGGAAATCAAATTTCAAAATCTTTCACATACATTTTTGATAGAGCACCACAAATATTGAGGTACTTAATTCAATCCATATATCCGATCCTGAGGTTTTAAAAATAACAAAAAACTTCTCGAAGCACGTCGACTCGGAACTTGTTCACTTGATCATGGATCAAGCTTCACTTCAACTTTGATCAATTTTCTCTCGATCCATCATCTTGGAATGTGTGGCACAATCAATCTCGTTTTTTGTTACTTTCTTATGAAGTCATTTTCAACAATGTTAAAATAATTAAATATAATGACTCGCTAAATGATTGTTATCATTAGAATTACAATGCTAATGGCCTATAGGGCCAACAATCTCCTATGATGATGACAACCACTTTGTTTTTTTTTTTTTTTTTTTTTTTTTTTTGAATAATATGAAAGTTGAAGTATTAAATTCACTGCAAAGCATTAACTTATCAAAACATATGAATACTCACTTTACATCAAATCAAGGAGCAATTCATAGCAAGGCTAAACTTCAAACTTAATTATCACCCCCTCTGTTGATGGATGTCAGACATTAAGCATTGAATAGCTTAACATCAACATTATTTTCACCACATGAAACAAAACACAAATCAAATATATACCAAATTCTCTTCCTCTTTATTATCAACAAAAAGCATAAGAAAAGGGATCATTTTCACCGCATGAAACAAAACGAAAATCAAACATCTACAAACTTCTCTCCCTCTTTGTCATCAACAAAAACCATAAGAAAAGGGATGGAGAAGGTGAAGAAGTCCCCTATCAAAAATAATAATGGCATAAACCAACAAAGAGCCACTGTACAAATTAACTATTAGTCATAACATTCTCATACATTCTAAGTATTACACAGTGAAAAAGGTGATGAGGTTTTTTAGTGTACAAGAGAGAAATTCCCAAACTTTTTGAAGCATGAAACGAGTACTAAGAAGGTGAGCCGGTCAACTATGCTCCTTCTTTTAGGTCTTTGTTGAGGTTCTTTTTCATTAAGCTCATCCCCTCTTCATCACTATTATCCTTTTTTTGATAGTTAGCGGCAAAGCCGCAATACAAGTGGACCACTCGCCAAGCAAGGCCTGAGTCCAACCGTCAAAGACGGGGACCAAAACAACCAGCTCAAAAGCAAGGAGACAAAACAACAGGCAAAAACGCAGCCTCGAACACAACAAACAGGACACCGAACACACATCCAATCTAGACACAGAGAAACAGGACAAACAAATGCTAAAACAAAAGAAATAGGGCGTTGAGCTGCATAGCATCAACAAATTAGCACACAAGACGAAACCAGGGTTGATCTTAGACCTACTTGACACAAGACGTCTCAAACCAAACTTTAGTAGTGAGCTTCTTTCCTCATCTTCATCATCTATCAAGCATGGCTTTCACAATAGGTGGATCGAACCCATCAAAATTCAAGCCCAACATTTTTCCCGTTTCTATTACTCTCTCTGCTACCAGGATCTTATCAGCATCAGAAGCACCATCTCCCCAATTTCTCCTATTCCTCTTTTTCTTTTTTCCAGTAGTCTTTGTCGATTTCCCTAGACTACTCCAGGGAGACATGTCCTTCAAGAATTCATGTAGCTCCCACTTCTCTCTTTCCTTCATCTTATGTATCAGCAATCTCCTACCCCTTTTTACTGTTCGCAGCTTTCCCTTTTTTCGCCGATCTGTACTAGGTCCTTCCATAAAAGGTACTGTCACGTTTTGGTTTCCAGGCATATTAACTTCTGTATGAGAATGTCCGATCAAAGCAGGGGCTCGAAGTCTGGTGGGAATTCCGGACCAAAAGTGGCAGAGTCATTATCACTAGTGTTTTCCAGAGCTTCGTTATCTTGGATTATTATCTGGGCATGATGCTGTACTGCTACAGCTTCATCACTCTTGCCCCATGGAAGTAGAAGAGGAGGATATTGATTTTCTCGATCGTCCTGAAGCGGTAATTGTGCCTCAAGCTGTTGAACGTAAGGGAGCAGTGAGGCGCGCAGGTTAAAATATTCCAAGGCCCATCTCCCAAGGACCTATCCATTGGAAAGGATAGAAACCTGTCCCAACGTCTGCCAAGTAACATCCATTCCTTCATTCACTGACCTTCGAATAGGAGTTCTAGGATCCTCACAAGAAATTGAGACATCCATTATCTGCTCTAGGCGAGGATGAATCCGTGATGTATGCGTTGCTACTGTGGTATAATAACTTCCTTGATAGGATTGCATCGAAGAGGATGCCTGCTCAGAGCAACGGCTCAGGGAAAGTAGTCTGGAACTACCTTCTTTAATTAGGACCAAACGTGTGTTAGGAACAGTGTCCTGAAATCCAGAGTTATTCTGGATATATTATTTTAATTAATATATAAAATTGAAGTCCCAGTCGTTTCCTAGTTAAATTCGTGTTTGTGAGCATTTATACTGCATGTGATTTTCTTTTGGGAGGCATCCATGAGATGGGTGTAGTCCTCAGACTACAATTTACATGTTTGTTCTAAGTGGTTTATGAGACTAAGCTGCAGATAGACTTAGAACAAATGATATGAATTGTTATTTGAAAGACTCGTAGTCGAAGACAAGTCTGGACCACTTGTATGTTAAGATTATAACGTGACACTTTAGATGGCTTGTCTTGGTCATGTGGATGGAGATCCAAAAGTGTTATTAGTGTGTTTGACACACTGAGTTGGACCATGTGGGTTACTTATTTCTAGACTACTATCGGAGATGAGTGATTCGCATTGTACTGTTTGAACGACGACTCTAAATCCTGAGGGTATTCTGGACTTGTGCATGGAGTGTTAGTTACTTTGGTGTACTATAAGTAAGGTCTAAAACAAATGACTGAAATCCCACGTACACTGGGTAGCGGCGTGAAGTGTGACAAGGATCAGGTATTCAATAGGGAATCTACAGTCTCTTATGAGATACAGATGTCCCCTAAGTTGATTCGCAAATATTTGAATGGTTTGGAAACTTTGGCCAAAGTATTCCAAGTGTTTGACATTTGGAATTTATACTGCGAATACGCTCAAGTAATGAATTATTCAGTGAAGGGTGAGTCGATAACTAATGGAGAAGCTGTGAGAAGGATAATGGTAATAGTTATATTTATCCTTTGTCATGGACATTTAGTGAAGGGGCTGTTGTCATCAATATAGTATATTAGGGAGATATCGAATAAATAGTTTAAGTCTGGAGTGAAGTGAGATTTATTTAATGGAATTAAGTCTCATTAAATGGTAATTAAATTAATATCATGAGATGATTTAATTTAACCCATTTGGAGCAAGATTTAAATTGTCCTCGAGGTCCCTACGCAAGCCTCTGCATTTTATTGCCATTAGAAAAATATTAAAGAATTCATGGGATGAATTATTTATCCATAAGATGGGTAAATTAATTTTGCCAAACATTATTCATGTGATGAAGAAATATTAAAAATCATAAAATAAAATAATTTTTGAAAATTAAAATTCATAGGATGAATTTTTACATATGGGAAACAAAGCAAAAACAAAAAAAAAGGGGAAAAATCGCGAAAAATAATAGTGTGAATCCGTGTGCGCGCATAGCAGCCAACCAGCGCCCGATAATGGATGGCTATCCATGCCATCAGGCGCGGACCAATCAAAGCCCGCCACGTGGCACACGGTGACACGATTAAAAGACGCGTGAACTGTGCATTGAAACGCGTCGTTTTGTTTTAATTTTGAATGATACGCTGCGTTTTGACTTAAACTGGCGAAATCCTTTTTCGATTATAATTAGATTTTTTTGCTTCGGTATATTTCTATAAATAGAGGAGCTTATTCCCAGGTTTGGCATTCGAGTTCAAAATAATTCTTTAGGGTTTTTGAAATTGTTTCGGAGACCCAATTTAATATTTTTCGGAGCCCACCCTCCGGGCAGTTTGAGTTCATTGCGTGGAAGGTCTCGAAGTCTCGATTGTGAAGAATATTATTCTCAATCTGGTTTTTCTTTTTATTAGAGCAATTCCAAGTATGTTTTTCTTTCCTTCTTCTTTTAGTTTCGCTTTTCTATTTATTTATAGTATTCGTTATTATGCCTATTTAAGTTTATGTATTGTTATGAATGTATTAGAGTAAAAGGCCTATAAATCTAAATTAAGAATTTAGATCTGATGATTTAAATTATGAATTTAAGTCAGTAGATTTAAAATTATGAATTTTAAATCAACCCTAGGTTTAGAGTTATGAATTCTAAACCTATTCCGCTGCATAATCTTTAGGGAGAATTTTTTGAAATTCACCCTAGTAACCGGTATTAGGGCAAAGGGTTTATAGAGATAAGCCTATTCCCGGGAACTTTCGCATGTGAGGTGTCATGAAGCGTGACTCTCCGATCGAGGGCTTAGGTAGAGAGAAGAGTCTCCTGCTTTAAGTGCTCTAATAGATGCCTATTGTTATGACCATAGTTGAAAACTGTGAACCCAATAGTCGGTATCAGAGTTTATTTTCCAACAAAATTTTTATGATTTCCCCAACAACGCGATCCCCTGTTATACTGAACCTAGACCATCTGATGAATGTAAGTTGTGTAGCAGGTGTCAATCAGGATCCTGGCTACATCAGCACACCTCATAGTGGACGTTCTTGAATCCACCCTTATGAACATCCCCCATACTTTGGCAATGTCAGCAAAATAATCATTTGACCAGCATTGGACAGGCAGTCCATGAACCTCAATCCACGCACTTCTATTAAGGGATCCAATGGTCTCGCTAGAGTACTTGTACACCTCTCTGAATTTCCGTAGAAGAGTCTCCTTATGGGGGCCAAGGTAGGAGTCCATGGTATCAACAGAGTCACATACCAGGATAAAGGTGGTGTTGTTTAACCCTTTAGGGGTTAACCCGTAGAGATCATTTTCCGTGATAAAATTAAGGATATCATCGAGACTGACCTCATCTGGCGAGTGCGTAATGATTGACCGCATGAGCCATGTCTCCACACTCTTATGGGTATTCGACACTACAATCCTTGAAATATTTGCATTCACAGAGTCCCCTCCCTGATTAGGTGGTGTGTTCCCCTGTTCATGGATACTGCTTGCACTTCTGATCTATTGGGCCTCCCTTTGCTGTGGCCAGCTTCGTTCGGATGGAGGTATTGTTATTCTGTCTAGGTTAGCCCATTGAACTCTGAGCTTGATACCCACTACCCATTTTCCATTCATTGATGTAACTGCCCATGTAGGTTTGCTCTCCCTCCTCGTCTGTAACATCTGTTCTCCTTACTCCCTTTACCTTCTTTACCCATTCATCATTTTGAAGAGCAAATCCCATTTTCTCAAGGATGTCTTAATAGAGTCATCTTAATACGTAATGGGTTTTAACAGAGATGATTGATTGAAAATGTGTTTAAAACACGAGTAACAAGCATGCCATGGTTGGGATTGGTCTTTTGGGAATGGATATGAAATATGAATTTTTTAAGACCAAATTCTTGAGATTAATTTTTTGTCCATTAAGGAGTCTAGATTGAAGAAATAATTGTATGTCCAAGGCCAAGTCAAAACCACCCGATCTTGGATTGATGTTCACACAAATTAATATATGTGCTAATTTAAACACCACTCTTAAGTCATTTGAATCGGGCTTCTTGAGGTTAGAAGTGTATTCCATCCCAAACTTGTCACAGAAAACCATAATTATCCTCTTCTTCAAAGAGTAACAAAGCAATTAATTTATATAAATTGCATCAAGTCGGATTACTTGACGTAGTACTTTTGAAGATAACACTAAGGGAAAAGTTTAAAAAAATTTTATGTTGAAGTAAAATTCTCGGACCAAATTCTGGTATATCAGTTATGTTAGACTAAACTTTTTTGTCCAACCTACTGCTCAAACAATACAAATAAACCCCCAAGTTGTTTGTCTACACCTAAGTCCAATTAATAGATCTACCAAATAATAGTTCCTTGCTGAGGAAGGGGATAGAGGAACTTACCACACTAAGACCCCTAGAAAAAAAAAAAAAAAAAAGGCATCTTCATTGATCCCTGACCTCTTCTTCAAAGGTGCTTTTGACTACTCTAAACGACCTGTGGCTTAAAAAACTTGAAGAAAGTTTGATCATTGTTTGTGCTCAAGCTTAGGGTTAGGATTTGAGAGGAAAAATACAAATTTTGGATTTGCCTAAATTTGTTGAAGAAAACATGAAAGATAGGTGAAAATAATTAATTTTTTTTACCATAAGAAAAAGAAAAGTGAAGAACAACAACAAATTTGAAGAAATTTGATGTTTTGACTTTTGAGTTAGGGTTTCAAAAAAGATGAATTTAGCAAAAATCTAAAGTTTTGATGTTAAACAACAACAACAACAACAACAACAACAACAAACCCAGTGCCACCAAGGGCTCCTGCCAAAAGCAAGGTCTGGGGAGGGTATATGTACGCAGCCTTCCCCCTTCAGGAGGCTACCCTAAAGAGAGGCTGTTTCCTCGGGCCCCCAGCCTAAGATGATAATCTTGCATCCATTAGCCAAAAGACCTGGGCCCCCTCTTCCTTGTCGGCAATGGGCTACCGGCTTAGGGTTGCTGGTGGTAGTTGAGGTAGAGGTGGGGGTGGTGGTGGTGGTGGTGGTGGTGGTGGTGGGGGGGGGGGGGGGGGGGGGGAAGGTGTGGTGGTGTGCGTGTGATGTTGTTGATGGGGCTTCATGGGGTGCGGTGGTGGTGGTGCCGGTGTTAGTGCGGGTGTGTAGTCGGGGAGGTCGTGCCGGGTAGTTGGGGCGAGGTGGTGGTGAGGTGCAAGGATCGGTGGTCAAAGTGGTGGGTGGGTCGGGCGAGGGCGGGGTTGGGGTTGTGGTTTGGGGAGGTCCTGGGTTGGGGTGGGGTGGGTGGGGCGAAGCGGTGGCGGGGTGCGAGGTCAAAGGTGGGTGTGGTGGTGGGTGGTGGGTGGGTAGTTGGGCGAAATGCCGGTGTGGGTGTGGTGGGGTGGGTGTGGTGTTTCGGTGTCACGGTGTGGGTGAAATGCAGGTGTGGGTGTCACGGTGGTTCGGTTTGGGTGTCACGGGGTGGGTGGGGTGGGTGAAATGCAGGTGTGGGTGTCACGATGGTTCGGTGTGGGTGTGGGTGCGGGTGTGGTGGCGGGGCGCAAGGTCAGAGGTCAAAGGTGGTTCGGTGTGTGCGATGAGGCGCGGCGCTTGCCCGGCGGTGGGTCATCGCCGTCACGGTGGCGTCGCCAGGGGGTGGAAGTGAGTCGGCTAGGTGGCCGGCGGTGGGGCGGTGGGAGGTGGGGTTGTGAGAGCGAATGTGGGGGTGGGGGGGGGAGAGTCAGTGAACGTTACCCTTCGCAGAGAGAGAGAGAGAGATTTTGTTGATGAAATATAGGAGCCAAAAAATTGAGGTTGATTTCGAAATAATCACAATATTTTTTTTCAAATCGTCATTTTCAAGATCTCTTCCATGATCACTTGTAAATGATTTTCAAATTTATTTTTTTTTTTTTTTTTTTTTTTTTACTTTGAACTCATTTGCAAAACTTTTCAAATTTATCAAAGGCCTCCTAATGAAAAAGGTATAACCACCAAGTAAAACAAAAGTAACAATCAACAATTACAATTCTATATCATTTTCCACCAGGGCTTGAGTGTCTAGAAGTACCAAACAAGTCCATACGAAAGAGTTTAAGATGCCTTAAGGTTAAAACTACATTCCCGAATTTGAATGAAGATCTTGTTTTTTTTCCCTTATTGACATATATCCCAAATATGATCTTTTTTCAAATTTAAGCTTTGGTAATCCTCTAACAATATCATTTTTCAAAAGTTTTTAAATGAAGTGCATACTAGCATGTCTAGCTCTATAATGCTCAAACCAAGAATCATTTTCACCAAAGACCATAAGCACTTTAAAAATATGTACACAATCAAGACCAATCATATAAACATTTTCATATTTTAAATCAACAAGCAAAACTTCATTTGTTTTAGCATGTTTTGATATTCATTAGATGACTCAAAGTTCACACAATAGCCTTTATGATATAATTGACTAATGTTTAGAAGATTATGCTTAAGTCCTTCTACAAGTAGGACATTTTCAATCCAAGGAGAAGAGTTAGAGGCAACAATACCAATACTGAAATTTTTTTCCTTTTTCTTGACATGATGAAAGTGAACTTGGATTTGTCTAGTGATGTGCCTTGAGAAACTACTATCCAGGTACCACTTTCGGCTCTTGCTTCCAATCTTCATACAAACCTCATTTGTCACTTCATCTTCACTTTCTTCGTCAGAGTCATCATCTATCCCCCCAAAGCCATTGTTGCTTTCTTCCTTTCTTCCTTTATGCATTTTTTCTTGAATGTATTGAAGCACTTCTTGTATTTTGGCTAAAAAAGAGATGGATAAGACCATCGGACACAGCCTCACCCACCTAAACCTGTAGGAGAAGATGGCTTTAGATCGAGCTCATTGGAGGGCTAGCATAGGGATTGCCGAAATAGCGAATTAGAATAGAGGAGTATATTCTGGCTAACATTAGTGTTCCTAGGCGTATATGACCTTTGGTGTACTTGATATGGATGGGATAAGTTTTATTTGCTCATTTACTTATTTGTCATTTTTCTTATTTGCCTTTTGTTACTTTATGCTTTTGTTTTGCTTGCTCTGTGCCATGTTTTCACCCTTATGCTTTATGCTTTTATACTTCCATGCTTTCATGCTTTCATCTTCTTAGGTTGGGGTCTTCAGACACAGCCTCTCTCTAGGGCAACACCCTAAAGAGGTAAGGTTGTGTACATCCTTCTCCCAGACCTTTCTATGCGAGAGCCCTTGAGGCACTGGGTTTTTTGGTGTTGTTGTTTTTGTTGTTCTTGTTCTTGTGTTTTGGCTAGGGACAGTTTCTTTTAAGATGTCTGATTTCTCTACAATCATAATAAGTCGGTTCATCTTTGGAGACAGATGAATCTTTCTTGAAAATTTTCTTGTATTTTCTTTTTTGAAATAATTTTTAAAATTTGCCAATATAGCCATTTCATCATCACTCTTATCATCTCCTTCACTTAGAGTACACCATAGTGCCAACTATCGTGTCACTCTTGGGGTCGAAGTGTCAATTCGTTCCATTTGCATCGATGCATGGCATAAAAAACTTTAAACTAGTCGTTGACTCCACGGCATGACAACAATCTTAGTCTTTTCTCGGTAGGTTATTATTACCTTTCCTCTATTTTTCCACCGACCATTTCACCGCAACACGTCCCTCCCTTGCCTATTAGCGAGAACCCTTCAAGCTCCTCCTATTAGTATCACCCTGGACATTGTCACCATTCTAGTCCAGGCCGATGGCAAGTTCTTCATTGAGTGACTGCCAAGAGATCCCTTGATGGCTAACCAAATTGCAGCTTTTAACTTCACGCATGTATCAATGTTTACACTTGAAATTATTTCAGTACAGCTTGTGTATAAAGAGTTCAAACACAATCTCTAGACTAAAATAATCTTTTCATCAAACATTGGGGGTACTAAAGTATAAATAACTAATGACACCACTTGTTTTGTTTTATATTTGCAATTTTGAAACATTTCATCAAACATTGGTGGTACTCAAGTATAAATAACTAATGGTAACACTTGTTTTTTCTTTCTGTTTTCCATTCTATTTCTAGTTTTTTTTTTTTTTTTTTATTGTTTGGTAGAGAATGGAAAATAGGAAAAAAAATAAATAAATAAATAAATGATCTTTAAAATTTGATTTTTAATTTCATAATGATCAACATCTAAAAATGATAAAGATATCAAATAGGCCCTAAATAAATATTATGTTTAATATTAGATAACCCATAAAATATCCCCTTTAACTTGAATATCAAAATCATTTAATGTAGCGCGTGATAGGAAAATAGGGGTACGAGAAGGTTCAACGGCATTCCCTTTGAATTTTATTAATAAATAATAAAATTACAAAAGAAAATTTGATAGCTCGATGTCTCACAGGTTGAGAAATGAGTACCAATAAAAAGAAATCTGAAATTTTAATTTGAAAATCAGCTAACTAACCCCAGCTAAACTTCTCCTTTATATAGAGGAGAAAATAAGGAGATTTGAATTTCAAATTGACAATAATTAACTAAAATAAAAACTAAATCAAATCTACAAAAAAGAAGGAAACAAACTAAATTTGTTAAGAATTTGCTGGAAATTGCGAAAATCACGACTAAGATCTCGTTGTGCTGCTCTTGGTGTCATGCCAAGTCTCCCTCTCACCATCCTTCACACCAAGGTTACCGTCTCACCAATCCTTGCCAGTAAGTACTGTCCTCCCCGTCTTGGCTAGCTGCAGCATCCTCCCCCGGTTTGGAGCACCTTCACCGTCGAATTCATTTGGGGGTCAACGTTGGACTGAGGTGCTTTGATGTTAAAACATCATAAGTTCGCATGCCTGGTGGAAGTTGAAGACGATAAGCATTATCATTAATTTGTTCCAAAACCACCAATGGGCCAATCTTGCAAGCCGTGAGCTTGTTGTACTCCCAAGTCAAGAAACGTTCTCGAGTTAAGACTGCTCAGACCTTTGTTGACAACTTGGAACAGGATACCTCGCCTCTTTCAGTCACGGGTTGCTTTATACTAGGCATTGGTTTTCAGTAACCGCGCTCGTGTTTGTTCATGAATGTTTTGGAGTGATGAGATGAAGTCTTCAGCCTTCCCTTGGGGGCGGGTCAAGTCTGGTACTGTGCTAGATCAATAGGGGTGCTAGGCACAAAACCATAAACAACTTGAAATGGCACGAACCCTGTACTTCTATATACCGAGCTATTGTAGGCGAATTCGGCTTGATGAAGCTTCATTGCTCATCCCTTGGTATTTTCTGCAGCCAAACAATGGAAAAAGTTACCCAAAGATCGGTTGACTTCGGTTTGTCCATCCGTTTGGGGGTGATGGACGATGCTGTAAGCAAGTGACACATTAGCCATCTTCCACAAGGTTCTCTAGAAATGGTTGACAAAACGAACATCTCTACCAGACACTATACTTATTGGCAAGTCGTGAAACTTGTACACGTCCTTGAAGTAAAGACCTGCAATGTGAATGGCGTCTGCAGCCATTTTACAACCGATGAAATGCGCAATCTTTGAAAATCGATCAACTACAACAAAAATGAAATCAACGCTGCCAACGGTTCTCAGTAATCCCAACATGAAATCCAAGCTGACATTTGCCCATGGCTGACTAGGTACCGGTAATGGCAAGTAAAGCCTTTTTCATCCCACCCTTAGAAATTTGACAAGTACAACAACATTTGAAAAACCTCTCAACTTCCTTGCGGATTGCTGGCCAGTAGTAGTTGGTGGTTGCTTAAGTGTCTTGTCTCTGGTAGCATGAACCCAAACCCACAATGAATTGAGTACTCGGGAATTAAACCAGACTGCACATCACACCAAATGCTGCCAAAGGTTGAGTCATCACAGTACAATTCCTTGAGCTACTCAAAGCTAGTAACCTCTGCTTTGCTTTGCGCCAAGATCAATGTTCGCCTGCTTAAGGCGTCTGCCACTTGTTCATCGTGCCTGATTTGTGTTTGATGGTGAAGTGGAAGAGCTGGATGTAACTAGCCCACTTGGCGTCCCTATTAGAAACTTATCTTGGCTGTTAATAAATTTGAGGGCGACGTTGTTTGAGCATAGGATGAATTCCCGGTTTGCTAAGTACAATTTCCAATGACGTAGTGCACTCACTAAGGCATAAAACTCCAAGTCGTATGTCGAGTAGTTTAACTTACTCCCATAGAGCTTCTCACTAAAATAAGTGATAGGCTTTCCATCTTGACTTGGCACGGTGCCAATTCCAATCTTTGAAGCATCGGCGTGTAGCTTAAAAATTTTCTGAAAATCGGGGAGTGCTAACATTAGTGTCGTTGTTAACTTCTCTTTGATTTTGGTGAAAGCAGACTCAGCTTCAAGCATCCACAAGAAAGAACCTCTATTCAGGCAGTCAGTGATTGGTGCCACAATTGAGCTCAAGCCAAGAACGAAGTGCCTGTAGAATGATGCCAACCCGTGGAAACTACATGCCTCGCCAATTGTCTTCGGTTGTGGCCAGTCACGGATGGCTTCAATCTTCCCTTCATCAGCGAAAATACCATCCTTAGAAATGATGAACCCAAGGAATGTAACTCGGTCTTTCATAAACTCACATTTCTTGAGTGTGGCAAAGAGGCTTTGAACCCTCAAAGAGTGAAGTACCTCCCTGAGATGGCAAAGATGATCATCTCGATCTCGGATGTAGATGAGGATGCCGTCAAAGTACACAATGATGAACTTTACAATGAAAGAGCAAAGAACTTGGTTCATGAACCTCATGAACGTACTTGGAGCATTGGACAACCCAAACGGCATGACCATCCACTCATAAAGTCCTTCCCTCGTCTTCAAGACTGTCTTCCACTCATCTTTAGGAGTGATGTGGATTTGATGATACCCGCTCTTGAGATCAAGCTTAGTGAACATCTTGGCACATTGTAGCTAGTCCAACAAATCATCAAGCCTCGTTATTGGAAAACGGTAATGTGCCGTAATCTTGTTTATGGTGCAGCTGTCCACACACATCCTCCATGTCCCATCCTTTTTAGATCTAAGTAATGCTAGAACGGCGCATGGGCTCGGACTTTCCCTGATGAAACACCTGGCGAGAAGCTCTTCAACTTGGCATCTCAATTCTTCGTGTTCTATTGGGCTCATCCAGTAGTGAGGTCAGTTTGGCAAGGAAGCACCAGGCACCAAATCAATGGGGTGCTGAACATCTCCTAAACACGATAGAGTGGAAGGGAGTTCCTCCGAGAACACATCAATGTAAATCTTTGGAAATCTTTGGAAATGATGGTGCTCTCCTTCTCGATCAAAACGTACATGACCTTGGTCTAGCCAACTTCTCTTACAAATAAAGCGTGGCCCTTGATATTAGGATGTTGAACTTTGGGTACTCTTGGCTTCTCCTCTTTCTTGGGCAGCAATACAATCTTAACTCCCTCAAAGAAGAAGCTATATGTGTTCTTCCTCCCATCATGAATAGCTCCTTAGTCTTACTGCCAAGGGCGCCCCAATAGTAGTTGGCATGCATCCATGGCCATCGCACCAAACCCCTTCCTTATACTTGGGTCCAATAGAAAAATTCACAAGACAACGTTTGGAAACCGTAACCTGATTCCCCTTCTTCAGCCATGACAGTTTGTAACGATGAGGGTGTGGCTCCGTCTTCAACCCTAACTTAGTAACTGCTTCCTCGGAGATTAAATTCTCATAGCTCCCCAAGTTAATAACCACGCGGCAAACTTTGCTGCCAATAGTGCAAGTCATGTGGAAAATGTTATTCCTCAACCAGTTGTCCCCTGTTCATCTTTTGGTGCGAAGCATACACGCCTAACAACCGGCAATTGCCCCTCATCACCTTCAACATGGTTCTGTTCTGGTTCCACCAACTCTTCTAGACCATCCTCATCAATGGCTTCGTCATCCTTAGCTCTTGGCTCTTCAATGAGAAGGGCCTTACCTAGTCTGTCTCCTTTGCAGCATTCTGAGGCTCAGTGTCCCATCTCGCCACATTTGAAGCAACAAGTTCTGGAGGAACCCGCCACGTCCTGATTGGGTTGCCTAGCAGTGCTGGCGATTGATGTTCTAATCTGGACATTCTGCATTGGCATCTCACCAACGAGCTCTCTTCCTCCGGTTGGGGTGTTCCAGTTACCGCAAACAGGACGGCATCTTTGTTGATGATCTACATTCATTGATCTTTGTGCAGCTTCAGACACAGTGAAGATGTCAAACGAGTTAAGAACCTCTTCAATACTCTCCCTTAATTCACCAATGTAACGGTCAGCCAATTGTTCCCCCGATTCCACCAAGTCATTCCTGGCGACTAAGGCTTGGAACTTCGATGTGTATTCTTCCACAGTTTTTGAACCTTGACGAAGGCTTTATAAGCGTTGGCACATCATGCGAGCTTGATTGTGAGGTAAGAAGGTGCCTCGCAAGTGTTTCTTCATCTTTTCCCAAGATTCAATCTTAGGCTTGCCTTGTCATAGCCGGATCTGCTTCTGTTGATGCCACCAGGCAGTTGCCCTATCCCAAAGGTGGGTAGCAATAAGTGGTGCCTTCTGGTATCTCTCCAAACTCAAAGATCTCCTCAACAGCAACGAGCCAGTCAAGGAATTCTTCTGGACAACCTCCACCACTAAACTCCGGGATCTCAATTCGAAGTCCGGATTCCCACCTCCTGTCATTGTGGCCATTGGGGTCACCACCATTGCGTTGTTGGAGCCTCAACCTTGGCTCCAGAAACTCCTCTTCAAGAAATCAGTTTAGGTAGTGCTCATCCATGCCTCCACCTATTGCACCCGGAGAAAAGGGCACTCGGGCCGAACTCCATCACGGAGATCAGGATTTGCCCTGAGTTGGATCAAGCATTGCTCAAGCCGCCAAAATTTCTTCTCCAGTTCCTCAAATCTTCTCTCGTGCTGTTGATGCCGGTCACGATCAATAACGTATTCAACGGTGGCATTCCTTTGAAGTCTAGGACCATCATTCAAGAAGAGTTCTGCGCTCTGATACCAACTGATGTAGCACGTGATGGGAACATAGGGGTACGAAAAGGTTCTACAGCCTTCCCTTTGAATTTTATTAATAAATAATGCAATTACAAAAGGGGATTTGATAGCTCGGTTTTTCACAAGTCGACAAACGAGTACAAATAAAAAGAAATTTTAATTTGGAAATTAACTAACCCACCCTGCTAAACTTCTCCTTTATATAGAGGAGGAAATAAGGACATTTGAATTCAAATTGACAATAATTAACAAAAATAAAAACTAAATTAAATCAGCGGAAAAGAAGGAAACAAACTAAATTTGTTAAGAATTTGCTGAAAATTGCGAAAATCACGGCTAAGATCTCGTTGAGCTAGTGTTGTGCTGCTCTTGGCATCACGCCAAGTCTCCCTCTCGCCATCCTTGACGCCAAGGTTTCCCTCTCGCCAATCCTTGCCAGTAAGTTGTTGTCCTCCCTGTCTTGGCTAGCTGCATTAATTTATCTAATAATGCATACACAGTTTACGGATTCTTGAAAATAACAATAAATAATGAGTAATTTATGCCATTAGTCCATCTACTTTATATTAATAAACTTTTAATTATACCAATTTAGTCCTTATAGAATCGAAATTGATCCAATTAAGCTCAATTTTGAAAATTAACATTAATTTTTGATTGAAATCATAATGTTAATTAGTTTTTATCAAATAGGTTGACCCTATGTCAATCTCAACCTACCACCCCTCAACGTGGAAATCATATATAAGTCCTAAATAACATTATGATTTTATTAGAATTGTTATTAATTTTAGTGTCAGATTTGATTGTAATAATTTCAATTAAACATGAACAAAATTGATATAATTAAAATTTCAAAGACTAAATTGAATTAATAGATAAAATACATAAACTAATGGTTTAAATAACTTAAATAATTTTTTATCAAATGATGAGATACATAAATGAACACATCTTTAAGAATGTGTGTGCCATTGTCAAGGATAGCACCCACTTGGACTTTAAATTTTTCAACGCATCAAATTGAGATACAAAATTAAATGCCATCCCCACTCACTCTCACTCCCACGCAACATGGAAGAAACTTAATGCACTTTCTAGTTTTAAAAGGTCACTAAGTTCTCACTGCATATCATTTTGCACCACACACCCCAAAACCAAACTAAGTCGGCTTCCCCCACTGATTTTGTCCCCTCCCCTTTTTCTTTTTTGATAATTACAAGAACAAGGACATATATACTAAAGACCATGATATGGAACAAAAATGTAAAATTTGAGAATCAACGCGTTAAATTTAAAGAAGCCGGGAATTCATTGAAATTGGAGACGGAAACTTTAGGATTTTTGTTAGATAAAATGTTGAAATGAGGCTAAAATCTATCATAAGAAGTATTCATAGAAAAACTAGCTGTTAGGGTATGTCTCAAATTTGGGGTATTTATTGGTGTTTTACTTAGGGTCGTTCGCCGTGTTTGTGCCGATCGATCGGGTATCAGGACCGATCGATTGGGGAGCTCTCTGTAATATTCTGAGATGCCTCTGCAAAGCGGGTGCCGAACGATCAGGAACTGGCGATCGATCGGGGTCCTAATTTTCACGGGGTTATAAATACCGCACGAGGGTTTCGCTTTTGGGTATCCAAATAAAGAGAGGTCACCATCATCCTTGCGTGAGAGAGAGAGAGAGAGAGAAGAATTTATGTATTTGTTCTCTTCTTGATTCATTAATAATAAAAGCACCAATCGTCGCTCGTGGTTTTCCCCCCTCTCGATTGTGGAGGGGTTTCCATATAAATCCTTGTTTCGTTTGTTTCTTTTCTCTTTTAGTCCATTTACTTCTCGTATTGTCGTGGTATTTGATTCGGATTGCATACCAGGATTATAGTTTTTCCGCTCAAATTGGTATCAGAGCCAAGTTATTTAAATTGGTACAATGGCATCAGGTATTAAGACCGAGGTAGAGAAGTTCGGAGGTCAAGGCCGCTTTAGCTTATGGCAAGTCCGTGTGAAAGGACTCTTGACTCAGAATGGCTTGAAGAAAGCACTGGAGGAGAAAGGGAAGAAACTCGAGACTATGACCGAGGCACAGTGGGAAGAGTTGGACAACAAGGCTCTCACGGCGATACAGATGTGTTTAGCAGATGATGTTTTGACAGAGGTCTTGGAGATGAAAACCGCAAAGGAGCTATGGAAGAAATTACTAGACATGTTTTGCCACAAGTCAGTCTCCAACAAACTCGCAGTGAAGCGTCGGTTATTCACTTTCCGTATGACAGAAGGTACATCTCTTAAAAACCATCTTAGCGAGTTTACTTCTATCATACAAGAATTAAAGGAATTGGATGATGTCCCTAAGGACGAGGACCAAACTATGTTGTTACTGTATTCGTTCTCTAATTCGTATAAGGGCTTTGTAGAAAGCATGGTATATGGGGATAGGCCGACCATTACTATTGATGAGGTGAAAAGAAACCTTGTGAGTAAAGAACGGGTAGATAGGGAGTTATCTGACTCGGTGAATGACTCAGGTAGTGGTTTACATGTGAGAGGTAGATCAGAACATATGGGATCTGATGGTGGGAAAAAGCCCAGGTCTAAATCTAGGCATAAGAACCTGTCGTGCCTTTACTGTCACAAGAAAGGGCACATAAAGAAGAACTATTATAAATATAAAATTAAATTGAAAGAAGATAACAAGAGTGACCAGGGTAAAGATAAGTCCGCTGAGGCTAGTATTGTAGAGGATGATAGTGATGGGGAGTTTCTTTTAGTTGTTGATTCTCAGTCCATGCCCAATGATAAGTGGGTCATGGATCCGGGTTGTTCATATCACGTTAGTCCAAATAGAGACTGATTTTCCATGTATAAGTCTATATAGGGTGGAGTTGTCTTGATGGGTAACGACGCTGCTTGTAAGGTAGTGGGGATTAGGAGAATTCGTGTGAGGATGTTTGATGGGGCTATTAGAACTTTGAGTGATGTACGTCACGTCCCGGAGTTAAAGAAAAAGTTAATTTCTCTAGATACCCTTAAGTCTATTGGGTACAAGTACACTACTGAAGGTGGAGTCATACGGGTTAGTAAGGGTGCCTTAGTTGTGATGAAAGGGAAAAGGGTAGGTACTTTGTATGAGCTAGCAGGTACGACAGTGACAGGTTCAGTTGTTGTTTCCACATCTACTATGATAGATGCAGAGATCACGAGACTGTGGCACATGAGATTAGGTCACATTGGTGATAAGGCGTTGTCTGAGTTGAGTAAAAGGTGACTGCTTTGTGGTCAGTCAACAGGACTGATGGATTTCTGTGAGCACTGTGTGTATGGGAAGTAGAAGAGAGTCAGCTTCAAGCTAGCAGTGCATCAGACAAAGGGAACATTAGATTATATACATTCTGATCTGTAGGGACCTTCCAAAGTGGCTTCTAAAGGTGGGTCCAGGTATCTTCTAATATTTACTGATGATTATTCATGGAAAGTTTGGGTCTATTTTCTGAAGTAGAAAAACCAAGTGTATGATATCTTCAAGAAATGGAAGATTCTACTTGAAAAACAAACAGAGAAGCCAACAAAGTGGTTGAGGACTGATAATGGTCTTGAGTTTGTTGAATGTGACTTCACTAGGTTTTGTGAAGATCGAGGTATAGTCAGATACAGGACATGTACTGGTTGGCGTCAACAAAATGGAGTGGCTGAAAGATTGAACAGGACGTTACTTGAAAAGGCTCGATGTATGCTTTCAAATGCAGACTTGAAAAGAGAATCGTGGGCAGAAGCAGTTAGCATGGCTTGCTACCTTGTGAACAAGACACTGCATTCTTCATTCCAGATGAAGACACCTAAAGAGGTATGGTCTGGTTCTACTTCTGATTATTCTCAGATTAAAGTATTTGGTTGTCCTGCATATGCTTATGTCAATGATGGAAAGCTGGAGCCTAGGGCCAAGAAATGCATCTTTCTTGGTTATTCGTCAGGTGTGAAGGGATATAAGTTGTGGGATCCCAGTGCTCAGAAGTTTCTGACTAGTAGAGATGTTACCTTTGATGAGTCTGCTCTTCTACATCCGCCGCACACACCCTCCATTGATAGTGATTCAGTTCAGGTTGAGGTAACTGATGTTACACAGATACATTCAGATCAGCAGGTCATTCAGCTAGAGAGTATTTCGGCACCTCAGGTACGGGTTTCTGATGTTGTTGATAATGCAGAAACAGGTCAGCAGGTGGAGAATAATACTATAACTGGTGGTAGATCGAGGCGACAAATCAAGCCTCCAGAGAGATATGGGTAAAAGGAGTTCATTGCTTATGCCCTTACTACTGTTGAGTCTTTTGATGACAGCAAGTCGACTTCGTATTCAGAGGCTGTATCGAGATCAGATGCTGAGAAGTGGCTTGTTGCTATGAATGAAGAGATGCAGTCTCTTCATAAGAACCAGACATGGGAATTGGTGAAGCCTCAAATAGGGAAAAGAATGATTGGTTGCAAATGGGTCTTCAAAAGAAAGGAGGGCCATCCTGGAGTTAAAGATGCAAGATTCAAGGTATGTTTGGTAGCTAAAGGCTACAGTCAGGTACAGGGTGTTGATTTTCATGATATATTTTCACCTGCAGTTAGACATACTTCGATTCATGTGCTTTTATCTTTAGTTGCCATGCATGACTTAGAGCTTGAGCAGTTAGATGTAAAAACTGCATTTTTGCATGGTGAACTAGAAGAGAGTATCTATATGAATCAGCCCGAGGGCTTCGTTGTAAAAGGAAAGGAAGATCATGTATGTTTGCTTAAGAAGTCTTTGTATGGTTTGAAGTAGTCTCCTAGGCAGTGGTATAGGAGATTTGATAAGTTCATGATAGGTCATGGTACATCAGGAGTAAGTACGACAGCTGTATGTACTTCAGAAAGACTGATACAGGCTACTTTGTTTATTTGCTTTTATACATTGATGATATGTTGATTGCAGCACGAGACATGAAGGATGTTGATGACTTGAAATCTATGTTGAAGAGTGAGTTTGAGATAAAAGATCTTGGAGCAGCCATAAAGATCTTAGGCATGGAGATTAGTAGAGACTGAAAAGCTTGAAAATTATACTTGTCACAAGAGAAGTATATTGAGAAGGTGTTAGACAGGTTTCATATGATGGATGTTAATCCAGTTAGCACGCCCTTAGCAGCTCACTTCGGACTTTCAGCATTAGATTCACCTCAGACTGAGGAGGATGTCAGGTACATGTCTCAAATTCCCTATTCTAGTGCAGTGGGCAGTATTATGTATGTGATGGTTTGTACGCATTTAGATATTGCTTTTGCAGTGAGCAGAGTCAGTAGGTACAAGGCGAATCCAGGTCAAGAGCATTGGCATATGTTGAAGTGGATTCTCAGGTATCTTCGTGGAACTTCTGATATTTGTTTGGAATATGGGAAAAGTAAATGTTGCTTGGTTGGGTATGTAGATTCTGATTATGGTGGAGACCTCGATAAGAGGAAGTCCACATCAGGGTATATGTTTTGTTTAGGTGACACAGCTATCAGTTTGAGAGCGTGTTTACAATCTGTTACAGCATAGTCGACTACTGAGGCCGAGTATATGGCAGTCACAGAAGCATTCAAAGAAGCCGTCTGGTTGAGAGGTTTGATTAGTGAATCAATGGCTAGCAGGGCATTGTTAGAGTCTATTGAAATAGTCAGTCCGCCATTCATCTAGCGAAGGATCATATGTCACATCATGACAGAACCAAGCATATAGCTGTGAAGCATCACTTCATTAGGGATCTGATTGATAAGCGGAAGGTGGAGTTGAAAAAGATAGGGACTGAGGACAATCCAGCTGACATGTTTACTAAGGTACTACCAGGGAGCAAATTCGAGCATTGCTTGAATTTGGTGAGTCTTTGCATTTGATGTGTATTAGCCCCAATTGAGGGGGCGTTTGTGGAGAAGGTGGAGCTATTATGTGTCGATAAAATTTGAGCCAAGGTGGAGATTTGTTAGGGTATGTCTCAAATTTGGGTTATTTATTGGTGTTTTATTTAGGGTCGTTCGCCGTGTGTCGATCGATCGAGTATCAGCACTGATCGATCAGAGAGCTCTTTGTAAAATTCTAAGATGCCACTGCAGAGTGGGTGCCGATCAATGGGGAACTGGTGATCGATCGAGGTCCTAATTTTCACGGGGTTATAAATACCGCACAAGGGTTTTGCTTTTGGGTATCCAAATAAGGAGAGGTCGCCGTCATCTTTGCGTGAGAGAGAGAGAGAGAGAAGAGTTTATGTATTTGTTCTCTTCTTGATTCATTAATAATAAAAGCTCCAATGTTCGTCTGTGGTTTTCTCCCCTCTCAATTGTAGAGGGGTTTCATCGTAAATCCTTGTGTCGTTTGTTTCTTTTCTCTTTTAGTCCATTTACTTCTCGTATTGTCGTGATATTTGATTCTGATTGCATACCGGGATTATAGTTTTTCCGCTAACTAGCAAAAACTCTAAATTGCAAAATTACAGACTATATGCTAAATGCAAAAGTGACCCAAAAATACATATAGATATTGAATGTGGGCAAACTAGGCCAAGACAGTAAGGATGAGTTTCATAATTCAGTGTAAGAGCTTCATTTTAATATGTAATAAGCCTACTAACTTTTTACGAATCAAAATTTGCTGTCATTTTAAGTTGTAGCCACATATTAGTGTTTCCACCCCACCCGTTTGACTTCTATTGTTGAAAAATATTGGGCTAATTAGCAATTAAAATATGAACTCAAGATAAGCAAAGAAACTCAAAATGCTTAAATTAAGTTCAAAAAAGGAACTTACTGACCTAGAACTAAATTATCCTACATAGGACTGATTTCGAACTTTCAATGTAACAGAACGGCGGAGTCAACGAGGATGTCAACAGCCAATTAAAGTGAGGAGGTATAAGTGGAAGATAGCAACAACAACATATCTAGCGCCCCAAGGGCACCTACCTCAGCAGGGTCTAAGGGGCAGATGTATGCAGCCTTCCCCCTTCAGAGTATTACCCCTAAAGAGAGGCTATTTCCGAGTGCCTCCAACCTCAGGGTAAGAACTTCCCAGGAGGTTATCCATCCTGGTACTACTTTCGTCCAAGCACGCTTAACTTTGAAGTAATAATGGAATCCAGTAACGGCGTGTTGGTATCCTCTTTGGTGGTATAAGTGGAAGATGGCTTCGGCAATATTATGCGATAGAAAGTTCCCTCTCAAGTTGAAGGAAAAATGCTATAAGATGGTAGTGAGACTAGCCATGTCTTACGGTGTCGAATGTTGGCTAGTTAAGTGGCACCATACACTGAAGTTGAAGGGAGTGGAAATGAGGAAGTTGCAGTGGATGTGCGGGCACTAGGGAGGACTGGATCAAAAATGATGTTATTAGATGTAAATTAGGCATGGCCCCAATTAAGGACAAGTTTAGGGAACAATGCCTACCATTGTTTGGGCATGTTAGAAGGAGACTGATAACTGCCCCTCTTAGGAAGTGCGAGCAACTTCATACCACACACAAGAAGAGACGTAGTGGCAGGCCAAAGAAAATCTAACAGGAGATGATTAGACATGACCTTACCCACCTCAACCTTATAGAGGAGATTGCCTTAGATAGAGCTAAATGGCGGTAAAAATACACATAACTTTGTTATTGGCCCATAATATAACTAGGCTTTCATGTGCTTTATTGTTGTTGTGGTCATTTTATAGTTGTTTGCATGCTTTCATGATTTGGTATTGCTCCACCTTATTCAACTCGACTTGAATGATTGACTTTACCTAGCCTAACTTATAAACGTTGATCCGCTTTGCTTTCCTTGTTTAGGGCCCTTCTGATACAGCCCCTTTTTAAGGTAGTACCTTGTACGGGTAAGGCCGTGTATATTTCACCCCTCCCACCCCCCCCCCCCCCCCCAACCCCCAACCCTCCCCTAATGGGAGGCTCTTAGGAACCGGATTGTTGTTGTTATTATAGGGTTCACCTTGAACTCGAAGATAGTTAATCAAGATCTTTTACGCAGCTAACCTTATGCTAAAAAAGAGTTAGTTTCCAGATGAACAAAAGCAATCATAAGCTTAAGCAACACAAAACATAAGCTCTAGTAGGAAAGTGACTAAAATGACTAGCGTAACTGAATAAAGACATAAATAATAAAAAAGGGCAGAGAAAGAGATCAAACTAAAAAATTACCGTGACGATGATTAAAACCTCTATCCTAAGTCGTTTATGCCCTCAAACTGGTAAAAACAGGATATCTGGCACTCTGACTCCCAAGGTTAACAAGGCACCTAACACAAGACTGTACTCTTGGGTGATTAGGTTGCAGTATGCCCGAACTTGCTCATTAGTAGAATATTAACCAAAAAATTTGAACCCTCAACAAAACTATCACTTGCCAAGATTATACAGGATGGCCTTGTGGCTGTCATGTTTGGACCATTACGGTTAAGATCATTGAAATGCCATGGTAACATAACACGTAAAGCTCCAAAAACGCAACCTTCCTCCATCCGATGACAAAATCTTTCCGCCGATTCAACACATCTTCAATCAAACAATCATCATCTCATATGAGTGTAAAGGTGGATTTTTTGGCCACAGTGACTACAAAAAATGGTAGTGAATGAACATGAAGACAAAAAGAGAGAGGGAGGGTCCGTTCAAGGATAATGACTATGTCATGCAACCCACCAAATGCTCTATCACTATCATATTCGTAGATTTCAGGTGAGGAGTATGAGGATGAGGCCGTGATACCACCCTCCTCAATTTCATTGAAAAGTGTAGTTTGGCTACTATGATAATCTCTCCCAGAATCCATGAGAGTGAGAGCGAGTGGAGGAGATTATGGTTTTTTGGCTTATGGGATAAAAACAACAAGATGAGGAAAAATATTTTCTCAATACAAAGACGTACATGTATCTATATATATATATATATATAGAGAGAGAGAGAGAGAGAGAGAGAGAGAGAGAGAGAGAGAGGGGGGGGGGGGGGGGGGGGGGGGGGGATACAAAGTGCCCTTAGCACCTTCTTAAACATATATGTGGGATACAAGAGTTGTGCTGCTTAATCAATATTCAAGCAAACAATCCTCATAATGCAACAATTCTCTATGTGATTCAATTTTGAAAAACAGGGAGAAATGATGTGATTAAGCAATGAGACCCACGCTTGACAATGCAAATGTTTTCTGCACTTGAATCGGCACCTAGTGAATATGCATGTCCCCCAACCACCATAGGTGAACATAGTCTTTAATATGGGCAGTCATTGTGAGGAGCATACATAACCCCTTCATGTTGTTCTCGAGCTTGAAATACTCTTTACAATCTAGACGTATGAGGTCCTTCTCAACAAAATAGATCAAATACCTGAGTACTCATGGACGCTCTAGAGAGTAAGCCCTTACTTTCAATAGAGGATGTTTTACCGTCCCTACATTCCAATAGGGGAGTCAATTAGGTATGCATATAGCTTATCCTCAACACTATGGCAGGTCGGTGAGTCCATCAAGTGTGCTACCCCGCACCACCATAATAGGCTATAAACAACATTAAAAGCCTTAAGTTCATCCTCACGTCATGGCAGTCCTGATAGAACCTTAAGCCAAAAAACAACATTAACTCGGAAGGGGCAAGGGTAGCTTAATCACAGCTTTCCCAACCTTGGCTGTATTTGACCCATTAAACATTGTGAGTAACTCCCTAGAGGAGTATCCACCAAGATCAAGATTCCTCAGTGGGTTTAAGCCCCATTCCCTTTGCTATACACGTCTCACATTCTTAAAAGGCCCTTAGACATAGGTCGCCTTCTTAAAAGACCTTTAGTATAAGCCTCCTTCTTAAAAGGCCTTTAGTATAAGCCACCTTCTTGAAAGGCCTTCAGCATAAATTGCCTTCTCAAAAAGCCTTTCATATAAGTCGCCTTCTAACAAAGCCTTTTGTATAAGTCACCTTCTCAAAAGGCGTTTATGTATAAGTGGCCTTCTTAAGAGGCCTTTACTTAGAAGTTCCATCAAGCATTCTCACTCCTAATGTGATTGAGGCTATGAGTGTCTCTTCACACTATAGCTAAGACAACATGCCCCTTCACTTGCCAATCCATTTGGTGTGCAGTGCCCACACCATCCTTCATGGTCTATGGGTAGGTTAGCATCAAGCTCAACCTTCACAAATGACATTACGATACTGTATATAAAGCATGGCGATACTTAAGTTGGCCAATGCCAACATCGATCATAAGTTGCTCTTACCCTCACATTGAAGCATCTGCAATGAAGTGCTAAACAACCAACTTCATGTACTGCCAACTTCAAGAAGAATAAGTACAAAAAATAGTGGATACATATCATGTTAATAAAACCATATCTCCACCCCAAAAGTACACATATAGTATACATGCAGTTGGAAAAACAATCATACACCGCAAAATTTCAGTTTCACATACAATCACAAGAGATTACGATCAAACAACATATCTCATAGGCTCTCGGATGCTCATAAAATGCCCATAATGGAATGTCTCAAACTACATTCTTAAGCCATTCAATTTTTCTACTTGCAAACTTAGACTTTAAGATCAATTCCAAAATGTAGGCTTGAGAGGGGCATCCCAAGATAGAGCTCACTAATAACCCTAAACACATAGTCATTAGTAGAATAGTTCTCATCGATACATACACCCAATTGGTATCATAATATCTTTCTAACATAACAGGGAGTCTCTTACAACGTAAACCCAGTCCTTATTACTTCAATAGTACCTTAGCTATTTGATTAAAGCACTTCAATACTCATCATTTGAATCAACGTATAGAGGCCAGATCTACCATTAACATATGATATACCAGAATGAGTATTGTGTTATTCATCAATACATAACATTGTCAATCATCTTAGCATGTTCAGCCTATGACATAATATCACTCTTTCTTCTATTCGAGTGAACACTAAGGTCGCATAGCATGTCATCAAAATGACCAAACCCTCTAAGGATTTCCTCCACATAATCAAGAGTTAAACCTTACAAGTGTTCTAGTGATTTTCACACTAAGCTTCACATCTACCTCAATAGGTCTTTCATATTGAGCATAAACTTAAGAAAGACTTTGTAGTATTCACAATGTTCGCACTCATGCAAAAATTAAGCATATCATCAACATGATTATTCACACATTAAAGGGTCAACATAAATAAATTCATACGTGAGACAGTAAAATTATGATGCTATTTTCTAGGGGTTTGATAAAGACCGTACATGGGGTTTCAAACATATAAATTTTGTATTCCATTCAGGAACTTTAAAACCCCTTAGGCTGTTCCATAAGGTTTCTCCCTTAATATCATAATTCAAGAATTTGATTTTCTGTCAACCCCTAAGGAGACACACAAGCACCCACACATAATCGAGTCTGACTCGCTATCAATAAACTCTCTCGACATAGGTGCATTTATGGTTTCATAACCTCATCAAGGGTTATAGGTTTTTGTTGTACTAGCACCATGATTACCTAAAAATAAAGTGCTCATGCAGAAGGAGGAGACATAGCTGGGAAAACTTGCTTTAGCTAGAAACCCCAGACTTACAGGTGGTGGATATTTGGGACTTAACCTTTGCATATCAAGGTATTTCATCTAGCCTTTAAATTAGGATCTCTTCAAAGTAAGTATCAACCATAACTGGGTTTCCCCCACAACCTACTTCAGCGAAAAGATATTCACTTTCATCTTGTCCTTAAGCATTTTATTTTCCTCAAACTCTCTCTCGAGGAAAGTGGTATCACATTCATTGCCTTTACTTGACCTAATCCCTTTGATCTATATTTGAGAAACTTCTTGACAGCCTCATATTTGAACTTCAAAGGATATATCTTAGTAAATCTCGATTAGTCATTCACAACCAAGATATAGTACTTTTTTCCATCTATATTCATGGTGTTCTTAAAGGTCACCTAAGTTACTAAGAAAGAATTCAAGAGGGATATAAAATCTTTCAATTGAGGCCACGTTCCAACATTCGAGCCTAACAAGCCAAGGATCTAACAACTCATCAATATAATAGAAGTGCAAGACATTTTGTTCACTTTACCACGATTTGATATAGAGAATGACCGTTTCTTCACAAGTTCAAGTGTCTTTAGTTCAAATCCCTATTTGACCCTTCAAATGCATTATCATTTAGAAGAGCACTATGGACTTCCATCTAGTCCAACCGCATGTTATACTTTTTAATATTTCAAATGGTCCGTTTATCAAATATTTAGAGACAACAAAATTAGCGTTCCTTTGATATAAACGACTTATACTATTGGAAAATACATGGTCAATGAGTAATCAAAATAGGAACTCAAGATAAGCAAAGGAACTCAAAATGCTTAAACCAAGTTCAGGAAAGAAACTTACTGACCTAAAACTGAATTAATCTCAATAGGACTAACCTCAACCTAGAAGGGAGTTAATCAAAAGCTTTCACATAGCCAATCTTATGTTCAAAAATAGTTAGTCTCACGATAAACAAAAACAATCATAAGCTTGAGTAACACAAAACATAAGCTCTACTAGGCAAGTGAATAAAATGAATGGAGTAATTGAATAAAAAGCTTGAATAATGACAAAGGGTGGAGAAAGGGATGCGACCGAAACATTACCGTGCTGAGGAATAAACCTCTGCCCTAAGTCATTTATGCCTCCGCTCCGGTACAAACGAGATCTTTGGCACTCCAACTCCTAGGATTAGTATGGCACCCAAAACAGGAGTGTACTCTCGGGTGATGGGTTGGATGGGTTGTAGTACGCCCCAATTTGCTCAATAATAGAATAAGAACATGAACCAAAAATGATGAATTCTCAACCAAATTATCACTTGCGAAGACTATGTGGCTACCATGGTTGACCGTTACAATCGAGATTAATGGAAATGCCTTGGTAACATAACAAGTAAAGCTCTAGAAATGCAACCTCCGTCCATCCATCGAAAAAATCCTACTGTCGATTCAACACACTTTCAATAAAATGATCATCATCCCATATGAGTGTAAAGGTGAATTTTCGGACATCAGCGATGACAAAAAATGCTGGTGAATCGAACACACAAACACAGAGAGAGAGAGAGAGAGAGAGAGAGAGTGAGGGCTCCTTTGAGCATATTGACTATGTCTTGCAATCCATCAAATGCTCTATCACTATCATACTCGTAGTGTTCATGTGAGGAATATGAGGATAGGGCCAGGATATCACCTTTCTCAATCGCATAAAAAAGGGCAGTTCAGCTTCCACAATAAACTGGGTCTCAGGATCAAACATCTTCTCAAGAGAAACAAGCTAGGACACCATAATTCATAATGACTCAGGGTCCTTTGGGCCTAAGTACTTCAAGATTTCGAGCCTCCCGCCTTTGTAAGACCCCCACATGTTAATGATAGCTCCTTCAGAAGCATCTCGATTCCACATGCAGAAGAACACAACAAGGTGAGGGAGAGAAGAAAACACATGGTTACAGACGGTTAGGTCTCTAATTTTGTTGCATTAAAAAACGGTTGAAGAGCGCTGAAGCGAATGATCAAAGAGCAAGCTAAGCGGGACCTATAATAATATCTAAATGATATGTCACCCAAGAATAGCGTGAAGAGATAAATCAAGCCCTCTGACAAATAAAAAATAAAGAATTTGGTGAAAAGGGAGGACAATGCTAAATGCTACTGCGAAGCATGCATGGGAGCTCCAGAAAACGTGAGGGTTGAAATTTCATGGCGATGAATCAATTGTGATTGAGCACATTGCTTCAATGGATTACGGACTTGATAGATTTATTTTCCTATCTTGTGTTTGTTCGTTCCTATTCTTGGTTCACTCTGAGTCCTCTCCAAGTCCTGTCCAATGGTGGTTAAGACTTTTAGTTCTTGTTACTTTTGCCTATTCTTGCTAATAGTCTTGCTTTCTCTAACTAAGATGTTGTACTGCATTTGTCTCTTTTGATCCCTGTCTTTATATAGGTTGACTCAGGACTCATTTTCTAAGTTTCTTGTTTTATATGTTAGCTTGTTAACTCATAAACATGTTCGACATACATCTTTATTGAATCAAATTAATTGACATAAACAAATATAGGTCCCATGATTTTATGATAGCGTAGGCTATATATATATATATATATATAAACAAATTAGTAGCAGTGCGAAAGTTCATTTAGTCACATAAATCAACATGACTATAACTTGATTAAAGGGGTTGACCCAAGTCAAACACAAATTCAACCAAATTATTTACATAACTTAAGTATGTTTATCTAAACTATATAACATGGTTCAATGCAACCTTATAATGAGTGTTAATTTTGAACCTCTTTCCTTTTGGGGCCACATTTAGCACTCTTATTTGCTTATGTGGGTACAAGCTGGTTATTAGCCTGCAGTTACCTGCCATTAAGTTTTGCTTATAATGCTTGGCTAGTGATATTTACTGCTCTTGACCGTCCTAATACTTTGTTACTTGTTGCTCATGCTTCTTGGCTTCTATGTCCCCACGGCGACATGTTCCTCAGGTTGGGAGCCCTCGGAAACAACCTCTCTTTAAGGTAGCACCTAAAGACGGAAGGTTGTGTATATTAACCCCCTCCCCCCCCCAGACCCTGCGTATGCGGGAGCCTTTGTGGCACTGGGATTGTTGTTGTACTCGTTATTAGAGCATATATATTTCGCACTAGAGTTTTGTATTGCTTTTCCTATTATAGCCCTATAGTTATAGCAACTACAAGGGCATTGGCTGTAATTATTTCTTCTGGCCTTGCCTATATAAAGGCATCATTGTAACCCTTCTCATCATTCTACAATAGCTTTTACTCTTTAAATTGAAATGGTATCATAGCGTATTCTGATTTATTCTATCATTTAATTTTCTATTTTTTTTGTTTCCGCTGAATTTATTTAATCTATTGTGGTGGGTTCTTTTTTCTAATTTTTTTAACAGTGGCAACTAACCTATTCAATCCTACACTAGTGTTGTATCATAATCACCCTCCCCTCCCTAACCACTGGGACCCCTAGGCACCCATTGGAGGCCAACAATACCCATGTTGGTGCCTCAGTAGGAACCTAGGTGAATGCTTCGCATCCTGTGGTAGCTAACAGTCCCTTTGTTGGTGTCATCACCTACGGTGCTCATTTCCTTTAGTTGGTTGATGCTAGTATCACCATTCCGATGCTCCTCCACTAATTAGGAGGCCTAAAGTGAACTTTGCACTTACCCTAGGCATTTCCTCCTCCTCCTCTCTTCTCTCCCATTCAACATACCACCACCATGGGTTAGCCATGGCTTTTTTGGCCCATTGGTGGTGGCGTGCGCTGGCTGTGCCCCGCTTTGCTTCCTTTCTCATAGGTACCTTAAACACTAACTTTACATCATTAAATCAAATAAGCTATTATACATCAATCATCCCATATTTTACTTCCCCTTTCTAATATTACTAACATTGTCCCAATTAAACTTGAAACAACAACTGATTACCCTACTTGGTAGAAATAGTTTAACATGTTCTTACTTGAACATCGTCTACTACGGTTTATTAATGGTACATATCCCTATCCCTGCCCAAATTACACATACTGACGGATCAACCTAACCCAATCCTAATTATACAATGTGGGTACGCAAGGGTAAAAATCTCTGATCCTACATTGCCTCCACCCTTTCTTGCCCCTCATAAACGACATCACTTGCCACCCTACTTTAAAAGCCATGTGGGATGCCCTGGCTAAGAGCTTCCAGGATCACTCCTTGGGTAAGGACTTTGACCTTGGGACACAACTCACTACTTACCGCAAAGATGGAAAAACAATGGACGCTTATCTTTCTGAGTTTAAAATCAATTTAGCTACAATTGACTCACCTATTTCTGGTAGAGAATGCACACACTTTTTCCCTTAAAATTTACCTCCTAATTATGCTGCTTTTGCAACCTTTACACATCAAACATCAAAGCAATACACATAGGAAGAACTAAAAACGGCTCTGTTAAACAAAGGGGCTGCTTTAACTCGATACACAGGACTAAGATCATGCATTATGATGCAGCTACACCTTGGCTTTTGGCAGGTTACAGGGTGGATAGATCTTAACAGATTAGAGTTAGCCATATGGGTCGCTTGGCAGAATCGAGAGAGAGATGTGAAACAGAGAAAAAGACGCGGAAACCGGGGAAAGGGCATTAGGAATTCACATCAATTAGAAAATTTTAATTTAAATTAGTAAATTTAATTATTTATCTTTTATTTAGTCTTTTATTTTAGGTGAAATAGCTGCTCCATTTAAAGATGAGCATACAAATTGACGGATAAAAGCACATGGACAGCTAATATCACCGTTGATCTTTAGATAGAAATTTTATTTTGATTTTTATTATTTTGAGTGTAGCGAGGAAAGCTCCTCTATTTAAAGAGGGAGGGTAACTAGGGTTTAGTCATTCAATTTTCATAGATTTTATTCCTTTTTTATGTATTTTCTTCTATTCTCAGGGTGTAAGAATTAGGGTTAACTATTTCCCCTTTTTTTAATTATTTTCGCAATAAGAATTCAATGGAAGTTTGTTGAACCTTTTGTTTCTCTGAATTTTCGTACTTGTATTGCACCAATTAGTATAGGAGTTTACAAAATTTCCCATGAGGTACGCGGCCATCGGAAATGTTTACAAGAGACCATCAACGTCAGGTTGATAGGAGATTAGAGGAAATAGAGGAGATATTCTAGCATATCGAGTTGAGGGTAAAGCAAGCGGTTATCGGGCTTCATCATCGATGTCGAACTCGTACCCAATGTGAGGTTTATGAGACATACACAGGGGAAAGCTTCAACAACCACCACCGTCGATCATCCTCCACGACCACACCACCACCATCATCGTGAAACCCAGTGAGTCATCACTTTTGCACCTCCTCAACTCATGTACCAACATCACTACGGCCTTTTTGGCCTAACAACAAACACCACCACCGATCCACCAACAATAACGGATGATGAACCTCTTCATAACTTTTCTTCTCCATCAATCTTGGATGAGCCCATTTATGTTGAGGAGAAACTTGAGGATGGTGAAATCCAATACCTAATTCTATCATCACCAATATATCCACCAACACTAACCTTTCCCACCACCCATAAACCCTCACCGATCCAGCCACGTACGACACTGTTAGCTTCCCCAAAAACATCATCCATCCAAGCCCCATTATGAGTGCCAATTAGTAAAACCCCAGCTATGAGCACTTCAACACTTAAGCTGGGAGCTTTTGATTTTCCCAATGGCCATCTTCATCCACTAATAAGACTAATGGGTCGAATTCAAGGGCAAAAGCTTTCTAGCCCAAGGACGATGATGCAGCCCTGGTCGTGGTAGGACGAGTTATGACCCACGTCTTGGCGAGTCGGGTCAATAGTCCACATCTGGATGAGCTTGGCAAGTTCGCGCTTGGTAAGATGGATCCTGAGCATGAGGGGCCATTACTTAGCAGGAATAGCTAGAATGATTTCTTGGCAAATTCAATTATGAATTCTCTCCAACCCAAGGAGAATGTTGCAGCCGCACCTTAGCTTTCGGCGGGTTATGGGGCAGAGAGATCTTAACGGATTGGCATTAGGGAGACGTGTCGCATGGCGGAATCAGGAGAGATGCACGAAAGAGAGAGAAAGACACGGAAATGGGTGAACAGGAATTAGGAGTTCACATCAATTCGGAAAGCTAATTTAGATTAGTAAATGTAATTCTTTATCTTTTATTTTAGTCTTTTATTTTAGGTGAAATAGCTCTTCCATTTAAAGATGAGCATGTAGATAGCTAATATCCACCGTTAACCTTTAATAGAAATTTTATTTTAATTTTTATTATTTTGAGTCTAGGTAGGAAAGCTCCTCTATTAAAAGAGGGAGGCTAAATAGGGTTTAGCCATTCAATTTTCATACATTTTATTCCTTTATTTCCTCTTTCTTATTCTCAAGTTGTGAGAATCAAGAATAGACTCATTTTTCCCTTTGTTCTTAATTATTTTAGCGATAAGGATTTAAAGGAAGGCTGTTGAACCTTCTGCTTCCCTAAATTTTCTTATATGCACTGCGTCACATTATTTGCCATAGGACACGGAAACCCCGGCAACCACCAAGGTCAGGGCTGCCGGCGCCGCAACTGACCCAGTGGTTGCAGTGGATGGAATGCGTAACCTAGTAGTGTCCGTCAGATCGGTGGGTTCCCTTACTCCACTCCTCTCTCGATAAGACCTATAGGTGTGCCTATCTTTAACAACAATGCTAGGGTGCTTGGACCCAACTCCCAACTTTGTCAAATCTTCTCCAATACTGGCCATGCTACCCTAGCCTACTCTCACCAATTCGACAACAATTCCTTCCTCAAACCCATCCAATCCTTCACTGCTATGACTATTGGAGAACTGCATGACTACAATTGGTACTCTGACTTAGAAGCTTTGAACCACATGATGCCAATCTAGGTATCTTCACTAATCTTCTTCCTCATCATGGTCATAAATGTGTTCTTGTTGAAAATGGAGCTATATTTCTTATAACATATGTGGATTCAATCCCCACACACACCAAGCATCATTAAAATTGTCCAATGTCATGCTTGTACCAAACCTCACACATAACTTACACTTAATCAAAAATTGGGTTACGATAATAACTACGGAGTTAAATTTGACTCTAACCTTTTCTATATTAAGGACATAACTTCCACAAGTACCCAGTAATGGTCCACTTTATAGTTCCTCATCACACAAAATCGGACTAGTAGCACTCATCAAATTTGGAGAGTTGTGGCATCAAAGACTAGAACACTTAGGTAGTAATGTTCTTGAGACTTTATGTATGAAACGGTTTTTTCGTACTGTTAAATTTTTGAATAATATCAATCTTGTTGTTTAGGAAAATCTAGAAAACTTCTATTTGACTGTGTAATACTCAACACTACTTCTCCTTTACAATTGATACATGCTTTTTATTGAGGACTTTTCACGAATTACTTAGCTAAATTATATGCAATGGAAGTAGGAAGTTTTCGAAATATTCACTACCTTTAAAAACCTAGTTGAAAATTATTTTAACACAAAAATTAAAGTTTTTAAAAGCAATGGTGGAGGTGAATTCGATGCGGTCCCTTATTCTACTTGCTCCCACTAGTCCGCGATACCTGCGTCAAGTGAACACTCCCCTTGGCTCGCATAACACCCTCTGCTACCAATAGCTCTTTCATCAGCTCATGTAATGAATAATCTTTATTAATCATTGTGTAGTTCAGCCTGACCTGGGTGAAAGAGCCTGACAAAGAGCTGAGGATAATGTCTTACTGAGACTGACTATCAATCTTAGCACCTAGAATCTCCAACTCAGACAAGCACCCCATCATTTTCATGACGTGCTCTTGAACTGGGGACCCTTCTGACATCCTCATGTTGAAGAGCTTCCTTATCAGCTCTTGCCTAGCTGCCCCATCTTGACCACCAAACATTTCCTTTAAATGTTTGATCATCTCAGCTGTTGTTTCCATCTCAAGCATCGGATGCTTAAGTACATTGGTCACGGAGGCCAAAATGTAGCATCTGGCTAACTCATTAGCCTTATTCCAGCATCCATAATGCTCTTTGATAACAGCTGCAGAATTATTAGCGGGCACCGTAGGTCGAGCTTCAGTGTGAACAAACTTATGACCCTCATGTATTAATACTATGTCCAGGTTCATTTACAAGGTGAAGTAATTTGGTCAAGTTAAGGCATTATCTTTCAGAATTGAGTGAAGTGCACCAGTCACAGCCATTTCAAAAACACTGTAAGTGCAAACAATCATGTAACTAATTTGTATGAGTCATATATAATGCAGTGACATATATTCTTTCAATTTAGCATACACAATAAGTCAGATATCCACCAAACTGTGCTATCATGCACATAATGATGGCCCAAACACACCACTCTTTACTCCCCGACAGCGGGGTCGCACGAAGCTAGTTCAGGTGAGAACTATTATCAATTAACCTATTTTTTTGTAACTCTTACTAAACATGATAAACTCACCACTTTACCGTAGTCTCTAACATGACACAACAGAGCTCCTCGGGGAGGCTAATGCATCACGCTAGTCAAGTGTAAACCATTACCTAAACCTCCATACAAATACACGGAATACTCCACGGCAGCATAGCCGCATTGCTTCTTTGCACTTTGGTTTATCCTAAAAGAAGTCTAACCCTGTAATATGCAAACTGACATCCACCACAGGGAGGTCTATCTATCTACTATACTGCTAGACCGCTAATGGAGACCGTGAGGCTACAACAATTGAAACTTCGCTCCCACTTAATTTTTATACCAGTGGTTTTTAATTAACTTGTATTTACAACCTAGATTATCTCATAATCCCCTTTAGAATCTTATTCTAAAATTAACCAAAATTAATTAATTTATTTATTTAAAAATACTATCGTTTTATAATATAGATTATCTCATAATCTTGCATTAGAATCTCATTCTAAAATCCAATCAATAAAATTAATTAATTAATTTTAATTAAAATAATACCAACATTTAATTTAGATTATCACATAATCTACTTTTAAAATTCTGATTCCAAAATTAAAATAAAAATAATTTTATTTAAAATCAAGCGATTTTGTGCTTAGACTATCCCATAGTCTATTTTTAGATTCTTATTCTAAAATCTAATTAATAAAATTTAACTTTCATTGTAAAAAATAAAGTTAACTTAGACTATCATATAGTCTATTTCAGAATCTTTTTCTAAAATAATTTTAAATAACTTTTATTTAAAGTACACTGATTTACAAATTAGATTATCATATAATCTAATTTAGAACTAATTCTAAAAAAAATTAATTAATAAAATAGTTAATCTATAATTATTATGTAAATCAGTACTGACGTCTAAACATCCCAAAAATAATAAAAAATTTTAATTTAACTACTAACGTCAACTCTGACGTCTGACAAAAAAAATTTTAATTAAAATTTAAAATTAAAATATTTAATTTTAAAATAAATTGAATCTAATTTTATTAGATTAATTTTATCTGATTTCATAAAATTAATTGAATCTAATCTCATTAGATCAAATTTATCCTATTTCATAAAAATTTAAATCTAATCCTATTAGATCAATTTTATCCATTATTATTAAAAATATTTGAATCTAATCTTATTAGATCAATTTTGTCTGATTTCAGAAATCAAACTGAGAACGTACAATCTCATTATACGAACAACATAATCACAAATTTATAGGTTATTCCGAATTAACGATTAATTTTTTAACGATTTAAATCGTCACTAAAAACAACCTAGTTAACTATTAAATCTTTTAACTGATTCAAACAATTTAAATCGATACTTTAAATAATCTAGTTAACTATTAACTCTTTTAACTGATTTAAACAATTTAAATCGATACTTTAAAATATTCTAATTAACAATTAAATACTTTAATGATTTAAACAATTTAAATCACTAATTCAAACAGTCATCTGAATTAACTATTAATTCTTTATTGATTTAAACAATATAAATTGAACCGTCAAATTAAACTCACTTTTCTTCTTAATAAAATCTCTATTTTATTAAATCGCCAATTTATTTATTTCAATCTTTTTATACCTAGTCATGTATATTATGAATGTAATCAAAGGCTGGCTCTGATACCAATTATTGGGAAAAGATATGAATTTTATTGGAAAAATAAACTCTGATGCCGACTATTAGGTTCACAGTTTTCAATTATGGTCACAATAATAGCCATATATTAGAGCACTTAGTATAGGAGACTCTTCTCTCTACCTAAGCCCCCAGTAGGAGAGTCACGCTTCGCGACACCTCACGTGCGAGAGTTCCCGGGAATAGGTTTATCCCTGTAAAACCTTTGCCCTAATACCGGGTGTTGGGATGAATTTCAAAAATTCTTCCCAATTTTATAAAGTTAACGCAGTGGAACAGGTTTAGAATTCATAACTCTAAACCTATGGACAATTTAAAATTTCTAATTTTAAATCCACTGACTTAAATTCATAATTTAAATCAATAGATCTAAATTCTTAATTTAGATCTACAGGCCTTTTACTCTAATACATTCATAACAATACATAAACTTAAACGGGCATAATAGCTAATATTATAAATAAATAAAAAAGCGAAAACTAAAAGAAGAAGGAAAGAAGAACATACCCACAATTGCTCCAATTATAAAGAATATCAAGAAAATCGAGGCCCCCACGATCTTCTACGCAATGACCTCAAACTGCCCGGAGGGTGAGCTCCGAAAAATATTAAGCTGAGGAAAGAAAATTTTCAACGGAAAATTTTCTCTCCAATTAGGTCTCCGAAACTATTTCTAGAAACCCAAAATAATTTGTGTTTTATTGAATACCAAACTAACGAAATAGGTGCCTCTATTTATAGTAGATGACTAGAGCGTAAAAATAGCAGATTTTTGATGTGTGATTCGCTGTTGTAATTCAAAACGCAGCGTTTCATAACAAAATCTAAGCAAAACGCGTCATTTTGATCCCAGGCCAAATCGCGCCTTTTGGTATTGAGCGTGACACGTGGTAGCTTCTGATTCGTCCCCGAACGGGGACGCGGATACCCCCTTGGGACGTGTCGCGCGCTGGTTCGTCAGATCTGAAGCACACGGATCGCGAGCCTTGTGCGATTTTCGTCCTTTTTTTCCCCACATAAAAAAAAAAAATTATCTTATGAATTTTAATTTTTAAAAGTATTTTATTTTATAATTTTTAATTTTTATTCATCTCGTGAATAATGCTTGGCAAAATTAATTTACCCATCTCATGGATAAATAATTAATCCCATAAAATCTTAATATTTTTTTATGGCAATAAATACAGAGGCTTGCGCAGGGACCTTAGGGACAATTTAAATCTAGCTCCAAATGGGTTAAATTAATCATCTCATGAAATAAGTTAATTACCATTTAATGAGATTTAATTCCACTAAATAAATCTCACTGCACTCCAGACTTAAATTATTTATTCGATATCTCCCTAATAGACTATATTGGTGACAATAACCCCTCCACTAGATGTCCATAACAAAGGATAACTATAATTATTACCATTATCCTTCTCATAGCTTCTCCATTAGTTGCTGACTTGCCCTTCACTGAATAATTCATTTATACTTAAATATATTCATAGTATAAATTCCAAATGTCAAACACTTGGAATACTTACGCCAAAGTTTTCGAAATATTCAAATACTTGCAAATCAACTAAGGGGACATCTGTATCTCATAAGAGACTGTAGGTTCCTGATTGAATATCTGATCCTTGTCACACTTCACGGCCCTACCCAGTGTATGTGGGATTTCAATCATTTATTTTGACCTTACTTATAGTACACCAAACTCACTAACGCTCCATGCACAAGTTCAGAATACCCTCAGGATTTAGAGTCATCATTCAAACAGTACAATATGAATCACTCATCTCCGATAGTAGTCTGGAAATAAGTAATCCACATGGTCCATCTCAGTGTGTCAATCTTATTAAACACACTAACCTAACACTTTTAGATCTCCATCCACATGGCCAAGACAAGTCATCTAAAGTGTCACGTTATAATATTAACATACAACTGGTCCAAACTTGTCTTCGACTACGAGTCTTTCAAACAACAATCCATACCATTTGTTCTAAGTCTATCTGTGGCTTATTCTCATAAACCACTTATAACAAACATGTAAATAGTAGTCTGGGGACTACACCCATCTTATGGATGTTTCCAAAAAGAAAATCACATGCAATATAAATGTTTGCTTACACAAATTTAACTAGGAAACGACTGGGACTTCAATCTTATTTATTAATTAAAATAATATATCCAGAATAAATTTGGATTTCAGGACGCTGTTCCTAACACATAAAAGCACCACTACCATCAAGAGCACACCTATCTCTAAATAAAGAGGAGCCTCTTGATGACCCCACTGATTATAGGAGTTCTGTTAGGGCCCTCCAATATTTGACCATGACCCGATTGAACATATGCTATGTAGCGAACTTGGTCTCCTAGTTCATGCTTGCCCCTGGACTCTTCATTGGCAGGTTTTCAAAAACATTCTCCAATATCTCAAAAACACTACTCGACCACGGCTTGTCCATCACCTTGGCCTCCCTGACTACTTTAGTTGCCTTTGCGAACGCCTATTAGGGCAGATGCCCAAACATCCGAAGATCTACAACCAGATACGTCATATACTTTGGACCCAACCTCATCTCTTGGAAGGCAAAGAAGAAGCCAATTGTCTCAAAATCCACCACCAAGTCTTAATATTGAGCAGTTACCCAGTCTGTTGCTAAAAGCTACTTCTTCAAATATGTGATGAGAGACCTCTGGCTACTCCACCCAGGTCCAGTCACAGTCTACAACAACAACATATCTACCACCAATCTTGCCCCCAACCTAGTTTACAATGAGTTTTCGAATAAGCAGAGGGATTCGAAAATCCTCCAAACGTAGAGAATGCAGGGCTTTGAAGCCAAATAGCATATCTTGGGCTAATTCGAAGAACTTCACTCAGGTTTTGAGCTATTGCACTTTTGAATCCTCTTCTCGTGCCTAAAAGCAAACACGTTGATGTTGATGTTGACTTTCAATATATTTGGGAAATAAGTACTCAAAGTAGATCTCCAAATTCTACACACCAGACACAATGCAAGTCGCTTAATCATCACAAAAGGGCTCTTCGCTAACAGATTCCTTAAAAACAAGAACAACCTTCACATCACTTCACCCCGTTCAACTTGAGGGGGCCTATTAAAACTTATATCTAGCACTAGGGTTTTGTATTTCTTTTCTTGAGTTATAGTAACTCTAAAGGCATTGGTTGTAATTATTCCTTCTAGCCTTTCCTATATAAAGGCATCATTGTAACCCTTCTCATCATTACATAATAGCTTTTCTCTTTATATGCACCCCCATCAAGTTTTGGTCCAGATTTGATCTTTGCTAGTCTTGACAACGAAGAATCATCTTGTCAGTTAAGTGTTAAAGACTTGGCCCATTGATTAGAATCAACAAGTCAAGGTTTGTATGGGTGCTCGAACTAGAAAGAAACATAAATATCAGAAGGTGTTTGGCCAACTTAAGTTTGTTGACTTACAGTTGAACCTTATCAAAAATCAAAGAGGCAAAGAGAAGGGTGAAAAGAAACCCAAACTTTTTCCCCCATATCTTTTTAGGGACATGATTCTAGAGGAGGATGTGCAAGATGAGCCTAGGTTATAGGGATTTGATGAGGCCGAGTTGGTAGCAATTAGAAAAACTTTGTGATATTTGTTCTGTATTGGGGGATTAAGGTATTATTAGAAAACGGACACTATTGATCTCAAGCCCTATCTGGAGGGAGGATAATATTAGTTAAGTGTTTTGGTGTGTTTCTCTGTCTCTTTCTTTGTTTCTCTTTGTTTAAAACTCACCTATATTAGGAGATATAAGGGGTCTATTTATGGGCAACACGTTGGAGTTGAGGTACTTGGGTAATTATCATTTTAAGGGCATTTCAGATATGGTAGCTTGATAGGTGGAAACTTTAAGAGAATGTTGTGCATGTTTCAGAAGGAATGGCCTTATCCTTCCTTGGAACTTTACTGAAAATTAGAACTTTGGCTACTCAAAATCTTTGGGGCCGAGATATCGGATGGAGTCAAGTATGGAGAAAAGATAAATTGTGTTATAAGTGTCATAAAAAGTATTTTACCTTTGAAAGAAGATATCGATATTTCACCCTTTTTGAGTTATCATAATCCACAGTGTCTTGGGAGTTTCCCTAGCATGGGGATCCATTATGCTCTTTTGACTTTTCTAATAAAGGTATGATGGAATCCCAAAGAAGATTATTAGGTCAATTGATTTGATTGACAAACGAGATCAAAGGATAACTATTGTAGGTTAGTAGGTAGGAAACAAGTGATGAGCGTTGCTCTCTATCCTAGGCGTGTCGCTCCCTTTTTTTTTTATTTAATTTTTTTGGCTCATTATTTTGTTTGAAATTGATATGTTGGTTTTATTTCTCCTTCCATCTTAGGCTCTGGAAGTTGCAATCCTTATGTAGAGGAAGCTTTTGGAGCTTATGAAGCACGTTTGTTTTCGAAGTGTGTCTGCTTTCATGGATTTGTTGAGGATGTGATCATATCTTCTTATTATTTAGTTTGGTGATTATTTGACTATTTTCCTTTTTTGTTGTTATATTTAGGCTTAGTGGTTTTAGAATTTTTATTATTCTTCACTTCTTGAGTATTTATATTCTAGTGAATCATTTTTTTTTTTTTTGAATAATTAGCGACGTTAAACTCGCGAACAAAATTTGGTGTCTAAAACAAAAAACTCGAAGAGCACTAACAAAGTGTGAAAAAGGAAAAATAACAAGAAAACCTGCAAAAATAAGAGAAATATGCGCAACCCACATAACCACTTCTAAAACAGCCAAAAGATCACACAACAAAGCAAAAGAAAAATACACCAGAAGAAAATCGATCTCCTACCTGCTGCACCGAAGACCAAAGAAAAAACAATAGCCCAAAGCAACCTGAGATAGACCAACAAAGCCCCACCATTAAAAGCACCAAAGACGAATGCCCACAAGCAAGACAACAACCAAACTACAAAAGACTGCAACAGAACAAGAAAGAATCTCGCTAGCAGGCACCAACCAAGCAGCCAAAATCATGCAATTGTAGACAACCTAGACACGATATATTCATCCTCTTCATGAATCAAGTCTTGAAGGAACTCTAGAGGAAAGTGTTTGGCTTTCTCGTCACACTTTTTCCTAACTCTTCAACAAGAATTTAGCAGCAAATTTATAAATTTAAACTGTCTGAAAATCTCTTGATTCTTCTATTTCTTTCCAAATTTACAACTCCTACCAACCTTGACTTGCTTGCCATATCATTACCACTTAGCCGGACTCATTTTAACTTGTTTCATTTGTGCATTTTGGTCGCTTTTGAATTTTTGTGTTATTCTTTTTTTCCTTCTATTTTGAATTATGGTCTCTTAACATGTTATATTTATTATCAAATTATCATTTAGGAGGAAATTTTACAACAATTAATCTAAAAATAATCCAACTATATGTCAATATACCAAAAAATCCATCTCTATTTTTCAATAAAAAATAACCCAACTCTAATTTTTCTACCAAAAAAACAAAACACAACTCTAACTTTTCTACCAAAAATTAATGCAACTCTATTTTTTAACCAAAAAATAATCCAATTCTAACTTTTCTACCAAAAAAAAACCTAACTCTAACTTTTCTATCAAAAAATAACCAAAATCTAAAATTAATTTAAAAAATACTGAATTGGAGGCTAAGCATGGCATGTGGTATGACACTCCGACAGTATATTTTTCTTCTATTTATTTTTGGTTTGACTTGATTTCTTTTCCCATCTAACCAAACTAAAAATGCGGTTTTTTTTTTCCGATAATTGAATATAATCACACAACAAAACAATATTCCAGGGCACGCAAAATAACAAAGGCATACAACCAGAGAACTGAGGCTGCAAATGAGCCAAGTAAAGCTGAGCCGAATCATGGCTTGCTCGGCTTAGCTTGTTTATTAAATGAGACCAGCTCGGTATTGCTGTCATTTAGGCTTGATTATTTGACGAGTTGGTTCGTTGAGTTTTGCCGACTCATTATGCTCATCTACAAGACTCTTTAAGCTTATTTATTAGTCTTGTTATACTCATTTATAATTATTGTTACTTGAATTTTCAGAAAATGGCGACAAAATAAATCATGTATGGAAATTGGAAATAAAAAATTGCATACATGTAACTCAATTCTGCAATGTAGACAAGCAAGCCAATATTCGAGCCGGCTCATGAGCTCATAAACGAGCTAGCTCGTGAGCCTTATGAGCTGGCTCGTGACACTTTCGAGCCGAGTATTCCTCGATTTGATTTGACTCGTTTATTTAAATGAGCCGCCCTTAAATGAGTAGAGCAGGTTCTCGAGTCGGCTTAGACGAACCCAAGCAGAGTCCTTAACGAGCTGAGTCAAACTGGATCGGAAGCTGGCTTGGCTCATATGCAGCCCTACAAAGAACAAGTCAAACCAAAATTACGTAGAAGAAAAATATATTGTCGGAGTATCATACCATGCACTAGAATTCAATATTTTCTAAATCAAATTTTTAGAGTTAGGTTATTTTTCAATTAATTTTAAAGTTGGGTTATTTTTTTAGGTAGAAAAGTTAGAGTTAGGTTATTTTTTGTAAAAAATTAAAATTAGTTATTTTTAGTTAAAAAATATAGTAGAATTATATTTTAAAATATTGATATATAGTTAAATTACTTTCTGATTAATTGTTGAAAATTTTAAGAGTTGTATCTCTGTTTTTCCGCGTTCACGCAATTACTGTCGCTTTCCTTACCTTCTAAGCCTTTCACCCAATTTGACCCTTTATCATCGATGGCCAGTGTCCCACTTTTCGTCGACTTCTACCTTATTTTATTTTTACTTTTATTCATAGATAAATAAAATAAAATAATGGAATGAGAATACCTCGTTTTAATATAAGCAAATTTATAACTTACCTATCTTTATTTGATATTTTTTTCTTTATCAAATACATCATATTCTTAATATTTTATACATTTTTCTATCTTAATTCTAACTCTTTTTTTTTTTTATAAGAAAATCTTATGCCATATTTTGCACATAATTGGAGCCCGAGCTAGATTTGATCTCCATAATTTCAATTATACTATTTAGTTTGTCCGTCAGAAATTGAATTATGATTTCATTAACTAATTTATAAGATTGAACATTAACCAAAAATAATACATTCTAATTGTGTAACGAAAAAAAGAAACTGTAATTGCTAAATCAAGTTACCCAGCACTCTAAAAGACCAATTTGAATAACTCAAAACCCAACATGATGTCAGCACGACTTAAATTTGACCAGAAACTCGAAAGACTTGAATATAAAATGACCTAACTCAACTTAAACCCAGTACGATTTTAAACAAAGTTTCGAATGACCCAACACAATTGACACAAGACCCAAGATGACTCAAATCTAAAAATAACCAGACCCAGCTTGAATGTGGCCTGACAAAGGTAGGATGACTTAAGCCCAAAATGGTCCAACTCAGCTTATTTTTGGCCACAATTTAACCTAACCTGAGATAATGTGAACTTTTAATATGATGCAGTCTAATTGATCCAAAACTAGGGTGACTTCAACTCAACATAACCTGAATCAACTCGAAAGCGGCCTATGCCAACCCAATTAGACCAAAATATGAGATGATTCAAATACTAGTTGATCCGGCCTGACTAATTATTAACTTGAGTGGGTTTAAAACTCAAGATAATTTGAACTGGAGTGATTCAGTCCAACCAAAACAAGAACCTAACTAGTCCAAAACTCAAAATACTCCTACCCGATTAACCCAAAATCCCTAATTACTAGAATTGTTACATAATTGTTATTTCAACCTCTAATTTTTTTTTATTAAATAAATAGTGAAATTTCAATTTGATTTTAATTTGTTACTCCTTTAGAATAGAAATTGAAATTATAATTCAACAATCCTTTTAATTTTACATGCTAAAATGGAAAAACAATAACTTACACAAAAATTTACTTTTACAATATAAAAAGCACATCATTATTATAGAAAAAAAATTATCATTATCAGAAAAATAATATAATTTATACAAATTAAAGACTATAAAATTATTTTTAAAATAATAATTTTATTTTAATATTAATAATTTTGTTCTAAACATAATATTACCACGTAAAAAAACTTATAAAGAAACAATAATATGGAACGTGCACCAGACACTTCCGAGTCCTTGCTAGCTTTTGTCTACCTGGAATCCACATCTTCTTTCTCTCTCTACTCACCTTCTTACTCTCACTCACTCTCTCTCTTCTCTCTCAATTGCTATATATATATATATATATATATATATATATTTTTTTTTTTTTTTTTTTTTTAAAGATGGTAAAGATATGGGGAGGGGCAGGGGATAAACCCCTTAAAGTCCTCAATAAAAAGGACACCACTTTGAGCTTCGTGGGATTCGATCCCTGGGTCAGATCGTTGGCACCCGTCGATCACGACCACTAAGCTATATCCCTAAGGGACTCTCTCAATTGCTATATATATCACACACAAGTGTCTTCCATTTTGCGCTGTATCTCATTCTCGACAAAAGAAACCAGAAAAGAAAAATGGACAATTTGATAGGCTGCATTTTGATGCTTTTGCTCTCCTTTGCAACTGCCTGTGACCGCTGTGTTCACCATTCTAATGCTGCTTATTTCTCCTCTGCTTCCTCTCTTTCTTGTATGTCCCTTTTTCCTGCTCTCTTTCTTCACCGGCACTTTAAATTTTAGGAATTCAAAGCAAATTCAATTAATAAATTCCTTTTACAAACTGGAATTTCAACAAGTACACGTCGAATAATTGATTTTTTCATTTATAGTTATATATTGTAAGCATATGTTTTGTAACCTATCGTATATTAAACAATCATTTCTCCAATTATAAACGGTGGTATGAAGTTGAAACAAATCAATAAAGAGACCCTTCACGTATTAATAATGATTTTATACTTAGATATGTCTTTTCACATAAATGTCTATTTGAATTGATGTGTTACATGCACACTTATTTGTAAAAGTTACATTGATATTAAAAATGTGGATTACTGGAATTCATATTGAGAGACTTCTTGATTAAGAAAACTTATACTGATATTAACATCTCTTCCCAGAATGATATCAACATCTCTTCGCAGGTGTCTCAATTTCCGCTTAGAGTGTTTTTTTTTTTTAACACCCATTTGATTCTTGATTAATTTCATTGCAGTCCATATGATTTTCCATTGAAAAAAGGCCAAATTTACAACAACCCATATGATTTTCCATTGAAAAAGAGCGAAATTGACCCCAACCCTTATGATTTTCCATTGAAAAAAACCCAAATTGACACCAGCCCATATGATTTTCCATTGAAGAAAGTCCAAATTGACAACAACCCAGTTGAACTTTTAGTAAAAAAATAAGAGGGTAACAACAAATTTGTGAATTGGATGCAGCTGGAGCATGTGGGTATGGCTCCTTAGCTTTGAACTTCAATGGTGGTCATCTTGCAGCTGCTGCCTCTTCTAATTTCAAGGATGGTGCTGGCTGTGGCGCTTGCTTTCAGGTCCCCCAACTTCACAATCATACCATTTTCAACTTAATTTCATTTTGAATTATTATTATTCTTATCAGTATTATTTATAATATCTGAATTAATTATCTTAAATTGGGGATTTTTCTATAATTTGTTTTTTTATCAAGCAACCATTTTATCCAAATATGCAAGGCTATTAGCTAGAGGTGGCCACGAACTGGCCCGGAAATACCCGGGCTGGCCCAACCCAGTCACCCAAGTGGGCCGGCCTACGGGCCCTTTTTTTTTTGGGGGAGGGGCGGGAGGAGGCCCGGGCTAGGCTTGGCCCGGCCCGGCCCGGCCCGTTAGGGCACCATAGTATTTTTGTAACAGTTATAATTGTATATTTTAACAAGTTATAATATATTTTATTTTATAAAATATATTTGTAATTTTATAAGACACTATTATATGGTTATAGTTATACTTTTTAACAAGTTATTATATTTTATTTTATAAAATATATTTATAATTTTATAGGGCATTATTATGATTGTATATTATATTATTTATTAATAAATTATAATTATTTTTTGATCAAAATAATATAAAATATATTTTTATAAAATTTGGGGCCGAGGGGGGGGGGGGGGGGGGGGGGGGGGGGGGGGATGCCAGGCTTGGCCTGGATCGGCCCGGTCCGAGCTCCCTTGGCTAGATGCAAGCACAAGCTTTACACGGCCTCCGCCAGACGGGCCAAGCCAGATCCAGCCCTATGGCTAGCATGGGCCCTCGAGCTGGGCCTTGAGCCAGCCCAGGCACAGCCCATAGTCACCTCTACTATTAGCCTAATGAAGTGCATGCTTTTATATGTCCTTGCTCTATTGTTGTGCTAAAATTATGATATTATTAACAGTGAGATACATTCAAGATTTTAACTTGGAATCTCTTTGATTGAATAGGCAATAACAATAATGGAACAAAACAATAAGCAACCAACACCACAACAATAACAAATATAATCAAATAAGCATACATATAAGCCTGTGAGCGCTAGTACTATCATAGTTGTACTACTTTCTCTTAAACAGCTATATTGGTTTCCCCTATGCTAGCCCTCCACTCCACTATGTCTAGGGCCATCTCCTCATTTAGGTTGAGATAGGTAAGGTCACGTCAATTCGCCTGCATCTAACTCTTCTTTGACCTGCTTCTCCCACTCCTCCCTTATGTAGTATGGAGTTGTTCACATCTCCTAATAGGGGATGTGGTTGGTCTCCTCCTAACCTGCCTAAACCACCACAAACGTTGCTCCCTCAACTTATCGTCAATTAGGGCCACGCCCAATTTGCTTCTTCTAAAGTCATTTTTGATCTTATCCTTCCTTGTTCACGCATCCACTGCAACATCCTCATGTTCCCCACCTTTAACTTCTACATATGATGTCGTTTGACTGGCCAACACTCCGTACCTTATGACATAGCCAACCTCACTATCGTCTTGTACTATTCCCTTTAACCTTAGCGGGAACTTTCTATCGCATAGTACCGCATAGGGCAACCTCCATTTATGCTGGCCTACTTTAATCTAGTTGTTGATTTCCTCTTCAACTTCACTATCTTGTTGCACGATGGAACCTAGATATTTAAAAGTCTTTTTTCGGTATGCACTCTGATCTAATCTTGATGTCTTATATACTTGGCGTGGTTGAGGTGCAGAACTTGAGTTCCATATACTCCGTCTTAAATCTACTGAGTCATAAACCTTTTGATTCCAAGGCCATTCTCCAAAGTTCTAGCTTCTCATTTACCTCTTCTCTAGATTTCCCCATCAAAACTATATCATCCACGGGAATCATGCACCAAGGCACATCGATGTGCCTAGTGAGCTCATCCATAACCAGAATAAACAAAAAAGGGGCTTAAAGCTAATCCTCAGTGTATCCCAACTGTAATGAGGAAAGCGTTTGTCTCCCATTCCTCTATACGCACATTAGTTAGTGCATCCTTGTACATGTCTTTAATGGCTCGAATATAATACTGGGTTCGCCTTTCTTCTTCAAAAGCCTGCATATGACCTCTCGCGGTACTCTATCATATACCTTCTCCAAATTAATAAAGATCATATGCAGATCCTTTTGTTTATCGCTGCAGTACTCTGTCGTCCGTCTTAAGAGGTGGATGGCTTCTATTGTCGATCTAGAAGGCATAAATTTAAATTGGTTCTCTAACACCTATGTTTGTTGTCATAGTCATCTTTATATGACTCGCTTCCATAGCTTTAGAGTATGGCTCATTAGTTTGATTCCTCCCTAGTTGGCACAACTCTGGATATTGCCTTTATTCTTGTAGATTGGAATTAATATGCTTTTCCTCCACTCACCAGGCATCTTCTTACCTTGAAGAATTTGGTTGATAGTTTGGTCAACCAACCGATGTCCTTCTGTCCGAAGCATTTCTAAGCCGCAAAGGGTATTCCATTTGGATCAACTGCTTTACCCTTCCCATCTTGTTCAAGGCATCCCTAACTTCATCAGGTCTAATGCGCCTGCAATAGCAATTGTTCTGATGCTCCTTAGATGTTTGTAGCTTTCCTAGGGATATATCTCTATCCCCTTGTTCGTTAAACAAATCATGTAAGTAGGCTTTCCACCTAGCTTTAATTATTGCTCGTCCACAAGCACCTGTGCATTGTCCCTCTTTATGCACTGTACTTGATCCAGGTCCCTAGTCCTCCTCTTTCTCGCTTTTGCGATTTTATATAGGTCCCTAGCTCCTCCCCTGTGTCCAACTGTTTGTAAAAATCCTCATATGCTTTGGATTATGCTTCTGTAACTACTATATTTGCTTCTTTCTTGGCCTTTCTGTACTGTTGTTTCATGTCCTCATCTCCACTTCCATCCCACTCCTTGACACACTCTCGCTTGGCCTTAATCTTCTCTTGGACCTCCCTGCACCACCACCAAGACTCTTTGTGGTATGGTGCCCCACCTTTTGACGCACTTAGGATTTCACGTGCCAAACCTATGATCTTTTGGGGCAGTTAGTTCCAAATGTGTTTTATATCCCCCTTCAAATCCCAACTAAACTCATACTCTGCTCTTTCCTTAAAGGGTTGATACTTGTCCCCCCTTTAAGTCCCTCCAACATGTGCGTGGCTGTGCTGCTTCCCTAGTTCTCTTGGCCCTTGTCTTGGCCTTAACAGCAGCACACAATACTCTGCGCTATGTAGATAGGTCTTTCCCAGAGTTAATTTTGCAATCCTTGCAATCTTTTTGAGCCCTCTTCCTTAGTAATATGTAGTTAATTTGAGTCCTTGCTCCCCTGCTTTGATTCGTGATGATGTGCTCATCACATTTTCTGAAGAAGGTGTTGGCAACCGTTGAATCATAAGTGGTGACACAGTCTAAGAGAGCTTTATCCCCAGCATTTCTGGTTTCAAAACCAAAGCCTCCATGGTGGGATGCATAGTTGTCTTTGGTCGCTCCCACATGCCTATTAAAGTCACCACCAATCACTACTTCTTCGCTCTGGGGTATACCTTGCATCATTAAGTCTAAGTCCTCCCAGAATGTAGCCTTCTCCTACTTTGTTAACTCAGTCTTTGTTGCATAAGCATAACGTTCATTATCTCCCTATCTAAAACCAACTTAATGCCGATGATCCTATTGCTAATTCTAGTCACTCCCACTTCTTTGTCCTTAAGGTCACTATCCACAATAATACTCACTCCATTCCTTCTTTCTGGCTTTTCCTGCATACCATAATTTATATCCTAGCACATCACTAACTTTCGTGCCCACCCATTTATTCTCTTAAAGGCAAAGGATACTGATCTTTCTCTTCATCATCATTTGGGCCACTTAAAACTCTTCTTTGTTAATGTGCCGATATTTAATGTCCTAAATCGCAGGCTTGCCTCAATGAGTCGACTCGCTGTCCCCATCCCCAGCCCCGTTGAAGATCGCTTCAGGTTTTGAGCTCCATAACTAAAAGACTTCATCAACTAAATGTCAACAATTACAAGTAAGCAAGCACACAATCACAGAACAGGGGCATAGTTGACATAGCAATAACAACAACAATCAAAATCGTGAAGTTCAAAAGTAGAAAGGAGAAATCAAATAATATCGAACAACCTAGCACAAAATCACGCAAAGGAGAGATCTAACTTGGGATTGGTTGGCTGCGAGCCGTGGAGTGAGGCTATAGCGGTTGCGGTGTTGGGTGAGGGTCAAGGTTGGGGTTAGGTTTGGGGTTTATAGGGCTACGGTTGGCTGGTTAATGGGTTAAGGTTAGGTTTTTTGGTTAGTTTTGAGGGTTTCTAGGGTTTCAAAAGATGAGGTTGAGGGTGAGGGAGAGGGTGGCGGTGGTGGGGTCCTGTGGTAGCTTCAGTTAAGGTTAGGGTTACGGTTATGGTTAGATAGGTGGTGATAGAGGTTCTCGTCTTCCGATGATGGGGCTCCGACATCGTAGGGGTGGCCATCGTGGTGGTTGTCTTTGGCGAGCAGGCTGACGCGGGGAGGAGGGGGGGGGGGGGGGGGGGGGGGGGAGAAAGATGGGTTGGGGGGTACGAACATAAGAGAAGGAATGCTAGAGAGAGAAAGTAGTTATATAACACAAGATGGGATAATGTTAATGTTAAGATAATTTGTTATTTTAGTCTTTCCCTTTTTGACATCCCTCCAAAACTTGGGGCTTTTCTTTTTTTTTTTTTTTTTCAATAAGAAATTTGGGGCTTCTTAATAGTTAGAGTTGGCAAAATGTGACCTAACCCAATGATCCGACCCATTTGACCTGCTACCCGATACGACCCTAACCTGAATAGTATAAAATTTATTGGAACCCAAACCCGAAAATGAACTGACCCGAACTTGACCTTAACCTAGCTGACCAAAACGCGAAATGACCCGATCCGAATTAGTTCAGACTCTAGTTTGACCCGACGTAGCCGAGACCCAAGCCAAACTCGTCCCGTAACATGAAATGATCCAAATAGAAATCCAATCAACCGTAAAATCGAAAGAATATGCTAATGACAGTCATTTCGTTTATGATTTTAAAGGTCGAATAAATATATTATCGAAATAACCTGATGGATCAACAAGAAATTCGACCCAACTCGACGTTGACCCGACCCAATGTCAACCCAACCTGAGACTGACCCGATCCGAGGTTGACCTCAACCTAAGTATGACCTGACCTTAGCCTAAACCAACCCGATTTTGACCCGACCCGGGATAGAACCAACATTTCATTAACTCGACCTGAACTCAATGCGATTGCCCTGTCTATTAGTAGTACTAATAGGAAAGCCAAATTTTGGGGCTTTAAAATGTTATGGCCCATTTTCTTTATGACTTTTGCAAGGGGTAAAAACCGTAATGTTTTGGTCCTTAGTTGGCTATAACGCTACGTTTTGCCTCTTTTTTAATATATTTTTTTAATTATATTTTTTTAATGTATTTTCATTATATATCAGTTAATATAATTAGTTATTTTTAGTACTTTTCTTTGAACGAGTATTTTTAATATAATTTCATCATGTATCTTGATATTATTAAAATAATAAAAACAACTTCAACAATATAAAAATATGGCTCCTAAAATAGGGCTCAAATAAAATGAAAAAGCTTCATTTCTAAGTGAAGCCCAATAATATGTCAAAAATGAAGATCGAAAAGATGAACAGCGGTGCTCTTACAACCCTTTTATATAAAAAGTGCGCTGCTAATAAGGAAAATTGCTTTGACACCAATGTCAACGTTTATAATTTTGTAGATAAGATGCAAGGACACAACTGTGTGCAGCAAAACAGGGACAAATGTGATATTGACGGACTTGAACAAGAATAACAGTACGGATTTTGTATTGAGCAGCAGAGCTTTTAGGGCCTTGGCTGTCCCTGGCAAGGACCTACAAGTACTCAAACTTGGGATTGTGGACATTGAATGCAAGAGGTAACCTTCTTTTTTTTTTTCTTTTAAATGTTTTACCATTAACAGAGGGCAAAATTTATTAATGTCGGAGCAAACGGTACACTTTTTCCCAGTGTAAATGCTCCCAACATTAGCTTTTTTATGTCCTGGAAGTAACAACACACCTTTAATAAGCACTAAAAGAGCAATACTATACGTAGCTGAAATATACTCAATTTATGTATCGAATTTATATGATAAAGAGAGTCAGTCCAATAGTTAAAATAGTTGTTCATGGTGCTGTTATTGAAGAAAATATTGTATTCTCTTTACTGTAGTAAAAAATGTACATGACAAGGTATATTGATTTCTGCTATATTTCACATTTTCCATATTCCTTTGGTAAATGAAACTTAGTATTTGATTCGAAACTGTGTGAAAGTATATTAATTATCGAAAAAAAGGTACATTAACTTTGATGTCAGTTTTTTTAACTTGCTAAAATTATACATTCTAAGGTACATCAACTAGACGTTAACTATTTTGTTTATATAATAAAGATAGTTGTCATTATCAAGACAAAACTTGTTATTGTCAGAGTAATGATATGAGTTATAAATAATAATAGCCAAAAAATATTTTAAAAATTACGATCTTACTCTTACAATGATAATATTACTATAGCAAACATTACCCATAATAAATCACCATGTAATAATTATGAAGATATACCTCATAAATAATGCATTATTATTAATAAAATATTAATATTGCTTGTATTTCTATAAATAAAATACAAGAAAATTAATCATAATAAAATAATTAAAATAAATACAGTTAATATATGTTTAAAAATAAATAGATTCTTTTGGTAATGGGCTTGCTATGCCTACCTTTGAACAGTCATTAAGTGTGTTGTCCAATTATATATGTATTGACCCGCCAGGAACATTAAATGCTAACGGTCTACTAGTCAGTCCAATTTATTTTCTTTTTAGATTAACATAATAGTAAATCACTTGGTGATAATGTCTTACAAATAATGTTGTTTTACATGTAGGCTTCGTTTATTTGGATGGAAGAATAAATTTTAGGAATATGTTTTTTACTTTTCTCTTGTTTGTCACACATTAGTAGGCAGAAAATACTTTCCGACGGAAACGATTTTCCGCCATTTGAAGGAAAATGACTTACCTTTTAAAATAAATGAAGTCATGATTTCAAGTGAAGCAAAAATCTTAGCGTAGTCATTATGTGGATTTTAGTTGAGCCGAAATGAACCGAATTGGAACACAAACCTTTAATGTCATAATGACGGATAAAAATTGGACTGAATAATCAAGTGAAGAGCAGATGCTACTTTGGCATTGTTTCAACAAATCAAATTACCTCATTTCCAATAGCTTAATAATATTATATAGGGAAGTTATTACTTAGATACTCCAAGATTTGAGCATTTATTATATATACTCTGATATTTTAATAATATAATAATGTACCCTAAAATTTTAAAAATTTTATCACTTAAATGCACTGAACTTTATAAGTTCTAATGAGATTCACCATATTCTATCATAGAGTATATATAGATGATCAATTCTCATCTCTCGTGTTAACTCATTATATATATTAAAATGACATAATAGTTAGGTAATAAATGCTCAAATTTTAAAATACCTAAAAGAGAATTTTTTTATTTTATATAGTTTTCATAATTAACTTTATTTTTCTATTACTACTCATATAAGTTGTATTGCTATATATATTATCCTATAATAAGTTGGAAGATAATTAGTGAAAAAATGTTTCTTTAAAACTATAAAAAAAAAATACAGAATTAAGTTTTCCTTTGAAACAAACAAAGGAAAAGTTCAATTAGATTTGAATTTTCATTGAAAAATATTTTCCGAAGAAGAACTAATTCTTAATTTTCTCAAATTATAAGTGAATGCTTCATTTTTAAGAATATTTAAGTCCTTTTCATTCAGTTTCAAAAGATGAACACTATTTTGTCATAGTTTTCTAGAAGAAGAAAATGAACACTGTTTTGTCATAGTTTTCTAGAAGAAGAAAATGAACATTATAGTTCAATAAATTACTTGTGTTCAAATTTGATAAAGACACGTTCATGTACGTAAGAAAAACTTGAACAAACTTGATATGCTCTGATACCAATTGTAAGGAAAAACTCTTGAACAAATTTGATATACTCTGATACTAATTTGTTAGGAATCTAGACAAATCTGATATTCTATGATACCAATTTGTAAAGAAAATAATATCTTTCTAATGCTGAACTTAACACCCCAAGAACAGGATTCGATTCAATACTATAACACACAAGAGAAGTAAATAAACAGGATAAAAGAGAATAAACGAAGAACACAGAGATTTACATGGAAAACCCTTCGTCAATAGAGAAGGGAAAAGCCACGAGCGAAGATGGAGATTCTTGATTGATCACAAATAATGAAAGAATTACAGAGACACTTTCTCTGAACGAAATCTATGGAAGAATTACAACATCACTTCCTCTCAACTCTCTCTTAATGATGACGGCGGCTCTTATCTTTGGATACCTAAAATAGAAACCCTCACGTCATATTTATACTGAGCAAATTAGGTCACGCGTATTTGGGCTCCCGATCGATCGGCAGACTTGCTGGATCCATGTGCTCTCTGCATACTTCCCGACCGATCGGCTTCTCACCCAATCGATCGGCTTGCTCACGGTCCTCTTCATAAATCCAAGGAATTTGAGACATATCCTAACAAATCTCCACCTTGGCTCAAATTTCAAAATAAAAGAACTTCTCCACCTTCTCCACAAAATACCCCACACGGGGTTATCTCAACAAAACAGAAAACGTAACCGAGTCCGAGCGATGCTTGAACTTTCTGCTAGATAGTACTTTAGTGAACATATCTATGAGGTTATCAGCAAAGCTAATCTTCTTCTTCTCTGAAGTAGCCCTTGACACAGCTGTAAGAGCACAAGCAGTAACTTCTTCATAAGCTTGTCTCTCCTGTCTTTCACTAGCAACTGAATACTGATGCACCTGCTGAACAGTTTCAACCTCTTTATTTCTTTTAGAAATCTGTACTGGAGGTAGTTGAATGCTATCTGTGAAAGCTCTCTGACGCTGAACTGTGTTACTTAACTGTAACTAAACTACCTCTGGCCTAATCATCTGACCTGAATCACAAACAGCAGATGACGTCTTATGTGGTTGCAGCAACGAAGACTCATCAAACGTGACATCTCTACTCGTTAGGAATTGCTTGAAGCGGACTCTTTTCTGCTTCCCATAAATGCCATGTTCATCTGACTCTGACATAGATGCTGTAGAAACAGCCACTGATCCTGTCACTGTGGAACCAATAAGTTCATACAGAGTCCCAACCCTTCTGCCTTTCATCACAACTAGGGCACCCTTACTGACCCTCAAAACTCCATATTGAGCTGTGTATTTGTACCCATGAAAATTAAGGATACCTAAAGAGATGAGATTATTTTTGAATTCTCGAACGTGACGAACATCACTCAAAGTTCTAACAGTGCCATCAAACATCTTAACTCGGATTGTTCCTATACCCAAAACTTTGCATGCTGCATCATTACCCATAAGGACGATTCCACCCTGAATTGACTTATATGTGGAGAACCAGTCTCTATTGAGAGAAACATGATAAGAACAACCCGAATCCAATATCCATTTATCTTTTGATCTGGATTGAGATTTGGTCACTAACAGAACACCATCATCAAACTCATCTTTAACAACACTAGCTTCTGCGGGTCTTTTCTTATCCTTAATATTAACAGCTTCTAATTTCTTCTTAAGCTTATAACAATCTCTCTTAATGTGCCCTTTCTTATGACAGTCCTTACAGGATAAATCTTGATGTCTAGACTTAGACCTAGATGAGTTTCCATCATTATCAGATCTTCTATTCTCAGTTCTTCCTTTCACAAATAGACCACTTCCTGAGTTATTTACAGAATCAGACAATTCCTTATCTACTGTTTCTTTACTCAGTCAGTTTCTCCTAACCTCATCAATAGAGATGGCTTTTCTACCACCATAAATCATGCTTTCAACAAAGCCTTTATAAGAGGTAGAGAGTGAACATAACAACAACATAGTCTGATCTTCATCCTTAAGAGCATCATGAAGCTCCTTTAATTCTTGAATGATATAATTAAACTCCTTAACATGATTCTTAAGTGACGTACCTTTTGACATACGAAAGGTGAATAACCAACGCTTAACTGCGAGTTTGTTGGATACTGACTTGAAACAGAACATATCCTGCAATTTCTCCCACAACTCCTTAGCGGTCTTCACTTCCAAAACTTCTGTCAAAACATCATCGGTAAGACACATCTGAATCGCGGTGAGAGCCCTTTCATCTAACGCCTCCCATTGTCCTTCTGACAAACTGTTTGGTTTCTCTCTTTTCCTTCTAAGGCTTTTTTCAAGCCGTTCTGAGTCAAGAGGCCCTTAACGCGAACTTGCCATAAACTGAAACTCCCTTGACCACCAAACTTCTCAAATTCAGATTTCACTGCAGACGTCATAGTACCAAATCGAATAAACATGGCTCTGATACTAATTGTAAAAAAACTTGAACAAACTTAATATGCTCTGATACCAATTGTAAGGGAAAACTCTTGAACAAATTTGATATACTCTGATACCAATTTGTTAGGAATATGGATAAATCTGATATTCTACGAAACCAATTTGTAAAGGAAGTAATATCTTCCTAATGAGAAACTGAACACCCCAAGAACAGAATTCGATTCAAATACTATAACACACAAGAGAAGTAAATAAACAGGATAAAAGAGAATAAATGAAAAACACAGAGATTTACGTGGAAAATCCTTCCTCAATCAAGAAGGGAAAAACCACAGGCAGAGATGGAGATTCTTTATTGATCACAAATAATGGAAGAATTACAAAGACACTTCCTCTGAATGAGATCTATAGAAGAATTACAAAATCACTTCCTCTCAACTCTCTCTTAATGATGACGGCAGCTCTCTTTTCTTTGCATACCTAAAATAGAAACCCTCACGTCATATTTATACTGAGCGAATTAGGTCACGCATATTTGAGCTCCCGATCGATCGGCTTGCTCACGGCCCTCTTCATAAATTCAAGAAATTTGAGACATATCCTAACAATATACAATTTGGGTGCAGTAATAAGTAAACAAGTCAAACTTGAGTCAACATGATTAGCGTAATAAACTGAATTCAAATAAGAAAACTCGATCATTAAAGTTCGTGAGCAGTTCATTAAAGTTCATTGATGACTAGATAAGGAATCAAATAGGTTGATACTAACCGGAATAAGTCAATTCAACTTGTTTACATCCCTATTAGTGGCAATGCCACAAATGGTGGGGAGTCAAAATAAATAAATGTCTAAATGATGGAATTTACATACATTTATGATACCTCTTTTTTTTTTTTTTTTATTTAATGCGCTTTTCATTTCGTCTATATTTATTCCGTGGTAGGAAATCCTATAATAATCCAATTTTTGACTAAAAAATAACTTTTTTTTCAAACGCACCTTTTGTAAAGGTATTTGTTTTAAATAAGCATTTTATGTTTGGCCCAAGTTGTAAAAAGTACTTATTGTAATATTGTAAGTATTTGGCTAATTTTTAAAAAAGCACTTTTTCCTATAAAATTAATAGAAAAAACATTAACAGTGTTTTATAGTTGAAAATAATCACCATGAATCATTTTAAATATTTAGTGTATTTTTAAAATTTTTAAAATATTTTTAATATATTTAAATATTTTTTTAATATATAAAATATCTTTTAAATCCTTAAACTAATTTTTAATGTTTTTAAAATATTTTTTCAACATTTATAAAACAGTTAATTTTTAAAACAAATTTAAAATATTTTTCAAATATTTAAATATTTTTTCAAATATTTGAAATATTTTTCAGATATCGTAAATATATTATTAATTATTAAATATTTTTCATATTTCATATATTTTTTAAAATATATAACTATTTTTTAAATATTTAAATTATTTTTTATTATATAAATTATTTTTTAAATATATTAACAAAATTAAAGATGTCTGAACTAAATTTTTTTAATTATTTAATTTCTGCTTCTATTTCTGCTTAAAAAGAAAAGTACCAAATTTTTTACTTCTTCTTAAAAATAGAAAAACAGTTTCTACTTCTTATAAAAAGTATTTTTTATAGTTGTTAAGCATTCTTTAAATCTTAAAAAAAGTGCTTGTTCTAAAAAAGGATTTTTTTTTTTCCAGAATAGGTTAAAGCAAACACGCTTTAAGGTTTTAAAAAATATAATGACACTTGTCAGTTCTCATGTAGTTCAACATAAAAACGAAAAACGATTACTTTCCCAACTATGGTTGTGATATAGTTGGTACTGTTTTTGACTTCTTTCTCATTAAAAAAAGGTTCAATTTTGAAAATTAAACATGACCATAAATATAAATTATTTAATACTTCTTATTATCAAAGTATTAATTATTTTAAAAGTTTAAGCTGGTGGATGAATGCCCAGTAACAGTTTTACACTACCCCTCATGCAACTGCCATTGAGCTTGAATCGTGGATATTGCACAAGTCTACTTCATACTTCATGCTTGAAATATATTAATGTTCAGAGTTCGGACTGTTGGAATTCGAACTCCTGACCTTTTGATCAACTAGGCTCATTATATGTTAAAGAACCAATTGTCTCAAAAATTTAAGCCAACGAGTGAAAGACCATAAATGATTTTATATAACACTTTTTGATTGCCGTTCAAGGACAGGGTACCTTGCGATTATAAAGGAAAAAACATGGCAGTGAGAGTAGAAGAGTCGAGCAAAAACCCTGGCTATTTAGCAATCAAGATCCTTTACCAAGGTGGCCAAACTGAGATTGTGGCCATGGACGTTGCTAAGGTATGTATATATATTTACTAATTTCTCCTATTTTTAATTTGACAGGAAATTTTTTTTTTTGTCCGATTCCTATTCATGTTTTTGCATAAATGAATAGCAATCACTGTTTATATGAAAAAAATTGGAGAAAATGTTTTTTGTTACAATATCGAATCATATATCCTAATCTATCCTCAAATTAGCGGCTTGAGCCTGTACGAATTTATCGATTGAAATTATTTTCATTAGCAAGAAAAAAAGAATGAAATTTTGTAATAAAAGTATACTTGTTTAAAAACATTTTGATAACCAAAATGTTTGGTGATAAAAAAATGTTTTCCTTTGAATGGAAGCCTTAACGTTATTATAAGAGAATATGTGCAATCGCTAATATGGGAAATATTTAAAAAATTGAATTATGCCCTAAAAAATGTTTTTGGTATTTAACGATTTTAATGATAAAAGAAAGTAAGTCATGTTGAAATTAAACTAGTTTTTTTTTTTGGTTTTTAGCTTTCATTTTTGTGTTTTTGCATGTTTATGCTCTTTTTTAGTTGGCGGAGCCATTATGCTCTGTGTTTGATATATTATTGGTAAAAAAGGAATATACCCAGTGCCTCAATGGCTCCCGCCTACGTAGGGTCTGGGGAGGCGGATGTATGACGCCTTCCCCTTTCAGGGTGTTAACCTGAAAAGAGGTTGTTTCTCAGTGCCCCCAACCTGAGGGTGAGGACTTCCCAAGAGGTCACCCATCGTGATATTACTCTTGCCCAAGCACACTTAACTTCTGAGTTCTAATGGGATCTGGTGACGGCTTGTTGGTGGCCTATTTGGTTTCATATATTATTGGCGAAGTTAGCAAAATCAGACACGTCCTGAAAATAAAAGGTTTAGATATGGGTTATGAAAATCAAGTTGAGTTTGGTTTGACTGGTTTAACATGTTGAGGTAATTGGATTAATTTAGGTTTAAGTAAAGGTCAACTTGTTTCTTATACATATGATGTAGTTCTAAAAACGTGTTTTAAAACTGTCTTCTTGCAAGTGTACGAGATCGTTGTAACTTAGTTGGGTATACGGGTGTCGTATCCAACTGGGATATGAGTGGTTGAAACTCTGTTTTTGTTGGTTTGAATGATTTATTGACTAATCTAATAGAACTAACGGCATATTAAAGTTGTCAAATCAGTTAAGGTTAGTTCAGGGAAAGAATTCGGGGCAATTTAAGTTGAATTCTATCATTATACTTTATTGTGACAATGATTTAGAGGGTTTAGGCTTTAAGCACTAAGCTTAGGTTAACACTTTAATTAGGGCTCAGGAGACATAACCTATTTTATCACTCTAGGTATGGCATATGTTATCTCGATAGCAATACTTAATTCCTTTCTCACTCCTAATTCAATTCTAACTTATATAAAGATTGTATTCAAGGTTGAGTACAAACCTCAACTATAATCACACATAAAAACCTGTTATGTTGAAGTCTAGGCTACAAGCACATAGACCGAACGTAAATAAATTGGGAATTTAAACATGGCCACAAGCTCATTCATAGAAAACCAATCACAATAATTAATTCCCCACAGGGGTGCGAAAATAAAATAATATAAATAATTGTCAACAATAAAATATAAATCCAGGATCCGGACGACTACTTGTCCTTCACCTGTAAATCACAAGTCTACTGCTCCATGGAGTTCTACACATCATGGAATCTAAAAGATAAATTGAAGAAAAGCTCAAAAACAATGACTTCCTCGATTGATATTGACGTTGACTCTTGCTTTGATCCATTGGCACTCCAACCACCTGCGCTTCAGCGTTTCAGAACCCTTGGATCTTGTGGCGACTTCGGGAACGAGAGGAGATGAGGGGAAAAAATGAGAAAAATTAGGTCTCCCCTCTTTATTTATAACCCTGGCATGGCCTAGGGTCAACTGCGGATTTTAGCCGATCAATTGGCACTGTAGCTCGATCGGCTCAGCGATCAACCGCCACTGTTACACGATCGCTCGGATGGCCAACTGTGGGTTGCCGATCGATCGGCAACGTATGTTTTGTCCTGCTATAAGCTGCCAATCAATCGGTTCCTTGTACCGATTGGTCGATTATTTCCCGAAATCTTTTAAGATCTATTTGGGTCACCGAATTACAATCCGGTGGGTCCGTCTTTTACACACGTGGTCGCATTTCTCAGTGTAGTCTTCAAATATGTCTAATTTCTGCTTGATTTCGCCACTTTTTAGCCTTTGTTTGCTTTGATGCATTTCAAGCCTAAATGTACCTACATTGCAATAAAATACACATATAAAAGTTGAATATATTGCAGGGATGAGGTATAAAATATATAAAAAAAGGCACATCAACATCCCCAAACCCAAACCTTGCTTGTTCTTAAGTAAGATTCAATTCAAACTAGCTAAAGATAGAAAAGTTAAATTAATCATGTAATTGCAAGAATTGCTTGTGAAAAACACTTTTGAACAAATATGAAAGTGTACCTAAAAATGGAGAATCTTTATGTAATGTTATTATTACAATGGTTCCAGCTAAAGTTCTCGTGGTTCAAGTCTTTTTACTAGTGAGTAAATTTAGAACTTTTTTTTTCCATTTTCCTTATTCTAAACCTCCCATATTTAAGACGAATATAGAGAATAATTAAAGGAATCAATTATTCTACCAAACTACCCCTAATCAATAAAAAAAAATCTCAAGGCTTCTCTTTTTTCTCTTGTTTTATTCTTTTTCTCTTTTTTGTTTTATAAGTAACTTATGGTTAGGCGTGTCTCTCTAGAACCTATGTAGTGAGTTTTCAGCCGGAGACTCCTTTTCCAGTTGGCTCAAGGTACCAAGTAAAGAGTACTCCTCAGACCTAATCGCTCGAGTCAAAGGAATTCTCAACCTAAGCCGTTACTAACACATACCTTAAAAATATTTCATTTACATTAGGCATTGGTGGTTATTAAAGTGACTTAAAGAAGTTGATTCTTCTTAAGCCTTCCTTGTGGACCGTGTAGTGAGCTTTCAATCGGCAGCTCCCCAACCAGTTGGATCAAGGTACGGGTGTTAAAACACTCCTACGAGCTTACTTACTCGAGACATAGGGGTTACGAGAACTAGGGGTGTAAACGAACAGAGCGTTTGATGAACTACTCGTGTTCGAAATAGATTAGGGCTCGTTCGTGTTCATTAGGAGGGCTCGATAACTTATCGAGCTGAGTTCGAACAAGCTCGATAAGCTCAACAAGTCGAGTTTGAACAGGGGGTACTTGGCTCGCTAATGTTCATGAACAGTTTGATAAGGGCTTGATAAGAGCTCATTAAGGAGATCGATATCAGCTCATTAAGGGCTCTTTATAAGCTTGATAACAGTTGGTATAAGTTGAAAAATGATTCGATAATAACTTAAAAAGCTCGGCTCGTTAATGAGCTTGACTTGATTGCAAGTTTGGCTCGATTTTAAACTCGATTGGGCTCGATAATGAGCTCGACTCGACTCGATAACAAGCTTAACTCTACTCGATGATGAGCTCGACTCTGCTCAATAAGCCTAACGAGTCAAGCCGAGTATTGAACACACTATATTCTTATTGAACCGAGTTCGAATCAGGGTTAGAAATGCTCAATAAGAGCTTAGCTTGAACTCAAGCTCGATAAGCCTTATCGAACTTGAGCTCGAACAAGGGGGTGCTCGGCTCGGCTTGACTCCTTTACACCCCTAACGAGAACCAACAGGTCGCGAGCACTTACCCAATTAAACAAGCATTGGTATCTCTTGTTTTGGGATTTTTTTCTTTTTTTTTAATTTTTTTTTTTTATAACAGTAGAATCACTCAAGATAAAAAGTTGAACTATTGATTTCAAGATTGTTAGGAATAAATTGCTTGATTTAAATTACTAAAATTATTCCAACTATCACAACTTAAACATAAGATTTGTCACAAGATTGAGGGTGAAATGTAATAATCTCTCCAACTAGCTAAAAGGCAAAAATAATAAATTCAACAGTCAGATCTAGGAATAATCTCATTACATAAATATTATAACTGTCATAGCATATCTCAAATTTGAACTTAAATATATGTTACAATAATTCTATGCTAATTCTTGCAAAAACTTGGCTAATTTAAGCAAAATTATGCTTTAATGACAAACAAAAATTTAAACCATACATGTCATCTACAAACCCAAGCCTTGCATTGTCTTCAATGCAAACCAAAGTCAATACAAGCAAGGAAAAGAAAGAGAAGACCTGAGGCATATGTGCTGCGGAGTTAACACATTCAGCTATGCATGGTAGGCAAATCCAAAAAGAAAAGTATGAAATAGCAAGCTATAAAACAGGATGTAGAAGACAAAATACTAAACAAACTTGTTAGTAGGATAAGAAATATAGACAATACAAGTTTTTAGTATAAGAGAAACAAAGTAGTCATGGTAGGGATAACAAAAAGATCTACAAAAGAAAGAGAGTTCAATCCGAAAATTAAATCAAATCACACAATAAAAGTAAAATTAGGTTGGGTTGCCTCCCAGGAGCGCTACGTTTAGTGTCTTTAGCCGGGCATGGTGTAGAATGCAAAGTCAACTTAAGATACGAGGTAGCATCCTGGATATGAATCAGGTTGAGCTTGTCAGGACCATCTCTAAACCTAATAGCGTTTCTAGACCTGTGATTATCAAGGAGGGAAACATGGCTAGCCTCGGGTCTCAAATCTCTATCCTACCAAGCTTAGGTGATGACCTAGCAATTAATGCACAGTGATCGACACAAAAATGGATATTATTCTAATCAACACTTTTAGTAGAATTGGGTGCACTCAATTCTACTAAAGGGTCAATATCATCAACCCTATAGCATTCTAGCTCATCCTTAGTCTTCGGGTGCCGAGCAATGTTCGAGACCTTTAGTTTTTCCTTGGGGTTTCCAAAAGAAACCTCCAACACTCCTGTTCTGTAATGAATCACAACATCGGCCGTGGCGAGGAATGGTCGACCTAGAATGATAGGAGTGTTGTTATTACACCTTGGAACATGGTCCATATGTAAGTCGATAAAATCAATCGGGAAGACAAACTTGTCAATCTTGACAAGTACATCATCCACCACCTCACGAGGTACACGCTCTGTTCTATTGGCCAACTGAAATGTAACACTGGTTGGTTGAAGGTTTCCTATACCCAATTCCTGAAAAACAGAGTAAGGGATGAGATTGACACTCACTCCTAGGTCTAAGAGGGACTGACTGATGTAACGCCCTCCGATGACACATGGGATCGTAAAGGCCCGACGCCAAAATGCTACTCACTTTTTCAATGAGTCGGACCTTCTTCTGAGTGTGCGCCTGTACGCGCTTCTTTTTTAAGCAGAGGTTCCTGAGGAACTTAGCATACATAGGAATATTTCTAATGGTGTCAATCAACGGCAGGATTATTTTCACATCCTTAAACAAGTCTAAGAGATGAGCCCTCTTCGGGTCATCCTTTTCTTTCGGTCCTACAAGGGCTGAAGGGAAAGGGACAGTGGGTTCATAAATCCTTTCTCATGATTCCTCCCTATCAGCAGTGGGAGGGGGAGTCACATCCTTCTCGACTTCAACCTCGACTTCTCTAAGGTTCTTCTCTCTTGAAACTGACACGATGTTAACTTGCTTGCGAATGAGCAAGTTAGGATTATAACTAGTTGATCCTACGGGGTTTGTGAGTGGTTGGGAGGGTAGTATCCCTTCTTCTCTCCTATTCAATGCTTGGGCCAACTGTCCTATCTGGTTCTCTAATTTGGTAATAGATTGAAAGTGAACCGAACCAATTATGTAGTATCCTCCATAAAACAGAGCATGCACTCCTCAAACTGTGAAGTGTGCCCTGGAGGTGGGGAGGAGGGTTATCATGAGCAACAGTGGAGCAAGGTTGACCATCATAACTTTGCCCTCCCTGAAAGCTAAGAGGGGGTGCATTACCTACAAATTCAGGCACTGGTTGCCTCATGGGTTGATTCTAATTGGCGTTCTGCTTCCACGAGAAGTTCAGATGATTGCGCTATACGGGATTGTAGGTGTTGGAAAATTGGCCGTTATTCCGCAAATACCCTTAAGCTACATAAACCTAGTCTGGCACATTTTTGGGAAACTAAGATGCATATAAACAATCAAGAACATAATGATCCTCACCCGAACAAATGTCACACAGAGTAGTACCATACTCTTAGTTGTGTTGACTGGGCGCACATTAGTAGGATTTGCATGTAAATTTATATTCTGATCCATCTTCCTACTAAGGGCATCCAGTCTCTAAGATTAACGTCATCGTTGGGTGTTACTTCGTAGACATCACATGTGCTTCCTCTAACCACCCTCGCAGAAGAGGATTAGTCAAGGGAGTGTTCGCTGAGGCACTCAAATATTGTCCATGCCTCATTCTCATCTTGCAAGTAAAATGCTCCCCCTGCACGAGCATTTACCATTTGCCTGTTTGAAGCTGTCAAACCTTCATGAAAGCTTTGAATAAGAGCCCACTTGGGTGACCTGTTGTGGGAACAGCTTCTAAGGAGCTCCTTAAACCTGTCCCAACTTTTATGAAATTGCTTCCAGTCCTTTTGTTCAAAACTATTTATTGCGCACCTAATAGCCATTATTCTGGCTTTAGGAAAACGAAAGCATTGTTGGCGGTCCTTTTGTTCTAAACTATTTATTGCACCACCTTTTAGCTACGTCTTTTAACGAAAACGGAAAAAGGCGTAGTCTAACTGCATTAGTCGAGACACCTTGATAGTGGCATGTTTCACAAATTTCTATAAATGCAACACGGTGCTTGTATGGGCTTTCTATCAGTTTCCATAGAAAGTGGGAAGCATGTTGATGATCCCAGGCTTAATTTAGAAGTTGGCATTAGCCACGGCAGTCACCGCAACTTCGGCAGGTGCGATGTACGTTTGGGGAATAAAGTGGTCCCTAATCGTGCATGGTGCATCGTTAGCCATAGTTGGAGGTGGATTCACACTTGCTTCGTATCACCTTAAGGTAGATATAGCCAACTCAATTTCCAAAACGAAAGGTAACAATTTGGGGTTGAGTGAGGGTCTATTGTGCATACGATACAGAAAGCGAGTTGAATTCACTTTGACCGCAACCCTAAAGCTAACAAAAGAAATAAACAAAAGGAAAACAAAAAAGGACTCATTAATTCTTAAATCTAACTTAGCCTACCGATTTCCCAGCAACTGCACCAAAAACTTGATGTAGTTTTAAAAGTATGTTTTAAAATTGTCTACTACCAAGAGTACAAGATCGTCATAGCTTAATCGGGAATACGGGTGTCGTATCCACAGGGAATCGGTGTTAAGTCGAATTCAGTGACTAATGAGTGGTTGAAACTCGGTTTTTGTTGGTTTGCATGATTTGTTGACTAATCTAATAGAACTAATGGTAAACTAAGGTTGTCAAATCAATTAAAGGTAGTTCAGGGAATGAATTCGGGATAGCTTAACTTGAATCCCATCATTATACTTTATTATGACAATGATTTAGAGGGCTTAAACTACAAGCACTAAGCCTAGGTTAACACTTTAATTATGGTTTAAGGTAATGAACTAGTCTAAGGGTGTAACTTATCGTATCATTCTAGGTGTAGCATAGGTTATTTCAATAGCACTATTTATTCCTTTCTCGCTCCTAATTGAATGTTAACTTATATAAAACTTGCGTTCAAGGTTGAGTACAACCTCAACCCTAACCACGCGTGAAAACCTGTTATATTAAAGTCTAGGCTACAAGCACATAGACGGAACACAAATAAATTAGGAATCGAGACATGGCTATAAGCGCATTCATAAAAAACCAATCACAATAATTAATTCCCTACAAGAGTACAAGAATAACATAACATAAATCATTATCAACAATAAAATATAAATATAGGATCTGGACGGCTACTCATCCTCCACCCCTAAACCACAGGTCTGCTCCTCCATGGGAGTTTTACACATCACAGAATCTAAAAGAGAAAGTGAAGAAAAATTCATGAACAATGACTCCCTCGATTGACATTGAAGTTGACCCTTGCTTTGATCCCCTAGCACTTCGACCACCTGCGCTCCGGCGTTTGAGAACCCTTAGATCTTGTATCAGTTTCGGGAAGAAGAGGAGGAGAGGAGACAAGGCAAAAGACGGGAAAAATTAGGTCTCCCCTCTCTATTTATACCTGTGACGTGACTTAGGATCCGCTATAGGATTTTGGCTAATCAATCGATACTATAGCACGATCGATTGAATCGATCGGTACTGTAGCACGATCGATCAACTGTGCGATCTATCGGCACTGTAGCATGATCGATCGGCTTTCCTGCTGTAGGTTTTATCCCACTGTAAGCTGCCGATCGATCGGTTCTTTGTGTTGATTGGTCGATTAGTTTCCGAAACCTTACAAGATCTATTTGGGTTACCAAATTACGACTCGATGGGGTTTTTTTTTTTTACACATGTGGTCAGGTTTCTCAGTGTAGCCTTCAAATATGCCTAAATTCTACTTGGTTACGCCACTTTTCAACCTTTGTTTGCTCCGATGCTTTCCCAGCCTAAATGTAAATAGATTGTAATAAAACACATATGTAAAAGCCATATATGTCGTGGGGATGAGGTATATAATATATAAAAATAAGGCACATGAACCTATAACCTATGCAGTTATTTGTTTGATTTTGTGTGTGTGTGTGTAGGTCATGAATCATATGAGAGAGGGCATTTTGGACTATTCATTTGGCTACTAATATCATCTTCCACCCATAGACATCAACCCATTCCCCCACTTTAATGAGGATGTTATATTGGCATGTTTATAAATTGAAAAATTAGATGTACTAAAACAATCTCCCACATACTTAACTGAGTAATCTTTATGGCACCTATTTATTAATCAGGTTGTATAAAAGTTGGGAGTTTCTAACCATTTAATTAATAGTTTGGATTTGGGGTCGATCTCTTTTCAAAATCACTTGTGTTACATAAACACAAATACGATACGACAAAACACATGTGATAATATATTGTTGTTATATTATATGGGCCCTCTTATATAACTACTCAAAAGGGGGTCCCGAATGAACCAAAAAATTCTAACATTTAATTGTTGGGTTATGGTGGTTGTCTGGTCATGTAGGTTGGTTTGCCAAATTGGACATTCATGAGCCGGAACTATGGTGCGGTGTGGGACACAAGTCGGGCCCCAGCTGGGCCCTTGCAGTTCAGGTTCGTAGTCACGTCGGGCTACGATGGAAAATATGTTTGGGCTAAGAGTGTACTACCTGCAAATTGGAAGCCTGGGACTGTGTACGATACAGGAGTACAAATCACTGATATTGCTCAAGAGGGTTGCTCCCCTTGCGATGTGGGAAGTTGGGAATGATGTCATTTTTCATGACTGTTATATATATAGTTTTCCAATTGATATGAGAGGAAATATTATATTAGGAAAAAAAGGGGGTTGTTTTTGGGTTTTTTTTTGTTTTTTGGACAATAAAGGGATTTGTTTTTGGGTTCATTTTTGATAAGGTGTTGAAATGTATTGCTCAGATTAAGTTGATAACGATATATAATTTTATCCCTTATTTTTGGTAGTTCGATCTTGGATTTTTCTCTTTTTTTGTTTTTTTTAATGTATTTGATGTTTATATATTGGCAATGTGAACAATTAGAACTACAGATAGAATTTGGGGTTGTATCCCACAAAAAGAGATAACAATCTCTAAGAGATCTGTATGAATCCTTTTTTTGTGTTTCTAGAATATAAGTTTGTAACTTGTTACATGAATAGTAGTTGCTTCAAATATATTTCCCTTGCCATATTAATTATCTCATTATTCACTTGATACAATTTCAAAATGATTATTAATAATATTTAATTCATAGAATAGGAAATGTAAGCTCAAAATCAGTTTTTAAAAAAATCTAAAAACAATTTAACGTCATTTTTAATATTTCTAAGGGAACAAATGAGGATCAATTTATCGAAATATATTTTAAAGATCAAAAGCTTGATGTAGAAAAAAATATTACTTATATATTTATAATAAACTATATTATAAAAATTCATGCAATGTTATAAAACTAGGCATAAATTATACTCTATAGGAAGAGAATAAAAATACAAACCCAAATAAGTTTGAAGAAAAATGACAAGTGTTTTGTATCGGAACTAGAAAAATATTATTGCTGTTTTTCTCTCAACTTTCTCACGCTCTTTCTTTTCTTCTCTTTTCTATGTTTCTAATTTTTCTTCTCTAATTTTACTCTGCGTACCAAGCACTGCCAAACTCACTGTTTATAGTGTTGAAGGATGAGCATGAGTCATCACATCATTACTTCTCATGCCAACACATGTCACATGACTCATCATCTTAAATATATAATATCCAATATATATAATACTCCCCCTTTGGATATTATCCTTTATAACGAGACATAACACTCTTCAAAGTATGTAGTGTCTAAGTTAGATGCCCTTGCCTCGTTAAAAACCTTGCTAAGGAAAAAGCCCAGTGGAAAAAATCATAGCGAAGGGAAAAAGAGTGCAACTCGTATTTAACTCCCTCACATGGGATCATATTAGTAAGGGGCGTTTCTGAGTCGACGCATACCAATCTTATGAACTAATTTCTCAAAAGTTGTTGTTGGCAATATTTTTGTGAACAAATCTGCCAGGTTCTCACTTGAGCGAACTTGATGAACATCTATTTAACCCATCTCCTGAAGCTCGTGTGCAAAGAAGAACTTTGGCGAGATATGTTTAGTTCTGTCGCCTTTAATGTATCTACCTTTGATCTAAGCGATACATGCAACATTATCTTCATATAGTATTGTTGGACTCCCTCTGATCTTTAGAAGATTGCATTCCTCTTGAATAAGAGATCTTAACCATAAATATTCCCTACTTGCTTCATGAAGTGCAAGTATTTCAGCATGATTTGAAAAAGTTGTTGCTGTTGTTTGTTTGGTGGATTGCCAAAATATAGCAGTGTCACTATGGGTAAATAAGTATCTGTGAATGGCCTTTATGTGGATCAGACAAATTTTCAGCATCTGCATATCCAACCAATCTCGGACTTGGTTATCTTGGATAGAATAAACCTATATCAGCAGTACCATGGAGATATCGAAATATATGTTTAATTCCGTTCCAATGTCTCTGCATAGGCGTTGAGCTATATCTTGTTAATACGTTAACCGAAAAGGTTATATCTGGCCTTATGTAGTTAGCAAGATACATCAGTGTACCTATTGCACTTAAATATTGCACTTAAGGGCCAAGAATTCCTTCGTTACACAATCGAGGTTGAAACAGATCCTTATTTACATCAAAGAATTGGATGACCCTAGGGGTGCTCAATGGATGTGCCTTTATCCATGTAGAAAGGATTAAGCACTTTTTCTGTATACGCAAATTGATGGATTAAAATTTCATCAAATAAGTGCTTTATTTGTAGCATCCCAAACTTTTTATTTAAATATAAAACAGCTTGTTTAATCGCTTTACGCATTCCTATGATGTTTAAATCATCAACATAGTCTGCGATTATGGCAATTCCAAAATTTGATTTTTTAATAAAAACACATGGGCTCATGGGATTGTTAACATATGTCTCTCTCAGAAGGTATGTACTAAGATGATTGTACCACATTCGCCCTGATTATTTCAATCCATATAATGATCTTTGTAATTTGAGTAACACAGCTCTCGAGGTTTTGAATTATATGCTTTTGGCATTTTTAGCCCTTCGGGGACTTTCATATAGATATCATTATCAAGTGATCTATATAGATAAGCCATTACCACGTCCATTAGACACATGTGGAGCCTTTCAGAGATTGCCAGGCTTATTAGAAATCTAAATATAATTGCATCTATTATAGGTAAATATGCGTCTTCATAATCAATTCATGGCCTTTGTGAGAAGCCTTGAGCTACAAGTCATGCTTTATGTCTTACTACTTTGATCTTTTCATTTCTTTTTCATACAAATACCCACTTGTAGCCTATGGGTTTCGTATTTTCAAGCATTTGGACTACAAGTCCAAAAACTTTACATTTCGCAAGTGAGTTTAACTCCGCCTATATTGCTTCTTTCCATTTTGGCCAATCATTTCTTTTTTGGCATTCTTGAACAAATTTAGGTTTAAGATCTTTACCTTATGTGGTCAAATCAATAGCCACATTATATGCAAACACTTGATCAATAATTGTTTTATTTCAATTCCATTGTATGCCAGTAATAGCAAAATTTATCGAGATTTCCTCATTCTCGATATTTTCATCATTTTCAGGTATTTGATACCCTCAAGGAGCCATTTTGCTCTCTGTTTCCTTTTCTTGGATTTGCATTTGTACCTCTTCAGAGGTTTTCTCTTCAGGAGTTTTAATAAAGGAGCCAACTTGTTTATGTTGCTCTCTTTTCTTTCTTGGATTTTTATCGTTAGAACCAACAGGTCTACCGCACTTCTAGGGTGCAAAATGATTCAAGCTAATCTTAAGTATAATGAGAACATAATTTTTCAAAACCCGTTAATAGCTGTTTACCCGTAGCCATTTATTATCATTAAATATGACCGTTGGAGATTCATTAATAATGAATAATATTGCCGTTGTAATTTATTATGTCTGTTATTTTACTGTTGTAAATTAAAGCACCATTAATACATATCCCACTATTTAAAATAAAAAAAAAAAATTCCCCTCTGGCTTTTGACCAAGATCTCCCTCTCTCTCAGGTCAATTTTTGTCAGTTTCTTTTGATTTAGGAAAATAAATAAATTAAGGTTTGATATTTTTGGGGAAATAAGATTTTGTCTTGAAAAATTCCGTTGGGTTTGCATCGAGATTCATAAGTCTCCTTTTTTATTGTGAAGTTGCGAATTCAAAATTTTATCTGTACAAACAAGAGGGAGTCTCGTTCTATCCCTCAGATCTCTATTATTCGCCGGATCCAGATTTTGGGCAAAGTTCATAGGCACTCCTACCCGGCTACTAGCGAGTGCACGCTATTAGTTGGACCGTGTTAATCCTGGAGGACGGCAGCCAATAAACCTGTTTGCACCGAAGCAGCGGCGAAATGGTCTTTTAGGACAGTGGTATTTCCCACGGCACGGTATCTTCGGTACTTTCTAACTTATTCCTCCTCTTTTGGTATTGTTTGATTGTCGTGTTCACTATCTCCGATGCGTCCTTTCTCTACAAATTTACTCAAAATTTTTATTGCATATTATCGAGATTTAATGTTTAATTTTCGAGTATTTACCATTGATATATTTTCTGTAATTTTCGGGTGCAATTTGCTGTAATATTCGGTTAATATCAACGCATTTCCTTTGGATTATTTATACTGTGTTTCTCCACTATTTTTTGGTTATTTTCGGTATTTTACAACACTATTCTTCACGTTGTTATACGCTGTATTGTCGTTGTACACGTCATATTTCCTACAATCTAAAAGACGATTTTTTGGAGTGACAAATTGCTAGATATGAAAAAGGATATGTGTTGTGCAGTCATATATAGTCTGCTAGTAAAACAGAAAAATATATATGTCATAGATGAATCTTTATATGTACCAATTGTAACCAGCTAGAGAAGAATAAGAATCATAGGCAGTCTTCGACTCAAAAATTTTGGTGTTCTAGGAATTTCATATCTTGCCCAAAGTTCGAAAGTTCATTGCGGTATACCAGAAATTAGATTAAATTTTCGTTAAAAAAAAAAATTATTAGATGTGACATACCAAGAAGGATATGGGCCGGAAAAAGTGATTATTTTTGAGTTTTTTAGATAGCTTAGTTCCTGAGATAAAAAGTGATAGTTAAATGGGGCGCAACGAAGATGTTCGACGAAATGATTATGAGGAATAAGGTCATTAGGCCTTACGAGAAAAAGAAAATGAAAGCCCATATGGATCTAAGGGTTTAAATACAACTGGGCTTACAATTGGGCTTTTAAGTGAAAATGAGACATACTTAATAATAAACCAAAAATTATACATGAAGTTTATGTATGTGTAAGTTTGATGATTTTGATTCCATACACTTTTCCTACTATTCATGTTGTAATTCAAAGGACCTAATTTTCAAGGTTGATATGAAAGAGGTTAGATGGAAGCAACACAATATTGTCATGCATGTATTACTTACGTTTTGTCAATGGAAGTTAGATTCACATTCATTTAAACCCTAATATAAGCTAGTGAAATGTGAGGACAGTGCTATTGAATGACGCAAAATTCTTGTGTTGCATAAGAACTATTTTTACCACTAAATAGCGTGGATTTCTCACTATTTTTCTTAACATAACCTTTGATTTCCTTTTTTGTGGAAAGAGGTGTTCATGCTTGAGACTAGTGGTTTATATTGAAGTAACAAAGCTCTAGGTTATCCTGGAGGATGTACCTGTTGACTTTAAAGGGCTCCTTATTTAATGGTTAAATAAAATACTATAAAATGTTAGGGTTCTGATCTTCACTGCCTTGAATTGTGGGGACGTCTGGCTTATATAGGTCCTCTTAAATATATTATTGCCTTTCTAGTTCAAGTGCTTTAATCTTGACAATCATATAGCTAGTGTATTTGTGATTGAGGAAGGTCCTAAAATCCTTGATGACGTTATGAAGCCATAAGTGCACCTATTTCAAGAGAGTTTGTTAATAGCCAAAAATCTTGAGTTGTAATATTAAGAGAGAAATTTTTATGGAAAAATTAGAGGGGCTTTGGAATTCCTAAATAAAATAAAGGTTTTGTGTTTGAAACTCTCCATGTAATATTTATCAAATCCCTAGATAGTAGCGTCATAATTGATTATTCCTGGTCACACATAAGCTTGTTTATGGTGGCAGTTTGTATGTATGAAAAGTCAAGTTGATGAAATGCCCCTCTTTGGGAAGTGTGAATGCTATAAATACCATAAAGCTTTTCTCGAGTTAATATAAGAAACTTATATGAGGCAAATACGACACCGATGTGAAAATGAATGGAAAAAAAAAAAGAAGAAAAGAAGGAAGGTTTTAACTCTTGATTATGTGGATAAAATTCTTAGAGACCTTGACCATTATAAAGGGATAATAGGACATGTGATAATTTGTGAAAATCTATGAATGATTTGGTGTGTTAGTCTCCATGATGATGTGTCTCATGTATTATCCATGGCTGTGTTTGAAGTATTGCGAATATGTTGTCACATGTTACTTGAAATGATGAAAAGCATGTTGTATGTTGCCGAATGTACTGCTGCATATTGTTTTGGGCTGTAAGATGTTGATGTGTATGCTATTATGGACTTTTACATGTTGAATTCTGCAGTACTAGAGTAATACTTGCTATTTCAGTTGTGCAAGCACAGTATGTTATGTATATACTGTAGATTAATGACTGTTAACTGCTGAGTTTGTGCAGTATTGAATTTGTTCTTGATAGTGCAACTGCTGCCTTTTGGGCAATATACTGTCATTTGAAGTTGGTTTCTTGAATTCCAACTTGTGGTTCGGAAAACCATAATATGTTAGAGTATATAAGGACTATTTGTTGTCTTTAGAGACCTATTATGCCCTTAGGATTATTGTTTTCATGTATTCCTTTCTAGTTTTTGGGAAAAGTTGTAAGGTGCAAGCCATGTGATAAGCTTGATTGATCATAGGCTTGGTATTTAGCTTATGCCTAGATGCCTTGTTTGGTTGTTGTCATATGTTTTGTGCTCACGTTGGCCGTTTGAATGACATACGATATGACCCTAGCGTTCATTTGATGAGAATAACCAAATATGCTAACGTTATTGATAGCATCATGTTGTGATGAATAAGACAACACTCATCCTTATATATGATATATCATTGGTAGATCCAGTCTTACATATATAGATCCAAATAGTGAATATTGAAGTGCTCTAATTAAATTGTCGAAGTACTAGCGAAGCATCATGAATGGGATTTACGTTGTAATATACTCCTTGTTGTGCTGGGTGTTTGAAATTGTTAAGAGAAATTCTACTAATTACAATGGATTTAGGCTCGTTAGTGAACTATGTTTCTGACACCCCGCTGAAACCTACATGTTTTAGTTGTCCTTTTAACACTGAGTTTGCAGGAAGAAAAATATATAGCTTAACAATGTTGTGTGAGACATTCCATTGTGAGGGGCTGTAAGAGCACCCGAGAGCCTATGAGGTATGTTTATTATCTTTACTGATTATTGTGTTTCTACCGTTGTTTGCTAGTCATAGCTAGCCCATGGAAATTCGTTATGGTGGAAATATTATTTTTCGATTGTCCAAAGTCGATATACATAGCTTAATGATGCTAAGCATTTGGGCTTGAGAGCCTTGTAGAGGCTTGGGTTGCCTTAAGTTGAGTTGTAAAAGGCATCTTGTGAATTATGGTCTTATGAATCTCTTTCTCTTGATATCACCAAAATTTGGTACAGCATTGGTAAAACATAAACTACCCTTAATAGTAATGTAGCATGTACGCTAAGTATGATAAGAATGGGTATATGGTCCTTCGTGACCCAAACTAGTGATAATGTTTCACAATTGTGATGAGATGTGAAAGTGACAACCTGCGGTATAAGGTTTTCTTGCCAACTGTATATATGATATACGTACTACATGAATACTTGGGGTGGAGATGTAATTTTACTAATATAATATGTGCTCCACTAATGTGTTATACTGACTCTTACTGAAGTTGGCAGGCGATGGAGCTAGTTGTTTAACAGCTCACTGCAGGTACCTCAATGTGGGGGTAAGAGCAACTTGTGATTGAAGTTGGCAGTAATCAACTCTGAAGTACCGCTTTGTTGCAATATAGTGTTGAAGTGCCATTGTGGGGGCTTCCAGCTCCATTAGTGTTACTTCACTATGACAGTCAAGCCGCAACTGCTGTGAGATAGAATAAGGTTTATAATGGCAAGAGGAGACACATTCGTCTCAGGCATAAGATCGTGAAAGATCTACTAGAAAGTGGAGTGATATCACTAGACTTTGTAAAGTCTGAAAAGAATCTCACGGATCCGTTGACAAAAGGCCTTTGTCGTAGAATGATTGTAAAAACATCGAGGGGGAAGGGACTGAAGTCTGTACACGAATAAACTATAATGTATCCAACCTGGGCTTATCAGGTTCAATGTGAAAAGTCATAGTTTCATTCAAGATATGCACTGTATTTTATGTTGTCCCTCCGTATGGTGTGACAGTGCGGAGACGGGTCCAATGCCATATGTTGGCGGTGTAAGCATGACTTGCACATGACGGACACTGCCTGTAGACGAGTCCAATGCCGTGTGTTGGCGGTGTGTGCATGACTTACACATGACGGACACTGTCTGTATGTTACCAGGGGTAAGGTTGAGCTTTAGCTCTTAATGGACCCATATCCATATGTTAGGCGGTGTGCGGTAACAAACACTTGATGGGATTCACCTATATAGGTGTGGGAGTCTGGCCGCTCCCTATGAAGGATTAAGACTTGCCTTCAAGAGCGCCTATGAACATCCAGGACGAGCGCATGGCCGATTAAACGCGCCAAACCGCAGGAGTTGCCGAGATCTGGAGGTCGGTACGTGTCCAAGTGGAAGACTATACAACCCCTTGTGAGGTTCAAGACGAAAGTCACCTTGCAAGATGTTGGTCCTAAACTTGGGTTACACTAGGTGACGATTCAAGTCGTAAGACATCGGCACTAAAAAATCGAACTCCCTTTGCCCAGTCTATTCCTGTCTTTCTTTCTCTCTCGCTTGTATCATTTGTGGGGGATTGTTGGAAAAATGATACAAGCTAATCTTAAGTATAATGAGAACATAATTTTTCAAAACCCGTTAATAGCCGTTTACCCGTAGCCATTTAATATGGTTAAATATGACCGTTGGAGATTCATTAATAATGAATAATATTACCGTTGTAATTTATTACGTCCGTTATTTTACCGTTGTAAATTAAAGCACCATTAATACATATCCCACTATTTTAAACAAAAAAAAAAAATTCCCCTCTGGCTTTTGACCAAGATCTCCCTCTCTCTCAGTTCAAATTTTGTCAGTTTCTTTTGATTTAGGAAAATAAATAAATTAAGGGGAAATAAGATTTTGTCTTGAAAAATTCCGTTGGGTTTGCATCGAGATTGATAAGTCTCCTTTTTGATTGTGAAGCTGCGAATTCAAAATTTTATCTGTACAAACAAGAGGGAGTCTCATTCTATCCCTCAGATCTCTATTATTTGCCGAATCCAGATTTTGGGCAAAGTTCATAGGCACTCCTACCTGGCTACTAGCGAGTGTACGCTATTAGTTGGACTGTGTTAATCCTGGAGGACGGCCGCCAATAAAGCTGTTTGCACCGAAGCAGCGGCGAAATGGTCTTTTAGGACAGTGGTATTTCCCACGGCACGGTATCTTCGGTACTTTCTAACTTATTCCTCCTCTTTTTGGTATTGTTTGATTGTCGTGTTCACTATCTCTGATGCGTCCTTTCTCTACAAATTTACTCGAAGTTTTTATAGCATATTAGCGAGATTTAATGTTTAATTTTCGAGTATTTACCACTGATATATTTTCTGTAATTTTCGGGTGCAATTTGCTGTAATATTCGGTTAATATCAGCGCATTTCCTTTGGATTGTTTATACTGTGTTTCTCGACTATTTTTTGGTTATTTTTGGTATTTTACAACACTATTCTTCACGTTGTTATATGCTGTATTGTCGTTGTACACGTCATATTTTCTACATAGACGTACTTGCCAATGTCTTAAAATACTATTTGTTCGGAATATCAATTCGAACGGGAGCATTCATATCAGGGACATATGACTTGGTCACTCTTTTTGTATCAACGAATGCATCCGGTAATTGGTTCACAATATTTTGTAAATGGATGATCTTCTGGACTTCCATTTCACATTAATTCATATGTGGATCAAAATGTGATATTGATGATACATTCCACACAATTTCATGCTTTTCTAGTTTTAATTTTTCTCCCCTCAACTCTGGGAACATTGTTTCTTCAAATTTACAATCTGCAAACCGTGCAATAAAAATATCTCCATTCAATGGTTTAAGATATTTTATAATTGATAGGGATTAAAACCCAATATAAATTTTCAATCTCCTTTGTGGACCCATATTTGCGCGTTGAAGTGGAGCAATTGGAACATACACCACGCAACCAAAAATTCGTAGATGGGATAAATCTAGTTTTTGACCAGAAACAAGTTGCAATGGGGAGTATGTATGATAAGCAGCTGGCCTAGCACGAATAAGTGCTGCAGCATGCAATATAGCGTGTCCCTATGCAGAACCAAGTAGCTTTGTTTTCATGAGCAATGGTCTAGCAATTAGTTGCAGACATTTAATCAGAGATTCTGCAAGACCATTTTATGTATGCTAGTGAGCCACAGGATGCTCAACTGTAATCACAATTGACATAAAATAGTTGTTAAAAGTTTGGGACGTAAATTCTTCTGCATTGTCAAGCCAGATCTTTTTGATCACATAATCCAAAAATTAAGCCCATAATCGGATTATTTGTGCAAAGAGTCTCGCAAATGCCACATTGCGGGTAGATAATAGGCAAACATGTGACCAACAGGTTGAGGCGTCTATTAACACTATAAAATATCGAAATGGTCCATATGATGGAACAATAGGCCAACATATGTCTCTTTATTTTAGTTAGAGATGGCCTAGTAATCATTTTGCTTTAAGCACCGGCAGCACATGAAATCTCATCAGGTGAAAGAATCTTCTAGTTCTATAATGAGTGCCCATGAGAACTTTCGATGATTTTTCTCATCATCGTTACACCTGGATGGCCCAAATGGTCAGGCCATAGGGTAAATGTTTTGTAATTACTTAAATTCTGGTTAACCACAGTATTTGATTCAATTGGGTTAATATGAGTAAAATATAACCCAAAAGAAAGTGTTGGTAATTTTTTCACTATTTTCTTTCTTCCTAAGGTAAGCGATATAATATAAAGATATTCTTTATATCCCTCATTTATAGTCTCAATATGATAACCATTGCGACGAATATCTCGAAAACTGATCAAGTTTATCTGTAATCTGTTAGAAAATAGAGCATCACTCTTGTCCCTTCAGGGAACATAACATGTGCTTTTCTGAAGCCTTCAACCAAATTTAAAACACCCGATATCATATTCACATTAGCTTCAGCTAATCGTAGCTAAGAAAAATATATTTTGTTTTTGAGGATAGTGTGTCTCGTTGCACTCTCTCGATATTGCTACTGTAGGAGCATATTTGATACATGAAAAGTAAAGAACGTTTTCTCTAACATATCCTCTTTAGTAATATTTTCTCCACTTCAAAGTTAGTCGGGAGGTAGTACTAAACACTGTAGAGTTGCTTACAGTTTTAAAATCCTGCAAGCGCAGGTGAATCCATTCATAGCGAACTTTAGAGAGGATCACATATTTTTGGTGATCAACCTTATCCTTTAAAATTAATTAAAGGACAAGCGGGTCATTTATAGTAAGATACTTGGCTTTCAATCCTTCATGGATATGATGCCTGAGAAATATTATTGCTTTTGCGTAATCCTATAGGGATGCGCTATTACCCCTTTTAATCGTATCTTCGAGATTCATAGCATCAAGGTGAATCTCATCATCCAGGGTCCAAGGAAAATAATTTTTGCCACTTATATCAAGAGCAGTAAACTCAAGCTTCATTAGATTAGCCATTAGAAAATACAAAGATTAGAAAATAAAAAATTTTACCTCTTGATAATCCTCAGTTGGTTAGAGACTCATGCTGATAACCTAATATAAAACTAGGGATAAATTATACTCTATAGAAAGAGAATAAAAATACCAACCCAAATAAGCTTGAAAAAAATGACAAGTGTTTTGTATCAGAACTAGAGAAATATTATTGCTGTTCTTCTCTCAACTTTCTTGCGCTCTTTCTTTTCTTCTCATTTTTGTGTTTCTAATTTTTCTTCACTGATTTTACTCTATGTATAAGCACTACCAAACTCACTATTTATAGTGTTGAAGGATGAGCATGAGTCATCACATCATTACTTCTCATGCCAACACGTCACATGACTCATCAATTTAAATATATAATATCCAATATATATAATACACAAGAATTTTAAATATTTCAACGTGGATTTGAAAGCTGATAATGTATAATTGCTGCTATTAATTTTGAAATGGTTATTTATTTTTCAACTTGAAATGATTATTTATTTAAAAATATTAGTTTGATATTCAAAAAAATCAAAGAGGGCACAAACACACCGTCACCGGACCCCATTAGAATTTCGAAGTTAAGCGTGTTTGGGCGAGAGTAGTATCAAGATGGGTGACCTCCTAGGAAGTTCTCACCCTCAGGTTGGAGACACTGGAAAATAGCCTTCCTTGTTTTTTTTTAGTTTGATATTCAAAAAGACCCTTAAACTATTGTTTAAAATTAAAGTGACCTGCAACTTTCAACTTCACCAAAGACATCCAAGGAACTATTGGTCAAAATTAATATGACCCCCGCAATTTATAGTTTCATCAGAGACACCTCTAAACTGTTGGCCAAAATTAACGTGACCGCGACTTTTAATTTCATCAAAGAGACCCCCTGAATTATTGGCCAAAATCAATATGACCCCCTAACTTCTAGTTTCATAATAGACAACCCTGAACTATTAACTAAAATCAATTCAATCTCCCAACTTCAAAAATTATATCAAAGACATCCGAAACAATTAAAAAATTCAAAAAAATTTAATCCAGAGTTCCTAAAAGTTGATAATATACTTTTCAGGTGTTATGAATTTTTAAATTATTTTTATTCTAACCTAAATTTTGATAACTTTTTTTTTCATATACTATCCCTATAACTCCATTAGTATTCTGTTAAATTAAACTAACTTGCCATTTGAAAGATAATATAACTAAGGGAAAAAAATGTCATCTATACTTAAAATAGTTATAAATAAAAAATTTTAAATAATTTTAAGATAAAAATTATAAACTTTATTTTTTAATTTTCAAAATTATTTATCGGTAGGTTTAGCGAGTTCTATATGTCTTAAAATTTTAAAATCATTTTAAATATAAATGATAATTAAATTTTGTTCAAGATATTTTCCTTTTATTTTATTTGTTATATCAGCATAATTTAGCAGAGTACTAATAAAGTTATGGCAAGAATATTTGAAAAATACGTTAAACAGTTTGGACTATCTCAAAAATATTTTAAAATATTGGGACATCTGTGAAATATATTGATAAGTTTCAAGGTATCCACACTAATTTTTTTTTATTGTTTTAACAGTTTTGAATATTTTTGTTAAAATTTAAAGTCAGAGATCAAATTGGCTTTCAATAATAGTTCGGGGGTTTCCTTGATGTAATTTAGAAGTTAAGGAGTTTACATTGGCTTTCACCAACAGTTTAGAGAGCGTATTGGATGAAATTAGAAGTTGGAAGGTCAAATTGATTTTTACCAATAGTTTAGAAGATGTCCTTGATAAAAATAAAAGATTATGGGTTATTTTGATTTTTACCAAAAGTCGGAGGGCCTTTTTTAATATTATCCAAAGAGTTATAATATGTCATACTTTTTACTTTTGTCATCACACAAGCTAATAGAAGTTGACGCATATTAGAAGCAAATCCATATGAATATTTGGATTAAATTAGTAAACTAGCACAAATTTTCAAAAATATTAGTAAAATAGCACCTTCAGAAAATTATTTAGCAAAATGGCATAGTTTACTATTCACTTATAGTTCTACACTGTTTCAAACGTCTTACAACATGTTGCACGACGTTAGAAACGTCGTACAACGTGTTGTACGATGTTTCTAGCGTCATGTAACGGTGTTCACTGCTGCACGCTGTTGTAACGGTGTGCAACAGTATACCCCATAAAAAAAGTTGTTTTTTTAAGTATTGTATCTTTAAATTTTAAAAAAATTTAATAAAATAACTTTTTTATTTAAATTTTAAATTTTTTAATTTGAATCACTAGTACATATACCTTTTAAATTAAAAATTATATTATACAATAATTTAAATTATAATGAGTAACAATGTAAAATATGTCCCTCATTTATATCTTCCTAGTTGATAGTGTTATAATATCATAATTTCTGCATGAGATGAACAGAGTAACGAGGAGATGATGTTACATGAAGATAAGAGTATGCAAAGAAGCCTTGATTTTGAAGAACAAAAGTTTAATGTTAGAAATGCGGAAATAAGGAAGAGAAAGAGTGAAGAAAGAGAGAAGGAAAAGGGTAAAAGGGTTGAAGGATGCCATTAAAGGGAGCTTTGAGAGAGAGAGAGAGAGAGAGAGAGAGAAGAGAAGAGAAGAGAAGAGGGAGAGAGAAAGGAAGGGAAAAAGTAGAATGTTAAAGTGGAGTGTTACTTATTAGTCAAAACTAATTGTGTTTCTTTTTGATTTTTTTTAATTATAAATTAGTTTATAAATTGTATAAAATAATTTTTTAGTTTTTGAGTTACATGTATCTAATAAATAATAATATACAAATACGTAAACTCGTGATTTTTTGTTGAAAATATCACCATCTCCTCATTTAAATGTGTCCTTCTTTTATATCTTCCTTAATAATAGTATTATAATATCATAATTTCTATATGAGATAGTTCAAATAATAATATACATATCATCATCTCCTCATTTAAATGTGTCCCTCAATTATACAAACAACAAACAACAACAATATATCCAGTGTCCCAAGGGCTCCCACCTAAGCAGGGTCTGGGGGGCAGATGTACGTAGCCTTTCCCCTTTAGGGTATTACCCATGAAGAGTGGCTTTTTCCGAGTGGCCCCAACATGAGGGTAAGGACATCCTAGAAGGTCACCCATCCTAGTACTGCTCTCGTCCAAGCACGTTTAACTTTGGAGTTCTAATAAGATCTGGTGACGGCATGTTGGTACCCTCTTTGGTGAGTGTCCCTCAATTATATCTTCCTTATTAATAGTTCAAATAATAATATACATATACCTTTTAATTTAAAAGGTATATGTATTTAGTGATTTAAATTATAAAATTAAAAATTAAAATGATTTAAATTAAAAATTTTTTTAAATTAAAAAATTATTTTATTATTATTTTTTTTAATTTTCAAAATATAATACTAAAAAAAATAAAATTTGGTGCACCGTTGCTCGTCGTGCAACAGTTGGCAAGTTATTGTAAGATGTTTGAAACAGCATGCAACGACAACTAAACAATAAATTGTGCCGCTTTGCTAAATATTTTTCCAAATGTGCCATTTTGCTATTTTTTTGAAGATGTGCTAGTTTGCTAATTTACTCGAATATCTGGGCCTAAATTACTGAATAACTTGATCCTTTTTTTAATTTAATTTAATTTAATTGAAGACCTTCAAAAATGTAATTATTTAATCCAATCCTAAGCTTAATACACATATTGGTCTTGTAACGGGTGAACTTAAAAGCATTTAAATATAACCTAAGGAGAAATGGAGAAATACTAGGTGATGCAGCCCATCAATGGCTTGGCGGGTACTTGGCTGGTACTACTTGGTGGATACAGTTGGAGACACAGACATGGGCTGAAGGGAATTTAGTTAGAGTTTGTTTTTGAATAACATTAGTTTTTAGTTTTCAGATTTAAATTTTGAATTATCTTTTAGTGTTTTATTTTTAGTCAACTAGCTCCTCCATTTAAATAAGAGAAAATCTAGGGTTAGTGGAGCTTTTCATAATTTCATATTTCAATATCAAGTTTCTATGTTTTCTCTCTTTCTCGAGTTGTGAGAGATTAGGTAGCTTATTCCCCCTAGTTTTACTTACTTTTGTAATAAAATTAAAAGGAAGGCTGTTGAATCCTTTCTGTTTCCCTAATTTTCACTTATGCGCTGCATCAGTTGGTATCAGAGCTCAAAACAACTTTTGAGATGGCCCATGGGCGACAGAGGTACACCGTCGTCGGTGACGTATATGAGTGGGATTTCCAACGACAGACTGAGAGGAGATTGGATGAGTTCGAGGAGAGATTTCGACGAATCGAGCATTGTTTGATTCAACTAGGGGCAAATCCTGAGCAAGCATTGGGAATCTAGCGCTAGCGCCAACACTCGACAACACAGGGTGAAGATGAAGAGACGGACAAGACCTTCCGGGATTCGTTCCCAGGTGCTGAGCTACTGGATCCTAGGTCGAGGAGAACTTGGCCCAATACTGGCGACACCCACTACTTTGATGATCAGAGGTGGGAATCAGGTCTCCGGATTGAGATTTCAGAGCTCAATGGCAGAAGTCCCCTAGAGGAGTTCTGGGATTGGCTTACTGCGGTGGAAGAAGTCCTTGAGTTCAAGGAGGCTCCAGAAAGGAAGCAGATGCCATTGATCGCTGCCTGGTTATGGGGTAAGGCAGCCGCTTGGTGGTAGTAGTTGAAGCATTCACAGCTTAGACATGGAAATGCGAGAATTGAGACGTGGGAGAAGATGAAGAAGCACATGAGAGGCGCCTTCCTGCCTTGCAATCACGCCAAGGTGATGTATCAGCGCTTATAGAGCTTGTGTCATGGTTCCAGGACTGTGGAGAAGTATACACGATGGAACTCTACTCCTTAGTCGCCAGGAATGACTTGGCGGAATCGGGGGAACAATTGGCGGATCGATATGTTAGCGGGTTAAAGGAGTCGATACAAGATCTGTTGAGCATTTTTGACATTTTTTGGATCTTGATGAATGTCGAGAAGCAATAGAGGCATCGTCAAGTTGGCGGTACTAAGAACAACCGGGATAGTGGGTGTGACCAAGTACGACTACTCAACTCGGATGCGCTAGGGAAGCTGGTGGCCGCCAACTTTGGAAAGGAATTGGCGACTAGCTCCAAAACCTGTTGTTTCAAGTGCAGAGAGATGGGACACCGTGTTGTTGAGTGTCGGAAGAGTGACAGACCGTACAAGAGGTTGTACATCGAAGGTCTCCAAGTTGGAGAGTGCGAGGTAGTTGAGGAAGAGGCTAGCGACGAGTTAGTGCCACAGGGCGAAGGAGCAGTTGCTGGTAACGCGAGCTATCTACTTGTGGTGGTGCAAGTTTATTTTGTGCCTAAGGGAAAAGAGGGAGATAATTTGCTGGGGAGTAACATCTTCTAGACGACTTGCACTGCTGGTGAGAGGATATGCCGCCTAGTGAATGACTCAGAAAGTTATGAGAATGACATCTCCAAAGAAGCTGTGCAGAAGCTTGGGTTGAAGATGGGGGATCATCCAGAAGCTTGGGTTGTCTTAGCTCAAGAAGAGAAACCATGTACCTTCTCGAAACGATGTTTGGTTAGTTTTTTTTTTCCATTGTGTTGAAGTATGGAGACGAGGTTTGATGTGACATGGTAGTCATGGACGCATGTCATCTGCTATTGGGACGACCATGGAAGTTCAATAGAGGTGCCATTCATGACGGATGACGAAACACCTATAGCTTCATTTTTGAGGGCATCAAGATAGTTTTGTTGCCTAAAAAGGATGAAGCACCACGACGGGAGAAAACTGTGGATCCTAAGTCCTCGGTTAGAGCTTTGCTCACCAAAGTTGTTGCCAGGGGCAAGGAGACAATTGTGCCGGCATAGGAAGAACGCCAAGCGGAACAGGTTAAAGAGCCAGAAGAGGTGCCGGGAGCTGTGTTGGCGATAAAGAAAGGGCCATAGTGGGAGGGTCAGATACCGAGAGGAGAGTTACCCGGTTGGCTCTATCACCGAGTGAGCCTTGCGAAGCTTCTAGATTCCAAGCTTCAAGGGTTCACAGTAATTCTGTCACCTCAAGAGGACAAGACATGGTGGGAGGATGTTGGCGGTAAATCTGTCAACGAGGTCATCGTATTTTGTGAGCCTTCCGCATCATTGGCGGATGTTCTGACAGAGGTGACGAGAAGAATGTTGGGTTCCTTAATCTGATGTTTTATCGCCAAGTGCATCCAGAGTTGGGAGCAGAAATTGTGTCACGCCAAGTTGGAAAGTGACAGCCCTATTAATTGCATCACAAAAGAATGTTGGGTTCCTTAATCTAATGTTTTGTTGCCAAGGGCATCCGGCGTTGGAAGCAAAAATTGTGTCATGCCAAGTTGGAAAGTGATAGCCCTATTAATTGCATCACAAGGTTTTCACCACTCAGAATTGGCAATGGCGTTGTCCATCAATCACCGGTAGACGTTGCACCAATGTCCCATCTTATCTGTCCACATGAGAGAACACGAGACTTCATCTCTAGGCAACAGACAAGGCTTGCGCATACTCGACGATCGTTGCTGGAAGTTCGCGCCAAGCACATGAAAGTGGGAATAAGGATCTCTGGGACATTGGCAAGAGTGGTTCAAACAATCCTATGGCGAATTCATGGACAAATTCTCTTCAAACTGAGGAAGATGTTGATGGCTATAACATGGCAAAATGGGGTACAGTTCACACTTTGGCGGAGTGGGCCAACAGCCCACACTTGAGGAAGGATGACAAACTGGAGCTCAACAAGATTGGCGGCTGGTGTAAAGAAACTCTACTTGGCGGGAGTAACCAAGAAGACCCCTTGGCAAATTCAAGGGTGAATCCCCTCCAACCCGGAGAGGATGATGCAGCCTATCTATGGCTTGGCGGGTACTACTTGACGGATACACCCGGAGACGTGGATGCGAGCTGACGGGAATTTAGTTAGAGTTTGATTTTGAATAGGATTAGTTTTTAGTTTTCAGATTTAAATTTTGGATTATTTTTTAGTAATTTATTCTTAGTCAACTAGCTCCTTTATTTAAACAAGAGGAAATCTAGGGTTAGTGGAGCGTTTCATTATTTCAGATTTCAATATCAAGTTTCTAGGTTTTTTTTCTCTTTCTCGGGTTGTGAGAAATTGAGTATTTATTCCCCCTTATTTTATTTACTTTTGTAATAAAATTAAAGGGAAGGCCATTGAATCCTTCTCGTTTCCCTAATTTCCACTTACGCACTGCATCACTAGGGAGATCGGGTTGTTTTAAGGTGTTGGTTAACTTAGTTGGTAAAGTCTCTAAAATGGTACCTGAGATTTGGGATCAAATTCCACTATCATTAGGGTTGAGAGGATTTATGGGATTTGGAAAGGTTATCCCCCTTATGTAATCCAATTGAGCTTCTTAAACTTTGTCGAATACTGAGGCATGTTGTTGTTGTTGTATTTTATTCGTATTATGCATTTATTTCTTGTGCATTCTCTTTTCCTCTCCCCTTCTTGTAACCGGCCTTCATGGCCATTAGTGCTCCCCATTAGTACTCCTTTTTACTTCTAAATTTTTCTTTTTGTTGATAGTGCTAGTCTCTTCATTTTTTGTCTTTTCATTTTCTTCTCTTGTATTTTACTATAAGTTGGGTTCATGTAAATGTGTTGTTCATCAAGTAAATATACATTCAATATTTTCTGAATTTCTAGTGTTGATTACTCATATTTTTAGTTTTAACATGATATCAAAATGGGTTGCTATTTTGTGCTGATCATCACTGTCGGAATTCGTTCGTGTTTAGGACAATTCGTCCCTTTCTCTGAGCGTGCACCGAGGGTGCATTTTTGTAAGCCTTCTTCCTCTCTAGTTTCTTTAGTGCGGTTCTTGTGTTTTGATTTCTTAGATAATGGCAGATTTTAATACTAGCGATGATGTTATTCAAGCGAATCCTAATCAAATTGTCATGGCCACTCCCATGACAGGGGGAGTAGTCGATGTAAATTCTCCATTTTATCTCCACTCGTAAGATCACCTAGGATTTATTTTTGTTCAAAACCCATTAATTGGGACTAATTATCTGTCTTGGAGAAGGTCGATCCCTAAGGTTTTCGAAGCAAAGAGGAAAATAGGTTTTCTTGATGGGAGCATTGAAAAGCCGGATGAGGAATCATCGGATTTTGAAAGCTGGAGTACGTTGACTCCATGGTTTCCACTTGGCTCTCCAATTTGGTCTCGAAGGACATAAATGAAAGTATCACCTATTTAGACAGTGCGCTTGATATTAGGTTGGATTTGTACGAAAGGTTGTCTTAGGGAAATGTACCGTGTATCTATGAATTAAAACACGAGATTTCACACTCGAAGCCAGAAAATACCCCCAAGTCCACCTATTTTACTATATTGAGGTCTTTATGGGACGAGTTGTATACTTTGGTTGAGATACCCTCGTACTTGTGGTCATGCGAAGGCCTTTTTTTGGCCATTCATGACATGGAGAAGCTTTAAGATTTATTAATGGGCATGGACCCATCTTTTTCTACAGTTCGTTCTCAACTAATGATTAAAGAACCTTTGACTTCAGCTGGTAGCACATATTCCGTTTTGTGTCAGGAAAAGAAATAACAGAGTGTCGCTGCAAGTACAATTGTTGTCCCCGAGGCTATGATCCTAGTTGCAAATGTCACGACAACAGGAGGGGGACCGCTGGCTCTTCGAGCAATAACTCTCATTGTACTAATTGTTTTACCTGTTCTCCTTGTAAGTGACAGGGACAATGAAGGAGCAATGTTTTGACTTGAAAGGCTATCCTCCCGGTTGGAAGAATCGTGCACCGGGAGGTGGGGGCATGTCGGTGGCTACGATTGCAGCAGCACAGCTGACAGACCCACTTGGGTCCGACAACCTCATTGCAGGGCTCACTCTTTGTTGGTATCAACAGCTTATGGCTTTGCTTCGCCCTAGTTCGGCATCACCTGGTATAAATTTGACGAGTCAAGTTTCAATGTCATCTCATAGTTGGATTATTGATATTACAGCAATAGACCACATGGTCTCGTGTTTGTCTATTATGTTTGATGCCGTGGCGAATAGATCTGTTGGACCTGTTAAATTACCGAATGGAACTAGTTTGGTTGTTACACATGTCGAGAAATTTTGAATATCAGAAAATCTTGCTCTAAATGATGTTCTATATGTGCCTGGTTTTCATTGTAATTTGTTGTTCGTGAGTAAACTAACTCGAGATGAAAATTGTATGTTAACCTTTCACTTCGATTTTTACTATATACAAAATCTACGCTCGAGAAAGCTGACTAGAGTGGGTAGGAGGAAAAATAGTGTTAAGATCGAGATTAAATCTTGATCTTAACCTAAGAATTAAGAGAATATGGGATGAGAAAGAAAGGAAGAAGATGAGAAAAAGAAGTTTTAATCTCAAGAGATTAGTTGATAATTTTTTCATTGAATGACTCTTACAATCCATAAACCGCTATTTAAAGAACAAATAACAAAAAATAACATCAACACACAAACTCCCGCCAAAATGCAGTCAGCATCTTAACTGAACTAACAAACATTGGCGCCAAAACTAATTCAAACAAACAAGCCTACCCGCCTTATTATATTTGAATTGCAACTCGAAAGAACATAACAATCCCCTCCCCTTAGAATTTTCTTGTCCTCAAGAAATAAAAGACGGAAATTGGCTCAACAAAAAACGCTTATCCTCCTAGGTAGTGAAAGATTTGTCCAGATTGCACCAGCTTACTCGAACTTGCTGTCTGTTGGGGACATCGGGTCTGGCCTGCTGAACTTCTACCACTGGTGCAGGTTGTAGGATCAAAGAACCACTGGAACCCGCCTCTGGAGGTACTGAAGAAGCCCTCTGTCCACATTTAACCTGCTTCTTAAGAAGTGAAACATGAAAACAGGGTGAATATATGAATCGGGTGGAAGCTCTAGCTTGTAAGCCACCTTGCCAATCCTTTCCAAAACCTTGTAAGGTCCAAAGAACCTTGCACAAAGCTTGACATTCTTCCTTACAGCTGCTGTAGACTGCCTATAAGATTGTAGTTTCAAATATACCATATCACCAATTTCAAAATTTCTGTCTACCCTCTTGCGGTCTGAGTACCACTTCATCCGGGCCTGGGCCTGACTGAGATTCTGCTTTAAGAGCTGCATAAGATGTTTCCTTTGCTGTAACAGTTCAGTCACTTCAACCACTTGGGTCTCCACTCCTTGCAACAATAATGGATTGGGTGGATCATACCCATACAATGCCTTGAAAGGTGTTGTGCCTAAAGAAGCATGGAAATGGGTATTATACCAAAATTCCGCCAATGAGAGCCATCTACCCCACACCTTAGGATGGCTAAATACCATACTTCTAAGGTATTGCTCAATGCATTGATTTACTCTCTTAGTCTGACCATCGGTTTGTGGATGGTAAGATGAGCTAAGGGCTAAGGTAGTTCCTAAAAGACCAAACAACTCCTTCCAAAAGCAACTTGTAAATAGCTTGTCCCTATCTGAGATTATGGATTGAGGCAATCCATGGAGCTTGTAGATGTTATCAAGGAACACACGAGCCAATTTCTTTGCAGTCACCGGTCGAGCTCAAGCCATGAAATGACCAAATTTGGTGAACCGATCTACAACTACCTGGATCACCTCTTTTCCTTCGGATTTGGGCAATCCTTCAATGAAGTCCATGCTTATATGCTGCCATATACCCTTCGGAACAGGTAAAGGTTGGAGAAGACCTTGGTACCTATGGTCACCAAGCTTAGTTTGTTGGCAAACCTCACAGCCTTGCACAAATTCAGACACTTCCTTCTTCATGCCGGCCCAATTGAAGTGAATCTTCAGCCTTTGATACGTTCGTTCTATGCCTGAATGACCACCCCATGAAGAATCATAAGCAGCATTGATAACCTGATGTATCAGATCAGTAGTGATGCCAATGTACAGCTTTCTCCCTAGACTCTGATAATTCCTCGGGTAACAGACACACCTGCACCAGTACCCAGATTAATTGTCTTGCTCACACTAGCAGCTGCTATACATTCTTTTGCAAAAGAATCATTCTCGTAGGACTGATGTACTTCTTCCATCCCAGCAGGAGAAATCACCGAAATAGCCCCGAGAGAACCCTGCTCCAGGTCCTCAAACCTGCATGACAGTGCATCTGCTGCTACGTTTTTTTTTCCTTTCTTGTACTCAATATCGTAATCAAGCCCAAGCATCTTCATCAACCCCTTTCTCTGTATCCTTGTGACAATTTTTTGCTCTAACAAATGCTTGAGACTTTGATGATCAGTCTTGATGATAAAATGATGCCCATCCAAGTAGTGCCTCCACTTTTCCACTGCGAGCAAAATTGCAAGATACTCTTTTTCATATGTGGAAAGTGCTTGATGTTTCACACTCAAGGACTGGCTAAGATAAGCTATGGGCCTCCCTCCTTGTGACAACACTGCCCCAACACCATTACCACACTCATCAATTTCTAGCACAAAGCTTGAAGTAAAATCGGGCATTGCCAAAACAGGAGCTTTGCACATTGCTGCTTTAAGAGCTTCAAAAGCATTCTGGGCTTCCTTCGACCAACTGAAGGCCTCTTTCTTCAACAAGTCTGTAACAGGCATGGCTATAGCTCCATACCCTGCTACAAATTTGAGGTAATACCCTATCAAACCCAAAAAATCCCCTTAATTGCTTTAAGGTTATCGGAACAGGCCAATCTTTCATGGCTTGGACCCTTGATGGGTCAGTGGAAACCACATCACAAGAGATCACATGACCAAGGTACTCCAAGTGAGTTTGAGCAAAAGAACAATTGGCCAACTTAGCATACAACTTGTGCTCATGCATGACCAAGAATACTTCCCTCAAGTGCTTCAAATGCTCCTCGAATGTTGCACTGTAAATCAAGATGTCATCAAAGAAGACCAATACAAATTTCCTAAGAAATTGTTTGAAGACATCACTCATAAGAGCTTGGAATGTTGCTGGTGCGTTTGTCAAGCCAAAAGGCATGACTACAAACTCAAAGTGTCCATGATAAGTCCGGAATGCTGTCTTGTACACATCTTGCCCATCCACTCTAATTTGATGATAGCCTTGCTGTAAATCCAACTTGGAAAAGACATGGGCTCCATACAATTCATCTAACAAATCATCTATAACTGGTATAGGAAACTTATCCTTGACCGTCATAGCATTAAGCTGTCTATAATCAACGCACATTCGAGCCGAGCCATCTTTCTTCTTGACAAGAATAACTGGGGATGCAAAGGGGCTATGGCTAGGCTGTATGAAGTTGGTCTTGATCAAATCATCAACTTGCTTTTCAATTTCTGTCCTCTGAGCATGTGGATATCGATAGGGCCTAAGCCTCACAGGTTCTGCATCACCTTTGAGGGGGATAACATGGTCTAACCTCCTCTTGGGAGGTAGAGACTGAGGTACTTCGAACAAATCCTCAAACTCAGTGATCAAAGCCTGCACTTCTGGTTCTACTAAGCTCATTAATTCAGTAGGGGCTATAGCAAATAGCTGACCTACCCATTGAAATGAGCATTTCTTGAATCCTTTCTTCATCCTGCTCCCTTTCATGACCTGCAATTGTGCCTGTTCTGCTATACCTTGCAAAGTCACTTTAGTTCCTTGTATTTCAAAGGAAACCGTGAGGTTAGCAAAATCAAACAACACCGGGCTGTAAGTTCTCATCCAATCGACCCCAAGCACCATATCACACCCTCCCAAAGGAAGGGTTCTAAAGTCATAACTGAACTTGCGGTCCTGCATTACCCAACTGAACCCACGGCATTTGTTTTGAGTGATTACAAATTTTCCATCAGCCACGGTAACAGTGAGGGGATGAGTTTTAATCACTTCATGACCCACTTTCTTAACTACTTTAGGATCAACAAAACTATGGGTACTACCACTATCAATGAGGATGATGATAGACTTTTTACCTGCCTTTCCTCTGATTCGGATCGTGCCGTGGGCACCATTTCCAGTCAAGGCTTTCATTGATATATCCACAGCAGCCTCATCTAAGCTTTCCTCGATGTCCTGATCAAATTCAGCCCCATCACCCTCAATTTCCTCATCATCAGAATGTTCTCCAGCATTAACCCCTTCAGCAGACATGAGAAATTAGGGATTACACCTGTGGCCACACTGATAAGGTTGATTACAACGGTAACACAACCTCTGCTGCTGCTTATCATCTGATCCGATGGTCCGATTTATGGCAGAACCTTGCTATTGTTTGGAGCTGCTACTGCGAGGTCTGGAAGCATCACTTGAAGACAAAATTGTTGATTCATAAAGCTTAGCTTTGGCATAAGCCATAGACAATGTTGTAGAATCAACGGCTTTAACCAAGTTTTTCACCTTTGGCTTCAATCCACTTATAAAAGCTGAAACATAATACGACTCAGAGGCCTGAATTTTAGTTATAATGCTGACCCGGATATTCTCAAACCTGGTCATATAATCTCTCACAGATGTCTCCTATTTCACTTTATTAAATTTGTCCACAATATCACTATCATCCTCATCACTAAACCGATCACACAATTCTTTTGCAAATTCAGTCCATGTGAGGGAGGGGTTACTCTTCATCAAACTATAAAACCACACTTCATGATGACCAAGAAGGTATACAGCAGCCATTTGTACCTTCTCTGAATCGTCAATATGGTAGAAGTGGAAGTAACGTTCACACCTCCTTAGCCAAGAATGAGGTTGCTTCCCATCAAATGCATCAATCTGCACCCGAGGCTATCTTTGGGCACCACTTCTGCTATTGGTTGTCTCCTCATTACTGCCAGAGCATTGTTGATACCAATCATCAGGCGGTTTATCAATAGGATCCACATTTAATCCCTAGGCTTGTGTGTAACCTCCACTTCAGCAGCTCGCACACCAGGTCCTGCATTCCAATTTGAAGGTTGAGACATCACAGGCTCACTGCGACCATGCCTATCAGTCACCTCATTCTCATGGTTTCGATCTGGAGCTCTCATATCAACACCAGGATTAACCACTGGAGCGGGAACACTCTGTCTTATTTCATCAGGAGATCTGATTCGTTGATTTCTTTGAAGTGCGCTAGCCGGCAACAAAGGTTCTGGAACAACAGGAGGATTTGGCCTCATAACTTGCTCTCGAATCTCTGCTAACTTCTCTTCTAGCAGTTGCCTCTGCTGATCGAACCTCTCCTCTAATTCTTGTGATTGTCGTGAGACCTGATCAGCAATCTTAACCTCTACCTGCTGAACCCGCTAATCGACCCTCACCTCAATTTGCTGAGGTAATGATTCAGTGATAGCTTGCTTGAATTGAGCAAGCATTGTCTCCAGCTTACTGTCCCATTGAGCATTTGTAACCAAGTCTCGTCTTGCTGCATCATTACCGCCAACAACCTCGGCATAGGAAGACAAGGCAGCTGCTAATTTGGTGGTAACACCACCGATCAAGGCAATTTCATTTGAATCCATTAATTTGAAAGCCAAACGAGGCTCTGATACCAATTATTAAGATCGAGATTAAATCTTGATCTTAACCTAAGAATTAAGAGAATATGGGATGAGAAAGAAGGAAAGGAGATGAGAAAGTAGAGAGAATTAGATGAGAGAAAGAAGTTTTAATCTCAAGAGATTAGTTGATATTTTTTTCATTGAATGACTCTTACAATCCATAAACTGCTATTTAAAGAACAAATAACAAAAAATAACATCAACACACAAACTCCCGCCAAAATGCAGTCAGCATCTTAACCGAACTAACAAACATTGGCGCCAAAACTAATTCAAACAAACAAGCCTACCCGCCTTACTATACTTGAATTAGAACTCGAAAGAACATAACAGATAGGCTATACGTTTTGGGAGATCAACCGAACGCCCCCTTGGTTTCCTCAGTTGGCAGCAATAAAAAGGTCGTTTAGTGGCATCGTCGTTTGAGCCAGGTTCCCTTTTCCAAGTTATCTGTTTTACCTCATTTACATGTTTAGAAGATGGATTTTGTTTGTGATGCATGTCATCATGCTAAGAAACAAGCAGGTTTACCCTTTCCTACATCTGTTTCAAGTTCCTTTTTTTTTTTGGTAAGTCATAGATATATATATATATATGCTCAAGTCTAGAAGGGGCATACCCCAAGTCATGGCCAGAAAGGCCCATATTAATGAATCAAATAAAGCTAAAAAGCACCAAAGGTCGACATGACCAACAAAGAAAAAGTAGAACAAAGCCAGAAGCCAAATAAAACTAATGCTCAATCCCCCACTCCTGCAAACACTGACAGTGACGCTGAGCACCCCAAAGCATAGGAGCAACAATGAGGCACCTACAAACCAATCATGTGATCTCCTCAATAATAGCTGAAGAAGGTTTGGACTAGGAGCGCTGAATCGTCCGGTTACGCTTATACCCGAGGATACAAACTATCACAGAGAGGCATAGACGGGCCAGAACACGATCTACCCCACGTCCACGGAGCTAAGTAGCAGCCCAAGAAACTAGTTCAGAACAAGGAAGCGCAAGACAGGCAAAGCATGTGCGTGATGACACCGTAGATCAAACAGAAGCAGAGAAGCTGTTGGCAAAGAAGAGATGGCTATGCGACTCATCATTTAAACCACACATCACACATGAAGACTGGGCGATCAGAACTTGATGTCTCAACAATCTGGTGCAGGTCCATAATTTCTCATGGGAGGCAAGCCATAAAATGAATGAGTGCCTCGGAATGTACAACTAGAACCCAAGAAGAGGATGGATAGAAGCCTCCTCCCTCCTGCTACAAATCATCCCCCAAGCCGATCTGAGAGTGAATATCCCTAAATGGTCACCCATCCACAAAATATGGTCAGCAACACTTAGCTGTGGTCTGAAGTCAACAGAATTCCAAATAGGTAGCAGTTCAATCCTCTCCTAAGGAAACCTCCTTTGATCACCCTCAGTAATGTCAGAAATGTGTGAGCCCATGGGTGACCGGTAGAAGTCAAAGTTCGGGTCGTGAACCAACCCATCAAACGCCCACAAGGTGGCCAGGAGTCAACCCAAAATGCAGTGTCACACTCATCTCCATTGATGTGTCTGGGCGCTCCATCGCACAAGGACCGAATACTAAGAATGCTCCTCCATGACCAAGGAATTGACTCTGTCGGCTCTTCCCCTCAAAAGCTCTTCCCCTGGAGTCGGTTGGCATGAATCCATCGAGGCTAGAGAGAATCATGGTCAATGAGCAGAGCCCATATGTGCTTCATAATAGAAGCCTGGTTCCACTCAGTCAAGTGGCTAATTGCAAGACCACCCTATCTATGAGGTAACAAAGATGCCTCCAGGCAATCCTCATTGCCCCGGGGCGATCGAAGTGCCCATCCACAGAAAGGCAGCAAGCATCGACTCGATCTTCTTAATCATTGTCTTCGGAAGAATGAAGATAGATGACTAATAGACCGGAATAAAAAACAACACCAACCTGATCAGCTACAAATGTCCAACATAAGAAAGAGCCCATGAAGTCCATAGTTGAATGCGAACCTGGATGCGATCCAAGCGAGGCTTATAGTGGATGAAAGAACTCTTGAAGAGACAATCGGCACCCCTAGATATGTGAGAGGACACTGCCCCAATCTGAACCCCAGAATATCCAGAATAAGCCGCTAAGAATCAGAATCAACCCTGGCGATGAAGACTGTACTCTTTGCAGCATTCGAGGACAGCCCTGAAAGTGCAACGAAACGATCCAACATCTCCCAAATAACCAAAACACTTCCCTCATCTGCCTAACTAAAAATCATCAGATCATCAGTGAAGCAGAGATGTGTGAGCTATGTACTAAGGCAGCATGGGTGGAATCGAAACCGTGGATCAGAGGTAGCACTATGAAGAAGACCCGAAGTCCCTCCATGGTGATAGCGAACAAGTAAGGGGAAAGAGGATCCCCTGATGATTGCCCCAACTAATGCCAAAAAACTCCTTAAGCTCGCCATTAATGGACACCGAGAACTTGCCTATGGAAAGACACTCCCGCACCCAGTCAATCATAACCTCCGAGATTCCCATAAAATGCATAGCAGGCAGAATGAAGTCCCAACGCACTGTTTCAAATGCCTTGCAAATATCAAGATTCAAAGCACACCGAGATGACACCGTCGGAAGGTGATAGTCGCGCATAAGCTCTTGAGCAAGAAAAATACTGTTTGAGATCCTCCTCGCAGGAATGAAGGCAGACTATGAGTCATCAATCAGAAAGGGAAGAACCCCTTTCAGCCTGTTTGCAATGATCTTAGTGATACACTTATGGATCACATTGTAACAAGAGATTGGGCAATAGTCGGCAAAGGTGGAGGGATTCTCCCCCTTCGGAATCGGACCGATATTGGTAGTGTTGAGGGTGCATAGCATGCACCCTGACTAGAAGAACGAATGGACAGCCCGCCCTACATCATGAGCCAGAATATCCCAGGCCCTCTTAAAGAAGAGGGAAGTACAACCATCAGGACTAGGAGCCCTGTCATCACTTGTGGAGAAAAGAGCATCTCGTGCCTTAGCATCAGAAATCAAAAGAGTCAATGATCTAACCTGATCCTCAGAAAGACGAGCCTGGAAAGACCTGAGATATCCTCAGGAAGTGACCCACTCAGCTCATTCAATAACTCTTGAAAGTAGGAGACCCCGTTCTCAGAAATCTCCCCCTCATCATGGTCCTTGTGTTGTCAAGATGAACGATAGAAGAAAGCTAGTTCCTAACCTGCCGATGGACGACAGACTTATAGAAGAACCTGGTACCCTGACTGATGCGTCTCGTATTTACGCATCTTTTAATTGTTGTTTTAATTATTTTGCACCTATTTAATTATAGTTCTACACTCATTTGGCAATTTTATGTTTAACAGGTTTGAAATTAAAGTTACGGAAATTGTCAAATTTGGATGCAAATAAGATAAATTCGACGCTCAAACAATTAAATCAAATCAATCGAGATTCGGGACAACAATGTATAAGCTCGGCCCGCTCCGACACGACCCGACCCGACCCGCCCCGCCCCGCTACAGTAACCCAAGCCCAACAGCAAAGCAGCCCACACATAGCCCATCTTCACCAGGCCCATCGTCATCACTGTCAACGGCCCAACTTCACCGATTCAGCCCAACCCTGCAACACCAGAATAGCCCAAGCTCACCACCATCTTCACCGATGCCAGGCCCACCGTCATCTTCGATCCCCTGTTTGGCCCAACAACAAACGCAGGCCCATCAGCAACATCAAGCCTAGCTCGTTAGGGATTGCGAGGCATCACTATAAATTGCGTTCGATTTTGGGGGGTTCGGGGTCTCTGTTTTTTGGGAGTTCTGATTCAACAATGGCCCCCTGTTTTCTCCCTCTTCTCTCAGCTCTCTCCCTCTCTCTTAGATTATTCTTTTCTTTTTTTTTTCGTTGAAATGGAACAAGAGCAAAATTAGCGTGGAGATCAACATGAGTTTGACTTCTTCTTCACCGGATCATCCTTGATGGAGAGTTAACTTGCTCTCTGGGGATAGATAAAATCTTAGCCTTTACTTTTGTTTACTTTAATTCGGGTTAATTTGATTGTTTATATGAATTGCTTGGTTGATATAAATACTTTGAAATTTTATATCTTTATTGTTTATTCAATTGATATGATTATTGAGTTTGTAACCTTCAATTGTTGATATTGATATTTATAAATTAATTCTTTGGGCTTGTAGCCTTAGGATTAATTAATCAAGTAATAGTATTAATCGAATTATTAATTAAAGCCTACCTTCCCTATGCTTTAGTTAGATAGGGTCAATACGTAATAATTAACAATATGTTAGGTAGAGCCTATTTTCCTTATGCTTTAGTTTGAGAGGGTCAATACGCAATACTAACAACATTATCTTAGTAAGTTTAAGCTTGTAGCCTAAACCACTACCCGTGTGACAATCAATAATCCCTATTTAAGAGTTAACGCAAAAAATAATTAGCTAATGATGGATTCGAAACCCTAGGCTCCAATTTAATACACGTTCCCGATTAGTAGTAGATTACATTAGTTTAATTGTCATTTTATAGATTAATTAACACAAAGATATCACTTTTCCTTAAATAAATTTAGGTCATAGATTAAATTCACACACTCTTAGTCCATGGGATTTGACACCCTCTCGCCCTACACTTCAGTTTAGGAATGTTTAATAGATAGGAATTTATATTAAATTTTTATTGACGTAGAAAAACATATCAAAATTTCAGCGCCATTGCCGGGGACTAGGTAACGTTCGTGATTTTATTTTTGTGATTTTCTCTTATTTTTAACTTTCTATTTCTTCTTTAGTTTTAAAATAATTTATTTTATTTTTCAACCCTGGATTTGAAATCTTAATTTAATTCTTAATTTAGAATTTTTAAATTTTAATTCTCTTTAATTGTTATTGTCTCTTTTCTTAAAAGAAATTTATTTTCTTTTTATTAGCATTATTTTTCTTGTGATTTTCGTGCATAAGTAGATTTTAGGGTATCTTGTTATTTGTCCTTTTTAGTATTTGTTTTGTCTGTTTTATTTGTTTTGCTTATTTAATTTTTAATTTACTTACTTTGTGTGGTTAATTGTTCATGTACAGTTGTCGCTCTTTGTTTTTTGACCTTACCATATTCGACCCTGAAATTGAAAGAACTTTAAGAGACCTTAGAGCCTAACACCGAGCAAAATCCGCTAGTGCTAACTCTAATTTATTAATGGCTAACGAACAACAACTGCGTGCGCTCATGGAGTATTTTACTCCCACTACATATGCCTTACCATCTTGCATTATGTTGCCACCGGTGGCTCATCAGTTCGAGCTTAAGCCACACACTATACAGATGCTTCCTTCGTTCCACAGCTTATACAATGAGAACCCATACACACTCTTGGACAGTTTCATGGAGGTTTGCTCAACCTTGAGGATTCCTAAAGTTAGTGATGATGCCATCTTACTTTGCCATTTTCCTTTCTCTTTGAAGGAAAAGGCTAAGTATTGGTTAGGCACCCTACTTAGTGGGATGATTAGTACTTGGACACAAATGCAACAAGAATTTCTTAAGAAATTCTATCTCATTAGTAAGACCAACACTGCTAGAAGAGCCATTAACACCTTCGCCCAACTCCCTACTGAGGAGTTTCACAAGATTTGGAATAGGTTTAAGGAACTCTTACGAGCTTGTCCACATCATGCTATCCCTAAATGGCAACTAGTCCAAAATTTCTATTATGGGTTAAACGAGAAGGGTCAACAAACTGTTGATGCCTCATGCGGTGGTCAATTCCTTAGGAAGAATGAGAATGAGGCGTGGGAATTGTTCGAACTTTTGAATGAGAATTCACAACAATCTGCCGCACATGCACGTCTTAATGCTACTAGGTTAAATAGAGGAGTAAATGAGATTGCTTACACCTCCATCTTAGATAAGAGAGTAGACTCTCTTGTCTCTTCCGTAGATCAATTAACTTCCCTATTTAAGATAACATTGACCCCCTCTACTGTACCTAACATGTCCCATGTTTCAAATGTGCATAGTGCTTGCTCTTCATACTCTAGTGTCTCTCATTCTACACATGACTGCCCCTCTGCTTCATCTTATGTGGAGTGGTCGGAGGAACAAGTCAATGCAACCCAAGGATTCTCACGAAACGACCCATACTTTAACACGTACAATTCGGGCTAGAGAAACCATCCTAACTTCTCCTGGAGGCAAGGAGGAGAAGGACAGTTTATGCCACAACAACAGAACCCATGACCTCAACAATCCGGTATGCCCCGACCTGTCAGTTTTCAACCGCAAGGGTATGCTTCCAACTACTCTCAACCTCTAATTTAAGCTCTAATTCAAATTTAGAAGAGATGGTTTTGAGTGCGCTGAAAGGTTTAGAAGTTAATTCCCAACTCCTCCACTTCCATACACAATCGACTACAAAGCTAGAAACCCAAATAGGTCAACTAGCTAACACACTGAGTAGGAAAGCTGAGGGAAGACTCCCTAGCCAGGTTGTAGAGAACCCTAGGAACTGTGTAAGACAAGACAACTATCCTTCCCAGCAAGAATAAGCAAAATCCATTACAGTGTTGAGAAATGGGAAGGAGGTTGACAATGGGGTGACTGCTGAAAGTGAAGTACCCATGAGTGGTGAGGAAGAAGAGAAGAGCAAGGAGAGAGAAAAGGAGACCGATGAGGTCACGCACCCTTCTCCCACTCCTAAAGCCTCTGATTTTCCCTCGTCATATGAACCTAGAGTACCTTCCCCCAAGCTTTAGTTGCACCACATCCAAATGGGAAGGACATGAAGTGGGAAGACATTTTGGAGACTTTTAGGCAAGTAAGGATAAACATTCCCCTTCTTCATGCAATTAAACAGATCCTGGCCTATGCAAAGTTTATTAAGGACCTCGTGAACCAAAAGAGCCGATCTAGAGCACATCTGCCTGAAAGAGTAATTTTAGCCGAGCAAGTGAGCTCTATTATGAAGTGTGACACTCCAATTAGGTACAAAAACAATGGTGTCCTTTTTTTTTTTTTTTTTTTACCATCTCTTGTTCACTTGGAGACTACCCAATCAATAAAGCCTTACTGGACTTATGACGAAGTGTTAACATTATTCCTTACTCGTTTATGAGAACTTAGGCATGAGAGAGTTGCAACCCACCACGGTGACCTTACAATTAGTAGATAGATCAACTAAGATTCCCCGTGGTGAGCTGATTAACATGCTAGTGAGAGTAGACAAAGCCTTGTTTCCTGTTGATTTCCTTGTGCTTGAAATGGAACCTTCTAGTCATTTGAAAAACCATGTCCCTGTCATTCTAATTCGGCCTTTCTTAGCAACGGCCAATGCTACCATCAATTGTAGATCTAGGGTAATGGATGTTAGCTTTGCCGATATGACTATAGGGTTGAATATTTTTACGGCTTCATTGTCACCCACTAGTGAGGAGGAGTCATAGTGTTTTTGGGTGGATATTATTGATGATTTGGTGGACCAAGCACTCCCTTCTATCCTAGCTAGTGATTCCCTTGAGCGAGCACTAGTATATGATTGGTCTGATGATTTTGAGATTGAAAATGACATTAGAGAGATGAATGATTTGCTTGAGTTGTGAGCCCCTTTAGAGACTTGTCATTGGTTGTCAAAAGTAGAAGCTTTACCTATGCTTTCGGATTCCCCTGCCTTCCCTTCCATTAGTTTCACCACCCAAACTTGAACTTAAGTTGTTGCCATCTACTTTTTAAGTATGCTTTCTTAGGACCCGATGAGACTTGACCTGTGATTATCTTCTCTCAGGTTTCTATGGAAAAGGAGGATGCATTGATGATAGTGCTTAGTGATCATAAGAGTGCCATTGGGTGGTGTGTGGTTGATTTGAAGGGTATAGACCATTCCATTTGTATGCATAGGATTTTTTTTGATGAGAATGCTAGACCCACTAGAGAGATGCAAAGGAGGTTGAACCCTAACATGAAGAAAGTGGTAAAGAAAGAGATTGTGAAGCTGCTTGATGCGGGTATCATTTACCCAATTTCTGATAGTAGGTGGGTTAGCCCTATTCAGGTAGTCCCAAAGAAGTTAGGAGTAGTGATGGAGAGTTAGTGCCTACTAGAGAGACCATGGGCTGGAAAGTACGTATTGATTATAGGAAGCTTAACTCTGCCACAAGGAAGGACCATTTTTCTCTACCATTCATTAACCAGATTTTAGAGAGGCTAGCTGGTCAGAGCTTTTACTGTTTTCTTGATGGATATTCAAGATATAACTAGGTAGCAATCTTCCCAGAGGATCAGGAAAAAAAAGACTTTTACATGCCCCTTTGGCACATTTTCCTACCGTAGGATGCCATTTGATTTATGTAATGCGCCCGCCACATTCCAGAGATGCATGATGGCTATATTTTTTGACATGGTAGACAAATTTCTTGAGGTTTTCATGGATGATTTCTCTATTTTTGGACCTTCGCTTGATGAATGTTTGTATAGTTTAAGGCTTGTGCTAAAAAGATGTGAAGAGACCAATCTTGTTTTGAGTTAGGAAAAGGGTCACTTTATGGTTCAAAAGGGGATTGTATTAGGTCATAGAGTGTCCAAGAAGGGTATTGAGATTGATAAGGCTAAGGTAGATCTAATTGCAAACTTACCTCCTCCCTCAAACGTGAAGCAAGTTAGATCCTTTCTAGGTCATGCAGGTTTCTATTGGAGATTCATTAAGGACTTTGGGAAGTTAGCCAGACCATTAACTAGCTTGCCAGTTAAGGAATATCATTTGAGTTTGATGAGTCTTGCTTAGAAGCTTTCCGAAAGCTTAGATCATTGCTTGTGTCGGCCCCTATTATGCAACCATCGGATTACTGTCTCCCTTTTGAAATTATGTGTGATGCTTCTGATTTTGCTATAGGTGCTGTCCTAGGTCAAAGAGTGAACAAAGTGCCTCATGTCATTTACTATGCTAGTAAAACTCTTAATGATGCCCACCGCCATTACACCATCATTGAAAAGGAGTTAATAGCTGTTATGTTTGCTCTTGACAAGTTTCGTTCTATCTTTTTAGGTCAAAAGTCATTTTCTATTCTGACCATGCTGCATTGAAATATTTGCTCTCAGAGAAAGAAATGAAACCTAGGCTCATTGGATGGATTACTCTACTTCAAGAGTTTGACATTGAGATTAGAGGTAAGAAAGGTGCAGAGAATGTGGTAGCTGACCATCTCTCTAGAATTTTCTTTAAGCATCATGATCCATCTATTTCAATGCATGACTCTTTCCCCGATGAGTAACTTTTTATTGTCTCACATTCATATGGCCCTTGGTTTGCAGTTATTGTTAACTTCCTTGCTACATATGCGATTCCAACTACTTGGTCTAGGCAAGAAAAGGATATATTTTACTCTCAAGTAAAGCACTTTTACTGGGATGACCCTGACTTATTTAAACATTATGCGGACCAAGTAATTTGTAGATGAGTTCCAGAGTGTGAGTATCAAAGCATTTTATCTTTTTGTCACTCAAATGCATGTGGACGACACTTTAGAGGTCGTAGGACTGTTGCAAAAGTCCAACAGTGTGGTTTTTATTGGCCTACTCTATTCAAGGATGCTCACAAGTTTTGTCGTGCATGTGAGCGTTGTTAGCGCACAGGCGTAATGCCGAGTCGAGACATGATGCCTTTGAACCCCATTTTAATTGTGGAAATATTTGATGTTTGGGGTATTGACTTTATGGGACCATTTCCCCCATATTTTGGGTTTGTTTACATACTTTTAGGGGTCGACTATGTGTCTAAATGGGTTGAGGCTATACCTACTAGGACCAATGACCACAAAGTGGTCATGCAATTTGTCAAGGACCACATTTTTAACCGCTTTGGTACCCTTAGACCACTCATTAGTGATGGTGGTAGTCATTTCATTCATAGGTCATTTGAGGCACTTCTTAGGAAGTACTCAGTGCATCATAAGATTGCTGCCCCCATCATCCCCAAACTAGTGGTCAAGTAGAGCTTTCAAACCGTGAGATCAAGTCTATACTTGAGAAAATGGTTCGTCCTGATAGGAAAGATTGGTCCCTTCGGTTGAATGATGCTCTTTGGGCATACCGCACCGCCTAGAAGACCCCACTTGGTATGTCACCCTCTAGGTTGGTCTTTGGTAAAGCATGTCATTTACCAGTTGAGCTAGAACACCGTGCTTATTGGGCCAGTAGAGCCTTGAATTTTGACTTAGACCAAGCTGGTGCTGACCGGAAGCTTCAATTGAGTGAGCTGGAAGAACTAAGGAATGAAGCTTATGATAATGCAAAGATTTATACAGCTAAAAGCAAGGCTTTTCATGATAAATATATTATGAGAAAAACATTTTCTCTTAATCAAAAGGTTTGGCTTTTAAATTCTAAATTGCGTCTTTTTCCTGGTAAGTTAAAGTCTAGGTGGGATGGTCCTTTTGCGGTTAAGCAGGTATACCCCTCGGGTACTATTGAGATATACCATCCCAAAGATGGTTGTGCATTCACTGTAAACGGTCAAAAGCTTAGACCTGTAGTTGAGTTGGATGGCATTGCTGATGGACAGCTTATTGAAGTTGTCTCTTTGATGGACACCATGACTGATACTTGATCTCTGCTTGATTCACTGCACGTGGCTGAAGGCGTAAAATTTAGCGCTCCTAGGAGGCAACCTAGGTTTGTTATTTCTTGCTTTTAATTTCATTTTTGAACTAATTATTGCTTCGAGGTTTGCTTTCTCTTTTTCAGGTTCTTGTGTTGGGTTGAAGGATTCCTATATACATGTCCACGCCTTCTCGTCAGGTTGTATTGCTCCATCTCACCTATCTCTTGTGGTTTAATGATTGATATTGTTGTATTGAGGACAATGCATGATTTAGGTGTGGGGGTGAGGCTCATTTGCATGTGCTCTTTTTTTTGGTCAAATTTTTAAAATTTTGGCATCTTTTGTGCATTTTGAGCATGCATTATAACCGTTTAACCAAGTTTTCTCTGATCGATGCAATGTTATGATGACAGTGGGAATAGTTGTTTATTTCATTTTCTTAATTCCATGAAGTTAAATGATTCTACTTCATACTTGTTAATGAGTGTTGTTGATCATTGTTGATATTAATGGGTTCTACTCATGCCGCTCACATATTCACTAAGCACAAAACTTTTGTGTTGCGGAAAATATGAAGAATTTGAGTGAGCAACCTTATATATCTTGAGTTTTGCAAGCCTGCTCTATTGGCTTATCCTAATCCTTGCCCTTGATGTTATGTAAAGTACTAGTTGGTCAATGTCAATTATAATGATGAAGTAAGTGTTATAAAAAAAAAGTCCAAAAATGGACAGAAAAGAAAGAGGAAACAAAAAGAAAAAAAAAATGAAAAGGAAAAAAAGAAAAGAAAAAAGGGTTTCCTCCAAAAGAAAAAGGCAAAAGAAAAAGAAAAAGTGAAAACCGGTGTACATTCATGACAAAGATGTTCTTTTGTGCTATACTGAGGTCAGAATGTTGTAAAGTGGTCACTCATATGCCACTTAAAATTTCTCTATGCATGGGCATGTGTTGAGGTGATTCAATGGTGCGGGTGCACAAAACCTTTATATATTTGGTTGAAAGCGAGAATTTGAGGAGATTCTGTGGCATGAAATCCGATTCACTTTCACTTGTGTGTTGCTTGAGTAATTCCTATTAGTTGATACAAGGTTAATGAAATTCTATGACGAGTTTTGCAGTTTAATTATCTAAATTTATGAAATTGGAGAATGCTCTATATGATTTCTTGAATTGCAATATAGGTGTTAATCTTGAAAAACTTGGTAAAAGTTGGGAAAGTTGGGGTAGTTGGTCACTGTAGTCTTTATGTTAATCATATGCTTTGCTCAAGGACTAGCAAAGGTTAGGTGTGGGGGTATTGATGCGTCTCGTATTTACGCATATTTTAATTGTTATTTTAATTATTTTGCACCTATTTAATTATAGTTCTACACTCATTTTGGCAATTTTTATGTTTAACATTATTGAAATTAAAGTTAAGGAAATTGTCAAATTTGGATGCAAATAAGATAAATTTGATGCTCAAAAAATTAAATCAAATCAATCTAGATTCGAGACAACAACGTATAAGCTCGGCTCGCTCAGACCCGACCCGCACCGCTATAGTAATCCAAGCCCAACAACAAAGCAGCCCACGCACAGCCCATCTTCACCAGGCCCATCGTCATCACTGTCAACGGCCCAACTTCACCGATTCAGCCCAACCCCGCAACACCAGAATAGCCCAAGCTCACCACCATCTTCACCGACACCAGGCCCACCGTCATCTTCGATCCCCTGTTCGGCCCAACAGCAAATGCAGGCCCATCATCAACACCAAGCCAAGCTCGTTAGGGATTGCAAGGCATCATTATAAATTGCGTTCGATTTTGGGGGGGTTCGGGGTCTCTGTTTTTCGGGAGTTCTGATTCAACAACGGCCCCCTATTTTCTCTCTCTTCTCTTAGCTCTCTCTCTCTCTCTCTTAGATTATTCTTTTCTTTTTTTTTCGTTGAATTAGAAGAGAGCGAAATTAGCTTAGAGATCAACATGAGTTTGTTCGACTTCTTCTTCACCGGATCATCCTTGATGGAGAGCTAACTTGCTCTCTGGAATTAGATGAAATCTTAGCCTTTACTTTTGTTTACTTTTAATTTGGGTTAATTTGATTGTTTACATGAATTGCTTGGTTGAGATAAATACTTTGAAGTATTATATTTTTATTATTTATTCAATTGATATGATTATTGAGTTTGTAACCTTTAATTATTGATATTGATATTTATGAATTAATTCTTTGGGCTTGTAGCCTTAGGATTAATTAATCAAGCAATAGTATTAACCGAATTGTTAATTAAAGCCTATCTTCCCTATACTTTAGTTAGATAGGGTTAATACGTAATAATTAACAATATATTAGGTAGAGTCTATTTTTCTTATGCTTTAGTTAGATACGGTCAATACGCAATACTAACAACATTATCTTAGTAGGTTTAAGCTTGTAGCCTAAACCACTACCCGTGTGACAATCAATAATCCCAATTTAAGAGTTAACGCAAAAAATAATTGGCTAATGATGGATTCGAAACCCTAGACTCCAATTTAATACACATTCCTGATTAGTAGTAGATTACTTTAGTTTAATTGTCGTTTTATAGATTAATTAACACAAAGATATCACTTTTTTAAATTTAGGACATAGATTAAATTCACGCATTCTTAGTCCCTGTAGTTCGACACCCTCTCGCCCTTCACTTCAATTGAGGTGTGTTTAATAGATATGGTTTTATATTAAATTTTGATAGACGTAGAAAAACACATCACTGACCCCCTAAGGAAAGCCACTAGATACGAGACTTCTGATGGTAGAAAGCCTTCTCATTCCTACATAGCCTCGAATACTCCAGAGATAAATAACATTCCTCTACTCAAAGGACCATACACTCAAGATCGACATCTAAAGTCCTCTTGCCTGCAGTCCAAGCGTTTTGTGCTGCCACCACTCTAGCAGAGATATGACTGTAATGTATAGCATTGAGGGCTTTTAGCTCACTCTTCAGCCACGTCAGCTTCTAAGTGAGCTGCTACATTGGCGTGCCATCAATGCTAGACTCCCACACCCTTCGGATCGTAGGACGAAACTCCTCATCATCGGCATAAAAGTTAAAGAACTGAAAGGAAGCTGCGATGTGCGGCGCTCTCCAAGTCATCTAACTACAAACGGACAATGGTTAGAGAAGATCTCTTATGGGAGGAACTCAACTGATGAGGCACAAAATGCACGTAGCCACCCCTCACTGACCATAGACCAATTGAGACGCTTCAGAATGAGAGTGTCTCCATCCATCCTAGTGCACCACGTATAACGCAGCCTAGTATATGGCAGAACAGTAAGCTCGGACTCCTAAAGACAGTCTCGAAAGTCATCCATGTGGCCAGGCCAAGTGTCCTGACCCCCGCATCTGTCACTAGGTCTAAGGATAATGTTAAAGTCTCTTAGGAGTATCCAATGCTCCTCCTGAAGACCCACACTGACTCCTCGAGTATACCTCCATAGATCCCGACGCAGCCCTTACTCATTAAAGCCATAGAAAAATGTGGTTATAAAGCCCACATCCCCTTGAAGGTCAGAAACTCTGCAGGTTAGAAACTTATCCCCACCCTGAAATCTCATGACATGATAGACACAAGGATCCTACAGCACAATGATGAAGCACCGAGTGCTCTGCACTCCACTAAAAATAAACTGCCATCCCTCAGCACAGCAGGCGATAACAGACTTAATATCGACTGGCTTAGTCTTGGTCTCAACCAAGCCAACCAAACTAAGGTGACTAGATGAAATCCAACCCTAAACAGCACGGATGGAATTGGGGTTATTAAACCCTCGCACATTCCAACAACCTATCATCGGAAACTGGAGAACTAACGTGACCCACAACCCCCACGGGCTGCAATGGAGCATGTAACATGAACTCGTACGTGTTTTGAATTAATACATTGTGACATTTGCAGTCCCTATCGAACATTGTCTTTAGCGGGTGCTTGTTATTTTCTCACAATGGTCGATGATTTAGCCAGTGTATGTGGGTTTATCTAATGCAGTAGAAATCTCAAGCTCAAAAATTTTTTATGGATTTTTGTTATATGGTTAGTACTCAACTGCGGTTTTAGGTGAAACAAGTCCGAAGTACAATGGACCAGAATTCAAGTATGGACCGTTATTGGAATTTTATGCTAAGAGCGGGACCTAGTTTCAGACTTCATTAACCAGCATGCCTCAACAGAATGGAGTCATTGAGGGTAAACAAAAGCATCTTTTGGAAGTTGGTAGGGCACTTTGTTTTCAAGCCGGTTTACCTAAGAAATTTTGGGGTAAGTGTGTTTTAACGACTGCTTACCTTATTAATTTAATACCCTCGGTTCTACTTGGAGACAGGAGCACTTACGAAATTGTCTTAGGAAAGGCACCCACTTATGATAATTTAAGAGTTTTTTTTGTTGTCATTATTACTTTCCTGTTAAAAACAAAGACCAATTTGGTAGTTGGGTCGCCTCGGGAATTTTTATTAGGTATATTTATGGGCATAAGGATAATAAGATTTTTGTATCAAGGGACGTTCAATTTTATGAGAATTTGTTTCCAGGTTTAAAAATCAACAATTCTAGCATGACTCAAGATGATAACTCATTTGAGGACTCGCCAGTTACTAATTTGCACAGATTTTGGGAGATCGAGTCGTTTCATGATGAACCAGCTCGAGAATTCATTGGTCCAACTGGCACTCTGTCGGCCGAACCAATGATGCCTGCTGACAGTGTTGGATGGCCAGAGGGGCCATAATGGTCACACTGATCACCAGCCAATAGCAGTAAGGGACGGGAGTCCTGGGTTGGGTTCCAAAATCATTACGTGAAGAAGTGGTCGCATACGCTCCATACCTGTGAGATATTAAGACTATGTTTGTGATATGCCCGCATCTATGACCTAAAGCTTCCTCCACTACTTCATTAGCTGACTTGGGTATAGCATACCCTATTGTAGATTTCGTTTCTAACATACACTTTTATCAAACTCATGCAACTCTTTTAAATGCCTTCACATCATGTGATGAGCCGAAAAGTTTTCAACAGGCCGTACAGTGCGAACACCAGAGAGATGCTATGGCGCAAGAGGTATAAGCCTTGAAGTGAAATAGGATTTGGACCTTGGAGACTCTACTTAGAGGAAAGAGAACCGTAGACTCAAAATGGTTGTACAAGGTGACATACAAGTTCGATGGAACAATAAAGTGGTACAAGGCCCGGTTGGTTGCCAAAGGGCTCACACAAGTTGAAGATATAGACTATCATGATACTTTTGCTCTTGTCACTAAGTTGGTTACAATTCGTTATGTTTTAGCAGGAGCAACTGCTAGAAATTGGATTATACAACAGTTAAATATTAACAATACTTTCCTTCATGGTGATTTAGATGACGAAGTCTATATGAAATTGCCCCAGGTTTTTGAACGCAAACATGAGGGCACGGTTTGTTGCCTTCGAAAATCCCTTTATGGTCTCTAGTAGGCTTCCCGTAATTGAAATCAGAAGTTTACTCTCACATTAATTAACCTTGGTTTTCAACAATCTAAATTAGATTATTCCCTTTTTACATTCTTCGATGGAAATGTCTTCACCACTATGTTGATTTATGTAGATGATGTCATAATTATCGGGAATAGTGGGGAACACATTAGTAAAGTCAAATTTGTGTTAAACCGTTCGTTTGGCATTAAGGATTTAGGTACCGCCCGAGTATTTTATTTTGAGGATTGAAGTTGCTCACTCACACAAAGGAATTATGTTAATTTAGAGAAAATATGTCCTGAATATGCTCAATGAAGCCAGCCTGTTGGGAGCCAAACCGACCTCCAGCCCCATTGTTCCAAATCATGGTCTATTAGACCAAGTAGGGGAGCCCGTGTATGATGCTAGGGGTTACAAACGACTAGTAGGACGGTTACCGTACCTTACTACCATTCATGCTGATATTAGTTATGATGTTCATATTTTGAGTCAGTTCATGCATAATCCTCGTCGTCCTGTTTTTAAAGTTTTGCATTGTCTAAAGGGGATTCCAGGGCAAGGGATTTTTTAACCTTCCGAAAGTGATTTTAAACTTAGTCATTTTTGTGATGATGATTGGGCCAATTGTCCCAGAACTAGACGCTTTACAACAAGGTATGTTGTTTTCCTTTTCTTTTTTTTTTTTTGGGGTGGGGGGGGGCTATTTCATGGCGTTCAAAGAAACAGACTGTGGTGCCCCGTTCTTTGGCCAATGCCAAATACCAATCAATGGCTACTACTACAAGTGAGATTGTATTGTTAAGGCGTTTACTTGTTGATCTTATTGTGACTATTAATGATCCTGTAATTTTATTTTGTGATAATCAGGCAGCTCTTCATATCGCTTTCCATTTTCCATGAAAGAACCAGCCACATTGAGATCAACTGTCACTTCGTTCGAGAGAAGTTGTTGGCCAAGGAAATTGTTACATCTTTCGTTTGTTCTACAAACCGGATTGCCAATTTTTTCACTAAAGCCTTAGTATGTTCTAGTTATTTGGCTCTTCTTTGTAAGTTGGGCATTGTGAATCTTCATGCTCCAACTTAAGGGGAAGTGTTAAATACTTGAGTATTTTGTGTATTTGATACATGTATTTTATTTATATTATATATTTATTTCTTGTACATTCTTTTGCCCTCTCCCCTTCTTGTAACCAGCCTTTATGGCCATTAGTGCCCTATTTACTTCTTCTAGATTTTTCCTTTTGTTGAGAGTAGTCTCTTAGTCTTTTAATTTTCTTCTCTTGTGTTTTACTATAAGTCGGGTTCATGTAAAGGTGTTGTTCATCAAGTAAATATACATTCAGTATTTCCTCAATTTCTAGTGTTGATTACTCATATTTTAGTTTGAACACACTTTGTAAAATAGAAAAAAGAGTAGCAAAGCCCTGAAAAGATTAATTACTATTTTATTGATATTTAGACGTGTACTAGTCCTCAGTTTTATCCAATTAAGTTGAGTCACGTCCAGTTTTGACCAATGAAACAACATCAAAAATACTCCAAAGTGTATAGTTCTTTGGAAAAAAATGAATAAAGTCGTATTTTATTACATAAATGAAAAGGACAATATTTTTTGAAACAAGACAAAGAAAGATTTTAACTTCATTAATACAGTTGTCATCTAATCTACCACGGCATCTTTCTAATAGCCAAATCATGAGCCACCTCAACTCACTAATTGTCACATCATCATTTTTATCAATTATTATCTTTCTAATAGCCATATCATTCATCACATCGTCTTACTATTTATCACATCATCATTTTTATCAATTATGACATAGCCAATGTCATTTTTAGCTTTTGTGAACATATTACTTTATGTTTTCGTTACTTTTGAGCAAATTCTTGGATAAGGATAGCCAAGTTTACACTCTTGGCGAGAAAGGAAATGGGAGAACACTTGATACACTTGACGCGTCTTGCTAGGTGAACAAACAATCGAAGGGACCCTCGGGACCGTTTCGATGCTTAAGTTAGATAAGTTCTGTTGGAAATATTATGTGCTTTACTGATTTAAAAATTAATTATTTTGGATGTTACTTGTTTAACAAAGGAAAAAAATAACAAAAATATTGCTTTTACAGATAGTTTTCTTAAAACTTTCATTTTGTGGATTAGCTCATATCTCACCGACATTTGCTTTTATCAAAAAGAAAAATAAAAAAGGAAAATATATCTTTTCTTTTGGGAACCCTATTCTTTATTAGTTTGTTAAGGGAGAAATATATGCTAATTTTAGGAGATTTAATGATGAATTAGTTATGTATTCTTTTTTTCCTATAACTTTTAAAGAAAAATCAGAAATGTTAGAAAAATAAAGGGAAGAGTAATTATAACTTATTTGAAAAGACGAAGACTGCTGTCATATCGGAAATTCACCACTACCCTAAATTCGTTTATGCTCCTACACCGAGACAAACAGGACCAAATGACACTTCGACTCCATGGTTAATATGAAGCCCAGAACACCCATGTACTCGAGGGTTACCGGACTAAAATACGCCCCAAATTGCTTAGTTATATACTGAGAAAAAGGGAGAGCGAGAGTTTTTAGTGTTACCAATCAATCAAGAAATTAGCCATTATATAAATGACACCAAAAAGATTTAATGGTCAAGAATTGACGGCGAGCAATTCAATGGCAGAATTCCATAGGCCCCATTCAGTAGGGGCAAATTCAATGTTTACAACAACCATAATTGGTATCGAACGGTCACTTAACAATATACCAGTTCATCCAAACGAATATGCTCTCGTCAATTATTATGTAGGATAAGTTTCCCCCACTAAAATTGAAGCATATCCAATAATTCTCCGCATGATTCAATTTTTGGGTTTAGAGGAAAAGAATAACCGAGCAAAGGAAATCACACTTGATAGTACCAATGTCTTTTGGACTTGAATCAATACCTAGTAAGTATGCATGTCTTGCAACCTTACAAGGTGAACTAAGTTTTGAGCAAGAAAGGTTATTGTGAAAAACCAAACACACCTAGTTCATGTAACTTCAATATTGAGATGCATTTTGCAATAGGACTTGTTAAGCCCACTTACAACAACTCGAAACCCAGGTTCTCAAGAACGCTTTAGAGAGTAAGCCCATACTCTCGACATAGGATGACTAACACGCCCACATTCTCATAGATGAGTCCATCAGGTGTGCTGCCCTATACCACCACACAGGCTATGAACATCATTAAGAGCATATAGCTCATCCTCAACATCACGGTAGATCGATGTGTCCATCAAGTATGCTGCCCCACACCACCACAACAGGTTATGGACAACATAAAGAGCATTAAGCTTAGTGGTAACGTCATAACAATATAGATAGATCCTTAAGCCACAAAAATGACACCACCTTGGAACGGGCTCGAGTGGCTAAATTTTATTTTTCCTGACCTTGACTTTGTTTGACCCATTGAACTCGTGAATAATTCTCGAGATGAGGACCCATCAAGATCAAGACACATGAATGGGTTTAACCTCTATTCCCTTTGATGCATCACATCTCGTCTTCTTAAAAGGTCTTTATATAGAAGATCCGCAAACAATGTCACTTGCCAAACTCGAGTGAGATCACATGTGTCTGTAGACACCACTGTTACGGCAATATGCCCTTTGCTTGCCAAACACATTTGGTGTGCAATACCTACACCATTGTTCACAAACAATGGGTAGGTTAGCATCAAGCTTAACCTTCACGAATGGCATTATGACACTAAACATAAAGCAAAGTGGTACTTAAGCTGGCCACTACCAGCATCAATCACAAGTTGCTCTTACCCCCACATCAAGCTTCTGCAATGAGATCAACTTCATAGCCTTCCAACTTCACGAATGGTGAGTATAACACAATAGTGGAGCACACAATATATATCAATAAATCACATCTCCACCTTAAGTATGCACATACTACACACATAGTTGGCAACTACATTGCATCATCTACCACTTAGAATATTTGATGACTTAACACATCAGGAGATAATAATATTATTTTAGTTTAATCAAAACCAAAAAAGATCAAATAAAACCATAATCCATCTTATGCTCTTCGTGGCACTAAGAAAAAACCTTAAATTATACCACAGCTCAAAGTGTTTCACATAGTTGTAGGGTCTTTGGGCCCAAGCGTTAATGTCATCACGCTGCCCACTTCGGTGTCGAATGGGCAACAAAAGCGGGAGATAGGTCAAAACTCTCCGCCGTCTACCCATCTCAACACTAAAATCCAAATCATGAATAAGATATACAATATTATACTGCAAACAATTCATGAAAGCTAGCATGTGGCAAGTATAGGTGGACTCAAACAATCACAAAGGACTATGGTCAATTGGTATTCATATACCATAACTGCTTATATTCATAAAAGGATATAATCCCCACGCTCCGCTAGCCTATGCTAGGATTCACTGGAATGTGGGTTTATCTTCACAAATAAAACACGTACGTACTAATATTAGATTTTTATACCCGGTTAATTCTATTTAAATTTTCAACACGAAAATTAGGGGACAAAATACAAATCAATAGTATGCATATCACATAAACCTTAATATTCATGCCATCAATTATATGCCCACTTATTAAACCTTAATATTCATGCCATCAATTATATGCCCACTTATTAAAAAAAAAAAAAGAAAGAAAAAGAAAAAAATATTATATGTCCACCGAAAATTACTTTTTAATTTTCGTAAGGCTCAACCGGGCCGTTCAATTAGCACTCCCAAACGGGCCATACTTTTGGACTTCACCTAAGCTTTGAACCTTTTTCTAGCCCAAGAAGATTTTATTTACCTTTTTTCTTTTAAGAGCTCTAGATAAGGCAACTAGAACCGTACTCCACCCTAACTCAGTCGCCCCTTTCTCATTTGCCACCATGAACACTGGTAGAGCTGGAGCCACCGATGCCGGATCGCCACTGCCGGCGCTGCGCACCACATACAAACCATCGCCTCTCGCCGCCGCTCATTGGTGTTCGTCTCAGACTTTAAAGGTACAAAGTAACCCCTAACAATATCATCCCACCAAACTCTCTCCAGCTGCCTCTCCTATCAGCCGCGGCCAGCGTTGAACTACCACAGCGTCAATTTCCGGCGGATTTGATCGCTCTACCACCAAAACCAGGGACACGAGCCAGAGCCACCGCCACCGTGAGAACGCGTACCACTCCAAGGCACTAACAAATTACTCTCATAAGCATCGGGATCGTCACTGTCATCGTGGCCATCTTCATCCGTGCATATCTTAGCTGATAGTTGGAATATCTAAAATTTTTTTGTTGTTCACTTTCTAAGAAACTTGGGGGCTGATTGATAGCAGATAATAGTTTTACTTTTTATATCCATCCAAAAAATATGTTCAAGTGATCCTAGTTTTCCAAATTTCAAAAAATTGACCAAGATATATAAGTAATACCAGCAAATCTGAGAATCGAATATTACAACTCGAGGCTGGTTAAAATGATAATCTCACCGGTTTTAAAGTCAAAAATACTTTTCATTTTAATGTATTTAGTACTAGTACACCAAAGTAATGCCTGTAGACAACAAAAAAAAAAAAAAAAGGAGTAATTCATCGTCAAAATAAAATATAAATCAAGTTTAAGCATACACACTATATTTTCTATTCTATCGATTGGGGTAATCGTACAGCAAGTGATTGATAATTGCTACTCGGACGACGTTTGCATTTTTTGGGATATGGGCACCTCTATTCCCTCCTGTACAACAGTAATATCATTCTTATTCGAAACCACCACATCTTCTTTATCATATGAAGCAAACAATGTATCTGTTCTGTCTTTCATTCGACTAAAATTATGTAATATATAAGACGATAAAGGAATCAACTTTTGTCACTTTAGTATATAGTTTGGTATCGCTTTTAAAATTTGGAACCTAGCATTAAGTACTCCAAAAGCTCGCTCTATTACATCTCCTAAAGATGAGTATCTATAATTAAACAACTTGCATGATCCTTTGTCCTAAAAATCATTTATGTGATACCATTCACCATGATAAAGTGCCATGAACCCGAGTATATTTGGATAACCAATATCGACAACATAGTAATAATTTGCAATCAACATATTACTATTTATATATATATATATTACCATTTATAGGTAGTGGAAATCGGTTATTTGGTCGAGATAATGCATCAGGATATACCTAAGAGTCGTGGTCCATCCCTTCGCAACTAGTGTATACAAATGTAAACAACAATATTATGAGAACAAGAGGCCAAAATATGACGTAATTAGTATAGCTTTTCGAACATGAAAGGTTTTCTGCTTACATGCAAGTGCCCAAGCACCAACTTGAGTTCCATTAATTGTCCCAATGCATTTCACGTAAATAATTAGAATAGTTAATCAACACAGTAAATCATGTGAATAGAAAATAACCTCAACATAGTATTATTAAAATTTATTACGTACCTCGAAGCATGGATACCATTTTGGAATAGCTTGAATTTCATGTTTCACTTCACCTATATTCACAGGTGCAACTAAATGATTACCTAGAATAGACAACGCACGTATTACCTTTTTAAGCCACAAGTGCATTGTGCAAGTAGAGTGTCGGAACTGCTCGGCAACAAGTCTGTGTCTAACTCCATGACATGAAAGTAACAAACACATTGTCAAACCTTCCTCCATACTTACTTCTTTAGAGTCTCTCAATAAGCTCGGCATCTTCAATTTATCACACGAATTTCTAAATACATGTGGTTTCATCTAAAAACTTTCATAGCATCTGGTGGGTTTTCCAATCAAAACTTCCGAAATATAATCCCCTCCTCTAAGCTAGATGTTTGACATGGGGCATCAATGGGTTTCAATGCGTGGTCATATCTTTTGAGGCTTCGACAAGTTGACCGTGCAATTTTACTTGAAAAGGGCAAAACACCCCCTACATAGGATTTTAAAAAAAAAAAAAAAGGAAAAAGAAAACACCTAAGGCTCTGGGATTGTAGAACCCTTGCCAAAGTGGTCATAATTATAATTATTAATTTTTTTTTATTACTTCTACGCCTAGTCTTACTCGGGATATGGTAGCAAAGGAGCCTAGGCAATTTAAAAAGTTTCATTCCATAGAGCATGAGACCACATTTAGACTCCTGTTGGATTCTTTTTGATTTGCCTTGAACTGCCAAATAAGTTATCCCCTCTTTCTCCTGAGATATGACCATACCATAAATTTGAATGAAGGGTCATAACCCGTCAATGGGTAAACTTTATAGTTACCTGCCTTATCGAAAAAGATATAATCAAATCTATTATCATAGAATAGCATAGGTTAAGTTTACTCAACCAAGTACTAGTCCCTAGTGCCTGTAGCAAAGAAAGATAGGACATAGATTTTGTATTGACTATAGAAATTAAACAATGCTACTATAAAAGATACAATTCCCATAGTCACTGTCAAGGAGCTGTAAGACGAATTAGATGGCTCTGCAATTTATTCGAAGATTGATCTTTGGTATGGTTACTGTGAAGTGCAATGTGAATAAGACCACGGCCACTATGAGTTCTTGGTAATGCTCCATCGACTTTGTAAAAGTTAATAAATATCATTTCTTAACCACTCTTGAGACATTTTAGTTTGGTATTTTTTAATGATATTTAACTATATAGTCATGACTTGGAATAACATCTCTACATTTGCAACTAGTTTTCCTTGATGAAGGATCATTCCTTGTGGGCCAATGCCAACAAGTGTGCCTTTGTGATGTATCAAATTGAGTATTTATGACATGTTACCTCTTTGCAAGGTGCTACCAACCTTAGGAAGTCAATGGTGTGGAGTCTTGGCATTTATTTTCTAAGTCTTGGCATTTATTTTCTAACTTGAAACAATTTGGGGGTTACGGGGTTAATTTTACAAGAGATTATGAGAAAATCTCAAAAGTTCTTGTTGAGTTACTCAAGAAAGACCAATTCGTTCAGTCCACGGTAGTATCATAGTCTTTTTTTTTTTTTATGCTTAAGAAGGTTCTGGGTTTCAACGGCTATTCTCGTGTTACCCCGACTTTTCTAAGGTATTGGTGGTTGAGACAAATGTATCAAGGTCCGGCATTGGAGTTATGATGACACAAGAAAGGCATCCCATGGCCTTTTTTTAGTAAAGCTCTCGCTTATATACATGTGGCCCTCTCAATTTATGAGCATAAGTTACTTGTGTTAGCTAAGTCCGATGAAAAATGGGAACAATATTGTCTCGTAAACACATTGTTATCCCAACTTATAAAGAAAGACGCCGCGTCTTTCTACATCTTTTCAATTTTGTGGTCGGTCCAGTTAATGGGTTTAGTTATACAATCGAGTATAAGAATTGAAAAGGTAACTCCATTACTGATGCCCTTTTTAAGATTGATAAGTGAACTCCTGACTTCTATTATATCACATTCAACAAACTTATTTAAAAAATCATTACATTAAAACCTCAATTGCAAACTTGGAAGCCAACCCTTCTGCGCATATGGCTGCACAATCAACTTAGAAGGAAAAGTAAATAAGTTTTCGGCCTTGATGATTAACTTAAACAACAAATACTGACCTTTATGCATAGCTCACCTACTAGGAATCACGTTGGCATCGAGATTGCCTCCATAAAACCTTGAGATTCTTTTGTTGATAGTTGATTGTTTGAGCAAGTATATTTTGCTTCATTAGCTCATCCTTGTATTGCTGAAAGTGTTGCTCGATAATTTACAAATAATGCGTTTGAGCAACATGGCATGCCTAGCATTATTATTATTGGAAAAGACTTCATGATTCTTTCCTTATTTTGACAAGAGTTGTCTTCCCTTAATTGGTCATCTCCATATCACCTCCACTCAAATGAAAAAAATAGAGGTGCTTAACGTATTTGAAGATTCAAGAAAGGTAAATGCGGTGGATGTTCTCTTACCAAGGTTAACAGGAAATGATCAAGATGCTTCGTTTTCAATTAAGATGGGCATAAAACCACATGGTCCAATAGGCTAGCAAGCATAGGTTGACGGTCAATCTGCAGTTAGGGACTAAGTCTATCAAAAGTTATAGTTCTTCCAGCGGCACTAAGTCCAAGCTGAAAAAACCATAAGTTGGGCCTACAATAATTGATTGAATTGGCCCTATTGTGTACCATCCTTAGCTTCTTGTAGGAGTTCATGAGACATTTCATGTGTCTGAATTGAAGTAATATTGGGAGGTTCTTGTTGCTACAACTTCAACTCCTTTTTTATTCCGGACCACAAGGTTTGGGAACCTGAGAGGAATTTTTAGTGGAGGATGCTGAATCATGGTCGTGTGTCACCTTCTAAAATCTTCTGAATTGAAAGAATGTGACTAAGGGTCTTCCATCTAGGAATTTCTTCATGATTTTCACCTTTGCTTCCCCTTTTTTCTTTGAGGACAAGCAATTAATTAGGGGGAGGGATTTGATAGGGGGATTAAGTTGCGCATTGTGTTTCTCTTGTGGTTAGGTTAGACATCGTGCTTGGGAGATACATTTAATGTAGTCTCATGTGAGTTAAGTGCCCTTTTGAAAGCCTAATTCTCTTTTAAGTTTCTTTGTTTATAGTGTGCAATAAAACTTTACATGTTTATAACTTAGTTGAAGATTCCTCCCTTACACTTAACATATTTGAAGATTCAAGAAAGGTAAATGCGGTGGATGTTATCCTACCAAGGTTAAAAGGAAATGGTCAATATGCTTCGATTTCATTTAAGATGGGCATAAAACCACATGGTTCAATAGCCTAACAAGCATAGGTTGACAGTCAGTTTATAGTTAGGGACTAGGTCTCTCACAAGTTATAGCTCTTACAGCCGCACTAAGCCCAAGCGTGACAAAATCATAAGTTAGGCCAATAATATTTTTAACCATATTTAATAATTGATTGAATTTGTTATGTTGTGTACCATCCTTAGCTTCCTGTAGGAGTTCACGAGACATTTCATGTGTCTCAATTGAAGTAGTGTTTGGAGGTCCTTGTTGCTAAAACTTCAATCCTTTTTGATTCCAGACCATAAGGTTTGGGAACCTAAGAGGAATTTTTAGTGGAGGATGTTGAATCATGGTTGTGTTTCACCTTCTTAGATCTTTTGAAATGGAAGGGTGCTCCTAAGGGTCTTCTATCCAGAAAGTTCTTTATGATTTTCATCTTTGCTTCCCAATTTTTGCTTTGAGGACAAGCGATTAATTAGGGGGAGGGAATTGATAGGGGGATTAAGTTACGCATTGTGTTTCTCTTGTGGTTGGGTTAGACATTGTGCTTGGAAGATGCATTTAATATAGTCTCATGTGAGTCAAGTGCCCTTTCGAAAGCCTAATTCCCTTTTAAGTTTGGAGAATGTAATTGTTTCTAGTGTGCAATGAAAATTTACATGTTTATAACTTATTTGAAGATTCCTTCCTTACACTTATTTGAATATTCAAGAAAGGTTAATGTGGTGGATGTTATCCTACCAAGGTTAAAAGGAAATGATCAAGATGCTTCGATTTCATTTAAGATGGGCATAAAACCACATGGTTCAATGGGCTAACAAGCATAGGTTGACGGTCAGTTTATAGTTAGGGACTGGGTCCATTGCAAGTTACAGCTCTTCCAACAGCACTAAGCTCAAGCGCGACAAAATCATAAGTTAGGCCAATGATATTCTTAACCATATTGAATAACTGATTGAATTAGTTTTGTTGTGTACCATCCTTAGCTTCCTGTAGGAGTTCATGAGACATTTCATTTGTCCTGGTTGAAGTAGTGTTGGGAGGTCCTTGTTGCTAAAACTTCAACTCCTTTTTAATTCCGGACCACAAGGTTTGAAACCTAAGAGGAACTTTTAGTGGAGGATGTTGAATCATGGTTGTGTGTCACCTTCTTAGATCTTCTGAAATGGAATGATATTCCTAAGGGTCTTCTATCCAAAAATTTCCTTATGATTTTCATCTTTGCTTCCTATTTTTCCTTTGAGAACAAGCGATCAATTAGGGGGAGGGAGTTGATAGGGGGATAAAGTTGCACATTGTGTTTCTCTTGTGGTTGGGTTAGACATCATGCTTGGAAGATGCATTTAATGTAGTCTCGTGTGAGTAAAGTGTCCTTTCGAAAGCCTAATTCCCTTTTAAGTTTGGAGAATGTAATTGTTTCTAGTGTGCATTAAACAATGAAAATTTACATGTTTATAATTATTACAAAAATCAAATAAAGCATATCTTAAATTACCTAATTTGAATATAAGGTACAAAAACTATGTGGTGTACAAGTTAAATAACTAACATATATAACTACATAAACAAGTTAAACCTATTGAAAATAGGTTGATTCAACCCAAATTTGACCTATCTCAAAATGATTCATCCGAATCCGCTATTTTTATGGGGGTATTCGTAGGTGTAGGCAAATCCGAGAACCAACAGCCCACTTGTTGGGGTTTAAAAACAAATCTTGAGAAACAAAAATTTACTTCGTAAAATTCATATCTAAGTTATATAAAACCTGATTGCAGCAAGATAAAAAATGAACATGAAAAATCATACAACCAAACAAGAACACATGATATTTATGTGGTTCGGCTATGGAAGTCTCTCTACTAATATCAAAGTTTAAATAGTTACAAACAAAATTCAATCCATATCAAACCCAATGCATCAAGATCTCAAGGCTTTAATTAAAAACCTCAAAGTACAAACCAAAAGGTAAAGGGATACACATAAAAAAGCCATTAAAAGCTTCAAGAAAGCTCCGACGAAGGTAAATCTAGCCAGCAAGCATTAATGCCCATGGATTTTGCCAAGTCTCTTCCAAATTGCCACAGAAGAGGAGAGAGAAAGCTCAAAAACAAAATGGACCTAGAAAAATGAAGAAAATTAAATTTACAACAGTAAAACCAAGTTTAAATGCCCTTTTTGGCTCAAACCATGTCAAAACTCGCTTGGCATAATCTCAACTCTTCATCTTCATCACAATCAATGGCCCAAATTGCTCAAAACAAACACTCTCATACCATTGGAAAATTGACACGTGGCCTGCTCTTTCTCCCAGATTTATACACGCATGAGCAAAAAAAATGAAAAACTTCCTCGAGAAGCTTTTAGAAAAAGTACATGCATGAGAAGCTGAAAAGCTTCCACAGGAAGCTTAAAAGAACACGGGCAGCAAGGGCAAAGTGGCAGGGAAGCAGGCAGCATAAAAGACAAGGTTTGGGCAAGAAATTAAAACACTGGCAGGGGAAACTTAATCAATGTCCTTAAGTTTAGATTTTGCAAATTTTTGCCTTACACTTAACTTACTTGAAGGTTTACGAAAGGTAAATTTGGTGAATGTTATCTTACCAAGGTTATGAGGAAATGATCAAGATGCTTCGATTTCATTTAAGATGGGCATAAAACCACATGGTTCAATAGGCTAACCAGCATAGGTTGATGGCCAATTTGTAGTTAGGGACTGGGTCTGTCACAAGTTACAGCCCTTCCAGCTGTAGTAAGTCCAAGCACGACAAAATCATAAGTCGGGCCAACGATATTTTGGACCATATTAAATAATTTTTGAATTGGCCTTTGTTGCGTACCATCCTTAGCTTCCTGTAGGAGTTCATGAGGCATTTCATTTGTCCTGGTTGAAGTAATGTTGGGAGGTCCTTGTTGCTACAGCTTCAACTCCTTTTTTATTAAGAAACACAAGATTTGGGAACCTGAGAGGAATTATCAGTGGAGGATCTTGAATCATGGTTATGTGTTGCCTTCTTTGATCTTTTGAAATGGAAGGATGTGCCTAACGATCTTTTATGCTTGAATTTCATTATGATTTTCTCCTTTGCTTCCCATTTTTTCCTTTGAGAACACGCGATTAATTGCCCGATTTGGAGGGGAGGGGGGAATTGATAGGTGGATTAAGTTGCGCATTGTGTTTCTCCTGTGTTAGGTTAGACATCGTGCTTGGGAGATGCATTTAATGTAGTTTCATACGAGTCAAGTGCGCTTTTGAAAGCCTAATTCCCTTTCAAGTTTGGAGAATATAATTATTTCTAGTGTGCAATGAAAAATTACATGCTTATACTTATTACAAAATTCAAAAAAAGAATATCTTAAATTACCACAATTGAATCTAAGGTGCAAAAAATATGTGGTGTACAACTTAAATAACTAACATATATAACTACAAAAACAAGTTATACCTACTGAAAATAGGTTGATTCAACCCAAATTTGACCTATCTCAAAATGATTCATCCGAATCCGCTATCTTTAGGGGATGTTTGTAGGTTAGGCAAACCCAAGATCCAACAGCCCACTTGTTAGGGTTTAAAAACAAATCTTAAGAAACATAAAAATTTGCTTCAAAAAATTCAAATCTTAGTTATATAAAACTTGATTGCAGCAAGATAAAGTTTGAACACAAAAAATCACACAACCAAACAAGAACACATGATACTTACGTGGTTCGCCATCTCAAAACGAGGTCCTAGTTCACAACTCCATATTTATAGTGAAGTCTCTCCACTAATATCAAAATTTAAATAGTTACAAACCACATCCAATCCATATGAAACCTAATGCATCAAGATCTCACGGCTTTAATCCAGAAACCTCAAAATACAAAGCAAAAGGTCAAGGGATACTCATTAAAAAAAAGCCATTAAAGGCATTAAGAAAGCTCTAACTAAGGTGAATCTGACCAGCAAGCATTAACGCCCATGGATTTCACCAAGTCTCTTCCAAATCGCCATAGAAGAGGAGAGAGAGAGCTTAAAAACAAAATGGACCTCGAAAAATGAAGAAAATTAGATTTACAACAGTAAAACCAAGCTTAGATTCCTGGTTCAATCCATGTCAAAACTTGCTTGGCACAACCTCAACTCTTCATTTTCATCACAATCAAGGGCCCTAATTGCTCAAAAGAAACACAATCTTACCGTTGGAAAGCCGACACGTGGCTCTCATCTTTCTCCTAGATTTATACACACATGAGCAAAAATGGAAAACTTCCTCAAGAAGCTTTTATAAAAAGTACATGCATGAGAAGTTGAAAGCATCCGCAGGAAGCTTAAAAGGACATGGGCAGCGGGGACAAAGCGAGCAGGGCAGCAGACAGCACAAACGACAAGGTTTGGGCAAGTAATTAAAACACTGGCAGCGGCAACTTTGTCAATGTTCTCAAGTTCAGATTTTGCGGATTCCTCTACTGCACTTATCGTATTTGAAGGTTCAAGAAAGGTAGATGTGATGGATGTTATCTTACCAAGGTTATGAGGAAATGATCAAGATGCTTCGATTTCATTTAAGACGGGCATAAAACCACATGGTTCAATAGGCTAACAAGCATAGGTTGATGGTCAATTTGCAGTTAGGGACTGGGTCTATCACAATTTATAGCCCTTTTAGCAGCACTAAGTCCAAGCGACACAAAATCATAAGTTGGGCCAACGATATTTTGCACCATATCAAAAAAATTATTGAATTGGCCCGTTTGTGTACCGTCCTTAATTTCTTGTAGGAGTTCATGAGACATTTCTTGTGTCTCAACTAAAGTAATGTTCGGAGGTCCTTGTTGCTACAACTTCAACTCCTTTTTGATTCCAGACCACAAGGTTTGGGAACCTGAGAGGAATTTTTAATGGAGGATGTTGAATCATGGTCTTGTGTCACCTTCTTAGATCTTCTAAAATGGAAGGATGTGCCTAAAGGTCTTCTATCTAAGAATTTCTTTATGATTTTCACCTTTGCTTTCAATTTTTTCCCTTGAGGACACACAATTAATAAGGGGGAGGGAATTGATAGGGGGATTAAGTTGCGCATTGTGTTTCTCTTGTGGTTGGGTTAGACATCGTGCTTGGGAGATGCATTTAATGTAGTCTCATGTGAGTCAAGTGCCCTTTCGAAAGCCTAATTCCCTTTTAAGTTTGGAGAATGTAATTGTTTCTACTGTGCAATGAAAATATACATGTTTATAATTATTACAAAAATCATATAAAGTATATCTTAAATTTCCACATTTGAATACAAAAAGTATGTGGTGTATAACTTAAATAACTAGCATGTATAAGTACATAAACAAGTTAAACCTATTCAAAATAGGTTGATTCATCCCAGATTTGACCTACCTCAAAATGATTCATCTGAATCTGCTATCTTTAGGGGATGTTCGTAGGTTTAGGCAAACCCAAGATCAAACAGCCTGCTTGTTGGGGTTTAATAACGAGTCTTAAGAATCACAAAAAAGGTTCAAGAAAGGTTAAATGCAATGGATGTTATCTTGCCAAGGTTATGAGGAAATGATCAAGATGCTTCGATTTCATTTAAGATGGGCATAAAACCACATGGTTCAATAGGCTAACAAACATAGGTTGACGATCAGTTTGCAGTTAGGGACTGGGTCTATCACAAGTTACAGCCCTTATGGCAGCACTAAGTGCAAGCACGGCAAAATCATAAGTTGGGGCAACAATATTTTGCACCATAATAAATAATTGATTGAATTGGCCCTGTTGTGTACCGTCCTTAGCTTCTTGTAGGAGTTCATAAAACATTTTATGTGTCTCAATTGAAGTAACGTTGGGAGGTCCTTGTTGCTATAACTTCAAATCCTCTTTGATTACGAACCACAAGGTTTGGGAACCTGAGAAGAATTTTAAGTGGAGGATGTTGAATCATGGTTGTGTGTCGCCTTCTTAGATCTTCTGAAATGGAAGGATGGGCCTAAAGGTCTTCTATCCAGGAATTTCTTTATGATTTTCACCTTTGCTTCCCATTTTTTCCTTTGAGGGTAAGCAATTAATTAGGGAGAGGGAATTGGTAGGGGGATTAAGTTGTGCATTATGTTTCTCTTGTGGTTGGGTTAGACATCGTGCTCGGGAGATGCATTTAATGTAGTCTCATGTGAGTCAAGTGCACTTTCAAAAGCCTAATTCCCTTTTAAGTTTGGAGAATATAATTGTTTCTAGTGTGCAATGAAATTTTACTTGTCTATAATAATTACAAAAATCAAAAAAAGAATATCTTAAATTAGTGTTGTACAACTTAAATAACTAACATATATAACTACATAAACAAGTTAAAGTCTTGTGCTTCAACAGTTTTATCGCATCGTTGCCCCAGTTTCCTGCTGTTTGGTTGATCATGTAGGTCGATGTCTTGAGTAGTCGTGTTCAAGGCTTGTGTTTTGCCTATTTTTGTTTGTCTCCCTACATTTTTTTGTTTGTCTCTTGTGGCCCTCGTTCTTCTACGGGTGGACTCAGGTCTCGCTTAGTCGAGTGGCCTGCTATATATCGCGACCTTGTCGCTAATTACCAAAAAAAAAGTTAAACCTATTGAAAGTAGGCTGGTTCAACCCAAATTCGACCTATCTCAAAATGATTCATCCGAATTCGCTATCTTTAGGGGGTGTTCGTAGGTTTAGGAAAACCCAAGGTCCAACAATCCACGTGTTAGGGTTTAAAAACGCGCCTTAAGAAACACAAAAATTTATTTCGAAAACTCAGATTTGAGTTATATAAAACTTGATTGTAGTAAGATAAAGTTTGAACACGAAAATCACACAATACTTATGTGGTTCAGCACCTCAACACGAGATTTTAGTCCACAACTCCCTTTTTCTAGGGAAGTCTCTACACTAATATCAAAGTTTAAATAGTTACAAACTAAATCCAATCCATATCAAATCTAGTGCATCAAGATCTTAAGCCTTTAAATTGAAAACCTCAAAATACAAACAAAAAGGTAAAGGGATACTCATAAAAAATCTATTAAAGGCTTCAAGAAAGCTCCGACAAAGGTGAATCTAGCCAACAAGCATTAACACCCATGGATTTCGCCAAGTCTCTTCCAAATTGCCTCCAAATCGCCATAGTAGAGTAGAGAGAAAGCTCAAAAACCAAATGGACCCATAAAAAATAAAGAAAATCAGATTTACAATAGTAAAATCGAGCTTAAATTCCCCTTTGGCTTAATCCATGTTAAAACTTGATGGATCCAATCTCAACTCTTCATCTTCATCACAATTAATGACCCAAATTGCTCAAAATAAACACAATCTTACCGTTGAAAAATCGACACGTGGCTCTCCTCTTTCTCCCTGATTTATACACGCATGAACAAAAAATGGAAAACTTCCTCAAAAAGCTTTTTATAAAAAGTACATGCATGAGAAGTTGAAAGCTTCCACTAAAAGCTTAAAAGGACATGGGCAGCAAGGACAAATCGGGCAGGGAAGCGGACCGCACAAAGGACAAGGTTTGGGCAAGTAATTAAAACACTTGGCAGGGGCAACTTTGTCAATGCCCTCAAGTTCAGATTTTTGAAAACAAAGGACTAAAAAACAACCCTAAATTTGAACTTATTTACAAAGTATTAGTTATTACAAGACACACCTTGGTACCTATATGAGCTAACCGCTAAACATTCCCCAGTAAAAAGGATCAAAAACAACATTTGGATCGACCATGATCCCAATCACTTTAAACAAAATTAATACACTTAACTAATTTGTCCAAAGTGACATTCTTTGTGCCCATATCCACTGTATTACATCTGTACAGATTTTCTGCAAAACAACAGTATTAGCATCAAGCTGATCCTTCACAAAATTCCTCTTAATTGCTAAATGCTTGGGTTATTTACATTTTAGTACCGCGACGCTTTTGAAAATAATAAAAAGGGCCATGTCCTTTTTGATTTATTAAAAAGACCTATCTCAGACGTGATAATGTCAGTTTTTATCGACAGAGCTGACATGACATCTTCATTTTATTAATGCTACAATAAAATAACCTAAAGTACACTTTGACATCTTTATTCTTACTTTATAAGCACAAAATTCGAGATTTTGTATTATATAGAAACCATCTGTTTTCACTTAATTTGTTTCAAAATATGGTTATTAAAGGATATTTTTGTCATTTTACTGTAGCATACATAAAAACACAGCTGTCATGTCTAGTTTATTAACTAAAAATGACATCGTTACGTCGAAGATGAGCCTTTTTATGAATGTGACAAAATCTTAAGGGCCTTTTTATTAATATAAAACAAACTTAAGGACCTTTTTAATAATTCAAAAAGGTCAAGATCCTTTTTAGTATTTTCAAAAATGTCAGGGTACTAAAATATAAATAACCTTAAACGTTTTGTCCTATCATGATAAACTAGATTTTTACATAAAGCTAAAGTAGATTGGCTATTAGAAAACAGAATAAGCGGAACATATTCTAAGTTAATTTCAAATAGAAGCCCCCTCAACCAGATAACCTCCTTAATGGCATATGTCAAAGCTCAAAATTCAGCTTTTGTAGTTAAGAAGGCTGTCATGGACTGTAGTCTTGACATCAGAAATAGCTCCCCCATTAAGGGTAAAAAGATAGACACTAGTTGATCTTCTTCTATCTAAATCCCCTTCAAAGTCAAAATCAGCATATCCCATTAACCTATAGTCAGTTTCAGTCCTTCCAAATGTAAGACCTAACCTAATAGTCCCCTAAATGTAACTTAAGAGCCACTTAACGCCATCACAATGCTCTTTTTTTAGGTTACTCATAAACCTAGATAAAACCCTCATTGAGAAAGCTAAGTCTAGCCTTGTACAAGTCATAGCATACATTAAGGACCCTATAACATTGGTATAAGGAACCTTTACTGTCTGTTTTCTCTCTAGGACATTTGAAGAACAATGTTCTATAGAACATTTGTACTTGTTTGCTCTTAATAGGTTTACAATCAGACATATTAAACCTATTTAATACTTTCTCCAAATACCTCTGTTGGGACAGATGTACAATACCAGTAGTAAAGTCCCTACTAATTTCCATGCCAAGTATTTTCTTAGCCTTACCAAGACTTTTCATATCAAAATTACAGAAAGCATTAGCTTTAAATCACTAATATGATCCATAGATCTACTAGTGAAGAGGATATCATCGACATAAATTAATAAAAATAATGCATCATTAATATCAGCATGCTTAAAATAAAAGCAAGTATCATGTATTGATCTATTGAAGCCCCTATCTATGAAGAATTGGTCAAACCTTTTGTACCACTACTTAGGGGATTATTTCAAGCCATACAAAGACCTTTTCAATAGACAGACATGATTCTCTTTCCTGGGTTCAACAAACCCCTCAGGTTGGACCATAATGATCTCCTCTTCTAACTCACCATGCAAAAATGCTATTGTCACATCCATTTGTTATAAATGCATGCCAAATTTAGAAGTTAGAGCCATAAGCGACCTTATTGTGATATGTTTAACAACATATGAGAAGATCTCTTAATAGTCCACGCCTTGTTTTTGGGAAAATCCCTTAGCAATTAATCTGGCTTTGAATTTAAGCTGTTCAGATGGTGTGATGGGTTCTTTAAACTTAAAGACCTATTTTGACCCAACTAACTTTCCGCCTAAAGGTCTAGGAACTAAAACCCAAGTTTTATTCCTTTTAAAGCTTTCCATCTCATCTGTCATAGCTTTGAGCCACTGTTCAGAGGAAGCCCCCATTATAGCATCGTTATATGTAAGAGGTTCAGACTCCCCACATACTCCAAGGTTGTATTAAGAGCATAGACTATGCAATTAGTATAGCCAAATCTTGCTTGAGCCGTAATTTCTCTCTTCTTCTTATCCCTAGCTAGTTGATAGTTGGTTCGGTCATAATGTTCAATTTCTTCTTTTGGTTTAGTGTCCCTTTCAGCACTATAAGGGCCTTAATTTCAATTTTTGGGTTCCAATTTTTATGATAAAAGGATTTGTGTCGGCTGATTTCAAACTCATAGAGCTCTGAATCATACTTCTTATGGGTGGTAGATGTGGCTGCAATACCAACAGTCATAGACTTGTCCAAGTAGGGCATTTCTTCTTCATTAAAGGTCACATCTCTACTAATTATCACCTTCGTTCTATTACCATCCCTAATTCCCACCCTATAACCCTTCACACTATTTGGATAACCAGAAAAACCCCCTTTAAAGCACTAAATTCAAGTTTCTCTTCAGATTGGTGTGCACAAGTAGCACACCCAAAAACCCTCAATCCAGAGTAGTCACTAGGTTTTTCGGTCCACTTTTCTTCTAATGTTCTAAAGTATATAGCAGAAGATGGAGTTCTATTTATCAGATAACAAGCAATCAGAATAGTCTCCCCCCGGTAGTTCATGTTCAGTCCAGATGCAAATAACATGCACCTAACTCTATCTGGAGGGTACGATTCATTCGTTTAGCAAGACCATTCTGTTGGGGTGTCTTCGTAACAATATTATATCTTTTAATACCATCTTTAGCACACAACTATCAAATTCAGCATTCACAAATTCAAGTCCATTATCAGTTCTAAATACTTTAATTTTTATGCATTTTGATTTTCTATAAGGTTTTTCCATCTAACAATCATCTTTTGTTTTAAGCAGATACACCCAAACCTTCCTAGAGTAATCATCAATTGTGGGCAAAAAATAATAAGCTGCACCTGAAGCAGGAACCCTTGCAGGCCCCCACAAATCAGAGTAAATATAATCAACAAGTGACTTAGTAACAAGGATAGCAAAATTTAAAAAAATTGATTATGATGTTTGCCAAATATACACAACTTACAAAAGTCAAGTTTTGAGACATAACCTTCCCCCTAACAACCCTTACTTATTCATTTCATTAAGGCCTTTCTTAGATCTATGCCTTAATCTTTTGTGCCAAAGGTTGGTTAGGTCAGTTTTAGCAGCAATAAAACATTCAACAGGAACAACATCACCTTTTAGAACATATAAACCATTCTTAACCTCCCTACTAAGAATCACAAGGGAACCCTTAAGGACCTTAATTACCCTTGCCTCGCTTAAAGCTCATCCCAACCCAATCTAATTGTCCAAGTGAAATCAAGTTCCTCCTAAGTTCAAACATATGCCTTACTCCTTTAGGGTAAAATCGACACCATTTCACCCTCTAATCCTGGCCGACCCTAACCCAATCACTTGCACTTGTGGTTGTTTCCTAATAGCACCTTCGCTTCATTTGTGCTTTTGCACTCAGTAAATAAAGTCCTATCCGATGTCATATGGAAGCTACACCATGAGTCAAGCACCCATTCATGTGTATTAAGGCATGTAAACACTACTAACATTTCTTCAGCAGAGTCATAATCATTAGAATAAACAGTGTTATCAGCGGAACCATTAATCTTCTTTTGGTAATCAGGACAATATCTTTTGATAGGTCCAAGTTTTCCACATTCATAACACTTCATTTTGCTGCAATCTTTGTTTTAGATGAAGACCTATTCTTACTCGAGTTTCTTTTCTTTTCTTTGTTATGGTTATTAGTATCTCGAGACTTTGTCCTGCCCCCTAACAGATAGACCCTCACTACTGTTACTGTTAGGAGGATACTTCCCATCCCTCTTTAGTTCAAGAATCTTTGACCTAAGGGCCTTAGTACATGGTAAAGACTTTTTTTGGGGGGGGGGGGGGGGGGGGGGGGGGATGGGATGTAAATCCCTTAAATGCCTCAATTAAGAGGCCCACCTTCGAGGCAAGTGGGAATTGAACCCAGGACCTCCCGAATGGGTCCTGGCGTTACAAACCACTATGCCAATGCCCTAATGGGCTAAGGGCCTTAGTAACATATTTAAGGGCTATAGTATCACGACCATACCTTACGGTTTCCTAAAAAGATCTAAAGTACTATGCATAGCACACAATAGGACAGCTACTTTGACCTCATCATCTACAATTACCTTAAAATTAACAAAATTTGTCACATCCAAAGATTGTTCTAAAGGTGTAGTTTCACTCATTTCAAATGTGTAAAAGTTCTTCATACACAGTATCTTGTTAGACAAAGACTCAGATTTATAGATCTTTTCTAACTTAGCCCAAATCTTAGATACAGTTGTTTCAGAACTGATTTGTGAAAGAATTGAGTTATCAAAGCTAAGTAATATAGATTCAAAGGCCTTATGTTCAATTTCAAGCTTCTTTTTAGAAGTTAAATGAACATGCTGTTCTTCAGGTGGTAGAATAGTAGTTCTAGCACCATGAGACATAAGAAGGGCTTTCATCTTTAGTTTCACCAAACTAAAATTATTTCTACCATCAAATTTCTCCATCTCAAATTTTGCAGACATTTTGTTTCTTTAAAACAAAGAACTTGTGGCTCTGATACCACTTCTTAGGGTATAAAAACGAGTCTAAAGAAACACAAAAATTGACTTCGAAAAATTTAGATTTGAGTCATATATAACCTGATTGCAACAAGACAAAGTATGAACACAAAAAAAATACACAACTGAACGAGAACACACGATATTTACGTGGTTCGGCACCTCAAAATGAGGTCCTAGTCCATGGCACCCTTTTTCTAAGGAAGTCTCTTCACTAATATCAAAGTATAAATAGTTACAAACAAAATCCAAACCATATCAAACCCAATACATCAACATCTCAAGGCTTTAAACTAAAAACCTCAAAATACAAACCAAAAGATAAACGGATACTCACATGGAAGCTATTAAAGGCTTCAAGAAAGCTCTAATGAAGGTGAATCCGGCAAGCAAGCATTAACCCCCATGGATTTCTTCAAGTCGCTTCCAAATTGCCACAGAAGAGGAAAGAGAAAGCTCAAAAACGAAATAGACCAAAAAAATGAAGAAAATCAGATTTACAACAATAAAATCGAGCTTAAATACCCCTTTGGCTCAATCCATGTCAACCCTTGCTTGGCACAATCTCAATCCTTCATCTCCATCACAATCGATGGCCCAAATTGCTCAAAACAAACACAATCATACCCGTTGGAAAACCGACACATGACTCTGCTCTTTCTCCCAGATTTATACATGCATGAGCGAAAAAAAGAAAAACTTCCTCGAGAAGCTTTTATAAAAAGTACATGCGTGGGAAGTTGAAAGCTTCCACTGGAAGCTTAAAAGAACATGGGCAGCAAGGACAAAGTGGGCAGCGCAGGCAGGGCAATGGGTAGCACAAAGGATAATGTTTAGGCAAGTAATCAAAACAATTGGGCAGGGCCAATTATGTCAATGTCCTCAAGTTTAGATTTTTAAAAACAAAAGACTCAAAAACAACCCTAAACTTGAATTTATTTACAAATAAGCCACTCAATAGAAAACAACATTTGATATTAGTTATTAAAAGACATAGTTAGATCATTTAGGGGTCAATATTACAATACCACTTAATTTAGATTAGATTGGTTCTTTAAACTAATTAGCTTTTATTGGGTAGATTCAAATTGACCTGTGAGTTTTGTGGGTTTTTATTGGATCAAACAAGACCCGTCATCTTCAAACTCATTGCATTTTCTCCCAACCCGTTAGATTTAAGTTTTAGTAGGTACATTCCCTAACATACTTAGATGTAACACAAGGCCAGTCTCGACAATTTTGGGGCCTTAAGCAAACCTTACAAATGAGGCCCTTCATACATGTTAACATTTATCTTAATAACACAGTACTAATACAATAATTGAGACTTTAGAAATTACAACTCCAAAAATTTGGGGGCCCTTATTTAGGTTGGTTAGGGTCATGTCTAGCCATGATGCAACATGTTATGAATCTGTAGTAATTTATGGGTTGTATGTGTTACCCAATGACCATCAAAACTAGAACCAAAAATAACTTATAAACTTTTTTTTTTTTTTTTTTGTGGGTTTCGTGGATGTTGGACCATAATTGTTGGTTCAGAATATGTTGGCATCAAACCTAACCCACCAACCTATTGAACATCCCTAATTTTTATGTCACGTTACTATATCATGTCCAAGGATATGAGCTCATGTGAGTAGGAACTAAATTCTAGTTCTATTTTCAACTATGGATTCAAACGTAAGAGAATTCTAATTTTACCACTTCTAAAATAGTAAGATGAGTTATGAACTCCAAATACCTATCTGGTCCAAATGGGTGGGTAGTTTTCACTGCACCAACCCTTCGACGTCCAGGGTCCCCAACAATTACCTAATATAATATACAATTATTCAAGTACAAAATATAGAACATTTACTTTCACATATCTCTAAAAATTTGAGAGGATAACATTTAATCAAAAATAAAAATAAAACGGCAAGTTTCAATTGCAGTTCTTCCATACACTAACTGCAGCCACAACTGGAGGAAAGAATAAATAAGAATAACAGAAATGAAAAATTAAAAAAAAGAATAAAAGAAAATACCTTGTATAATGTACAGTAGCTTTAATAAACTGCTTCTAGTAGCTCATCTACAAATACTAGTACTCAGCCACGCCGAAGAAAGCCTATATGTACAAGTTGCCTCATCACCGAATTCCATTCAGAAAAAATTACAAACTATCCACATCCGTGTTGAAATGCGGCATGTACAGTTCATATGTATATAGAACGTTGTTGCTCGTCGTCAGTCTGAAAGAATGTCTTCCAGTTCAGGCTGCTCAGGTAACTGGAGAAGGCGAGAACGCCGATAAGTTCCATGAAAGAACTCGTCTTCCTTGGCCCCATTTTCATCCTCTATGTATTCTTGATCACTTAGATCTTGTTCATCCCCAATGTTTTGATCATTATTTGCATCATTTTCTTCACTACTTGTGTATTCTTTGCCAGTTTGGTTCACGTCGCTAGGATGAGCTGGCTCAGTTGAGAGTCGGTGAGGTTTAGCCATTGAATGCTCGCATATACACGAAGATGGGTTCTCGTGGAACTCACCCATCCCGGGTTTCAACTCGTTTGGCTCACCCATGAAACCGACTTGATGAGTCCGGACACTAGAGGAGAACTCATTCCACGTCATGTTTTTTCTACTTAGAAATAGTTTGTAAAGTTTCTTAGCATTTGGTTTTATTGTTGGCTTGTGCCCAAAGTACCTCCTGCAACAAACAATTCGATTTTTGGTTTAAACCGCAATCCAAATCAATCGAATTACAGGGTCTAGAAAATAATATTTTATGCTGAAGTTCTTGTTTAAAAGCAACCAAAACCTAAATATGAACCGAAAACTGAACGTATATAGACATAAACAATGATTTACCCAGCCTATATTAGACAATAAGGTCTAATATAGGTCATTGGTTACCAGTGACCTGACATGAGTCATATCCATGTAAGTTATTCACTAAACAGAGTAGAATTAGAGAAAAAACTTCTCTTTAACCAGCCTGCCCTGTCCCACAACCCCATTCTACATTGTGTTGCAAGCTAAGGTCATACCTGTACCTAGCACGGCCTATTTGAAATAGCCAAAACATTGGGGCGTGAATGAACCGATTTGAGATGAGATACTCTTGTGTTCGAACTCGAGTTCGTTAAGCCAATGTCTTTATTGAGCTTTTGAATCTTTATTCAAACTTAGTTTGATAAGATACTAGTATGTTTGATACCCAACTCGGATCAACTCGAATCGTTAGCATAATCGAGCTGAGTCAAGCTAATAATCGAGCGGATCTTGCTATCAAACCAAGCTATTCAAGTTACTCTCAAGAAAGAGTTGGACCATTTTTGAGCTATACCGAGCCATTCGCAAGCTTTTGATAAGCCCTTATCAAATTGTTTGGCGAAAGTTAACGAGTCAATCACCTTCTTTTTTAAGCTTGACTCATTAAGCTTATCAAACATGCTTGAACTCAGCTCAATAAGCTATCGAACCCCAAAAACAAACACAAACAAGCCCTAAGTGATTTCGAACATGAGTAATTCAATAAACATTTGATTTATTTACACCCTTATTTACAATAAGGACAAGAAGCATACCTCCTTCCAGCAAGAATCCTTGCCATATTACCATTGTTATTGGTAACAAAGACATCACTTTCATCACAGACAATGAAATCCAATGCAGCCATGCGCGCTGAATACTTAGCAAACGGAACCAGTTCTTCATTGCTCGCTATCGTATCCTTTGAATGAAAGTTTGGAAAGAGTGCCTTGAGAGGTGCCAATGTCTCTTCTCCACCATATACTTCCCCCGATGCTACATAGATATGTACATCGCTGTCATAGCCCAAGGCTCTTAGCATTAGACCAACCTCCTCTGGAGTTAGAGGACATCTTCCTTGCCTCCTTTGCTTGTCTGGGTTCCTTCTCTGCCCACAATTACAGCAAAAATTTAAAAATACTGTTTCATTTATCGACATTAAGGACATGCTCAACTTGAAAGAGTTTCTTGAGGTTTCTATCTCTGTTTTTCCAAGTGCTTCTTTTAGAAAATCAAAAGCTAGAGAAGACTTGTGAAATTCAAAAGACACCCTCAATTACAGGAAAGAAAAAAAAAAAGTTCAGAAAACAAGGGAAAGGTGTTATCTAGTTTTTATACAAGAGGAAGAAAATTAGAATTATCAAATGAAAGCAGGAAAGAAAATTGGAAATCAGATTCCCCTAGAAAACATTGGAAACCTGGTCTCTTTTTCAAGGAGAACACAGGATTCCGTAAATTAGGGAATGTTCCTCAGGTGAGCACTAGAGTATAAACCATTTATAGAAGGCTTCAACTAACTCAGTTGGTACAGTCTCTAGAAGATGGTGTCCAAGACTTGAGATCGAACCGTGTCTTCATCATGGGATGTGGGTCTAAATGAGTTTTTTGGGAGGGTTGCTCCCTTGTGCAACCATGTGGATTAATTTCTTACCATATTGGTGAAAGCCTTTGAGATAGGTCCTTGACATGGATGGTATTAGGCCTTCTTAGTCAAGAGGTCATAAGTTCAAATCCCATCAACCCACACTATTAATACTAACATAATTGCGGCATAATGTATGAGGTAGGTCTATGTGTTATCCACGCTTCAAGCCCAATGGGCATTTATGTGAAGGGGCATTCATCAGTCTTTACTTATTAATTTAAGCTTGTCCAACGATTGATTAGTCGGGGACCAGACAAGCACACCCTAAGCTTTTTGTGAACAGAAAATGAAAGGTCAAGGCTTCATGAATCAGACATGTAAGGTTTTCCAACGTCGCCGTATGGTACCAAGTTCCTTCTGCTCCTTTTCTCCTCCACCGTAATTACATCCTGAGAACGCTAGCATATCAGACTCAAACCTGTTACACATTCCACATATACACAGTTTTCTTCAACTTCCAGATGCCAAACTTCCAGATGCCAACTAAAGCCAATGTGAATCCGTTACTCCATAATTTATAAAAAAAGATGAAGTGCAAAACTATTTCAAAATGACTTTCTTTTTCTTTTTATGGGTTTTTTTCCTAAAGAAAGCCACTTTTTCAAGTACTTATTTTTCACTTAACTACTATAATATTTCAATTTTTTAGAAAATCGCCTTTAGAATTTAAAATTTTCAATCAACTACCTACATTAACGTCGTCAATATTCCGTTTGGGATACACATGTAATTTTGCTTAGATTAAATATAAAATCAAGGAAAACATAACACATACCATTTTTAGCTTAATTGGTAAAGCAGTATATTGTTAAGGTTGCTCTACGCACAAGTTTGAATCTCTATACACAGAATGATGTAATGTGATTCAAACTTGTACATAGAGACCATTTAATGGTATATTGTTTTACAAAGTAAACTGACACCAATATGCTTGTTTATCTATCCTTTTTATAGAAAATGTAAAATTACATGTGCAACATCCACAGACTACTAATGACCTTAATATGGGTGATTGATTGAAAAAAGTTTAAACTTGAAGGTGGTTTCATGAAAAATAATTACTTGTAAAAGTGGTTTTCTATTAAAAAAAATTGTTTTTCCTTTATGATGAATGAGGAAATTGTTTCCAACACAGTATTGCACTTTATTATTCATGATATACCAGAAATTTGATGGTTCATACAGTCCATACTACCTAGTAAGGGGAAAATATATATACATACATACATATATATATATATATATATATATATATATATATATATATATATATACATACATGTGATTTAAAAGTTACTTAATATGGCAAAATGTATGATGCGCCAATCCTTATCTAGAAAAATGCTTAAATTGTTGGTTTTCATAGTTTGGAAACACCATCCAAAATGATAAATGTAGCAACATGATTCCAAACACGCTATGATCAACTTTACGAAGTTTGTCAAACAATTAGCAGCACGATGATCAAGACATTGCCAGTAAGAGTTTGATCTAATGGTAAAAGTATTTGTTGGTCCATATAGCCTATACTTCCTGGTAGGAAAGACGCTTGTATTGTTTCATATAGTTTGGAAGCATCATCCAAGATAATACATGTAGCAAATGATTTCGGACATGCTATGATCAACTTTGGCATGGTTATCAAACAATTAGCAGTATGAAAATGAAGACCTTGCCAAAAAGTATATGTTCTAATGGTAAAACCATCAAGTTTTAGGCCTTCAGGTAAGAGTACCAACTTTTTCAAATCGGTCCTTCATCTTTTTCTCCTGTTTAAATAGCCTCTCAGACTTTATTTTATGACAAAATTAATCTGTCATAATTTTAACCTTTTACCTAACTTTGGTCACTAGACCGAAGATTACTTTTGTCATGGGTAAAACATCAGTGACTATTTTGAACAAAAGCAAAGATGAAAGATCAGTTTGAATGAGTTACAAAAGTTAGAGGTTACTTTGAACAAAAGAAAAGACAAAGGGCCAGACCAAGATTTTGGGAATCTTACCTCAAGTGGAGTGCAACGAAATGTTGGCTTCTCATCCTCATTCTTTCGACCAATTTTCTACCCATCTCAAGGATAGAATCAGTAAACCTTAGAGCATGATAGTTAACTCTACATCTTAACTTCTGCAAATCTGAATTCAATCTATTTGATAGCCTGTAATCAAATTTAGTGAGCTGAACAGCCTGCGCCATGAACAAGGATGGGCTGTAAGTACTATATTACTCAGACTCGGGTGGGTTCTGATTTTCTTTCTTTGGCAGGGATTTCAGGTTGAAGAGAAAGTAAGGAATATGTTACTCAGACTCGTGTATAAGAGTAAAAATGCGTATTTATCTGGAAGTAAGTCTGCTATTTTTTAAGATTTTCCTATATATTTGCAATTTGAAAAGTCACCAAAATGTCCAAATATTCTTGTCAAACATAGCTGCTTTAGAGTAAGGAGGCTCTGAATCAAAGTTTTGGTACTAGGAATGTGAACAAGACACAATCCTGCTCTTGCTTACCATATTGTTTGTTATAAGAATGAGTTTGAAAGGCCAGACTTCCATAGCTTTTGCAGTTAGCTCTACATGAACACATAACCATAGAACTACAGGATTTCTTTCATATCGACTTGCTACTAAAGAAAAGGACAGCCTAGTACTAGGGATGGTAGAGACCCCAAGCAATCCAAGCGGCTACTTGGAGCCTCCAAATCTTGGGAGTCCCTAAGTTATAAGGTCCTTGATTTGGCACAGACCTTCTCTTTTTCATAATTTAATTAATCATCATTTATATTTCAAAAGGATGTTTATAACTATGAAGGATCCCATTTCAATATATCCACTTTGAACCTGAAAGCTCTTAGGACCAACAGTGTCTAATAAAAAGACTATTAGTAAAGTAGGCTATCGAAAGAATCAAATGGATGCAACCTTATCGGCACCTTATGGAGAGATCATTTTATCATAATAAAAGTCATTATATTTAGGTCAGAATGGAGCAATCTTTAGATCAGCTCCTTGTCATGCTAAAAGACGAATAATTGATCTTTTTAAGCGAGATAAAACTTGTAACTTACCTTCTTCTTATTGAGAAGAGGTACAATACGTTTAAGATAGTAGTCTGGCCTGCATTTTCGAGGAACACGCGTATGAACGGGAAAGAGAATCTTTCCTCCCACAGGTGGAAGCTGCTTTAGAATCTTGACGTCATTCGTGAGAAATGATATGAACCAGTCCACATCAAATATTTCCCCAAAGTCACTGCATCAAATACCACACCAGATATATTAAGCTATGTTACATTGCTCTTTCACATGTAGACATAGTTGGAAATTAAACTTCAATTAGGCCAAGAACAACGTTCAATAAATTAGCTCGATTTAGGCTAATTTTTTCCTTTAAAAAGTCGATTTCATTGGCCTCAACTACTAAGCCCATCTTATCCTAGATACCTTACGATAAAATATCTGGTTTCTAGAAATAGAGAAGTCACTAAGATTTCCTAAAATGTGTGATTCAAGTTAGTTTATAGTGAATTATAAAATATCTAAATAAACTTGTGGTGTTGAAGAGATGTCCTAGACATTTCTTGAAAAATATCTTGAGTAAATGCTTCCTTGGCATCTATAACTAGGGAGTCGCAACTTTGTCTTTAACAAGTTGTAAGCAAAAGCGAAAGACTTCACAGAAAATGTTATTCCACACAAAACTCTCCTCTCCAAAATACTCACTTCGCCCTTCCACAAACACCAAAACTAAAATTACCTAAGCCTACTATACTATCAGACATGGATCAAATTTAGGCTCACAGCTGAGTTCGGTCGCCTTACTATGCTGTCGCAGCAGGGTGTGGCAAATGTATGTAAGGGTCAATACAATCACGTTAGGATTTTAAAGGGAATACAAGATGCTTTCAAGAATTGTTTTTGCAAAACTTTGAATAGATAGCCCTACAATCAATAATTTTCATATCTTTGTAAGAGTTTTAACATAGACATACATTTATAAATAAAAACTTTATCATATCAATACCTCCAGATCTAATTTTCTTTAAAATTATTTATGTACCTGATATTTAAAAATTTTATCACTCGGGTACTTGAAGTTTAAATATATAATAAGTCAGATACCCTCTGCCGAGATTCAGTGGATTCTTATAGAAAAATATTAACATGGAACATGATTAAGATAACATAAAGACATACTTTACTAGATTCACATTTTTTTTTTTGGCTGAAAAATGCTAATAGGACACATGATTTTGAAAATATATTTAGCTTTCATTAAAATCCGGTAAATTGTAACTCGCTGAATGTTCACTAAAAACATTGACATAACTCATATATATATACCACATCAATATTTTCCGGTGGAAATAGACCCAATCATGACACAAATTCACCGAAGTCCTACATTGGGTACTTAAATGATAAAGTTTTAAAACCTCAGAATATCCCATTGTATATATTAAAATGTCATAGTACCTAAATGATAAAATTTTGGGTACTTACAAATATGCATTACTAAATAATTACAAAAGGAATCTTAGCATGACAGTTAAACGCGTGATAATTGGCTCAAAAGTCCGTGATGTAACAACCTTCATTTGATTCATGATTCAAAATGGAGGCAAATTAAAATGTAGTTCAAGACCATGAAGGCGAACCTGGCATCCCTCCAATAAGAAGTTCGGTCAAGAATGGGAACAATAAGAGTAGCATTCAGAATATAGGCTGCCACAACTGCATCTATTATCTGTGGTCAGAGTGACACAAAATAATCAGTATCAGGGACTAATTCTGCAAAATTTCAATGTCTAATAAACTGTGTCTAAATTATGTGACAAAATAACATGACACCGAGTTGTCTGAGCCATTTCCTAAAATAGCACAAAAATAAAAAAACATTTCCTAAACTAGCTTTTTTTAAAAAATATTTCCCCAAATGATATCCATATCATCATTTTTTATTTATTTTTATTTTTTACTACATTTATATTTTTTATATTTATAATATTTTATGTATTATAATAAATAAATTAAACTTAATTACTTATTAAATTTTAAATAAAATTATTTATACACAAATTTAATCTAAATATTTAATAAATAATTTAATTTAATTTAATTTATTTGTTGTGATTAAAAAAGTATTATAAATTAAAAAAATTATATATATATTAAAAATAAAATAAGAAAGTAAAAAAAAGTAAAACTAAAAAATAAAAAAATCAAATGATGACGTGAATGCCATTTGGGAAAATATTTTTTAAAAAAAGCTAGTTTAGGAAATATTTTTTTTATTTTTGTGCTATTTTGGGTAATGGCTCGAGTTGTCTTCATCAAGCAAGGATTTTTTTCCCCCCCATATCATACAGCAAAGTAGAAGTGACTAAGGATTGTTTATTTTTCCTTGATCGAAAATGAAAGTGCATATGCCCAATAAAACTAAGAATGCTTACAAACTGTATAAATTATAAGTCAGTCGCGTTGAAGAAACTGCCAACGCAATCTTCAAATTGAGGCAGCATTTGAATAATCAATTATTAGATCAAGCTCTGTATTTTATTCGAAATCAGGGGAAACAGGCAAAAGAGTTTCCAGTTTTCTGTAAGGAATTCTAAACCCGTTATCTCCAGATTTTGTGAGAAAATACGACCTTTTTTGTTTATATTACGAATTTCTCTTTGTAATTAAGGCGATAGGTTTTATTTTTGTTTATATGCCGAGTTTCTCTTTATAATTAAGGGGATCGGGTTTCTAACATTCTCTACAATTTTAAGAGCTTTCAATTTTCTATAGAAAATACTTGGAAATAGGGATGGAAAATTAAGCCAAATCTCAAAATAACACTAAAATAAAAATAAAAAAAATTCAAAATTAGCTTTCAAAGAAAAATATTTTTCCAAATGGCATATATGTCATCATCTGGCGTTTTTATTTTTTATTCTTTTTACTTTTTTTAATATTTTTTTAACTTTTTTATTTTTTTTTCAATATATTTATAATTTTAAAAATTTATAATACTTTCTTAATCATAACAAATAGATTAAATTAAATTTGTGTATAAATAATTTTATTTAAAATTTAATAAATAATTTAATTTAATTTATTTATTATATTCAATAAAATATTATAAATTCAAAAAATTATAAATGTATTGAAAAAATAAAAAAGTAAGAAAAAAAATCAAATGATAACATAGATACCATTTGGGGAAATAAATTTTTTTTTAAGTTAGTTCTGTAAATAATTTTTATTCTGGTGTTATTTTAGATAATGGCTATGAAAAACTAACAAAAGTAAGAAAAAAAATCAAATGATGACATAGATGTCATTTGGGAAAATAATTTTTTTTTTTTAGTTAGTTCTGTAAATAATTTTTATTTTGGTGTTATTTTAGATAATGGCTATGAAAAACTAAACAAAATTCTTTGAAACTAAAAGCGCTCTAGGCTCTGTTGCTTCTTCTTCATACATGAGAACTTTTGTCCCTCTTTAATTTTTCAGGCACCAACTTTCCACATGGAAGGAAACAAAGAAAAAGACATGTATGTAGCTTCATTTAGGAGTATGGTATCCAATAAGCAGAAATAGTATGCAGCAGCAACATAATACTTGCACCCATTTTACCACGCTACGTGAAGTACAACAACAACAACAACCCAGTGCCTCAAAGAGGCTCCTGCCAAGGCAGCATCTGGGGAGGGTAAGAAATACGCAACCTTAGTCCTACATGGTAGTACCTTGTAGAGAGGTTGTCTCCGAAGGGCCCCCATCCCTAAAGCAAGCTTACTACGTTATGAAGTGCCAATACCAAAACATAGCATAAGTTCATATGAGTTTAGAAAGAAAAAGCACCAATACGCTTTGTTTCCTTGTTAAGTGTTTTGAAATAGCCTAGCTAAGGCCCAAGTTACAAACCGAAAGTAGCAATCAGAATGAGACAAATCCCTATGGACAAGAATTCAAAAGGAGAAGCACAACAACTGACTCTCTTTTCTTGCCTACTCAACACTCATTTGAAAAATCAACCTTGAATGTCAAATGACCTCCTCCTACACGTAATGTAGACTATGACTTAAAGGACATGCACATCAACCATTGCCTAAAATGGCTCAAAATAAAAAAAATTATCCAAAATGATCCATTTTAAAAAATATTTACCCAAATAACCTTCATGTTATCAAATTTGAAATTTCTTTTTTGTTTTGGAAATACCTCCCTCCTTATGATAATAATTTTAAAAATAATAATTGATATCAAATATTATAGATAAAAAGACAACTATTATTATATAACTATAATAATGAGTAATTAAAAAATTATGTATAGATAATATTATTTAATATTTAACAAACAACTTAATTTTAATTTTTTATTACAAATTACATATATAATTTAACTAATACGCATGTTATAGAGCTAAATATAACATGATAATAAATGTATAACTAATATATTTAAATTAATTTAAAATTAATAATTTATTAAAAAATTAAATAAAAAAATTTAAAAAGGTTTAAAATGTCAAGTACTCCAAAACACAAAAAAAAATTTTAAATTGATGATATGAAGGCCATTTGGAGAAATATTTTTTAAAATAGGCCATTTTGAATAATAGTTTTTTTTTTTTTTTGGCCATTTTGGGCAATGGCTCCATGCACATGGTGATTACATCAGGTTCTTTTTTAAGACATGTTAGGTTTTGAGTTAAGAAAACGCGGATTCTTTAATGTTCGAATAGTTAATGGGGTTGTTATTAACTCTGGAAAAAATTTTCCTTTCACCCTTTTTTTTTTTATCAAACTTTGACCTTTTTTCGTTGTGCAATTTCTAAAGAAGTAATCAATAATTGATGAATCTTTTCTTGTATTTGATTTGAGTGTTACATAACGTCTTTTCGTAGTAAGCAAGGATCAATGCCTTGCAATTACATAGTTTAGAGGTGGAAAAGCCAAACATAACATGATAATATAACATAACACAACTTCGACATGACAAGAAATTACTGAAAAACGCATTAATATGACTGACATGACTTGACTTGATTAGAATCAAGAAGATTTACCAGATCTTTAGCAAACTGAAATAACGAATTTTGACTTGTCCTAAAGCAAATACGACTTCGTGATGATGAACTCGCATCAATTGACACAAAAAGAAAGTCGGTATACAAATTGGTGAGATGTGAAGAAACTTACCCCTGTTCTTTGTTGATTTAGTCCACCACTCGTTGAAATCAACAAGTAACGATCAGGCTTCGTTTTTTTATCAGCAGCTGTTTCGCATTCAAATTTGATCAGAGAAACTTAATCAAAAAGGCCCCACCCTAGCCTAATGCAAATTACATCAAAGAATAATCAACATCTAGAGGACTATAAGCTATGTACACTACTTTAGGTAAGTGTGAATTGGTTGAATGGGAGCATTTAGAGTATGAGAATTTTCCTGGTTATCTATCTCTATTTTCCCATACCTTTTAGGTAAGTGTTAGTATGAAATTATTCTGACGATTTCACTTAACTTAAACTTCGGTAGTAGTTGGTTCTTTGACATGGTATGAGAGTCTTGCTAAAAAATAGGTAACGAGTTCAAATCCACAACCCTACTCTAGACATTAATATAGTTTTAATGTAATATATAAGACGGCCTATGAATTCTTTACACTTTAATCCTAATAGGCTCTTACTTGAGAAGACATCTTGGAACATAAAATCATTTTTAAATATTCAAGCAACAACTTAAGCTTTTGTGATAAGTTTTCTTTTTTTTTTTTTTTTTGAGAAAGATTCGAAAATAGTTGAAAATTTAGAAAACATAAAAAACCCTGTAGCGTTCAGTTGGTTTTGTTGTTGTTGTATAAATACCCAACACCTCCGCTATAAAAAATTATGGAAAAATAAGGTACATATATTCCAATTTTCATTTCAAATTAAAAGAAACACGAGAAAATCGTATTTTCTCCAAAATGATATTTTAGAAGGTATTTTGTAAAATGAAATTGAAAATTTTTCTAAAAGAACCACAAATTATTTTTTCATGAACTGGGCATATACACTATTGAATTTATCATTAACATCTAATTGGAAAGAAGAGAAAAAAAAAAAAAGGAATTTACTGGAGAAACTCATGCTGGAATTGCTGCAACCGTAGTAGAACTCCGACGACGCCGTACGCCAAATATCACGATTTAAATCAATCTCTACTCTCTGCAATTTATAAATTATTCAAAAAAGTGAGATAAATAACATTTAAACAATTTGCATCCACCAAATGAAAGTTTCAACCGTTAGAAACACAAAATCACAACCTTCTTTTTCAAATTTGAACCGCCATTGCTATTTTTCTCAATCTGAAACGACAAACAATATCCATATAATCAAATTCGCACAAATAAGGCATTATTTGGTAACTGGGAAGTAAGTGCAGAAAATTAAAATTCATTAGAAGCGGGCATTTGCCTTCTTGTTTAGCTATCACGAAATTGGCAAAGCATTAGAAGTAGAAATTAGTTAACAATTCTCAATTCTTTCAAAATGCAGAACGTAATTTATATTGTCGTAAGTTTTAATACTTTGGTTTTTATCTAGCCTCCCCCAAAGAAGTTTTATTTTTGATCCTAGCAACCAAACATTTTGTATTTACTTCCTAAGAAGTTCTATTAGATTTTAAAGTCTTAGTTATCAATATTAATAAGTTTTATGATCCAAATTTTTATAATTTGTTGCATTAGTATTGTGTTAGTAAGAGAAATGTCAATATAAGGCCCCCCATCTATAACATTGGCTTAGGAACTTGAAATTATGGGGACCAGCCCGGCTAAGAAGTTGACACATAAATTAAATTCTGAGAAAATACAACTTCTTATAGAAATTCAATTTATGTGGTAAACAAATAAGGCCTAAATTAAATGCCATAAAAGCGTGAACCTAGAGAAAGAAATTGAATACCGAGCCACGACGGTGGAGGTGATCGGTGATCGGAGGAGAGAGAAGAGAGAACATCACAACAAAGAGAAGCACACAGAGGATTGGCACGAGCGGGAGAGACCGACGGAGCCGCTGATGGAGGTGGCGGAATCCACGGCGGCGGCGGCGGCGGTTATGGTGGCGGAGGAGAAGTGAATTGACATGGATGATCAAGCCGGTGAACGCGGCGGCGCTGGAGCAGTAATCTCTACAACTGTTGTTATTGTTGATGTTCTGACCGTCTCCCTTTCTCGGCGAGTTTTTCATCATCGCATCGTCGCCGGCCGGTGGCGGCTGTGGCGGCTATGAAGCAGCGGAGACGGCGGAGGAGGAGGAGAGAGAGAGAGAGATAACAGAACACCCGCTCTTGCAGAGGACGGCGATGTTTGTTTTGATTTCGCGCAGTCTGAAAAAGGAAAACGAGGAAGCGCAGCCCAAGTAAGTGCTTGGAAATTTTTATAACGAAATCATATTTATATCAATTAGATTTGCATACTTTTAGTACTTTAATTTAATCCTTATAAATTTGTATTATATTAATTTATTTTTTAAAATAAAATTTATGTTAAATTTTTAATGTAATTTTTACTGATTTATAGATGGATTAGATTAAATTGATTCAAAGAGTGAATTTATAGTGATTACTTGCGTATAACGTAATTGTCTCGTTAAAAATTACGTCAATAATTTAACTTAAATTTGATCAAATGACTAAATTAATATAATATAAATTATAGAGGGACTAAATTGACCTAATTAAAAGTATATGGACTAAATTGACTCAATTAAAAGAGTACAAGGACTTTTATTGTAAATAACCCTATTATTTTTATATGATTTGTCATTTTTATTGCATTGTATGTGTTATATATATATATATATATATATATTGTGTAACTTTTTTTATTGTTTAGGTAGTTAAGTCTCAAAATTTGTTGTTTTGATGTCCATTATTTTACTGTATATAATGAGATATGTTTTCCCAACTTGTTTGATAGAATATATATATATATATATATATATAGTGTGTGTGTGTGTGTGTGTATACGTATATGTAATATTTAGTACCTTTTTAGCAAAAGTTTATTCGATTTCAATAAAAAGGCACTAGACCAAAGCGAAGGATAACTATATATTATAGAAATTATGTTTTATGTTAACATTTCTGGCTAATTATATAATGAACCATAACAAATGATATCCATATATTATAGAAATTATGTGCTAAGTTGGCATGTTTTGGCCCCAAATTTCTTGGATTCTAGCAAAATATATATAGGTGATAAAATTTTTAAACTTTTTTTTGAACCATAAAATTTTAAAACTTAAAAGTACTTAAGTGGTAAATAAATTATTTTATAGTATATATTAAAATATTAGGGAACCTAAATAACATATTGTCAAGCATTGCAGCACCTAAATGATAAATTTCCTTAATATTATTTAATATAGTTTTTTGAACTACAATAGATATTAAGGGTCCTAGTTTGCTTCTAATCTTATATCATGTCATAGTTTATAACTTGAGATTTATAAATGTATAATATAAATGATTTATTTATTAACTGGTATTATAACATAAGGTGAAGCATTCACAGTGTGCTTAAGTTGCCTAGAAACGTAAATTACAATAAAGCCACAGAATACTCATGATTCTGAGATTAATTCAAATTTAATTTTTGAATTATAGTTGTTCTTTTTTTTTTTTTTAATTGGGAAGCAATAAATTTAATCACAACTATTTATGTAATTTTAGAACATTACTATAGATTTATAAATTATATTTTATTAAAGTATTTATTTTTTTATTAAATTTATATATAAATAATTTTTTTTCCTCTAAATCTGACCTAGTCACATTAGTATCTAACTACTCTGCAAATTTTTATTATCTGTTTGCTAAATTTTGGGATCTTTTTTGTTAGTTTTGGTGCAACGAGTTAGATAAGACAGCGTGGATTCCTATGACATGACGCAGCAGCCAGCCAGGCAGCCACTCACTTATATAATTTTTTTTATTTTCCTTTCTTGAGTTGTGATATGGAAAGTTATCAATTAAATATGATAAAGATGAGGACAAAATATAATAACATCTTCCAAATTTTACAATTAATTATAAAATATTTTTTATATTTTTAATTTTATAAAATATTTTTAAAAATTTTATAATTAAACATAACACACCCTTATACTCTTTAGATATGCTCTCTACAACCTAGTAACTTATCAACTATCAGGTTGGGGGTCCTCCGAAACAGTCTTTCATTAAGGTCTTACTTTGATGGGGCAAGGCTGCGTACATCCTACCCCTCCTAGACCCTGTGCAAGCGGGAGCCTTTGAGGCACTGGGCTTTTTGTTGTTATTGTTGTTGTTGTAAACATAACACACCTCTTGTACTTTTAATTTTAAAAAGTAGCTCCACGAACTGTACAATTAAACACAACACATCCCCTGCACTTTTAATTTTATAAAACAAGCCCCTGAACTTTATAATTAAGCATAATACAACCCCTACACTTTTAATTTTAGAAAATAGCTCTTTGAATTTTATTATTACACACAACTCACCTTTTCAAACTTTGTTACTAAACACAGCTCACCCCTTAACATTAATAAATTTAAAATTAAAAAAATATATGAAATTCAAAAATTTAAAACAAATTACAAAAAAATTTTGGAAAAAATTTTGAACAAATATAATAATATTTCTTAACCTTGATAAAGATTAGAATAATAAATTTAAAACTAAAAAAATCTATCAAATTAAAAATAAGAAATTTTCTAGTTTTATTTAAAAATATAGAAATTTATATTTTTAAACAAAAGATAGGAACTTTGTATCAAATTAAAAATAGGAATTTTCTAGTTTTATGCAAAAGATAGGAAATTATGTGTTTAAAGGTAAGAACTTTATATTTAGAGCTAAAAGATAAGAGAATTTTCTAATATTTACATAAAATAATTATTTTAATTAATTATAGTAACAATATTATAACTTTTATAAGATAATAAAATACTTCTTTAAATTTTCATAAAAAATATAATAATTTTTTATAAAAAAATTCCAAAATCAGATTAAAAATTTAAAACTAAAAAAATATAAGAAATTAAAATTTTAAAAATAAATATTGAAAAATTATTTTTTAGAAACATTGAAAAATAAAATTTAAAATTATTATTATATTTTTTGAACTTTTTCAAAAAAATATATTTTCATATGTTTCAAAATTTTTAATTTCATACTCTTTTTATTTTAAAATTTATTAATATCTAAGGGGTGTGTTATATTTAGTAACAAAGTTCGGGGTGTGAGTTGTATATAATAACACAGTTCAAGATACTATTTTATAAAATTGGAAGTGTTGGGGGTGTGTTGTGTTAATTTGCAAAGTTCTGGGGGCTATTTTTTGAAATTGAAAGTGTAAGGCGTGTGTTGTGTTTATTGTAAAGTTCAAGGGGCTATTTTTTCGAAATTGAAAGTGTAAAGGGTGTCTTGTGATTAATTGCAAAGTTCAGGGGGTCTTATTATATTTTGCCCTAAGCATTTATCATTTAGATAGTAACATTTGAATATATGTATTAAAATACTTTGAGATTTGAATATTTTATAACATAGGCATCTATATTAGAATTTGATGAATTTTGTAATCAATTTTATACAAAAAATATTGTGTATATATATATGTGTTTGTGTGTGTGTGTGTGTGTGTAATAAATGGCAATATTTTCTTCAAAAATTCACCAAACTATGATAAAATATTAACTGCCTAAATATTATCATAATCATATATCATTTTCGCATTTTTGGAGGAAAATTATTGAATTCCAATGAAGATACTACTATATTGTTGAAATCATATTCAAATTTAGCATTTTTCAAGGAAAATCTATCAAATTTCGACAAAGGGTATTTGATTAATAAATTATTAAAAACTTCAGGGTAATTAACAATAAAATGTTTAAAACTTAAGGTACTCAATTATGTATATTGAAATGTCAGGATATATATGTGATAAATGATCACACCTCATAATACTAAGTGATAATTTCCTATATAAATTAATATTACTTGTAGTAAGTATCTTAGTGAGTAAAATATGCGACTAATGGATGTTAACGTGTCTCGTATTTAATATGTTTTATAACACATACAATATTTTCAACTATTGCATATGTGGTACGGCGTAAGTTATGTGTATTTAAGCTTGGTAAGTGTTGAAGTAAAGACATTTTTAAAAGCGGTGAAAAACGAGCTAAAATGGACAAATTTGAAGATTATGTTGAGAAATCCTAGCACATGTAGAAAAAAGAACCCATCGGGACAAGATTCGGCTTTTAAATATGTAATTCTTTGGTTTACAATGCTAGCCAATCGATCTCTATCGACTACCAATCAATCAATGGTTGAAGGGGCATGCCACCTCTATTTAAGGGGCCGGCACCTCATTTTTGAGGACTTTTGGCTCTTCATTCTCTTCTCCTCCTTCCCTGAGCCACCAAGAGAGACTAGGATTTTCTCGAAGGCTGAAGCGCAAGTAGTCGAAGTATTGGGGATTAAAGCTAGAGCCACGTCAACATTAATCGAGGGAGTCTTCGTCCATGAGCTTTCTTTTACTCTTATCTTTTGATTTTGAGATTTGTAAAAATCAATGGAGGAGTAGACTGCTAGTTTAGGAGTGAAGAACATGTAGTCTTGCATATCTAGATTTTGTATTATATTTGCGATAATGGCTTGTGCTGTACTATTTTCGCATCCCTGTGAGAAGTTTTTTATTGAGATTGGTTTTCTGTTTATATGCTTGTAGTCATGGCTAGATTTTAAGTATATTTGCAATTTGAATTGTACTTGTAGCTTAGACCATAATATAACATGTTTTCATGAGTGGTCAAGGTTGAGGTTGTATCCAACCTTGACCACAATCTTTTATATAAATTAACACTAAATTAGATATGAGAAAGAAATTAAATAGTGCTATTGAGATAACACATGCAACGTCTAAAATGATTATATGGGTTATGCTCTTAGATTAGTTCATTACACTAAGTCCTACTTAAGTGTTAACCTAGATTTAGAGATTGTAGTCCAAACCATTAAAGTCATTGTCACAATTAGATATAATGATGGGGGTCCGCGATGGGCTACCCTAAATTCACAACCTAAACTATCCCTAATTGATTGACATATCTAATTTATTTTTTAATTCGGTTAATTTAGTTAATACCCAATTCACCAAATCAAAGCATGATTTAAACCACTCATTAGCTATTGAATTAAACTTTACACCATTTCCCTATAGATACTACACCCGTATACTTAGCAAAACTATGACTTGCTCGTACGCTTGTGAGTACATGGTTTTACATACACATTAAAACTACGTCATGCATATTAAACACATATTCATATTTTTCTAGTTGAAAATGGCATTTATGTATGATTGTCAATAATATAATAAAATATTATTTTTTTAATGTTAGCCTATAAAACTTGTTTTATAACACATTTTGTTTTTTTCCGGTTTTAAACACAAATTATTAATTAAAAATAATTGTACTTACATCTAAATTAGTGTTCATATTTTATGTTTTGCTAAAAGTTTTTCGTTCAGATTTTATGTTTTGCTAGAAGTTTTTCTTCAACTTCGAAATTTTTAACTTATACTAAGAATTTTTTTTTGAACACAACTTATACTAAGAATTAAAGGAGTTGTTTTAAACACAAATGTATCCATATACATTTTTAATAAGTCAACGGCTTTTTGGCCCTTTTTTATGAATAAATTCAAAAAATTACTATTGGATGTTTATTTTTGCACCATATTTAACTACGTTATGTATAAGCAAAGTGATGTTGAAGCAACGCATAAAAATAGGATTTGGGAAAGGAAAAGTTCAATGGCCTTCCCTTTAACTTTTATTACAAAAATAATAAAAACAGTGGGGGGAAAAAGGTCACAATGATACAGTGAAAAAAATATAGTAGTTAAGTGAGGGACAATTTAGGTATAAATAAATATAGGTTAAGTAGTTAATTACGATAATGCCCTCCCCTAACTCTATAAATAGGAGGTTAGAGGAAGATGAGAGGCATGCCAAAAAAAGATGATAAACAATCTCTCTCTCCCCCCCTAATTTCTCTCTAACTCTCTCCCTACCTATCTTCTTCTACTTCTCCCTCCTTTCTCTATTACAATATCTATGTAATCCTCCCCTTTTAGGGTTTATCAATATAATTCTTAGTTTTTGGTATGTGGACTCATGTTTGAGGGACTGATCGGGTTACCCTATATCATTGCTATCAGAGCATCGATCCTCCGACCTAGGGGTACTTAATTTTGGTATTCATCAATGGAGGTCCAAGTTGGTCTATCTGGAGTACAACTCGAGTATATGTTGAAATGGCTTGACAAATTTGAAAAGAAAACTGAAGAAATCAAACAGCAACTGGAGAATTCCGGACAGAAAATGGAGAAAAAATTCGACGAAATTAAAAATCAGCGCAAAGAGGAGTACTCACAAGGCAAGGATCAAATTGAGACTTACTGTAGCAGTATTGAGGTAGATGAAGCTCCGGCACTAGCAGATCTGGTCGAAAATGGAGCTGAGGTTGAGGCTTCGGAACCTCTGCCACCGATCATCAATTCCGGCAGCGAAGAGACCGAAGATTTGAGAAAATGGGATGATCGAACCCAGGAGAGAGTGCCGGAGCCACCAGGAGTGGACGCGCCATCGCCGATCGTCGAGCATCCACCTCCTTCGTGCGTTCGGGCTGTTGTTTCAGAGGAGGGAAGCAACGCCAAGATGATCGAGGCCCTCCACCACCACCTCCAGTCCTGGTCGCACCTCCCTCGCCGCCACCGCTTAGGAGTCGAGCCACCTGCCGCTCGCCGAAAACCGCCACTGTGGATGTCCTGTGGTGTTATGGTTTCAGCTTGGGGGTGGTCTTCACAGAGAATGAAGGGGAAATAGGGACTGGGACTTAGTGCTGATATTTACCCTTTTGCCCCTGATTTTTGCTTAAATATTTTAATATTTGTATTTTTGTATTTGATCCGGGAGGGTTACTAATTCAAGTATCAATACCTAGATCCTTGAAGACAAGGATCTTTAAAGGAGGAAGGTATTGATACAGTGAAAAAAAATAGTAATTTAGTGAGGGACAATTTAGGTATAAATAAATATAGGTTAAGTAGTTAATTATGATAATGCCTCCCCCCCCCCCCCCAACTCTATAAATAGGAGGTTAGAGGAAGATGAGAGGCAAGCCTAAAAAAGATGATAAACAATCTCTCTCTCTCCCCCCAATTTCTCTTTAACTCTCTCCCTACCTATCTTCTTCTACTTCTCCCTCCTTTCTCTATTACAATATCTATGTAATCCTCCCCTTTTAGGGTTTGTCAATATAATTCTTAGTTTTTGGTATGTGGACTCATGTTCGAGAAACTGATCGGGTTTTACCCTATATCACACAACCCAATAAAGAGAGAAAACTCTAGAAAATTGATAATCAAATCTGAAAATTATAAAAGCTGAAAAAAAAACTCTAGATCTCCTCTTCTTTAAATAGAGGAGCTAGTTAACTTAGAATAAAAGATTAAAAGATAATTATAAATAAAATCTAAAAATTAAAGCTAATTCTATTGGAAATCAAACTCTAATCAAATTCTCCTTAGCTCGCGTCTGCATCTCCATAAGTACCCACTAAGCCGTACCCGCCAAGTAGCCACCAAGCCATTAACGAGTTGCATCATCCTTCTTGGGTTGGGAGGAATTCACCCTCGAATTCACCAAGGGGTCTTCTTGACTACTCTCGCCAAGTAGAGCTTCCTTACATCAGCCGCCAATTTTGTCGAGCTCCAATCCACCATACTTCTCCGGGTGTGGGCTTTTGGTCCACTCTGCCACAGTGTGGGCTATACCTCATTTTGCAACATTATAGCCATCATCACCTTCCCCTGATTCAAGAGAACTTGCCGTGGAATCGTTTGAACCAATCTTGCCAATGTGCTGAAGATCCTTATTCGCACTTTCATTTGCTTGGCACGAACTTCTAGCAACGATCTTCGAGTATGCGCAAGTCTTTTTTGCTTTTTGGAGATAAAGTCTTGTGCCCTCTCGTGTGCGCAAAAAGGATGTGACATTGGCGCAATGTCCATTTGTGAACGAGGAACAACGCCACTATCAATCTTAAGTGGCAAAAACCCTATGTTGCGATTCTTTGAGCTATCATAAGCTAACTTGGCATCACACAACCTTTGCTTTCTACTTCTGACGTGTTCGGCAACAAAATATCAGAGTAGGATACCCAACATTCCTTTCTCCACCTTCGTTAGAGTATTCACAAGTGATGCAAAAGGCCCATGAGATGCGGTGGCGCCTTTGATGGACCTGCCACCAATATCCTATCGCAACTCTCGCCCTCCTTAGTCATCAAGAGAATTGTGAACATGTAAAGTCTAGAATCCCACAGCTCCGCAAGGTTCACTCGACAATGGAGCGTACCTAGTAAGTCATCTCACAGTAGTTAACCTTTTCATTGTGGATTTTGCCCAATTACAACATCCGGCACCTCTTCTGGCTCTTCAACCGATTCTGCTTGGCATCTCTTCAGTGTTGGCACATTGGCTTCCTTGCTCTCGCCAACATCTTTGGCAAGTAAGGCTCCAACCGGGGACTTCAGATCCTCGGGTTCTTCCGGTCGTGGAGCTTCACCCTTCTTAGGCAACAAGTCTATCCATGTACCCTCAAACACGAAACTATAGGTGTTCCGTCATCCGTCATGGATGGCATCTCTATCGAATTGCCATGGTCATCCCAATAGCAGATGACATCCGTCCATGACTACTACGTAACACCACACCTCTTCTGGATACCTCGACCCAATGGAAAAGCTAACCAGACATCGTTTTGAGATGGTTACCTGATTTCTTTTCTTGAGCCAAGACAACTTATATGAGTTCGGATGATCTTGTATCTTCAACCCAAGCTTTTGAATAGCTTCTTCGGAGATAACATTCTCACAGCTTCCCGAGTTAATCACTAGGCGGCATATCCTCTCCCCAATGGTGCACATCGTCTGGAAGATGTTACTTCTTAACCAGTTGTGTCCCTCTCCTACCTTAGGCGCAAAACAGACTCACCTCACCACAAGTAGATGGCCCTCGTCGCATGCAACTGCTTCTTTGCCTTGTGGCGCCAACTCGTCGCTAGCCTCTTCCTCGACTACCTCGCCATCTTCAGCTTGAAGACCTTCAATGTACAACCCCCTGCCCGATCTGTCACTCTTCCGACACTCAGCGGCACAGTGTCCCATCTCTCCGCACTTTAAACATTGGGTTCAAGAATTACTCGTCAATTCCTTTCCAAGGTTGGCGGAAACCAGCTTCCTTTGTGTATCTGAGTTGATTAGTCGTACCTGGCCATGCATACTATCCTGGATGTTCCCAGTACCACCAACTTGAAAAAGCTTCTATTACTTCTCGACGTTCCCTCTGACTCGCTTCCGAGACCGAAAAGATTTTGAACATGCTCAACACCTCCAGTATCTACTCCTTTTAACCCGCCAATGTACCTGTCCGCCAACTGCTCCTCCTATTCCGTCAAGTCATTCCTGGTGGCTAAAGAGAAGAATTCTACTGTGTACTCCTCCACGGTCCGAGAACCCTGATGCAAGTTTTGAAGGCGTTGATACATCACCTTGGCGTGATTGTGAGGTAGGAAAGCGCCTCTATTGTGCTTCGTCATCTTCCCCCACGTCTCAATTCTCACCTTTCCTTGTCAAAGCCTTGAATGCTTCAACTGCTGCCACTAGGCGGCTGCCTTACCCTGTAACTATGTAGCAACCAATGGCACTTGCTTCCTCTATGGAACCTCCTTGAACTCACGGACTTCGTTCACTGCAGCAAGCCAATCCCAGAACTCCTCCAGGCGACTTCCACCATTAAACTCCAGGATCTCAATCCAGCGACCGGATTCCCACCTCTAATCATCAAAATTTTTAGTGTTGCGAGTATTAGGCCGATGCCTCCTCAATCTCCGATCCAGTAACTCAGCATCTGGGAATGGGTTTTTAAAGCTCTCGTCCGTTTCGTCCTCGTCACCCCTCACCAGTGGGTTCTGAGGTTGCTAGTCCAGGTCTTGATCTTGATTTGCACCCAATTAAATCAAGCACCTTTCAATGCGTCAGAATCTCTCTTCCATATCCCTGAATCTCCTCTCGTTCTGCCGTTGTACGTCTCGCTCGCAAACGTCTCCGATGGCGGCGTACCTCTATCGCCCACGGACTATCTCAGAAGTCGTTCTGAGTTACTGATACCAACTGATGCAACGCATAAAAGTGGGATATGGGAATGGGAAGGTTCAACGGCCTTCCCTTTAACTTTTATTACGAAAATAATAAAAACAAGGGGGAAAAAGCTCTCAATTTCTCACAACTCGAGAAAGAGAGAGAACCCTAGAAAATTGATAATCAAATCTGAAAATTATGAAAGGTGAAAAAAAAACCCCTAAATCTCTTCTTTTTTAAACAGAGGACTATTTAATTTAGAATAAAAAACTAAAAGATAATTATAAATAAAATTTAAAAACTAAAGCTAATCCTATTAGAAATCAAACTCTAATCAATTTCTCCTCTACCTGAGTTGGCGTCTCCGGATGTAGCCACCAATTCGTAGCCTAGTACCCCCCAAGCAACCGCCAAACCATTAACGGGTTGCATCAGATTTGATAATATTGATGGAAATGATTTAAAGGTTAGATTTAATGCTATATTAGCTTAGTATGCACTTCAGGACAAAGTCTTGCGTGTAAACTATCGAAAATTTATTTGCATACTAAAGTTTTTCTCAATATACAACAATAAGTGCACTTAATCGAATAGAGGCGGGCTTGTCATAGAGCTCGAACGACTCAACTTGTTTAGCTTAACGAGTTGAGTGTGAGCTTAATAAGTTCGAGCTTGTAGGCTAGCGAGTCAAAACAAGCCGAAATGAGCTTATCTTGAAACAATTTATTAGTCTAAAAATACCTAATTATGCCAAATTTGAACCTAAACGACATTTGATTGAGTTTAAATGAGCCTAAATAAGGCGAGTTTAAATAGGAGCTTACTGAATTGAGTTAGAATTCAAGCTTAAATTTTTTAAACTCAACCAACTGCACACAGGTCCTTAAGTATCCAAGCTCGTCGAGCTTTCCTTGGCTCTTACACACGCTCAAATCTAACTATAAAAGTATATGCTTGTATATCCATCATTTGAGTCTCCAACAATTATTCCAAATCTTGGTAACTAATTATTTGCAACTTGATAATTTCAAACAAACTTTTCGTTACCTCTTTACTTTTTTAATAAAATATTACCACATTACTAAATGTACATATATTTATCCTAAATTATGTGGTCTACTCTAAAAATGCTTGGCTTAAGCAAGAAGGCATTTGAAACTTGTGCCTTACAAAGCGTGACATTTGGTGTTCGAATTGTGACAAATTCAGGAAATTTTTTTTATTGGGGTAGTGATAAGAATAAAATGCAAATGATTAAAATCATTAAAATACGAAAAACTTTAAAATATGGGCATATACCAAAAACAAAAAAAAGAGAAAATAATAGTTTAGTAAAATATAGTCTACATGATTAGAGCTTGGATCCCGACACCTTAGCGGTTATCACATTGTCTGGTGCCATGTCAGTAGATGGAGACTCATTAGCATTAATTACTTAATAGTTTATTATTAGTGCTTAGAGCACATTGTAATTATGCCCAATCTTATCTAGTATATAAATAAGAGACCTCTAGTTAGGAGAGAGTGTGAATTGATGTATTGGATACTTTCTTCTCTCTCTCCCTCACTTATTTGTTTCTGCTTCTCGCTCCTGCTATCTTCGTCTTCTCCCCAATTCTCATATACTACCCGATACTTATGAATATAATAGTTATAGCAAAATACATCACAAGTTTATTTCCATTTGTGTGACTTCATTATTTGACTATATTGGATTGTGTTGATTGTGGTGTTTTGGGAATTTAATTGCAACAATTGGTATCAGAGGAAGCTTTCCTTGGCTCAGTCCATACATAGAGGCTTGTACAAGAGACAAAAAGGCCATTAAGCTGCAATTCAAGTTATGCGCATCAGTGTTTGATGAAATGTCTTAAATAGTTATTCATCTTTTTTTTAACAAATCAGAGAAAAGACAACGGGGGAGGGCCAACAGAAAACAGGGCAAAAACAACAAAACAGGAAACCAACCTACAAACTACACAATACGAAAAAGGAGACCCAAGAGCAACAAAGAAAAACACGGACAAGAAGCAAACCAAAAACTGGAAAACAAGGCGCAACAGATATGAACAAGAACCGGACTAGAAAAAGAGGGAAGATGAGACCAAATCCAAAAAGATCTGATGGAGAACAGCACAACGAAACCAATCCTTAGTCCATTTGAGCAAAGCGCTCAATCATAAGGGATTCATCCCCCATGAAATCCCAACCTAAGCAACTTCCCGGTTTTCCATGTGTGTTTCCCCTTGAGCAGTTGCTGAGCTGTGAAGCACTTCTTATTCTTGTTTCGAGTCTTTTTCTTCCCTTTGGCCTTGGTCACTTTCTCAAGCCTCCTCTTCCCACTGCTACCCGGAGACATATCTTTGAAGGACTCTTAAAGGTTCCGTTTCTCTTGATCTTTTTTCCAACGCTTGAGAGCCTTGCAATCCCTTTTAGTGGCACCATCATTAGGTTCCTGGCGCCCCGGTTTCTCTCTTCTTCTCCTTTCCCCTACCTTTGAGGTTTTATTCATCATAGTCATTCATCAGATTTTTGTTGGCCCTTAACATTCGGTGAGGCTCAGTGACTACAACAATGGCAGATGGCACTAGATCGTAGGTATCGAAGGGGGATTTGGTGGAAACCCTTTATCATCAATGCTCGGCTCTCAATCGATCAATAGAGGAGATAAAATATAGGACCAGAGGCATTTCTATGTAGATCAGCTCTCTAGTTGGTTCCATTCACGATCGATCGTCACCACCGGCACCACTAGTAGCTCCAATCGGCAGCTATCAATGGAGTGATCAGTGATTTGGATCACTGATTACTTTAATGGATAACCAGCAAGGTAATTATCAATTTCCTATCCAATTTTCTGACTTTCCTGAGGATCCATTAGCTGAATTGACGAAATTGAGACAATCTGGACCATTGGCCAAACATTTGAGTGCATTTGAGTTGTTGATTAGTCGTTGTGAATTATCTGAGAATCATAAGATCGGTGCCTTCGTGGGATAATTGAGGAACTATTAGGATGGTTTAAAAATATTTAAGCTTAACACTTTACATGATGCAATCATATTAGCTAAGCTCCAGGAAAACAATTGTGAATACTCGGAGCAAATTGACAGTCGAAGGCCCTAAAAAATGGCCCCCATCCTCCCTACTCCCATTAGCTCATCTCATGGTAGCTCGATAAACACTAATAAATTGGCCCTCACCATGCCTAGCCCCATTACAACCATCGGCCCCATAGCTCAAATACATTCTAGTCCACGTAAAAAACACAAATAGGAGTCAAATTCCATTGACTCCCACGGAGGTAGAGGAACATCTAGCTAAAAATGTTTATTTTTACTATCATGAGCGCATTACTCTAGGTCACAGCTGTCCTATGAAGAGGAAATTTCAAATGTTTCTGATTGAGGTAGAGGTCGATGACCAAAGTGCGGGTACTGTTGATTAGGCTTCCTTGACTAAACCAGAGCCCGAGCCCGACCAGGATCCTCATATTTCGATCCATGCCCTTGAGGGTCTAAATAATTATCAAACGATGCGAATTCAGGGTTACTACGACCAGGAAATTATTGACATTTTGACTGATAGCGGAAGCACTCATAACTTCATAGACATTTTTTCCGCTCAACAGTTGAATGGGCCGATTGATACTGATAAGTGGGTATTTGTAACTATTGTGGAAAGGAAGCAGATGACGGGTAGGGATATTTTTCGAGGCTTAAGTTGGCGAACACATGGAGCCGAATTTATTTCTCACTTTCTTGTCATTCCATTATCGGGCTGCAATATGGTACTCGGTATTCAGTGGCTTTAGACTCTAGGAAAAGTCTAGTGGGACATCAAAGAATTGATTGGAGAGTTTTGTTTACACGGGGAATCATTATAAGCTTCGAGGTAAATCGAACAATGAATTGAAGAAAGCCTTGGAAGACACTCTTGCTACTCTCGAGCAGTCTAGCTTCATATACTTGCTGCAGTCAGTATTGGAGTCGAATGCACAATTTTTCAGTATTACAGCGGCTCATAGGATAGACAAGGGCAACCAATCATCCGAATGCAATTTAAAAGAGTATATTGATGTTCTCCAAGAGAATATTACTTGTCTTCCTCATCTGAGTGAATCAGTGGTTAAAGGGGTCGGTCGCAACCTAACGGAAATTTTACATGAGTATGCCGATGTTCTCGAGAATATTACTTTTCCTCTTCACCCGGATGAATCAAAGGTTGAAGGGGGTCGATTGCCCCCACTTCGACTGGCTTGCATCCGTGCTCGATGCTGTGTCAAACGTCTTCGCGTAGCCGCCACTCAGATCCTAGTTCATTGGGTTCACTGTCCTCTCGAGGATGCCATTTGGGAGTTCATGTACGACTTCCAATGTCGTTTTCTTGATTTGACCCTTGAGGACAAGGGCCAACTCATGGGGCGGCATTCATACGAGCTTGGATCCCGACACCTCAGAGGCTACCATGTCAGCAGATTGAGATACAAAGGAACATACCCAGTGCCTCAAGGGTTCCCACCTATGCAGAGTCTGGGAGCAGATTGAGATACATCAGCATTAATTACTTAATAGTTTATTATTAATGCTTAGGGTTTAATTGTAATTAGGCCCAATCTTATCTAGTATAAATAAGACGGCTCCAGTTAGGAAAGAGAGTGTGAATTGATGTATTACTTACTTGCTTCTCTCTCTCCCTCCCTGATCTGTTTCTGCTCCCCCCCTCCCCCCCTCTTCCTCCTTCTTCCTCTTTGCTCACTTGTCATGTATTACCCAGTACTTAACATAGTTACAGTAAAATACAACACAAATTTATTCCCATTTGTGTGAATTCTTTGTTTAATAGTGTTGGGTTGTGTTAATTGTGGTGTTTTGGGAATTTGATTGCAACAGTACAAAGAAAATATTGCAAAAGTTATATATATGACAAATTCATTTAAAATAAAATTGATACAAAATATTACAAAACAATTTCATCTTATAGAAAATTCATGAAAAATATTGAATTTAATCTTATTTTTTTATTCAGATAAGTAACAAAAATCAGAATTATTTTTTGAAAATTCTTCAAATCACTGTGCCCGTAGTTAATTAGCACTGACTTCAGTAGTGGATTCAAATCTTTTCATTAGATACAAACAATTTCTTGTAAGCAAGATGTCTACAAGCGGACAATATGTATAATTTGGAAAGTGATTAAATCCAACATTTACCAGAGCGAAAATATTTACTATAATGCATTACTAGTGTTATCTTGTACCATTCACGAAAGGTATTTATATTTTAATATATAATATTACTATAATATTATATTCAGGCTGGGGGTTCTCGGAAACAGTCTCCCTTCAGGGCAGCCCCCGGAAGGGGGAAGGTTGCATACATCTACCCCCAAGACCCTGCTTTTGCGGGAGCCGTTGGAGGCACTGGGCTTGTTGTTGTTGTTGTAATATTATAATATTATTTATTATCACATTGGAATTTTAATAAATTTTATTTGCTTTTTAATTTTTAAGTATTTGTGTTGCATTAAATTTAATGTGATTAAATATACAAATATCTTTTTTTTTTTCCTTTTTTTTTAGTATTTGCTAACTTTATATAAAGGATTTAGAAGCCCATCATGAGAGTATTTCAGTTGGTGGCATCTCCTACCCATGCGATCATCACCCACGGGTCAGGAGTTCGATTATCGCTGAAGATATATTCATGACTTACTTGCTCATGGGGACTTATGGACTGTTCTCATGGGTCGGGGTTGGTTAGGGCAACCCAATCCCTCTTCACAAAAAAAAAAAAAAAAAAAAATAGAATTGTAAGATTTAAAGTTTGAGATATTTTGAGGTTTTAATGACACCCCTGTATAAACATTTGAATTGAGGTTTGGAGGCTTTTAGCAACATTTATTAGAGTTGTTTGGATTAGAATTTTAAGTTATTTGGAGTGAAATACGTAGCTTTAATTTTTAGAAGAAGTTGTCCATCATGAGGGCGTGTCAGGTGGTGACGCCTCCTACTCATGCGGTCATCGCCTGGGGGTCAGAAGTTTGTTTTTCGATGAAAATATACTCATGACTTACCTACTAATGGAGATTGTGGGCTTTTTTATAAGTCGGGGTTGACTGGGACAACCCAATCCCTCGTTACCAGCAAAAAAAAAAAAAAAAAAAAAAAAAAAGAGAGAAGTTGTAATACAATGGGGGGTCCAATCACATGGAGATCAACATTTATGTAACGTGGTTGTTGACATATTCCTAGCCGCAACACCTTATTTTTTTCCTACAAAAATATTAACAAAATTAAAATATCATAGAGTACTTCGCGTCATTTTCATGAGACAATAGTACCCTTGTTGACTTTTATTGATTACCTTATCCGTACTTTCGTGTTAATTGGTCAAAATATCCTACAAAGATTATACATTTTAAAAAAATAAAAAGGGTAATAGTTGTACATATAAAGAAAATATTTTTTAGATGTAGAAACGTCATATCTTTTACTACAAAAATACTAATTTCTTGTAAATAAAATCAAATATTTAATACCCTTATAAAAATCATTACTTTGCCACAACTTATCTTTTTATGATAATTTTGCCTCTAAAAAACGAGAGATTAAATGATTAATTTTATCTCTAGAAGTGCTTTCCTTTTTTTAAATGAAAATTAGAAGTTTTATGTTTATAGACAAAAGATAAGAGTTTCTCATAGTTTAGGACAAAAGATAAGAAAATTTTCTAATATTTAAAAAATAATTATTTTAATTAATTATAGTAAAATATTATTAATTTGGAAGACGGTAATATAGATTTGAAATTTTCATACAAAAATGTTATAAGATAATTATAATAACTTTTTGTTGAAACTAAACTAGTTTGTTCCCTGTAATGTACAGACGGTGTTTGTATTTCGAAAAAAGTTAAATTGTATGGAAATTATTTGATCCAAAAATAAAATACATAAAATTATATTAAGATATAGTATACAATACTATTTTGTTTGAGAAGTCTTTTTTTATCACAATTTCTTTATATTCCATGCATTAGCTAATTTGTTTTTGTGGTATTTGATACCTATGAATGGTATTTTGTATAAAAATGTATCTAGTTCTCATAAAAACTCATCAAAATCTGATATAAGGTACCTAAGTTATAAAACATTTAAGCATCAGGGTACCTTGTCGTACATATTGAAACGTCGGGGTACTTAAGTGATATTTTATTTAGTTTTCTTGTTTCTTCATGCTCGCTAATTGAAGAATGGGAGCGGTTAAAATGTATTAAGGTTCATTAGTCCTTTACACGATTTACGGGTTTTTATTATTTGAATAGTGATGGATTAAATGCAAAGCTCAATCGACATTTGTGTGAGGGGGCATATTAGAGTACAAAATCATGTTTGACTTGGACCCATTGGCTTAAGTTTTTAAAAAAGTTGGCTTTTTAACCAGGATGAAACAAGACACATCCTCAAAGGGTTTGGACTTGTGAAACGAAGACCTAGTTACAAATTGGGGCATTCATAAACCAGTCTAGGCCAAAAGACCGGACCAGACCAACTTAATTTGGTCCGGTCTTCAGTCCTCAAGGTGAGCTCAATTTGGGTTTAACCGAAAACTGGACCAAAAATCCGGTTTGTGCCATTCAGCGTCGTATATATTTTTATTAGAATATAATTAAGCTATGTGAAACTTATATTATTTGCGCCTAAAATTAGCTAAAAATAAGCCAATAAACACACCTATAAGGTTCAATTCTAAAAATAAGTCATTTTCTTTTTTCCACATTTGCATTCCACTGAAATTTGCTTCCAAATTCCCGTTAAATCTCATCAATACGTTATATAATTTTTTATTCTTTTTCATTATATCTTTGTCATATATTACTGCTTCTTGTTTGCTTTATTTTTTGTTTTCAATGAAAAACTATTGCATTATATATATTACTACAACTTTCATGAATAATTATTTCTATTTAATTTTTGCATTATGAAGAATTTCGATAGTTATTAGTTGAGAATCGACAAATAAGAGAATCAAATCAAAGAGGCCACACTGTTAGTGTCAGGCTTAGTACATATAAGTTGTTACTGACTTATCAAAATATATATATATATATTCTATTGTTTCTATGTTGAGTTGTGCAAGCTTTTTTAGATGCTTTTTAAATTACCGAAAATTGACAAATTGTGCTAAATCGAATCTACAATAAAAAAGAAAGAAATGATAATTGGTCCAGTCTGGTCCGGTCCATGTAATAATCGGTCTGGTCTTAGACCAGACCAGTTAAGTTTTGCCCGGTCTTCGATCCTCAATGTAGGCTAGTTTCAGTCTTCAATTCGGTCAATCTAGTTTGGTCCAGTCATGGTTTAGACTAACAAACATTCCTATTTACAAATGCCTGCTTGAGAATGGGGAGTTGGTGAAATTAGTGTTGGAAAAAAATCACTCATTTGAGCACAACAGAAGCAAAAAATCAAAAGCAATTAAAGGCAATGCCCCAAAATATGATGTGGAAACTCTCAACTAAAAAAAAAAAACCCCAAGACCCAAATGGGTACTTCATCCATTGTGAATGTTAAGGAATTAAAATCTTTAATCATAACCCCTAAACCTCATATTACAATTATCAACATTTATGGCACAACAATTCATCAACTCTTGCACAATGTATCTTTAAATAGTAAGCCACCAACTTTCGTACAATATAGCTTTAGATAGAGCAAGTTATAAAAACTCTCTCATCTTTTAATCAAGGCACTCGAGTATGACTGTTTTCATGCTCGGGTGTACCCTACTCAACATCAAGAAAACAAAACCTCACATACAAACTGATACAATCAAAATCTCACACTCTCCCCCTGCCCGAGTGGCCCCAGACACCCCATTACAAAACTATATCTCTCACTACATCTTTTTTTTGTCTTCTGTACACCAACATTTTTTCACTCTCCCAACACCATGTTGGGAGAGACTAATCTAGTTATTAATTAATCTAACTCTAATGCCAATTATTGGGTTCACTATTCTCCATCTATGGTCACAATAAAGTGCACCTATTAGAGCACTCAGTGTAGGAGACTTTTCTCGCTACCTAAGCCCCGGTAGGAGAGTCACGCTTCGTGACATTTCAAGTGCTAGAGTTCCCAAGCATGAGGTTATCTCTATAGATCCCTTTGCTGTAATACCATTAGTTGGGTTTAATTTCAAAATTTTCCCAAACTTAAATAAATTAACGCCGCAAAAGGGTTTAAAATTCTTAGTTTTAAACGTAAGATTGATTCAAAATTCCTAATTTTAAGTGTACATATTTAAATTTCTAATTTAAATCTAAAGGCCTCTACTCTAATACATTCATAATAATAACATAAACTTAAACAGATATAATAAGAAAAACTATAAATAAATAGCAACACGAAAACTAAAAGAGAAGGAAAAAAGAAGATACCCGAAATTGCTTCAATATAAGAAAACCTGAAAGGTAATAACTCTAAGAAAGCTGAGAAACCAAGACCCAGTGGTCAACACAATGACCTCGAACCACCAGGAGAGTGGGTTCCGGAAAATATTATGCTGTGGAAAGAAAAAAATTTCAACAGAAAATTTCTCTCCAAATGGGTCTCCGAAAGTCAACACTATTAGTTACCCTTAACTTTTAAATAGATGCCAAACCTTTAGAATAGGTACCACAATTTATAATAGTGTCACGAAGCAAAAAAACCTTGAATTTTTTGATGTAGGATTCACAGCGTTAACAATAAAAATCAGCGTATTGTTGAAAATAAAATAAAAAACACAGCGTTTCATATAGCTCAAAAACAACGTAATTTTTAAATTCCCTCCGCGTGCCACGTGGTGGCCTCTGATTGGTTTGGCTCCTTGAATGCGGATCTCCCCCTTGGACCACCCAAACATGTGTCGCACGCTGGTTGGTCCATCCGCATACGTAGATCGCGGCTGGGATTTGAGATTTTTGCTTTTTTTTCCCCACATATAATTTTCAAAAAGTTTAATTTTTATTCATCTCATGAATAATGTTTGGCAAAATTAAATTTACTCATCTCATTAATAAATAATTCACCTCATGAATTCTTTAATATTTTTTCGATGGCAATAAATACAGAGGCTGAGGCAGGAACAATTTAAATCTACCTCCAAATTATTTATCATGTCAAGATTAAATTTCATTACCATTTAATGACATTTAATTCTACTAAATAAATCACAATGCACACTAGACTTAAACCATTAATTCGATATTTTTTGAATAGACTGTAGTGATGAAAACAACCCCTCCACATAGAAGTCCATGACAAATAATAAATATAATCACTACCATTATCCTTCTAACAGCTTCTTCATAGTTACCGACTCGCCCTTTACCGAACAATTCATTTATACTTGAACATATTCACGGTATAAATTTCAAATGTCAAACACTTGGAAACTTTGGCCAAAGTTTCCAAATTATTCAAATACTTGCGAATTAACTAAGGGGACATCTGTACCTCCTAAGAGATTGCTGATTACATATTGTATACCTAATCCTTGTCACACTTTACGCCACTACCCAGGTTACGTGGGAATTCAATCTTACGTTTAGACCTTACTTATAGTACATCAAAGTAACTAATGCTTCATACACAAGTCCAGAATACTCTCAGAATTTAGAGTCATCGTTCAAACAGTACAACATTAATCACTCATCTCCCATAGTAGTATAGAAAGAAGCAACTAACATGGTCCAACTCAGTGTGCCAATCTTATTGAACACACCAATATAACAATTTTGGATCACCATCCACATGAACAAGACAAGTCATCTAAAGTGTCACGTTATAATCTTAGCATACAAGTGGTTCAAACTTGTCTTTGATTATGAGTCTTTCAAGCAACAATCCATACCATTTGTTCCAAGTCTAGCTGTGGGTTAATTTCATAACCACTTAGAACAAACATGTAAATTATAGTCTGAGGACTACACCTATCTCATGGATGTTACCAAAAAGAAAATCACATGCAGTATAATACTCGCATATACAAATTAACAAGGAAACGATTGGAACTTTAATTTCATTCATTAATAAAACAACATTTATAGGACAAGTTATGATTCTTAAGGCACCATTCCTAACAATCTCATTCTTTCTATGTATGAACCAAAGGTCTAGTGAGTCAAAGTCTTAGTGAAATCAATTACTCTATGTGAACCAATATGCCCTCTTTGCAACTTCTTAAGCTACAATGTATTTAGCCTCTATGGTGAAGTAAGTAATAAAATACTGTTTGACATTTCTCCCACTAATGGCTCCTACTCCAAGGGTAAAGATATGTCCAGACGTCAAACACCTGGCATCTTTATTTGGCTGAAAGTCTGAATTAGTATAGCCAACTCGAACTGACTTGACAATCAAATCTTTACAGCTATTAACACCCTTACATCATTTCTAATAAGTAGTATATTGTCGACATACAATACTAAGAAAGTCACTACTTTCTCTTGGCGTTGTTTTTACACGCTTGGTTCATTAACCAATTGCTCAAAACCATAAGATTTAATCGCTTCATTGAATCTTATGTTCCATGAGCATGATGCTTGCTTCGGTCCATATATAGACGTCTTCAGTTTGCATACCATATACTCCTGATTTTTTCCGATGAAAATGTCTGGTTGCACCATATAGATATCTTCTTCAAGACGATCATTCAAAAGGGCCGTTTTGACTTCCATTTGCCAGATCTCATAATGAGCTATAACGAATATTCTCAATTAACATGTTTTCTGGGAAAATCTTGCACATGAGGGGTCACAAAGCGTGACTCTCCGCTTGGGGGCTTAGGTGGCTAGAAGAGTTTCCTACACTGAGTGCTCTAATAGTTGCACTTTGTTGTGACCACAGTTGGAGAACAGTAAACCCAACAATAGGCATTAGAGTTAGACTAATTAATAACTAGGTTTGTCTCTCCCAACAATTGGTATCAGAGCTAGTTTCTGATTACATTCATAATACACATGAATAGGTATACAAGATCGAAATAAATAGACTTAGGGTTTAATAAAATAGAGATTTTATTAAGAACGAAAGATTGTATAAAGTAACATTTTAAATTGTTTAAATCGTTAATGGATTAATATTTAATTAAGGTTATATAAGCTAATGATTTGAATTGTTTAAATCATTAATTAATTAATAGTTAATTAGATCATTTAAGGTAACAATTTAAATTGTTTATGCTGTTAATGAATTATTAGTTAATTTGGATTTGTCAATTTATGAAATTACATTCATATTATTCGCATGAAGAGATTGTGCATAGCTAATCATGATTTTTAAAATTGGATAAAATTGATCTAATGAGATTAGATTTAATTAATTTTTACAAATTGGATAAAGTTGATGTAATAAATTCGATTGACTTATTTTTACGAAATTAGATAAAGTTGATCTAATTAGATTATATTCAATTATTTTTATAAAATAGGATAAAATTGAGCTAATGAGATTAGATTCAATTATTTTTTAAATTAAATATTTTAAATTTAAAAATAAAAAATAAAATAAAATTTTTTTGGCTGCTGATGTCATCTCACGTTAGCACCTATTGTTAATGCTAATGTGGCACTGACTTCAGCGAATTTAAAAAAAAAAAAATTTCAAAGACCTGAAGACATCAGTACCAATTTACATAATAATTAAAAACTAATTTTTATTAATTAATTTAAATTTTTGGAATGATATTCTTAATAGATTATGAGCTAATCTAAGTTGTAAAATGGTATTGTTTTATACAAAAATTAATTTAATTTTATAATGGGTTTCTAAAGTAGATAATGCGATAATTTAAATTATAAAGTTGGTACTGTTTCAAATAAAAATTAATTAATTAATTAACTAATTTTATTGGTTAATTTTAGAATGAGATTCTAAAGGGGATTGTGGGATAAACCAAGTTGTAAATGGAAGTTAATTAAAAATCACTAGTTTATAAAATTAAGTGGGAGTGAGGTCCAACTGTTAAAACTTCACGGTTTCCATTACCGGTCTAGTAGTATAGTAGATCGATAGAGTTCCCTGCGAAGGATGTTGGTTTGCAGATTACAGGGTTAGACTTCTACTAAAATAAGCCAAAGTACAAAGAAGCGATGCGACCACACTACTATGGAGTATTATGTGTATTTGTATGGAGGTTTAGGTAATGGTTTACACTTGACTAGCATGATGCATTAGCCTCTCTAAGGAGCTCTGTTGTGTTGTGTTAGAGACTAAGGTAAAATGGTGAGCTAATCATGTTTAGTAAGAGTTACAAGAAAATAAGTTAATTGAGAATAGTTCTCACCCAAGCTAGCTTCGTGCTACCCCGTTGCCAGGAAGTAAGGAGTGGTGTGTTGGGTCATCATTGCAAGCATGATAGTACAATTTAGTGGATGCCTGACTCATTATGTATGTTGAAATAAAAGAACAGATATCCCTGCATTATACATGACTCATATGAGATAGTTATACGATTGTTTGCAATTTACAGTGTTTTTGAAATGGATACGGTTGGTGAACTTCACTTGATTCTAATGCACAATGTACTCATAGGACCAAATTACTTTGCCTGGAAAATCAAGTTGGACATAGTTATTACTTATAAGAGACCTACTAGAAATAAAGGAAAGGGAAAGACTGCTAGTGTAGCAATCAAGTCCATAAAGAGGTCAGCAAAAAAAAAGTGTTCTTTTTGCGAGAAGATTGGACACTGGAAGAAAAAACTATACTAAATACTTAGCTTCTCTTCTTACAAAGACTGCTGAGCCATATGGTGAAGATATGTTGATAGCTCACTTAGTTGAGCCATGCACAGTTAAGTGTCCACCAAGTTCCTTGTGTGTAGACTTAGGTTCAACTGACCATGTCTGTAAGATGTTACAAGGGCTTAGGCTAACCAGGAGGCTGCATGATGGGGAGCTATACTTGATGGTCAAGGACAGTACTAGAGTAGTGGTCTTAAGAGTACGAGAAGTTAGCTTAGTATTTAGAGGAAGAGTTTTGAATTTAAAAGATTGTTTATTTGTACCTACACTTCGCGAGGATTTGATTTCTGTATCTTGTTTAATGGATAATTATTATTCAGTTGATTTGGGCTGTGAAACTTTTATTACAAAATATAAATTACTTATTTGTAAAAGTACATGTATAAATGGTTTATCCATGTAATTTCCTAATCAAAACTCTCATATTTGTTTGAAAGAATCTAGCCCAAGTTCACTTGTTCGATCTCCTAAAAGAAAACACCTTCAAAGGGATATTGCCTACATATGGAACAAATATTTAGGTCACACTAATTCAAACAAGATCCAAAGACTGGTGAAAGATGGATTGATAGAAGCTTTAGATTTGAGGCCATTACTAGTTTGCAAGTCCTATATAGAATGAAAGGTGACCATGTCTATCTTTAAGAGTAAAAGTAACAGGATTAGTGACTTATTTGAGCTGGTTTGCACATATGTATGTGGACCAATGAATGTTCAAGCAAGTGGTGGGTATGAGTACTTCATCACGTTCACTGATGATTACTCAAGATATGGATATATTTACCTAATGAGACATAAGTCGGACTCTTTTGAAAAGTTCAAAGCGTACAAAGCTAAAGTTGAAAAGCAATTAGGCAAACAGGCTAAGTCATTTCAATCAGATCAAGGTGGTGAATATTTTTCGGGTGAGTTTCTAGATTTCCTAATTACAAAAGTAAAAGTAGAGTACTGTTAGAGGAGTTAAAAGAAAATGATGCTAATTCTCAACAGCTAGACACAACTTGGGATACAGTGGATGCATTAGATGCACCTATTATTAGGGTTGAAAATTTTCTAAGTACATGAGAGCCTAGGTGTAGTGGGAAGATTGTCAGGCCACCCGACAGGTTCATAGCAGGAGCCTTAGTGGTTCATCGTGACATTGAATTTAATCCTCTCAGCTACGATGAGGCAATTAAAGACAAGGATGTTGACCAATAGGTCTTAGCAATTAAATCTAAGATAGAGTGTATGTATTCTAATTAGGTCTAGGATCTTGTAGAGGCGCCTGTTAGCATTAAGCCTATTGGTTGTGAATGGGTCTACAAGAGGAAAAGAGGAGTGGACGAGAAGGTAGAGACCTTCATGGCAAGACTAGTTGCTAAAGATTTTACCCAAAAAGGAAGGAATTCATTATGATGAGACCTTCTCATCAGTAGCTATGCTAAAGTCCATAAGGGTACTCCTATTCGTTACAGCTCATTATGAGATCTGGCAAATGGAATTCAAAACGGCCCTTTTGAATGGTCGTCTTGAAGAAGATATCTTTATGGTGCAACCAGACATTTTCATTGGCAAAAATCAGGAGCATATGGTATGCAAACTGAAGACGTCTATATGTGGACCGAAGCAAGCATCATGCTCATGGAACATAAGATTCAATTAAGTGATTAAATCTTATGGTTTTGAGCAATTGGTTAACGAACCAAGCGTGTATAAACAATGCCAAGAGAAAGTAGTGACTTTCTTAGTATTATATGTCGATGATATACTACTCATTAGGAATGATGTAAGGGGGTTAATAGCTGTAAAGATTTGATTGTCAAGTCAGTTCGAGTTAGCTATACTAATTCAAACTTTCAGCCAGATAAAGATGCCAGACGTTTGATGTCTGGGCATATCTTTACCCTTGGAGTAGGAGTCATTAGTGGGAGGACTGTCAACAGTATTGTATTACTGACTTCACCATAGAGGCTAAATACATTGTAGCTTAAGAAGCTGCAAAGAGGGCATATTGGTTCACATAGAGTAATTAACTTCACTAAGACTTTGACTCACTAGACCTTTGGTTCATACATAGAAAGAATAAGTAAGTTTATAATAAATTGGATTTAGGACAAGTGGGAGATCGTTAGGAATGGTGCCTTAAAAATCCAAACTTGTCCTATAAATGTTATTTTATTAATGAATGAAATTGAAGTTCCAATCATTTCCTTGTTAATTTGTATATTCGAGCATTTATATTGCATGTGATTTTCTTTTTGGTAACATCCATGAGATAGGTGTAGTCCTCAGACTATAATTTGCATGTTTGTTCTAAGTGGTTTATAAAATTAACCCACAGATAGACTTGGAACAAATGGTATAGATTGTTGCTTGAAAGACTCGTAGCCAAAGACGAGTTTGGACCACTTGTATGCTAAGATTATAACGTGAAACTCTAGATAACTTGTCTTGGTCATGTGGATGGTGATCCAAAATTGTTATGTTGGCGTGTTCAGTAAGATTGGCACACTGAATTGGACCATGTGAGTTGCTTCTTTCTATAATACTATGGGAGATGAGTGATTAATGTTGTACTGTTTGAACGACGACTCTAAATCCTGAGAGTATTCTGGACTTGTGCATGGAGCGTTAGTTACTTTGATGTACTATAAGTAAGGTCTAAATGTAAAGCTGAATTCCCACGTACCCTAGGTAGTGGCGTGAAGTGTGACAAAGATTAGGTATACAATATGGAATTAGCTATCTCTTAGGAGGTACAGATGTCCCCTTAGTTGATTCGCAAGTATTTGAATAGTTTGGAAACTTTGGCCAAAGTATTCCAAGTGTTTGACATTTGAAATTCATACTGTGAATATGTTCAAGTATAAATAAATTGTTCAGTAAAGGGCGAGTCAGTAACTATGGAGAAGCTGTTAGAAGGATAATGGTAATGGTCATATTTATTCTTTGTCATGGACATCTATGTGGTTGTTTTTATCACTACAGTCTATTTAAGAAATATCGAATAAATAGTTTAGGTCTAGAGTGCATTGAGATTTATTTAGTAGAATTAAATGTCATTAAGTGGTAATTAAATTTAATCTTGAGATGATAATTAATTTAACCCATTTGGAACTAGATTTAAATTGTCCTTGTCCAAGCCTCTGTATTTATTGCCATCGAAAAAGTATTAAAGAATTCATGATATGAATTATTTATTAATGAGATGAACAAATTTAATATTGCCAAACATTATTCATGAGATGAATAAAAATTAAAATTTTTAAAAATTAAAATTTTTAAAAATTAAAATTTTTAAAAATTAAAATTCATAAGATGAATTTTAACATGTGGAAAAAAAAGAGAGCAAAAATCTCAAATCCCAGCCACGATCTGCGTATGCCGATGGACCAACTAGCGTGCGACACGTGTCACTCTTTGAGTGGTCCAAGGGGGAGATCCGCATTCAAGGAGCCAGACCAATCAGAGGCCACCACGTGGCAAGCAGAAGGAATTAAAAAATTACGCTATTTTTGAGCTATGTGAAACGCTGTGTTTTTTATTTTATTTTCAGCAATACGCTGCTTTTTATTGTTAACGCTACGAATTCCACATCGAAAAATTCAGGTTTTTTTCGTTTCGTGACACTATTATAAATTGTTGTACCTATTCTAAAGGTTTGGCATCGATTTAAAAGTTAAGGGTAACTAATTGTGTTGACTTTCGGAAACCCAGTTGGAGAGAAAAATTTCTGTCGAAATTCTTCATAATGCAAAAATTAAACAGAAATAATTATACATGAACGTTGTAGTAATATATATAATGCAATAGTTTTTCATTGAAAACAAAAAATAAAGAAAACAAGAAGTTGTAATATATGACAAAGATATAATGAAAAAAGAATAAAAAATTATATAACTTATTGATGAGATTTAACGGGAATTTGGAAGCAAATTTCAGTGGAATGCAAATGTGGAAAAAATAAAATGACTTATTTTTAGAATTGAACCTTATAGGTGTGTTTATTGGCTTATTTTTAGCTAATTTTAGGCGCAAATAATATAAGTTTCACATAGCTTAATTATATTCTAATAAAAATATATACGACGCTGAATGACACAAACCAGGTTTTCGGTTAAACCCAAATTGAGCTCACCTTGAAGACCAAAGGCCGGACCAAATTAAATTGGTCTGGTCTGATCTTTTGGCCCAGACTGGTTTATGAACACCCCAATCTGTAGCTAGGTCTTCATTTCACAAGTCCAAACCCTTTGAGGATGTCTCTTGTTTCATCCCTGTTAAAAAGCCAACTTTTTTAAAAGCTTAAGTTAATAGGTGCAAGTCAAAAATGATTTTGTACTCTAATATGCCCCCTTACACAATGTCGATTGAGCTTGTAGCATGAATAATGCACAGTTCCATCTATACTTTATGCTTGAAATATTTAAAGCATATGCTATAGGGATTCAAATTCGCGACCTCTCGATCAATAAGGTTTTATTACTATATTGTTGGCGTTAATACGTGAGATAGCTTTATTAAACATTTTACAAGTCGCGAAAAGTAAAAGAACGAATATAGACATGAGATCCTAAAACTAGGATAACAAAACAAAGAACGCTAGGATTTTTACAAGTTTCAGACCCAAAAATGATGGTTCTAATTGTCAGCCCCCTATTTTTAGAGACATCTTCAATATATCGTTCATTATTACCAATTTACATACGAATTACAATGCAGGAACTTAAATATAGACTCAATAATCGGCTTTTAAGACAGAACCTAACATTAAACCTTAAAATACACAAGATACAATCGGTTATTGCTTCAAACCCCAATGGAAAGCTCAGATCAAGGCATGAAATGCCTTCAACACACGGGACTAGAAAGCATTTAAGACAAAGGGATTTAGGGTTTTTGATAGAGAAAACGAAAAGCGAAGGGGAAAAAATGACGCACTGTACAAGAAACCATAAAATGGACCCTTTATATACCCAATGCCATTGATCCATCTCTTTGCTTGCGTGGGCCATTTCTAGCCGTTGGATCATCATTGCATCAACGGCCTCTATTCAACCAAACAAGCACAAATTTTATAGTCCGAAATACACTGCCTCTTCAGATGATGGCATGGATGGAAGACATGCGTCACGTGTTTAACGGGAAGTAGGTAAGGCAACGGGCAACGGGCAGGGGCACGGGTAAGTAAATAATACAGTTAGGCAAGGGCAATTTTAACAATAACCAAACGTGCCCAAATTCAAAAAATAGAATGATTTAACCCCCTAGTTTTCCACTTATTTACAAAAATGCCATTCTTTTAGCTAGTTCATTAAACGATGCGTTTTGAGTATGTCAATAGAATCAAGTGATGTGTTTTATAGTTGTAATAATCCTATTTTTTGCCCGAGCTTATTTTAAGCTCAATTTAAGCCTTATTCTTGTACTAAGTCATGGTTTAGAATATATGGGTACCAACTAGGATACAACACATATCAAAGGACCCAACCACCCCAAAAATTTAGGCAGATTGGCGAAGTCATAAGAATGATTTTATATTCTAACAATCCACAATAGGTTTAAACTTCACTTTATATCAAAAAAATTCATTTCCAGTTTATTTTGTTTTGACTGACACACATACATTACAAAAATGAAACTAACTAAAGGTTGTTGATGAGCTAATTATTGCGCGATTGGTCGTTAAGTAATGACGCTTTATAATAAGCTCTATAAGTTCTCTGTATTTTATTTTATTTTATAAATACTAATAAAAAAATGTCAAATTCTTCATGAAAATAATACACAATAAAATTTAAAGGAACTTATGTTTCATTAGAGTCTATTTGGTATTATTTTTTGTATGTATTTTTTTGTTTTTTAAGAAACCTAAAACTAGTTTTGAAAATTATTGTTCTTGTTTGTAGTTATTTATTTTTAATTTTAGCTCAAATTAGAAGAAAAAAACTAAAAAGTAAACCAAAAAGCAGACAAAAAGTATTCCCAAAACCTGTTTTATTTGAAATAAAAATTAGAAATAGAAAATTATACCAAAACAGCACCTGCATACCCTGACATGATAGCCACAACTCATTATTCTATGACGCCAAGGTCCACAACATGTTCTCACTACACAAGAATGTACCTGTTATGATTATGGATCATAACATGAGTTGGAAGAAGAATTTAAGATGAGAAAAGAGAATTAGAGAGATGAAGATGAGAGAAAGAATGAGATGTCTATTGACAATACAATTCACAACACAATTTTCCCTCAACATTGTGCATTAGCCTACCTAATATACTTCACTAACCACCCTAACAACCAAATCCCTAACTAACTATTTCATTTAACAACTTTTCCCTCCTAAACTACATTACAATAGCACATGCAGATTTTACACAAAGATTTCTACACCGTAACAATCATGACAATAACCCCTTGTTTAAATGATTCTTGTCCTCAAGAATCAAAGTGCAGAAACCGACTTGTGAGAAATTGATAATCTTCTCATGTAGCATCATCTACCCTTCGTTTCAGATGGTTTTAAGTTGTATCACTTGATCAACATTGAGTAACAACATGGTTATGCCCATCAACCGGCTCCCCAAGTACCTATTCCCGTTCGAGGAAAGCGTTCCCATGTTCTGGTATTCTTTGCCTTCTTATTGAGGCACTGAAGTAGTGCATCACCAATAACAGCACAAGCATGGAAATTATTTAACAAAATCTTCATTAACCATAATTTGGGTGACGTAAAACCCAATTGACATCATATCATAGCGAGAAAATTGTTGCGGGGCTAAGGCGCATGCCTCTTCTTTGCTTTGTTTTAACACTTCTTGATGGAAGCTTACCCGATCTTCTTAGAATTTTTGATTTAATGTTTCTAATCAACAATTTTTCAATCTTGTTCTTTTTTCTTCGTTTATTAGCAGTTTTGTGATCTGCTTCGAGATGGGTTTTGATTTTGTAGGGTTTGAACGTGGAATTGCCCTCTTGATTGAGTAAAGAGGCGGGGAAAAAAAAAAAAATTTCTCGGACACCTTCTAACATAAGATTGTGGATGTATGTCATCAAAACAATAGATCTCCAGCTTGGGTTGTCGAAAAGAAGAACTCCTCCCCACCTTATGTTGCTCTACCCCTTGTTTTTGAAGCTTAGAAAGAGGAAGTAGGAGTTCAGAGGGTTTTACATTGGCCTGAATTGCTAGAATGCTACCCACTGCTCCAATGCCATTGTTCTTGTTTAGTTTCTCCTGAATACCTAATAATTGTTGCTGCATCAGCTCTTAAGATTGATGTAGGTTACCAATTGCAATCACTAGGTTCTGAAGTTGTTTTTGAAGTTGTATCATCTGCTCCAAAGCTTCAGGGCCACTAGCGGAGTTCGAGGCTGCCATCAATGGCTGTTTCTTCCCTTTTGCCAGATTGTTGTACCCAAATTTGCCAAAATCCCAGCTTTGATACCAAATGTTATGATTATGGATCACACCATGAGTTGGAAGAAGAATTTGATATGAGAAAAGAGAATTAGAGAGTTGAACATGAGAGAGAGAATGAGATGTCTATTGACAATACAATTCACAATACAATTTTCCCCCAACATTATGCATTAGCCTACCTAATATACTTCATTAACCACCCCAACAACCAAATCCTAACAAACTATTTCATTTAAAACTTTTCCCTCATGAACTACTTTACAATAGTACATGTAGATTTTATACATAGATTTCTACATTGTAACAATCATGATAGAACCTCCCCCCTCTCCCCCCCCTTATTCCATTTTTTTTGATAATTAGGGAGAAAAACTCACAATACAAAAGCCGGCACCTCAAATAAGAGACCCGAAGAACACACACAAAGTGTGACAGAGGGAAAACCTGCAAAAAGAAGAAAGACAAGTATAACGCCCAGAACCAAACCCCCAACAACCGACAGAACACACCAAAAGCAAAAGCAAAAACACCAAAAGAAAAACAACTTTCCAACCGCAGCAACGAACAACAAAGGAAAAAAAAACACTAAAAGCAACTCGAGATAAGCCAAAAAAAAAACTCCACCATTGAAGACACTAGAAGACGAACTCCAAGAAGCCAAACAACAACGAACCTCATAAGGATTGAAATAGAACCAAAGAGAAACTCCTACAAAGGCACCAAAAAAAACCAAAAACACGCAACTGCACGCTCCTTGAATATGATCTATTCATCCTTCTCAGGAATCAGGTCTCTAAGGAGCTTTGGGGGCAAGTTTTCTGCTTTCTTGTCACACTTTTTCCTAGCTCTTCGATTTTTCATAGTGTTTAGTTGCAAGTTAACAAATTTAAATTGCCCAAAAATCTCTGGATCATAACATTCTCATCTTGGCTACACTTTTATGACCGTTGTTCATTAAAAAGAAATCTTCCCACACCTATCACTATCAGCCATATAAATCTAATAATTTTTTTATCGATATAAATTTAATATTTCATTCATGTCCCACATGATTTTCCATGTTCATCCGGGGATCATTTGTAAAAAAAAGTTGCATGTAACACCTGACACAACTCGGTCGGCTTGAATGCTCACTTCCTAACCTAAATGACACGAGTCAGTGAAGCCCCTTTCCTCCCAGTAAATAAGCCCAAATGGTCAAATAAGAGCTCAATTCGAAGTGGACTTGACTTATATGTTGGTCTTCTCTTTTCTACAACTTATATTTGGGATTCATATTTGATTCACATATGGAGTTCTTCACACTCCCCCTCATGTGGGAGTCCTCAATAATCACACCCCTTGCCTTCTCCGCTTCAATTGGGAATTATGTGTAGTTGGAACTAACATTCATCGGAAAGGCTCGGAGTAACAAATTCAAATGCTCCTCTCTTTCTGAGGACACAGTGCCAACAAACAAGAGTCCGGATCATCCACCCGCTTTGATTCCATGTTAAAATAATGAGCAACCCAAAATAACTGAGGGTGTCATCTCGTATATCTATAATAGATGAATACAAATATAAGACCAACCCAAGCTCAATGAGCCATATATATATACTATTACGAGTACCTATATATATAGTCTAATAGTGCCCTAAAGAATCAATTCGAACCACCTGGCATATCACTCTAAAAGGGTCAGGTCGCCCAGATCGACCAAGTCGCTTGTGAAAAGGCAAGCTTTGAAAATACTATGTGTCAGTTGGGTGACCTATCAACTTCATTATCAATAAATACCCCCTCAGAATGTGGGCAGAGGGTTTTAAAATCTTCTTTGTTATGCTTCATTCATTCTTTCTCTAGAGAGTATTTCTCACTTTTAAATATAAAGACTAATACTTGTTTTTAAGGCCATGACTTTCAAATTGTCTTCTCTTTGTTGATTTGCATGCCATTAAATTGTGAAGAACCCATCAAAGTTGTGGTGCAACTCGCGTATTTTTGTCATCCAAATGAAAATAGGTTTAAAAAGAAGTAAGCGGAAGATATTATAGGTTAGAGAAAGATACCTCTAGGCATGACACTAGTTCCTCCAGCAATACAACATCAGCTAATAGATTTCCATACAAATTCGGTATCACCTACCCAACACAAAATCCACCATCATTATCTACTGGATCCCAAAATTATACTGCAAAGACGAGGACTGACCATGACATCAAATTGGTAAAGGTAATATAAAATGACAATACATAACTCACAACCCAGTTGAATGTGACACAGTTGAGCTAGTCTCAAGCTCAATCCGACCTTTAACATACCCAGTGCCTCAAGGGCTCCCGCCTATGCAGGGTCCCGCGGGGGGGGGGGGGGGGGGGGGGGGGGGGGGGGGGGGGGGGGGGGGGGGGCGGATGTACACAGGCTTCTCCCTTCAGGGTGTTAACCTAAAGAGAGGTTGTTTTCTAGTGCCCCCAACCTGAGGATGAGAACTTCCCAGGAGGTCACCTATTCTGGTACTACTCTCGCCCAAGCTCGATCCGACCTAATAGACCTATTCTAAAATAACTCAAATTGATAATGAACTAGTTCAACTCGGACTCAACCTAAAATTGGCCCAATCCAAGATGAGAAAACGTTTGACATGACGCAACTCAATTGACTCGAAACCAAGGTGACTTGATCCCGAAAGATTGATGAAACTCAAACCGACCAACGCTAACTTGACTCAAAATGACCCATTCTTATTTGCCCAAAATTGAAGATGAGTCAAAGCCAAAATAATCAAACCAAAAGAGAACTCATCACAATTTGACTTGAAACTTGAGACGACTTGAATTAGAAACAACTAGATCCGAGTCTAATTGACCAGGGATCCTGAATCGTCTAACCCGATCCACCCAAAACCCATGATGACTTGAGTTATAATAGAATTATAGTTACAAACCTTGTTTCATTCAATTAACCAAACAATAGAATTTTAATTCCATTGTTTAATTTCAATTCTAGATTCCAAACAAAGTACTAGCGATATCGATAGTTTGATCCCAAAATGACATCGCAAAGATATGATAATAAAGGACTAACCATGACATTGAACGGTACAAGCTTGGAAACAAGCTGCATCAACAATTGTCCAGAATAATCTCATTGGATTTGATGCTGACATTGAAGTCAAAACGCATACTTTCCTACCCTTTTTGATCTGGACTTTGATACCACCGGATGGTGAAATAGGGTAGTGTGTAATCAAAATATAACTATTATTACAATTAAATTGAATTTGAGTATTACTAAACTGAACAATAAGCCGACTCAAAATATAAATGACTAAAGGGAAAGAGTTAACCAAAAAATTGTAGGGCCGTAGAGAAGTCACTGCCCTAAGTCATTTATGCCCCCAAAGAGGTCGACCCCTAGGGTTAACACGGCACCCATCTCGGCAGTGTACTCCGGGGAGATGGGTTGGAATATGCCCCAATAACTTGCTCAATAATGGAGGAGAGAATTATTTTGAGAGAGAAAGCAGCTCGTGAAGAAGAAGGAGAATTTATGTGAATTTCCTATATTGAAAGATTTGCCAAAGGAAGGTATTTATAGAGAAGAATCCTTGAAGTTAAAGGAAAAATTTGTATCAGAGCGGGGCTCAAGATACTCGAGTAAGTAGTTGTGTTGGGACCAGGATCTGTCCGAGGCGGAGGAGGGGGACACTCCGAGGGTGATGGGAGTTGCCTGCGTCCCTGGTGCGTTGAGCGAGTTTTTCCGTGGGTATGGACACTCCTTGATGGGTAGAGCACTCCAACGAGGAACTTCCGGAGTGAAGTTGAGTGGCTCGCTGTTCCGGATGTGGAGGAATGCACACCATGTTGTTGTGGTGTTGTCAGGGTTGCTGACCGTGAGGCTGGCTTGCTGCGTGAAGATTGAGCCGATCCTTGGGATGAAGTGTAGGAAGCGCGCAGAGTCAAGTCAACAAGCGTTGTGAGAACGAGGCGTGTACGTGGTGTGCTATGGTGCGTGGAGCTGGCAGGTGGTGCTCTGAGCACACTGCTTATCGTTGGGTGTGTGTCAATAGCATGGAAGGGTCACGTGGGTGGGGATGGCGATCAAGTCGTCCCGTGACCACAAGATTGCTAGTGACGCTGGGAATCAATGATGGGCAGTCACCCGCAACGAGGACGTTTGCGGATTTAGGTGGGGGAGAGTGTCACGGGCCGCATTTGGCTGGCACTGTCCCTGGTGCTCAATAAGCAACATATGCCATATGGGGCCTCCGAAGCCTGTCCGGTGCTAATGCATATGTGTTGAATGTAGGTACATTCCGTGGTCTTCCATGTATTTTGTCTCTTGATGGTGCATATTACTGCTTGTTGACCCCTTGGGAGTAGGCTGGCCCGGCCCTAGCCTTAGGGGCCCGGGCGCCGCACGGGTGATCTGCGCTCAGCCCATGACAAAATCATGTACTTAGAATCTGACTACAATTAGGAAAGTGGCAGATTGAGGTATAATGACAAGGCTCCCCTCCTCTATATTTCCAATGTGGGATTGAGATACTATTAGCATATATTATCTTATACATGTGTTTAGATCTATTATTATCTTCTCTTTGTAGATCTGACTTTATCTAGATTGGGTTAGCTTTATCCAGTCATGTATCTATACTTCTATATATACAATTGCAGACTATTATGTTCAGGTATATGCCACAAACTAAAGGTTTCACATGGTATCAGAGCAAATCTAAAACCTCAACTACAAAAATAATCTCCCACCCTCCCAAAACTCAACCCTAAGTGGCACCCCTTCCCCACGTCTCCTCTTCCAAGCGGCCGCCTTCAGCCTGCCGCCTCCTCTTCCTCTTCCCTATCGGTTTAGGGTTTTCAATGGCAGCAAGAGACTCCTCCTCCTCTCCTTCTTTCAGCTAGAGTCTGGCTTCTCTTTCAGTGTCAATACCCACCCCGAGCCTCAGTGACCAATTCTCCAACCTCACACCCCTCAGCTGTATTCCTCAACCCACAATGTCGATAGCCATGACTAATGCTCTTCCTAATCTCTCTCACATTACCTTCTTTTTCTCCCACATATTTTCCCTCCCATATCTCCTTTTCCATGTCCACGGTTACCAATCTAGTAACCATTAAATTGGAACAACCCACTGATTACTCTGCATGGCGTGAACAAATTTTCATGATTTTTCGGGCACATCGATTCATGGGATTTGTTGACGGCTCTTTACCTTGTTCATCTTCTTATCTCATTCATTCAAATGGCTCATCTATCCCTAATCTCGACTATACATCCTGGACGTGTATAGATCAAAGAATCCGTTCTTGTATTGTTGCTACTCTTGCCTGATTTGTTCTCAATGATTTCATTTGACAACCCACATCCAAAGACATGTGGGATGATCTCAATAAACACTTTCGTGATCATTCCCTAGCTAAATAATTTGACCTTCATAACTAATTAGCCTACCTTCGCAAAAACAATGGAGGTTTATCTCTTTAAGCTCAAATCTATTATTGATGATATTGTTGCTATTGACTTGCCCTATTTCCACTAGGAAACTCCTCCAGTATGCAATCTTCACCCTACCTCAAGAATATGGAACATTAATGTGTAACTATCCTGTCAATCTTACCTTTGGAGACTTGAAGACCACTTCTATCTCTGAACTCACTTATCAAGTCTGACCTTTTCCCCGAGATCGGTTCATCACTCGCAAACCGGCCAGTCAACGGTTTAGTCAACGAAAAGCAAGTACAATACTTCTACGAAAGGAGCTAACCAACCAAGCTCGGAAATAGGGAAAGACTACCTAAAGACTCCTCTACTTACTTAATGAAGAAGCGACATATGCCTGGATCAACAACCGACTACAATTCGAGCCCCCTCATGCCGTTGCTAATCAAAGTCAGTCTTCAGATGTGTCTGGTGGAGGTTGTGGTCGTGGTGGATTTGGTGGTTGTGGAGCTAGGGGTCATTGTCACATGCCTCAGTTAGTGTTCGGTCACCCATTTCCGATCACTACTCGTGGGTAGCATCTCCTGGATTTGCTCCTCCGCATTCTCCTTATTCGGCAAGACCTACAGGTAACTCTTTTCCTCAGTTTGGTGATAGTATACTTGGACCATGGCCAGCAGTCTGTCAGATTTGTCGACAATTTGGTCATATTACACTTTAATGCCCTCACCGCTTTATATAGCCCGCGTCTTGGCAAGGTAGGTTACAACCAGCATCTTAGTGAGCCGAGTCCACATTCCACATCTGGTCAAGCTTGGCAAGTTGGAGGTTGGCGAGATGGAGGTCGGGCATGCGGGGACATAACTTAGCAAGGATAACCCAAATAATCCGTTGGCGAATTCGAGGATGAGTGCTCTTAGACCTGGGGAGAATGATGCAGCCGCACCTTAGCCTTGGCAAGTTATGGGGCTGTGGCAGGTTACTTGGCGGATCGGGTTTTTGGTAAGATGGGTTACTTGGCAAGATGGAAGAGACACGGATAGAGGAGAGAGAGACGTGGATAGGGTTGAACGAGTTAGAGTTTTACATTAATTGGGAGACTTTAGCTAAAATTAGATTAGTTGATTTTATCTTTGTATTTTTAGACTTTTATTCTAGGATAATAACACGGATTGCTTGACGAGCACACTGATAACTAATATCCACCGTTGATATTTATATAGGAATTTAATTTAAAAGTTGTATTTATTTTATTAGTTTGAGTCTAGTTAGAAACGCTCCTCTATTTACAGAGAGGGCTGGTTAGTGTTTAGGGGGAGTTCAATTGCTTAGAGGTTTTTATCATTATTTTAGAGTTTTCTCCTATTCTAGGGTGTGAGAATTTAAGTTAAACAATTTCCCTTGTTTTCTTAATTGTTTTAGCAATAAGAAATTAAACGAAGGCTCTCAAACCTTATGCTTTCCCAATTTTAATATTTCTTGTTGAATAAGTTGGTATCAGAGCTCAGAACATTTTCTAAGATGGCCCGTGGGTAACAGAGGTACGCTGCCATTGGTGACATCTATGAGCGAGACTTTCAACAACAGTTCGAGAGGAGATTCGAGGATTTGCAGGAGAAACTATGGCGAATTGAGCTATGTTTAGAGCATTGGGTGCAAATCCTAACCAAACGCCTATGGCTTAGCCTCAAAAACCAGGGCGGGCAAAGAGGATAACACCGAGGAGAGCCACATATTGATAGTCTGGCGTGTTAGATTCACGCCTAAGGAAGTAGAAGGAGATAGCTGCCTTCGAGATAACATCTTCCAAATGACATGCACGATTGGCGGAAGGATATGTCACCTAGTCATTGATTCTAGAAGTTGTGAGAACGCCATATATGAGAAGCAGTCTAGAAGCTAGGGTTAAAGATGGTGAATCATCCGAACCTTTACAAGTTGTCATGGCTTGAGAAAGGAGACTAGGTAACCATATCAATATATTGTCTGGTTAATTTCTCAACTGGGAAAAAATATCGGGAAAGGGAATGGTGTGGTGTGGTTACCATGGATGCGTGCCACTTGTTATTTGGATAAAGCAACATTTCTAGTGCCCCTAGGGCTTTCCCCTTTATGGTGCTACCCTGAAGGGAGGATGTTTCCGAGAACCTCCAATCTGAGGGGTGCAACACGAGGACTTCCCAGGAGGTTATCCATCTTGCTACTACTCTCGCCTAAGCACGTTTAACTTCAGAATTCTAATGAGATTTGATGCTTGCATGTTGGTACCCTCTTAGGTAAATCGATACAGGCGCTACCCATGACGAGAGACGGAGCACCTATAGCTTTATGTTTGAGGGCATGAAGTTAGTCTTGTTGCCTAAGAAGGACGAAGTGCCACTTTCAGTTACCAAAAAACTGAATCCGAAGGACAGAGCCGTGCTCACCAAGGAAGTTGGCGAGAACAAGATAGAAAAGGAGTGCCAGGAGGAACAGGGTGAAGTACTGGAAGAGGTGGAAAATTTGTTGAAGGACGTCTGCCTAGAAAGGTTCCCGAGTTCCTTACCATCATCAAGAGGCATTCAACACTGGGTTGATCGAGTGCCAGGGCTTGTCTTACCGAAGGGTTGTATTACTGAGTGAGCCATACGAAATGTGAAGATCTTAGGCACCGAGTATGGAAGCTACTCCCTAGGTTTTTCATTCAAGAGGGCCTGAAGAGTGAATCTGTTATCTTGACGCCAACAAAGGATGGGACTTGGCAGATATGTCTTGACTGCAGAACCATCAATAAAATCACCGTACATTATTGACTACTTGTTCCAAGATTGGTTAACTTTCTATGCCAATTACAGAATTCGATGGTGTCTACCATGTTGGGTTTGAAGAATGAACACCACTTGAGTTGTATTTCGCTAGAACGTGAGTGGAAGAATGAGCTTGAAAACCGGAAAGGGTTACTTGAGGGATATAAGCATGATGTCCCCACCGACATTATGTCGGATTAGGATATATGCTTTATACGTTGTTCTTGTAAGCTGTTGTGGAAGATGGCGAGTAATCAAGACATTGACAAGGATGATGCAACCCTTGACTTATTGAGAATAATTCAGAAGAATTGTTGACAAATTAGTGGGTGAATTCTTTCCAAGCTAATGGGAGTGATGCAGCCTGCGTCTTGGCAAGGCGGGTTACAACGAGTGGGTCTTGGCGAGCCGGGTTCATAGTCCACATCTGGGCGAGCTTGGCAAGTTGGGGCTTGGCGAGATGGAGGCTGGGCATGCGGGGACATAATTTGGCAAGGATAACCCAATAATCTGTTGGCGAATTCGATGATGAGTTCTCTCCAACCCGAGGAGAATGATGCAGCCGCACCTTAGGCTTGATGAGTTATGGGGCTATTGGTGGGTTACTTGGCGAATTTGGTATTGGGTCGAATTTCAAAAATTTTTCCTAATTTAATTAAATTAATGTAGCAGAAAGATTTAGAATTCCTAATTCTAAACCTAAGGTTAGTTTTAAATTTCTAATTTTAAATCTACTAATTTAAATTCCTAATTTAAATCTACAGGCCTCTACTCTAATGCATTCATAACAATAACAAGAACTTAAACAAGCATAATAAGAAAAACTATAAATAAATAGAAAAGCGGAACTAAAAGAGAATGAAAGAAGAATACCTGGAATTGCTCCAATTAAAGAATACCATGGTGAATAATAAGATACTCCGAGGAATCCAAGAATACGAGACCCAGTTGCCTTCTACAGAATGGCCTCGAACTGCCCGGAGAGTGGGCTCTGAAAAATATTTAACCAGGAAAGAAAATTTTCAACAGAAAATTTTCTGTCCAATTAGGTCTTTGAAACACTTTTAGAAACCCAAAAGAAATTTCTTCAATTGAATGCCAAACCTCGGAATAGGTACCTCTATTTATGATAGTGTACCGGAGTGAAAAACTCTCAATTTTTTGATGTGGGATTCGCATAGTTAAAAGCTAAAGGCGTCATTTTAATAAAAATAACGTCCAAAACGCAACATTTCAAATGTCCAAAAAACCTTTTTTTTTACTTTTCGCATGCCACGTGGCGGCCAGTCATTGGTCTGCTCAAGAGCACACGGATTACTCCCTCAAGCAGCTAGCACACGACACTCTAGCAGTACACACGGATTGCATCTGCTATTTTTCAATTTTTTTTTTTTTGCTTTGTTTCTTACAGTTAAAAATTCATGAATTTTTATTTTCAAAAATTATTTTATTTTATAATTTTTAACTTTTATTCATCTCATAAATAATGTTTGGCAAAATTAAATTTACTCATCTCATGAATTCTTTACTATTTTTTCAATGACAATAAATATAGAGGCCTGCATAGGGACATCATGGACAAGTTAAATCTAGCTCCAAATGTGTTAAATTAATTACCTTCTCATGATAAAATTTAATTACCATTTAATGAGACTTAATTCCACTAAATAAATTCCCTGCACCCTAGACTTAAACCATTTATTCGATATCTTCCAAATAGACTGTATTGATGACAACAACCCCTCCATCTAGATGTCCATGACAAAGAATAAACATAACCACTATCATTATTCTTCTTACAACTTCTCCATTAGTTACCGACTCACCCTTCACTGAATAAATTATTTATACTTGAATATTTTCACAATATAAATTCCAAATGTCAAACACTTGGAATACTTTGGCTAAAGTTTTCGAACTATTCAAATACTTGCGAATCAATTAAGAGGACATTTGTATCTCATAAGAGATCGCATATTCCATATTGAGTACATGATCCTTGTCACACTTCATGCCGCTGCCCAATGTACGTGGGAATTCATTCATACGTTTAGACCTTATTTATAGTACACCAAGTAACTAACGCTCCATGCACAAGTCCAAAATACTCTCAGAATTTAGTGTAGTCATTCAAACAGTATAATATGAATTACTCATCTCCGATAGTAGTCTAGAAACAAGCAACTCAGTGTGCCAATTTTATTAAACGCGCCAACATAACACTTTTGGATCACCATCCACATGACCAAGGCAAGTCATCTAAAGTGTCACGTTATAATCTTAGCATACAAGTGGTCCAAACTTGTCTTTGACTACGAGTCTTTCAAACCACAATCTATACTATTTGTTCCAAGTCCCTCTATGGGTTAATCTCATAAATTACTTAGAACAAACATGTAAATTGTAGTTTGAGGACTACATCCATCGCATGGATGTTACCAAAAAGAAAATCACATGTAGTATAAATGCTCGCTTACACAAATTTAACAAGAAAACGACTGGAACTTCATTTCATTGATTATAAAATAACATTTATAAGACAAATTTGGATTTTTAGGACACCATTCCTAACATCTGGTTCTTGGTGAGATGGGTTACTTGGCGAGATGGAAGAGAAGAGGATAGAGGAGAGAGAGACGCGAAAAGGGTAGAACAAGTTAGAGTTTTACATTAATTGGAAGACCTTAGCTGAAATTGGGTTTGTTGATTTTATCTTTGTATTTTTTAGATTTTTATTCTACGATGATAACATGGATTGCTGGATAAGCACACTGATAACTAATATTCACCTTTGATATTCATATAGGGATTTAATTGATGATTTTTATTTATTTTATTAGTTTGAGTCTTGCCAGGAAAGCTCCTCCATTTAAAGAGAGGGCGGGTTAGGGTTCGGGGGGAATTCAATTTCTTAGAGATTTTTATTATTGTTTTAGAGTTTTCTTCTATTTTCAGGTGTGAGAATTTGAGTTAAACAATTTCCTTTGTTTTCTTAATTGTTTTAGCAATAAAAAAAAATAAAGGAAGGCTATCAAACCTTCTGGTTCCCTAATTTCCGTATTTCTCGCTGCATCCCCGCTATTCTTAAACCATTCTCTCCACCTCTTTCTCTACTATGTCTATTACTAAGAATGACTACATGTGGTATCTTGATTCTGGAGTGTCTAATCATGTGACATCAAACCCAGGTATAATTCATGCCCCTTGTCCTTAGGTTCTAGTCCATTTTAGTTGGTAATGGTTCGTTACTACCAACTACACATGTTGGTTCCTCAATAATTAAGACTAAGACTCATCCCTTATAATTGCCTAATGCTTTTCTTGTCCCAAATCTCAGTCATAATTTACTTTCCATCGAGCAATTATGTCGTGATAACAAGTACATTGTTGAGTTTGACTCTAACTCTATTTGTTTTAAGGACAAGGGAATTGGGACGCCTCTACTTCGGATGCACAATAAAGGGATGCTATATGGCTTTTTTCCGCACCACATTGGGCTAGTCGCACTTTCAGCACCTGGTGATACTTGGCACAGGTGTTTAGGTCATTTAGGGAATAATGTTTTAAATATTCTGCATAAACGTTGATTATTTTCTTTTACTAAGTCTTCTATTGAACTTTGTGAACCGTGTTGTTTAGGAAAATCTCATCGTTTTACTTTTGACTGTGTTGTGCATGCTTTTTCTCGTCTTTTATAATTAATACATTCTGATATTTGGCCAGCCCCCCTTTCTTCTAACTTTGAGTATGTGCACTATGTGCTTTTATTGATTATTATTCTCGTTTTACATGTTTGTACCCTATGTGTGGGAAAGATGGAGTTTATTATTTGTTTTCTGATTTTAAGATGTTTGTAGAAAATTAGTTTGATTATAAAATATAATGTTTTCAAAATGACGGTGTTGCGAGTTTGATATTAGGAAGATGGTTGCACTATGTCGCTTTCATGGTATTCATTTTCTTCTTTCTTGTCTTGATATCCCATAGCAAAATGGGGTGGCAAAACATAAACATCGGCATGTTTGTGAAATGGTACGACCACTTCTTTTTTAAGCTAAACTTCCTGCTCATTTTTAGGCTAATGCGGCCTGTATAGCCTACTTTATAATTAATCATTTGCCAACTCTGGGTTTAAGTAATTCATATCATTTTGAAAAATTATTTCACATTATTCCTAACTACTCATTCTTTCACGTTTTTAGCTATGCATGTTATCCTAACGTCACACCTCGTACCGCTCATAAATTGGTTCCTCGAGCCTTCTCATGTATTTTCTTAGGTTATGCAACATGATACAAAAGATATCGATGTTTTGATCCTACATCCGGTCGTGTTCATGTTCGTCGTAATGTTCACTTTGTTGAGACATTGTATCCCCATTCGTCTATTATGTCAAGTATTGCACGGTCTACTAGTCCTACACACACAATATATAAGGTCCCCATTACTATTGGTGATATGTCCCCGCTATGTTTAGGTATTGAACCTTCACAAAACCCCACTATGTCGAGCACTAAGGCGTCGGTATCACAAGACTGCACAGTATCACCTTTGGCATCACACTCATGTCCTATCGAGACAAACCATGTTGAACCGCAACATGTGTTGCCTTCGAGTCTCGATCCTATACTGTCATCATTTTCTCCTTCGTTAGGTGAGCCTTCTAGTATTGCTTCCACTATGGCTAGTGTCTCGACCCTCCTTACGACCGAACCACTACCCCCTCAGCCCACTAATGTGCATCCTATGGGTACTTGTCTTAAAGATGGTATTCGAAAATCTAAACACATTTTTTCGCTTTCCACAATCATGGTTTCTCAAGCAATTAATAACCCTCAATGGCAAGAGGCTATGTCTAAGGATTTTAATGCCCTTTTACAAAATCATACGTGAGGTCTTGTTCCTCTTGCTTCGAATCAAAATGTAGTTGGTAGCACATGGAAATACAAAGTCAAGTATAAGGCGGATGGTTCAATTGAATGGTTAAGTGCTAGGCTCATAGCTCTGGGTTTTCATCAACGTGAAGGCATAAACTATTTTGAGACTTTTAGTCCTGCTTTTAAACCTAAAGCTGTTAGATTTATACTCTCCTTAGTCGTGACTTACAAGTGGCCCATTAGAGAACTCGATGTCAAAAACACGTTTTTACATGGACATCTTGTTGGGGAAGTATACATGAAACAACCCCAAGGCTTTGTTCACCCTCAGTTCCCTAATCACGTATGTTGTCTCCGTAAGGCACTTTATTGGCTTCAACTGGCTCCTTGGGCTTGGTTTCATTGAATTACAATGTTCCTCCATAGTCAAGGATTTCATTGTAGTTGGGCTGATCTATCTCTTTTCATTTTTTGCTCTCCCACGACCCTTCTTTGTCATCTTCTCTATGTTGATGATGTTATTCTAATTGGCTTTAATTCAACATTACTAACGTCATTCATCAAGACACTTTCTCAATAATTTACAATGAAAGAGTTAGGTCCTCTTCACTATTTCCTTGGCATTGAAGCCAAATGTAGTGATCAAGGTCTCTTTTTAACTCAAACATGAGATGCTTGACTCTAAACATGTTCAAACCCCTTGACCAACTCGGGTCCAATTTTCTTAAACTAATGGAGAATTACTTGCCGATCCTACTGAGTATCGTAGTGCTGTTGGGGCTCTCCAATGTCTTACCATGACTCGACCTAATATTTGTTATGCAGTTAATCTTGTTCCCTAGTTTATGCATGCTCTCAAGACCTCTCATAGGCAGATGGTTAAACGGATACTATGATACCTCAAACTCACATCTGACCATGTTCTCACCATTCAACCAAGCTCTTGCACCACGATCACAACCTATGCTGATACTGATTGGGGTGGTTATCCTAACACCAGGCATTCTACCATTGGTTATGCTCTTTTCCTTGGACCCAATATTATATCTTGGCGTGCCAGAAAACAATCTATTGTTGCTAAATCTAACACGGAGTCAAAATAAAGGGTTGTGGCTAATGTAGTTGCCGAAAGTGACGAGCTTCGCTATATCATGAGAGATCTTGGTCTATGCCTATCAAGTCCCATTGCTCTTTACTGTGATAATGTTTCTGCCACATATCTTGCAGCTAATCCAATCTCCAATGATCGCAGTAAACACATTGATGTTGATTATCATTATGTTCGTAAGAAGGTCCTTAAGGGAGATCTCCAGGTTCGATATACACCTACTAACGACTAGGTTGCAGACATCTTCACCAAGGGTCTACCCACTGATCACTTCAGCACTCACAAGTCCAATCTACATGTTGATCACTCCCCTCTGCGTTCAGATTGAGGGGGCATATTATATTATCGTATATATGTGTTTATATCTATTTTTATCTTCTCTTTATAGATCTGACCTTATCTAGATCGTGTTAGCTTTATCCTATCATGTATCTATACTTCTATATATACAATTGCAGGTTGCCATATTCCGGTAATGCCACACAAACAAAAGGTTTCACAGGTACATTCACAGGACATCAAAATTGAAGCACACTATCCCAAAATTCCAACTATCCTCCACATGGTTCAATTATGATAAAACGAAGAAAATGAAGAGTATTGCTGAGTAGTGAGAAATGCTAATATGTTTTGGACTTAAAGCAACACCTAGTGACTAAGCATGTCCCACAACCACCCATTGGTGAATAAGGTCTTGAACCATGAGCAGTCACTTGAAGAGCATACCTAACCGCTTCATGTGGTTCTTGAGATTGAGACGCACTCCACAATCAGGACGTATAAGGCCCCTCAAAATAAAATTCGAAAACTGATATTCTTAGGAATGCTCTAGAGAGTAAGCCCTTACTCTTGACATGAGGACTTTCTACCCCCACAATGTCGTAGGTGAATCCATAAGGTGCACTGCCTCATACCCCTATAAAAGGCTATGGACATTATTAAGAGCATTAAGCTCATCCTCACATCATTGAAGTATAGGAGTGTCAATCAAGTGTTTTGCCACACACCACCACCTCGGGCTATGGACAACATTAAGAGCGTAAAGCTCAACCCAACATCATAGCAGATTCGACAGATCTTATAACTACTCGTACATTAATCATGAGATGGGTTTTAAGTAGCTATCACAAAGTTTTAGGTTTCTAACTTCGTTTGATCCATTGAACATCGAGAGTAACTCCCGAGATGGGTATGCTTCAAGATTAAGACACACAAATGGACTTTGGCTCCATTCCTTCTGATGTGTATGTCTTGCCTTCTATTAAAGGCCCCGTAAACATGTTCCTACTCTAACAAGCGTGCACTCTAGCCTTCTTAAAGGCGCTTCAACTAGAGGATCTGTCAAGTAGTCTCACTCTTTAGCAGGATCAAGTGAGATCATGTGTCTTTAGACACCATGGCTAAGGCAACATGCCCTTAGCATGCCAAACTCATTTGGTGGGCAGTGCCCACACCATCTTTCACTTACAATGAGTAGGTCAGCATCAAGCTCAACCCTCATGATTGGAATTATGGCACTGAGCACATGGACAAGCAATAATTATGTTGGTCACTGCCAACATCACTCACAAGTTGCTCTTACCCCCACATTGAGGCATCTGCAATGAGTTCTTAAACAACCAGCTCCATGGCCTCCCAACTTCAACAACAGTGAATGAAAAAATTGGCACATATATTATTTCAATTGATAACATCTCCACCTCATGTACACACACAATTGGCAAAATAATTATATATCACGAAATATATGTTTCCCATACCTTCGCAAGAGTGAAACATTAGTATTTCAACTCAACTGGACCACCACCAGCTAGTTTACATAATACCATAATCCACAAAATGCCTTTTATTATTCAAACTAGGCCACCCACGCATCATCAGGGTTCTTGAGCCAAGTTCTAGTATCATTAAACTATCCACACTAACTTTAGACAATCATTACAATAATATTTCCACCATAATAAATACACATGAGCTAGAAATAACTAGCGAACATCAGTGGAACCACTACAATCACAAGAGATATAGTCAAATCTATATCTCATAGGCTCTTAGATGCACAAAAAAAACCCCCACAATGGAATGTCCACACTACATTCCTAACCCATTCAAAATTTCAACCTCCCAACTTGGACTTAAAGGTCAATTTAACAATGCATGTTTCAGAGGGGAATCTAAAGATACGGCACCACCATCAAGCCTAGACACAAAATCATTAGTAAAATAGTTCCCACCAATTTCAGACACGCAACTAGAATTACAATATCTCTCTAATATAATAGGGAGTCCACTTCAACGTGAAACCCAATCCATAGTACTTACTAGTACCTGAACTGGTTGATTAGAGCACTTCAATACTCATCACTTGGATCAAGTTATATAGACTAGATCTATCAATGACATATGATATATCAAGACAAGTGTTGTTTATTAAAATAGACCGTTCATTTTCATCTTAGCATATTCAGCTAGTGACAATATCCCTTTTTTTCCTTCTCAAGTGAACACTCACGGTTATGTAGAATATCATCAAGGTGATCAAATTCTCTAAAGACTTTTTCACATAGTCAAGAGTTAAATCCCTCAGGTGTTCTAGTGATTTTCACACCAAATATCACATTGGCCTTACATAGGTCTTTCATATCAAACATAAACCTAAGAAAGACTTTATAGCATTTGCAACATTTACACTCGTGCTAAAATTAAGCATCAAATCAACATGATTGGCCACACATTCAAACACTGTCATAAACAAATTCATACCTGACTAAGGCAATCTAATTATGATGCCACTATTTAGGGGTTTGATAAAGATCTAAGGAGTTTCAAACATATAAACTTTATTTTCAATTTTGGAACCTTAAAGCTCTCAGTTTGTCGTATAAAAGGTTTTCCCTTAATATCATAAATACATATTTTTTTTTTTTGTTGATTTTGTACTAACCCCTAGGGAGGCTCGCTAGTATCCACTTGTAATTTGAATCTGATTTATTTTAATGAACTCTTTCAACATTTATTTTTTTCGTAACCTCATCAAGGGTTTTAGGGTTTTCCTCTATCATGAAAGCACTAGTGACAAGACTATCAAGATCAAAACAGTCGGCAAACATATATTCTAGAAGACCAATTTTTGCTAGGCAGCCCCACAGTTCCAGGTAACGATGGTTAGAAATGTAACCTTTTTACATTAAGGTATTTTATCTAGCCTTTTATGTTTGGATCCCTTAAAGTGTGTAGCAACCACAATAGGGTTGTGCCCCACAACTTCGAGAGTAGCCCTGAACTAAAAGAAATCATGTCCATAAGCATTTATTTTCATTACAATCTCTCTCGAGGAAGATGTTATCATATTCATCACCTCTATTCATCCAAATCCCTTCGATTTCTAGTTTCAGTAGTTTTTAACTTCCATTTTATATATGATAAACTTCTTGTTACCGCCATCTTTGAGTTTCAAAGGATGTACTTTACCAAATCTTCGATTAGTCGTCTACAAGCGTGATATAATACCTTTTTAACACCTGTATTCATGGTGTTCTTAAAGGTTATTCAAGTCACTAAAAGTGAATTCAAGAGGGCTATTAGTTCTTTCAATTCGGGTTGAGCTCTCACATTCAAGCCTAGCAATCCATGAATATGATAATTTGTCAATATCACTAGAGGTTCAGCTTGTTTTATTCACTTTACTGCAAGTCAATATAAAGAATGTATATTCCTTCACAAGTTTTTTTTTTAAAATCATAATTTAACCCTCCAAACGCTTTACTATTTAGAAGGTCAAAATAGACTCCAAATTCCTTAGGAGGGATATTATCTAGTTTAACCACATATTACAATATTTTATTTTTGTTTCATCTTGAAGGATCCAGATTTCAACATATTAGGGCCAACAAAATCAACATTAATTTTGATGTGATTACTCATTATGCATAAATGACTCAGATTGTTGGATTAATACAAGGTCAATGGGCAATCACAATACAAACTCAGGATAAACAAAGGAACTCAAGACACTTAAATTACGTTTAAGTGAGGAATATATATTGACCTTCGAAAAGATATAATCTTGTTATGCAGACTTTTATCTCCATAATATTCAATCTCAAGCTTTCAAATAATCAAAGTTTATATTAGATTTGAGATGAACATAACGATCCCAAGCATAAGCAACATAAGTCTCAAACTTTAGCTGACAAGTGAATAAAACAATAGACATAACTAAAAGAAGGTATGAATAAGATGAAGGGTAGAGTGAATAATTGACCGAAGAAATTGGCGCGTTGTGGAGAATACACTGCTCTAAGTTGTTTACAACCCCATAAAAGTACAATGGGATGAACAGCACTCCAACCTTAGGGTTAACACGGCACCCACCTCAGCAGTGTACTTCGAGGAGATGGATTGGAGTACACCCCAACTTACTCAGTAATGGAAGAGAGAATTATTTTGAGAGACAAAATAGCCGTGAAGAAGAAGGAGAATTTATGTGAATTTCGTATATTGAAAAACTTACCAAGGCAAAGTATTTATAGAGAAGAATCCTTACAGTTTAAGGAAAAATCATACACTTAGAATCCTACTACAATTAGGAAAGTGGCAGATTGAGATACAATGACAAGGGGGTATATAAACAAGGCTCCCACCTAGATTTCCTACGTGGGATGGAGGTAATTTCACAAGATATCAAAATTGAATCAGAGTACGCCCAAATTCTAACATGGCGCGTTAAAGAATCAACTATCCCAAAAGCTTGAGTGGATGTATGAATGTTAAGGAATGATTTTACACTCTAATGCCCTTTCACACAAATGCCCATCGGGCTTGAAGCATGGATAATGCATAAGCCTCCCTTACCTTGTGCTTGGAACATATAAATATTTAGAGTTGAGACTATTGACCTTTTAGTCAACAAGGTTATGATACCATCAAGGCTGGACATAACAATCAAGGATTGGCAGAGTCCATCCCACCATTGATTCCAATTTTCGAGTTCCCAGTTGAGATTGAAGCATAAGGTCGTTTGATAAGCATCTAGTGATACACTCAAATGCTATGCAGACGCCATGAAAGCACAAAGAGTTGACGACCATAAATAGGATTGTGAATGTGAAAAGGAGGGAGAGAAGGCGAAACGTTCTTATTTTCTTTTCAATTTGAATTCAATTTTTCTAATATAATTACTTGGTAATACCTTAACATGATGATGATTCTTAATTCATATTTTAATAGTATTTAATATTTTAATAAGTGTTTAGAAAATATTTTAATTCATCGATTAATATATTGTTTACAAAAATTATAGTAAGAATTCAAAATATTCTTAATTAAACATGATCTTTTGTATAATAATGGAAAAGTAAAATAAAATGCTGACACGTTACTCGAATCTCTCACTTCCTTCCATCTCCGAAACATGGTGGAATGAACATAAATTGGCCCGGACCGGTTGTTTCATCACGACCTGGATCAAATCAAGCAATTTTTGGTCCTGTCCATGGTTTATTTCAAAGAATAATCGGTACTCCTATAGACCAATCAAAAAACTACAAGAATTAATCTCAGTTTAATGCAAATAAAGTAGTCAATTTCATCAGTAAAGTCGTACTCTTATATCAATGTCTAGAAGAAAACTACTCCTCTCTCTTGAGCACCTCTTCGTGAAATCATAGAAACCAACAAACAAAGCCTCGTCGTTCACACTATGCCGTGAATTTCTCAACCATAGAGAATCAACAATGTGATCTTAGACTTCTCAAGAGTAAAGCTCTATTTATTTCTTTTTTGGCTCTCCAAATCTAGTGATCTCCTCCTCAATCTCTCAAGGTTTTGTTTGCTCTTTATTAATGAAGCTATAATTGGCGTGGTATGGAACTTACATTTGCATCTTTCCAAGCATTAATTCTATATGTCATTGGCTGTTGGCTCATTGCTCCCCCTATTCAGCGCGTTGCACTCACCATTAGTACTATAAGGCTTTTCAAATTGTTGAAAAACATAAGGAAGAGCAATTAGAACTTATCTTAATGAACGGATATTGTTGTCATGCCATGAATTCATTGTTAGTGCAAACTTCAAATACTTGCAACCGGGTAACCGAAAGATCTTAGGTGTTGAGGTCGTGTAATTACTTTCCTTAAGGTTTATTTCGGTATACGAAATATCATCAGGGATACAACAACGACCAAATATGAAGTGAAAATGTGTAAAGGGAGAGATTGATAGAGATGTAGAGAGATTGAAGTTTAGTTTCACAAGAACACAACACTTGCACGCAAAGATTCAACTTTTGCCTTTGATTCTTTCTTACAAATTTATTTCCTCTCAAACTCTTTTTTTGTCCGTAAAAGCATCAGAAAAACAAGGGAAAACATATGTAGTTATGGTGTAAAAGACGTCCAAAATGAAGCCAAGAAGAACCGCATCCGGAAGAAACTGCGCAAAAAAGTCAAAACTGTCTTGTGTGTTGAAGCTGTATGTCGACACATAGCTTCAACACACAGCTCACTGTAAAGCTGTGTGTCAACACACAATTCAATTCATACCTTATTATAAGCCTGCGTGTCGACACACGGATCTTGTGTGTCGACACACAGAGCCTTTCCTGCACTTCCGTAAAGCCTGTGTGTCGACACAAGGGCCATGTGTGTCGACACACAGATGCCTTTCCTCGGTTCTGTAGGATTGTGTATCGACACACATGGCCCATGTGTCGACATGTACCCCTAACAAGCTTTAAACACTTAAACAAGTATCGGGACAATCGCAAACACATCTTATGCACATATTAAACAACATTTTATATTATTCAACATACATTTTGAAAATACATCAACATTCATCACTGCCCTAAAGTCGTTTATACTCCTGCACCGATACAACGAAACCAAATGGCACTCCAACCCCAAGGTTAACACATCACCCACTGTTGCAATGTACTCCAAAGCGGAGGATTGGAATAAGTCACGTTACTCATGAATTTGAAAACGAAAAGCACTAAACATTTTAGAAAGAGAGCTAGGATAGCAAAGAGAGAAAAGTGAAAGATAGAGAGGAAGATACAACTTTTTGTTCTACATTTTGTGAGCAACAAAGAGCCTCTTTAAGAGAAGAGTTCAACCCACATACAGTTGAGAGATATAAGGAAGTTGGGAGAGAAAATTGCGATTCCATGAAGATATATTGGGGATAAACGTTGCAAAACTAACTGAGAAAAACAAGGACGAAAAAAGTGGGAGATGTAAAACCATGTTACAAATTCACAACAAAAAAAAATAATAATAAAAAATAAATTTCGAACATTAAGATAAAGTCGAATGTATAACCAAATAGTTGCTTAGGGATGGCTTTATTTAATTAACTCATAGTGCTTGTAAGCTCAGAAAGATGGGATGTGGCAATTTTGCGTTGACCATAGGGGTTCAAAAAAAAAAAAAAAAAAAGCCACTATTAAGGACTAATTCGGACTACTGGGTGGTTACTCAGCTATAGGGCAACGAGTGTGCCATTGGCGGCACATCTGCGTAAAGGCCAGCAGGTGAGTTCTTGGCGGCACACCCGGGGACAAGCCCGTGGATACACCCTTAGCAACACATACTTAACCAGCATAAACCTGCGGCACACTCTTAGCAACATTCTAGTCTGGCCACAATACTCCACTACGCCGACGCCATCCGCCTGCCTTGCGGCATACTACCCGCCAACCTTACCCAAAAATGACATATCTTACTTCCCTTGCAACGGAAAGCTGCCACCCACCTAACCAAACCACACCCACCACCTGCCTTTATTAACTATAGTAAGTAAGCTCCCTTAAGCTAAAAATAGAGGGGGGGGGGGGGGGGGGGGGGGGGGTCGGTCATAACTCCAACTTGGCCCGCCCTTCTTTCCACCAAGCAAGAGCAAGAGTCCTACTCTTTTCGTCAACCTTCACTCGATATTGTCAACTTAACACCTGCCAATTGATACAGGATAAATAAGTTAATCACGTGTTAGACATGTGATTTAAATAGTATTTTAAGAGGTAGTCTTATTTTAGTGTTAATTTAGGTTTTTCACCCTTCCCCATCTATAAATAGGGCCATTAGGCTGTAACAGAGGATAATTTTTGGAATGTTAACAACTCTCTCTTTCTCCCTTACTATTCTCTCTATTTTCTCCCCCAATTCCCTTTTCTTTTCCTTTAAACCTTTAATTGTCATTATTGGCTTGGGAATACTGTAACACTGGCATCAGAGCTTAGCAAATCCTCTCGACCTGTGGACAAGGCGTGCCATGGCTTTGAGTTTGGAGCAAAAGAATCAAATATTCGAAGATCTAAAACGCAAAGGAACTGAAATGACTATCCATTTGAGTTCGGAGCAAAAAAATCGAATACTCGAAGATCTGAGGCGCAAAGAAGCTGAAATGGTTGAGCAATTTCGTAGAATGGATTTGGAGGATCCGAAAATAGATCCATGAATGAAAAGAGTGGCCAAGTTCTCAAAAAAAAAATGATGAACTAGGCAATAAACCTCTTCAAGGAATCAAGAAGGTGAACCTTAACGAAGCAAGCCATGAAGATCTGACTCTGTTGGACTGGAAAGGTGAAAATTCGGTCGCCACCGAGGTGTCAGAACCACCGGCAGCAACTGAGAGGCACTCGGGTAGCAACGAGAAGGCCACCGACGAAGAGATCGACGATGCCATTGTGGATCTCGGGAAGATCGACGAAGAGAACGACGGCGACAAGGAGATGGGCATCGATGAGCTTAATGGCAGTAAGGAGGTTGTCGGTGATGACCACAACGTGGCACCACTGCCACCGTCGTTGGAGTCGAGCTGTCGGAGGAGGAGAACACCACCCACAGCTGCTTCGAAGCAACCTGGACAAGTGACAACACCAGGGAGAGCTCTGCACCGCCTTGCCGTCGCGCCTCCAGCCACCAACCGAAAATCGCCGCCGAGATGGTCCCTTGGAGTTACGGGTTCAACCAGTAGGGTGGATTCGGAGAGAAAGGAGAAGAGGAAGACTGGTTTAGGATTTCATTATTATAATTATAATTTTGCCCGTACTTTTTACTCAAATATTTTACAAGAAATTGTTATTAAAATTTTTGTCAACTTTAAAAAATTTAAGGAGGTAAAATTTATAATATTAATATTTGATCCAGGAGGGTTATTAATTCGGGTAGTAATACCTTGAACCTTGAGGACAAGAATTTTTAAAAGGGGTAAGGCATTGATATAGGATAAATAAATTAATCACGTGTTCGACATATGATTTAAATAGTATTCTAATAGGTAGTCTTATTTTAGTGTTAATCTAGGTTAGTCCCCCTTCCCTATCTATAAGTAGGGCCATTAGGTTGTAGTAGAGGATAATTTTCGAAATGTTAACAACTTTCTCTCTCTCCCTTACTATTCTCTCTATTTTCTCCCCTAATTTCCCTTTTCTTCTTCCTTAAACCTCTAACTATCATTACTGTAGCACAAACAACTTCCCCTCTTTTATAAATACCAACCTCCATTCTCCCCATTGAAGGGAGCCCCCCTCAACCCCCCTCTCTCCATACACCCCATATTACTCTCCCACCATGACACCCTTCATTATTCTCCTACTCTCCTAGTCACTATACCTGCCAATCCTCTCTTCTATGTTGGCCAACTCTCCTCAACTCTGTAAGAGCTACCTCCTACTCACCCCATTCAAAGTATTTTTATTACGCTTATTTACTATTGAGACCCATACTGATTTAGGCATCGGAGAGGTCTCCCGTGAGCCAACCCGCAAGACCCTTTGACCGCTTTGCTCGTTTTGCAAGAAACACCTGGTCGAACACGTAAACTACGGACTTCTCAGCGAGAGCTTGAGCCTGACTCTCATCCAAACAAACCTCGATCTACAAATTTTTCTTGAAACAAGTGGTGCCATCTAGGGGAAGGATAGCCTGCTAGCGCTTGGTTCGGAATTTCCTACTAAACTCCCACGCATTCCACTTAAGCTGGGGGCTCCGATTCCAACAAGTAATCTTCTTGGTCGGGAAGCACGGGCATCCACTCAGGGTCAAGTTTTTGGCTGGGGCCTTGAATGCTGACTTCAAGCTATGATCATGCCCGGGGGCTGTCAAAGTAAGTTGGTACTTACGTCTTCATCGCTTCTTGCTAAGTCTACCCTCAGTAAAGCCAGGTCTCTGTTTGCCTTGTGGGTTGGCACCCGATCCTTCTATTAAGCTGGAGGTTAGGCATGTAAAATCTGATTTTAAGTGTTGTCTTACTTACTTGTGGAACTTTACACGCCAACTCCCTAAGGTGTAAAGCCTCTAAGCATTAACGCATATGCTCCACGAGCCAATGAACCCATTTAATAATGACCATTTAAGTTGCCTTTAAATGTTTGTAGTAGTGAATAATGCTCAAAGGCCACCTAAAAAGCATAAAGGAACTCGGCTACTCTTAATAAGTTGCCTCAATATGCTTATAGGACACTGCTGACTCCTAACAGGCCCCGCGCACCTACAGGAAGCCAATCACTCCTAACATTGCTACCTCAGCACCTAGACCTGGTATCCCCACTGATTACCCTCTTCGGGATAGCCACACGAGTCCTTCATTACTAGTAGACAACTTCAACGTACTTCTTTACACATAAAATCAACAAAGATTTTAGAATTATAGGCTTAAATTGAAGTAGAAGGCCATTAAGACCGAAAATGGAGCAGAATAAACCAAAGTTCATGCCTGGCAGGGAGCTGCCGCCAACCGGTTCGGCGGGGAGCTACTGCCAACCAGCTAGGCAGGGTTCTACTACTAATGAGCTCGCAGGGAGCTCGCTAATAAGCCTGGCGGGGGGCTATCGCCAACTAGCTAGGCAGAGGGCTACCGCGAGTGAGTTTGACTGGAGGCTTCCAGAAACATACCAGGCTTTAGCTTGATGTTTTGTGAAGGTCCAAATAGCAACCTAAGAGGGGGGTGAATTAGGTTCTTTAGTTATAAATGAAAATTTAAATTTATGAACCAAAAATTTAATTAAAAGCTAAACAATAAATGTTAAATGAAAAAGATAAAGACAAAAATAAAAGGGATGCACAAAGATTTTTATAGTGGTTCACTTCCAAACCGGAAGCTAATCCACTTCTCAAGTGACTACTCTTAGCCACTTGAGCCTTTAACTAAGCTCGATGATCCTTTTTTAAAACAGGCTCAGGATCCAACCTTTACAACCGGTCTTTTCGTACGTAGGCTCAAGACCAACCTTTTACAACCGATCCTTTTGTAACTGTAGGCTCAGGATCCAACCTTTACAATGCAACAAATTTGAATAAAGCAATGAAAGAATTAAAGTACTCAAATTTTTCACTCTTTCAAGAGTGAATTGACACTTGATCAAGCTTAGCCAAAGCTAAGGATATGCCAATAAAGCTCATAGATCAACAATAAGAGAACAAGTGATGCTCTAATAAATGTTTTAAACAAAACTTAAAAACAAACATTTAAAGCGCAAGTATGTTAGAGAACTTTTTATCAAAGAATGCTTAGAGAGTATTGGATGATTTGAACCAAAGCATTCAAGCCCTATTTATAGGAAAATGAATGGCAATAACATGTTCAAAAATTTGGAAAAAGGTTTTGGAAAGAAATCAAGTCAAAAGCAGCCGTTTTGAGCCTTTTCAGTTATTGTGTTGACACACAGCCTCTGTGTGTCAACACACAGCAACTCTTGGTGGCTACTGTAAGTCTGTGTGTCGACACATACCATCTGTGTGTCGATACTCAGCCTACCCGGGTGCATTTACACGTTTTGATCAATTTACTTGATTGGTGGGATACTTTTATCACATTTCCTAAGTTAAAAAATTGATTGATTGATTGCTATATTTGTTCAATTTTTTGAATTTATTTCCAACTTAACTTTGATCATAAGAATGATTGGTTTCGTAAATCAAGCTAAATCATCCCCCATTAAAATTTTATCTTTATTTGATTTGATCATACTTTTCAAAATACCAATCTTAAAAAATATTTTAATTGATAAGCTAGATTGGTTTAATTTTGACTTGAATATTTTTCAAATAAAATTTGATAAATCAACTTTCTAAAATATTTTTCAAAAACATTTTTGTAAGAGCATCACATATCAATATTGAGACTTGGACTCAATTGATATATTCTGATCCTAAGTCCTATACAATAAAATTAAATAACTTTAGGATGCTCGGACTCGGATTGCGTTCTCTTCAATTTGGATAAATCTTCTCTTCAACTTTTATCTCTTTTCCTCTTGATTTATCATCTTTTGGAAAGCTTCATATCCATGATTAATCTTGATATTCCTAGCTTTCTTATAAGTCACTTAAAAACAAGATTAGAAAAATTTAAATTCTATGACTCACTAAATGGTTGTTATCATCAAAATTACAATAACATTGGCTTTAGGGCCAACAATCTCCCCCTCTTAGATGATGACAAACATTTGGTGTTTTCTCTTGAAAATGTGATAGTTGAAGCATAAATTTCATCATAAAAGTATTCACTTATTGAAGCATACACATGACTATGAAATTATGGAGCAATGCATATCATGATTAAGGTTCAAACTCAATTGCTCCCCCTAAGTTGATGCATTTTAGGGATCGTTTTTAACATTTCTCAATCAAGCATATAACAATGTATGAATATTACACGCCAATTTTTCTCCCCCTTTGTCATCAACAAAAAGTATAGGATGAGGGATAGAAAATGTCAGCACAAGCATAATAAACACAAGGATGAATCATAACATTGCAATACTTAAAGTATACTGTTTGTACAATAATGACAATGTAGCTCCAATTTTTTTTTTTAAAAGAAGGAAAAGAAAATAAATCTAAGGAGTAGAGGGTCTTTGTCTGCATGCAAGAAAGTCAAAAAACTTTTGAAAGGTGGATCCTGTTTCTTGTCGAAATTCTTCAATAGTGGATTGTAAGGTGGACTGTTGTGCTTGAATGGAAGACATTTGTTCTTCTAAACAAGTAAGTCGGCCATCTACACTCCTTCTTTTCGGAGATCTCGGTTGTGGTTCATCCTCGTTAACTTCATCTCCCCTATCAAAATTTTCCTCTTCCTCTTCCTCGTCTCGAATTTCACCTATTTCTTCTATCCTCCCAACTCCTTTTTGCTTCTTTACCCATTCATGAGTTTTGAATTCGAAACCCATCTTTCTCAAAGATGTCTCAATAGAGTTATCTTGATAGGGAATGGGGTTTTTTTAAATATGAGCGAGTTAAGGTGCGTTGAAAAATACGGGTAAGAAGCATGCCATATGCGGGATTAGTCTTTCTAGAGTGAATATGGAACATAAATTTTAAGACTAAGTCCCCTAAATTGATCTTGTTGCTGTTTAGGAGTTGAGATAGTAGAAATAGGTGTAGGTTTGAGACCGAGTCGTAGCCACCCGATCTTGGAGTGATGTTCATACAAATTAATTTGTGGGCTGACTTAAGAACCACTCCTAGATCATTTGAGTTAGGCCTTGTTGGTTTGGAAATTGGTATATCACCCCAAACTTGTCTAAGTAGGAAGTGTTGGACAGGTTTGGGGAGCGGGAATTGGTGGAGGTCTTTGGGAAAATTAAAGTCATCCTCTATATTAAAATTAAAACCAAGCAAATTATTTATATAAGCAGCATTAAGTTTGGTTTCTTGACCTAAAATAATAGAGGATAGTTCTAAAGGAGTAGTTTTAGAAATGTTTAAGTTGAAATAAAATTCTCTTACTAATTCCGGATATACCGATTCCTTTATGGAGCAAATTTCAATCCAACCTACTCTTTCAAATAGAGAAAATAATTCTCCCAAGTTATGAGTCCTAATCCAAGTTCAGTCAGTGAATCTACTGAATAATACCTCCTTTTTGAGGAAGAGGTTAGAGGAATTTACCGAGCTAGGACCCCGAGAAGAAGAAGCCCCTTCAGAGTGTCTAGATTTCTTCTTGGCAGTGGTTTTGCGACCCATTGATGAGTAACTTTGAGGAGATTTGGAAGAAAAGAGGAAAAATTTAAGGGAAAAAAAAATCGGAGGTTGGTTAGGGTTTTTGAAAAACAAATGAGTTTGTGAAAGAAAATGAAATGGTAGTGAAAGTAGAGTGTTTTTAACTTGAAAAATAAAGAAAAAGGAAGAAAAACCAACAAATATGACAGAAAGTTTTATGGGTTCGGTTTTGGGTTAGGGCTTGTGGAAAAGATGAGTTTTTAACAAAAATCGAAGGTTTTGATGTTAAAATATAGTTAGAAACTTGATTTCTAGTAAAAATTTGGAAGAAATTTGAAGAAAAATGGTGGTTTTTGGAGAAAGTTTGAAAAAAAGTGTTAGGGTTTGAGAGAGAGAGAGAGGGACAGAGTTGAAAATGAAGAAAGGGATCGGATTGTGAAGTGTAAAAAAAAAGAGCAAGGGTTCTGTATTTTTCCTTTGTGTGTCGACACACAAATGCAGAGCAGCGGTACTGCTGCTCTGGGTGTCGACACACAGATTCAGTGTGTTGACACACAGTATACAGAGCTTGGCTCTGCTTTTTTGTGTGTTTATCCTTTTTTTTAATTTAAGTTATTTAAAAAGATTAAGTTCCTATATCCATGAGTTGGATAAGAATACTTGATCCATTGGAGCATTTTTTTTTTTTTTTTTTTTTTTTTTTTTGTGTTGAGTATCATAACTCAATGTCGAATGGAAGCAATCAAGTTTAAGAAGTCAAATTGCACATGCCAATTCTGGTTCTAATATTACAAAAAATTTCTTCACCTAGAGGTTTAGTAAAAATGTCCACTAATTGGTGGGAACAAATTTTACAATGGCATCTCCTTTGAGTACATGATCACGAATGAAATAATGTGGAACCTCAATATGCGTTGTTCTTGAATGTTAAGCCGGGTTTTTAGTTAGGCATATATCACTAATGTTATCACACACTATGGGAGCATGGTTAATATGAATGCCATAGTCATTTAATTGGTGCATTAACCATAACATTTGAGCACAACAGCTACTATATGCAACATATTCGGCCTCGGCATTGGATAAAGCAATGAAATTTTGCTTTTTGCTAAACCATGATACCAAAGTGTTACCAAGGAATTGACAAGTACTACTAGTCGATTTTCGGTCCACTTTATATCCAGCAAAATCTGCATCACTATATCCAACTAAATCAAAGAAATCACACTTAGGGTAAAATATGCCCAAAGTAGGAGTACCAACTAGGCATCGAAATATTCTTTTCACGTCACGTAGATGAGATTCCTTAGGACATGCTTGAAATCTAGTACATAAACATACACTGAACAATATATCAGGTCTACTAGTAGTAAGGTAAAGAAGGGATCCGATCATACCTCGATATAGCTTTTGGTCCACCTTTTTACCTTTTTCATCCATATCTAACTTAAGAGTTGAGCTCATTGGTGTTACTATTGCCTTGGAATTTTTCATGCCAAATTTCTTGAGCATTTTCTTTATGTACTTGGCTTGGTTAATGAAAATTCCTTCCTTGCCTTGCTTTATTTGTGATCCAAGGAAGTAGTTGAGTTCTCCCATCATACTCATTTCGAATTCCCTACTCATAAGATTTGCAAATTCTTCACAAAGAGATGGATTAGTAGCACCAAACACTATATAATCGACATAAATTTGTACGATGAGAATTTCGTGTTTAGAGTGTTTGATAAAAAGTGTAGTGTCAACTTTTCCCCTTGAAAATCCATTTTGCATTAAAAAGGAACTCAATATCTCATACCAAGCTCTAGGAGCTTGTTTCAATCCATAGAGTGCCTTTTTGAGTTTGAAAACATGATTGGAAAATTTGTCATCCTCAAATCTGGGTGGTTGTTCAACATAAACCTCTTCTTCAATAAGACCATTTAAAAATGCACTTTTAATATCCATTTGAAAAAGTTTGAAATCTTTAAATGAAGCAAATGCGCATAAGAGTATAATAGGTTCTAGCCTAGCAACAGGAGCAAAGGTTTCCTCATAGTCTAAAACTTCTTCTTGGTTATAGCCTTTAGCTACCAACCTTGCCATATTTCTTACCACGTTACCTTCCTCATCCTTCTTGTTGCGGTAGACCCACTTGGTACCTATGACTTGATGATCTCGGGGTCTATCTACAAGTTCCCATACATCTCTTCCTCCATTGCCATATCTACAAGTTCCCATACATCTCTTCCTCCATTGCCATTATCCAATTTGTGTCATTAAGAGCTTCCTTTGTGTTCTTGGGTTCTTCAAGAGAGATGAATGAGGCTAAATGAAAATATTCCGTTAATGCATGCCTAGTTTTTACACGTTGAGAGGGATCACCAATGATTTGACTTGTTGGATAATCCTTCAAGTATTTCTAATCTCGTGGTAAGTTTTCCTCTTTGGATTCTACATTCTGGTTATCTCCTTTTGATTCATTCATTTGAGCATTAGATATAAACTTTTCTGGCTCATTGGATGAGTGTGTGATGTTTATTGGTTTGATTACTATATCATTGTCATCACAAGGAATTCTAAAGGACAAGACATTAGTTTCATCAAAAACTACATGTATAGACTCTTCTACAACCTTTATCTTTTTATTATAAACTTTATATGCTTTGCTTGTTAAAGAGTATCCAATAAAAATACCTTCATCAACTCGTGAATCAAATTTTCTAATATTTGTTTTGTCATTGTTGTGAATGAAGCATTTGCACCCAAAAGGTTTAAAATATGCAATGTTTAGCTTTCTACCTTTATAAAGTTCATATAGTGTTCGCTTTAAAATTGGTCTTATTCAAGCTCGATTTAAAATATAGCAAGCGGTGTTGACGACTTCAGCCCAAAAAGATTTAGGCAAGTTATTTTCACAAATCATTGTTCTTGCCTTTTCTTCAAGAGTTCTATTTTTTCTTTCAACCACTCTATTTTGTTGAGGAGTTCGATGTATTGAAAAATTGTGATCAATTCCAAAGTAATCACAATAAATTTCAAAATCATCATTTTCAAATTCCCTTCCATGATCGCTTCTAACAGAAACAATTTTCAAATTGTTTTCATTTTGTACCATTTTGCAAAATTTTTCAAATTTATCAAATGTTTCACTCTTATGAGAAAGGAATAGGACCTAAGTAAAGCGGGAGTAATCATCAACAATTACAAGTCCATATCGCTTTCCACTAAGGCTCAAATGATAAGTAGGACCAAACAAGTCTATATGTAAGAGTTCAAGACGCCTTGATGTTGAAATTGCTTTCTTGGGTTTGAATGACAATTTAGTTTGTTTGTCATGTTGACATGCATCACAAATACGATCTTTTTCAAATTTTAGCTTTGGTAAACCTCTAACAAGATCATTTTTTAAAAGTTTTGAAATTAAATCCATACTAGCATGTCCAAATCTTCTATGCCAAATCCAAGGATCTTTTTCATCCAAGACACTAAAATATTTTAATGAGTCTACACAATCAAGATCAATCATATAGACATTTACATATCGTAGACCAACAAGCTAAATTATATTTGTTTTAGCATGTTTAACTATGAATCTAGATGATTCAAAGTTCACATAATAGCCTTTATCACATAATTGACTAATGCTTAGCAAGTTGTGCTTAAGACCTTCCACAAGTAAGACATCTTCAATGCAAAGAGAAGAGTTAGAAGCAACATTACCGATACCGATTATTTTTCCTTTCTTATTGTCACCAAAGGTGACATTTCCTTTTCTTGGCATTAGTGAAGTGAACTTGGATTTATCTCCGGTCATGTTTCTTGAGCAACCAATATCCAAGTACCACTTTTGTTTTTTTGCTTTGGATTTCATACACACCTATCACAATTCTAACACTTTTAGATATCCAAATTTTCTTGGGTCCCTTGTTGTTAGCCTTTACATTTGGTGGTCGAGATCCTTTTGGGACCCAAACCATCTTTGTCCCTTTCAAATTTCTTTTGAACGAACATTGGTAAATGATGTGCCCATGGTCTCCACAATAGTTGCACCTTACAGAGTTTGATAAAGGTGACGAGGCTTTAATAAAAAGAACATTCAAATTTTTCTTTTGGACCATTCCATTATAACCTATTCCTTATTTGTTATAAATTGGCTTTTGAGATGCAAGAATTTTGTCAAATGTTTCTTGACCTTTAAAAAATTTGCTTGATATTTTCGAAAGTTCTTCCATTTTCTCTTTCAAAGACTCAATTTCTTTTAAAAGTGATTCGTCATCCTAGGATTTTCCTTTCTCATTTTCCTTTAAAGTATGTAGTATTTCTTCGAAGGATTTCTTTTTATTTGTTAATTTAATGATCTCATTATTTAAAGACTCATTCTTTTTCTTTAGGGATCCATTTTCAAGTTCAATCACTAAATGTCATTTTGAATCCTTTTCCAATCCCGTCTTTTCAAGACCTTTTACAAAAGTATTGTGTTGTTTTTTTAATTTTTTATATTTCTCATATAACTCTTGAAAACCAACCATAAGTTCATCATAAGGTAGATCGTTTACCTCATCCTCTTCAACGCTATCGTCGTCAATAGCCATGAGACAAAAGTTAGCTACTTCCTCTTCACTTTCTTCATTGGAGTCATCGTCGCTATCTCCCCAAGCCGCAAATGCTTTCTTCCATTCTTCCTTTTTGTCTTTCTTTTTGAGTTGGTTGAAGAACTTCTTATTTTTTGGCTTGGGACAATCTCTTTTACGATGTCCGACTTCTCCACACTAATAGCAAGTTGGTTCATCTTTGGAGGAAGATGAACCCTTTTTGAGGTTTTTCTTAAATCTTTTCTTTTCAAGACGTTTGTAAAATATTTTTGCTAACATAACAACTTTATCATCACTTTCTTCACTTTCGTCACTCAGAGATGATTTAAATGCTATGTCTTTGTATTTCTATTGTTTTTTCTCTTCTTTAAACTCTTCCATGTCAATCTCATGGGTCATGAGATTTCTAATTAGTTGATCAAGTTTGTGAGTAGAGAGGTTATGAGCTTCCCGAATAGAAGTAACCTTGCCTTGCCATGAAATGGGAGACATCGAAGAATTTTACAAAGTTGCTCCTTATTTGAATACATTTTTCCAAGAGCTGGGAGTCTGTTAATAATATCCGAAAATCTAGTGTACATTCCTCCGGTTTTATTTTGAAAAGTTCGTAAGCTCTTACCAACATACTGATTTTAGAAGATTTAACTTGATTCGTACCTTCATAGGTGACCTCTAGCTTGTCCCAAATTTCTTTTTCCAATTGACAACCGGACACATGGTTAAAGACATTTGGGGCAATAGCACATAAGAGTTGATAATGAGCTTTTGCATTTTTTGCAAGTTTTTCTTTGTCATCTTGCATAAGCTCATTTTCTTCTTTTTCAATGGTTTTCTCACCTTGGTTCTTTGAGGGTACGTAATCACAATTTTTTGTAATAAGCCATAAGTCGAAATCAATGGCTGTAACATAAAGTCTAATTCTTAGCTTCCAATAGGGAAAATTTTCCCCATCAAAAAGAGGAGGCTTGTTGGTCGATTGACCCTCGGCTAAGATTAGAGTGAAAGTTTCCATAGGAACACACTTTAAGGTTGTTAGACCCAAAAAGAATAGAGCATTGGCTCTGATACCGATTGAAGGTCTAAATAGCAACCTAAGAGGGGGGGGGGGGGGTGAATTATGTTCATTAGTGATAATTGAAAATTTAAATTTATGAACCAAAAATTTAATTAAAAGCTAAACAATAAATGTCAAATGAAAAAGATAAAGACAAAAATAAAGGGGATGCACAAAGATTTTTATAGTGGTTCACTTTCAAGCCGGAAGCTAGTCCACGTCTCAAGTGACTATTCTTAGTCACTTGAGCCTTTAACTAAGCTCGATGATCCTTTTTAAAAACAGGCTCAGGATCCAACCTTTACAACTATTTTTTTTGTACGTAGGCTCAAGACCAACCTTTTACAACCGCTCGTTTTGTAACCGTAGGCTCAGGATCCAACCTTTACAATGCAACAAATTTGAATAAAGCAATGAAAGAATTAAAGCACTCAAACTTCACTTTTTAATGAGTGAATTGACACTTGATCAAGCTTAGCCAAAGCTAAAGATATGCCAATAAAGCTCAAACATCAACAATAAGAGAACAAGTGATGCTCTAATAAAAGTTTTAAATAAAACTTAAAAACAAACCTTTAAAGTGCATGTATTAAGAGAAATTTTTATCAAAGAATGCTTAGAGAGTATTGGATGATTTCAACCAAAGCATTCAAGCCCTATTTATAGGAAAATGAGAGCCAATAAGATGTTCAAAAAGTTGGGAAAAGGTTTTGGAAAGAAATCAAGTCAAAAGTACTCGTTTTGAGCTTTTTCAGTTTGTGTGTCAACACACAAGGGCTGTGTGTCGACACGCAGACCTGTGTGTCGACACACAGCAGCTCTTGGTGGCTACTGTAAGTCTGTGTGTCAACATATACCATCTGTGTGTCGACACTCAGCCTACCCGGGTGCATTTACACGTTTTGATCAATTTGCTTGATTGGTGGGATACTTTTATTATATTTCCTAAGTTAAAAAATTGATTGATTGATTGCTATAGTTGTTCAATTTTTTTAATTTATTTCCCACTTAACTTTGATCATAAGAATGATTGGCTCCGTAAATCAAGCTAAATCATCACCCATTAAAATTTTATCTTTATTTGATTTGATCATACTTTTCAAAGTACCAATCTTAAAAAATATTTTAATTGATAAACTAGATTGGTTTGATTTTGACTTGAATATTTTTCAAATAAAATTTGATAAATCAACTTTCTATAATATTTTTCAAAAATATTTTTGTATGAGCATCACATATCAATATTGAGACTTGGACTCAATTGATATATCCTGATCCTAAGTCCTAGACAATAAAAATAAATAAGTTTAGGATGCTCGGACTCGGATCACGTTCTCTTCAATTTGGATAAATCTTCTCTTCTACTTTTATCTCTTATCCTCTTGATTTATCATCTTTTGGAAAGCTTCATGTCCATGATTAATCTTGATGTTTCTAGCTTTCTTATAAGTCACTTAAAAACAAGATTAGAACAATTTAAATCTCATGACTCACTAAATGGTTGTTATCATCAAAATTACAATAACATTGGCTTTAGGGCCAACATTTTGTATTAAGGATGGCGTGTTGAGTTTTTACAAGTCAAACGCTATTTTTCTTTCTCGTGTTAATGGTACGGGTGCATGTATGTTGTACTTGTGTGGTTCCATAGTCAAAATGCTACTCACTACTTGATAACATTGTGAGCATACGCTACTCACCATTTGTTAACGTTGTTGGTATACGATATTAATTGATGCTACTCACATACACTACTCACCATTTATTAACGTTGTTGGTATACGCTACTCAATGACGCTACTCACATACACTACTCACCATTTGTTAACGTCGTTGGTATGTGCTACTCATTGATGCTACTCACATATGCTATTCACCATTTGTTAATGTTGTTGGTATACGCCACTCATGTTACGCTACTCACAAATGCTTTTCACTATTCACTTCCTGAGATGTACTCTTTCCCGCCAACAACTTTCCACTTATTACTTGGTTTTAACACTTGAATTACGGCATTGTGTACATGTTATACTCACCTAATAAAATACCCCATGGAATGCCAAATCAAAGTATTCAATACAAGGGTGCTCTCTAACAACAGTGGAGTGGTTGTCAAGCCAAGCCTCCTCTTGGTGTAATACATCAAGAAGACTTCTTGATATTGCCCAACCACACAATGCATCGAACACCTCTTTTTTTTTATATTTGTCAGTGACACTAATTGTAACAAGCCAACAATGAAGATATGCTCAAAACACAATCAATTAACACGTATTCGATCCACTTTAAAGCTTGGAAACAAAAAGGGAGACTAAATCTTTCCTATTGACCACCAAAACATCCTAGGAGCCTAACTATGGACAACATTTCAATCTTCATCATCACCTGGCGCACCTGAGATGTGCTCCCCTTCATCCTCAATCTCTTTACTGACTTCCTCAATCGCCTTTTGAAGTAGTGTGGTGTCAAGTTGAGGAGATAGGTCTTGGACTTTCTCCTGAAACTTGGTCAGGGCCTTCTCTATCCTTGCCCACTATGTCCAACTTTTTGACTCCAAGAATTCAGGGCTGGCGATGTAGTTCTCCGGGGCTTCTTCTCCCTGCAGAAAGCTGTGTTGCTATATCATAAAGATACACCTTAAGCTTGCGTTTTGACTCCTTTGCAATTCGTTCTTTCTCATACGCTATTGCCTTCAGCTTGGAAACCCATGAGTCCAGCTCGCCAACCTTGGTCCTCAATTCTTCGTTGGCCTTGGCTTGGCGTTGCTCTACTTCTTGGGATTTTTTAAGTGCAGCTGAGCAAGAGGCATACTCCTCTTAAATATGCTGGAGTTGCATCTCCTTGCTAAGGAGTGACACCAACACAAACCCAATGGCGCCTAAGCCCTGCAAGATACATTTTCGAGTAAGATAAGCAAGACATGTAGGGATAGCCTGATTAAAAAAATAAGAATAAATAAAGTCTCCTACATGTGAAATGTGAGCGCCATCACACTTGTAGGTGCGTCACTCACCCGTCCCAATTCTTCTTGCGGTATGAGCTCCTTTAAGAATAGTGTAAGGCGCTTCATGTCACCGCCAATTGCTGAAGGCGCAGAGCGCCCAACATTCCTTAAAACCTCCCTAGGCACCTGCTCGCCACACAACCCAGAAACAACAACTCGTTCGGGAGTTCTGGGAAGATAGCCCTAAGTAGCTGGACCTAATGGCTTACCAGTTCTAGCACTATCTAACTCAATCTCAATGGCGGTATCTTCGCTAGGTGAAGGAGCCTCTGGACTCACTAGGCGACGGCGTACCTTGCAAGGAGGCTTCTCAACTGCGGTGGAGGAAGACGGGCGTGACGCCTTTTTAGGTGCCTTCGTTCTCTCCCCAAGAAGGTGCCTTCTCTTTCCACTTTTCCCGATAGGCAGCGGTGGTAGCGTCCTTATGTTAAAAGCTCGAAGCTCTTCTACTGAGAAAGGGGTACAAAACACGAGTCATTTGGCGAGTAAACTAGAGAAATACAACAAGAGTCCTTTGAGAGCATTCCTGGGAATGGCTTGCTGCTGAGCCTAGCCTTAGCAAGCACTATCTCCTTCTCCACCAGCACTTGCGTTACCAAAACTATCTCTTTCTCTAGCAGCACCTGCGTTACCAAAACTATCTTCCACAAATTCCCCGGTATAGTATTCATAAATCACATGCTTCTCCTTACTCATGCTGTCTAACTCTGGCTAGGTCTATTTGTTTACAACTAGCCAACTCGTAGGGTAATAGGGGCGAGTTGGTGGTTTAACCCAAATAAATTTCCTTATCCAGTTCTTTAGGTTCGAAGGGTTTCTCTTGAAGAAAGTGGACCCACCTTTACTTTCAACTGAGGTGTCACTCTTGAACTTCTTAGCTTTGAACAATATATCAAAGATTTGGTGGCTGGGATGAAATCCGTTAACATAACAGCCTAGCAAGAAGCCATATATGTTTATGTATGCATTTGTCCTTACTTGACAAGGGCAAACGCTATATTGAAGTAAAACATTTGCAATAAAAAGGGGAATCGGGAATCGTAAGCCTGTTTCAAGCGCATCTACGCTAATTGGGAAGAAACCCTTCAATGAGAAAAGGGGCATTCATCCTCTCTAGGCCGCCGAATTTTGAAATTATCTAAGAAGAAAGACCTTGCATGAAGCATTGCCACTCCTTACTCACCTTCGGTTTGAGACACGAAGGCATGGGAAAGGCAATCATTAAGAGCCTCTAGAAACGCCTTTGTAAGCCTTACTTGCTCCATTTACTAGTTCACCACAGGAGGGAGAGGAGGCATAGGCTCGGATGAAATCTCCTCTCTGGGAGGCTGACTGAAGTGGGACACATCCTCACAAACTGCAAAAGTACTGCCTTCTTCCTTAGCAAGATGCCCATGGCTGCTCGTCTCCTCACAGATCTTTCTAACACCATTTTCGTCAGCCATTACTACAAGTCAAAGGGGAAAGAATACTGAAATGGGGAATGGCTTCCCAAATTTAGGTCCTTTGTAGCTTCACAAACTTAGAATTGTAAATTCAGGATAGAATTGGCGCAAAAGTTGAGATGTTAGAGCGAGAAAGTGTGGTTATGGGTAGAAATTGACTTTAAAGTTTCGAAACATTCGATGGAAGAAACGAAGGGGATGAAACAAGAGATTTGAGTGGGTTTATACTATCTTAAAAGATTAACGGTGGGGATGGGCCATGTTATACAAAGGGCTAGGATTTAGCAAACCACTAATTGATTTGACAGTGCCCCCACACGCTTCAATCCAACACCATCATTCCCTAACTTCGCGTGTTCCTGAGGAGAAATCTGCATAAAACAAGTTCTCCTTCGCCAGTTCTAGGTTCCTGCCATCTTGACTTGGCGTGATAATTGCACCTCCCGGCTTGGTGAGTTCGCTTACACTGGCCAACACGTTAAGACGGCTTGAAGTTTGGGCAAGGACACCAAATCTTGTAGCCAGGAATGCACTCTGTGAAGGAAATTAAACCCAAGAACTGGATTCGATTTAAATACTAAAACAAATATGAGAAGTAAACAACAAGGTAAAAGAGAACAAGCAACAAAGACAATGATTTACATGAAAAACCCTCAAACGAGAGAGGGAAAAACCACGGGCGAAGGTAGAGAACTTTATTGATTGAAATTTGTGTAGAGGAATCACAAGAATATACTTCACTCCCTCTCTCTCTTTATTTGGCTCTCTCCTACAGCTGCTATCTCTCCCTAACTTAAACTCATGCTCCCTCTATTAATATATATACTGCGGCCGTGACCTAAGTCACGCTGCAAAGCGATTCCCGATCGATTGACAACACTCTCGATCGATCGACATGCTCCCTGTAGCGTCTGTTCCCAAAACCAAATAATTTGACACATCCTGACACACTCCATGGTTGAATGTGAACAAGTCACTTTCGCCCATGGAGTAGGGGGCTACTTGTTGAGCAAATAAAATGACATGGCTGCTCCCCTGATATGGATTGACGGGTAGACCCTTAGCGGCGTATCCACTGGTAAAGATGTCCTGGCTACCAGTTTGTTACTCAAACATAGGGAACCGAAGGTGCCATTTGCTGCACATCCGCCTAAAGGGCTGCAGGTAAGCTCTTTGTGGCACACCCGGTAACAGGCCCACGGATAGACCCTTAGTGGCACACACTTGGCTGCATAAACCTAGTGGCACACTTTTAGCGGACTTCCAGCCTGGCCACAACACTCCACTAAACCAATGCCATTTGGCAGTTTTGCAGCATACTGCCCCACCAACCTTGCGTACAAATGACACGCCTTACCTCCTTCGCAAGGGAAAGCAGCCACCTGCCTAGTCAGTCCACACCTACCCCGTAAAATTGAAGGAGCCCACCTGACCCCCTCTTTGTCCCGCACCCCATACATTACTCTCCCTCAAACTCACCCTTCATTACTCTGTTACTCTCCCTGTCACTATACTCGCCAATCCTTTTTCTTATATTGGCCCACTCTCCTTAACTCTATATGAGCCACCTCCTACTCACCCCAAGCTAAGTATGTATATTACACTGATTTATTATTGAGACCCATACTGACTTAAGCATCAGAGGGGTCTGCCACGGGCCAACCCGCCGGACCATTTAACCGCTTTGCTCATTTTGCAGGAAACACAGGGTCAAATGTGTCAGTTGTTGACTTCCCAACAAGAGCTTGAGTTCGACTCTCATCCTAACGAACCTCACTCGATAATTTTTTCCTGAAATAGTCATTTTGACTTATCAATGTCCTATCAGCATTTTTAAAATTTAATGAGTGTCATTTTTTAACCATTCTTCAGATGTTTTGTATTAGTGTTTTGTGATGGTACTCTTGTATATATAGCATATGAAAACATCTTGAGCATTTGAGGCATGCATCTCTTTTTTTAATGTGGGATCATTCTTTGTGGGCCAAGGCTAGTAAGTGCGCTTATCGAGTGCACAAAGATTGAATATTTAGGCCATGTTATCTCTGTGATGGTTTTGTAGATTTCATGGTTGATGGGGTCGTGAATCCTCTCTCTAGATTATAGGTATCCGGGGCATTCTACGCTTTAGGGTTTTTCCCTCTTCTCTCGTTCCCCCTGCCTCATCCCTTTCTCCTTCATTTGTTCTTTCACTTTCTCCACCACCAATGTCCTCTGTGTGCCTTTTACTCTTCCGCTGCGTGTTTTACCATTCGTTGTCCATGCTATTGAGATCTTTGGCATGTGTTTTGGAGAAAACTGACGATACTAGAAGGTGTGATTTTGTAACTCCTTGTTCCTTTTCTTTGGTGTAGACAGTCCGAAATTGCGAAGTGATGTAGATTTCACTATGGCTCTCAAAGGGCTTGTGCTTGTGGGTTGAATTTTTGTTGATAAATCGCTCATGATTGCTAGATCATTCTCTTATATCTCAATCAGTGAGGGGTTGTGGAGGTTGATCATGAACATTTGTCTTGTTTGCCACAAGTACAATATGTTTGAATTATTAGGGAGTTAGGAACCGCTTTACAGTTCAAGATCTGAGGGAGCTTTATTTTGTGTACAAACCTATTTCAATTTTCTCATCTGAAACAAAGTAGCGTCCGAAATTCGGGTTGAATCTCACCTTAATTTTTTGAATACTTGTTTGGTGAATCCCTAAGGTTTATCGAGGGCTTGGCGCTTTTTTGAAAGGATGACTTGATCGTAGAAATTACAGAAAAATTTAACATGTCATAACTGCTTGGGTTGAGGACCAGGGTTTGAGGAAGACGTGGTTTCATGTTTTTATTTATAGCAAACCTACATCATCCAAGAAAGTTGGTTTTTTGTTTGAATTTAGGGTTAAATTTTCTGATTTTGATCATCCTTTTGTTGTTTCAGGTGATGTTAATGCTACTTCCTCAGACAATGACAAACTAAGTGGGTGCCTTGCTACATCTTTTCATTTGGAGCTTCTTAACCGTGTGTATGATGAATGTAAACTTTGGAACTTGAGTCAAAAGGCTGCCGATATTCTTGGTCTAATAGCTCTGTGAGAGTGAGTATTGATAAGGTAGTCAATTACTTATGGTTATCCCTCTTCCAGTATGGGGAGTCTATCTTAACCCTAGTCATTAGATCTGATCAGTCACCACTCATTATCTTCGTTGAGTGTTGTTCTAATAAGCCAAAGCCTAGCTTTAAGTTTGAATCGAAATGCCTTTTAGAGGATGATTGTTCGAAGGTGGTGCACTCGGGTTGGAGTAGTAACTCCCACGGATCCAGGATGTACTCCCTTTCCCAGAAGCTATCTCGTTGTAAGGGGCGGTTGGTTCATTGATGGGCCAAAAAAAGGAGGAATAGAATGAAGGCAACTGAGGAACTTTGGGAACAACTCACAGTGGTCCAAAACTAGAGTCCATCTCCAAATCTTGCTAAGTGGGAAGGGATTCTCAAATCCCAAATTCAGAAAGTTTGGGAAGCCGAGGAGAGGCATTGGCATCAAAAAGCTCGTATTGAGTGGTATACAGGGATAGAGATACCAAGTTCTTCCATGCGACTACCCTTGCGAGAAGAAAAGTTAATTCAATTGTAAGGTTAAGGGATGCCCAAGGTAGTTCTGTGGATGATCCAGAGGGCATCAAGAGAATTGTGCTTCAATATTTTCAAAACTTGTATGATCTTAAGGTGTGACATGGCATGGAGGACGCAGCTAGAGTGGTTCCACAGTTAATCACGGCTGATATGAATGAGGCTCTATGTTGTGACATTAAACCGGAGAAGATTATTAAAGTTGTGCATCAATTAGGAAGCCTCAAAGCCCCAGGCTCGGATGGTTTTTCAAGTATGTTTTTTAAAGAATTTTGGGAGGCAATTTCTCCTGATGTTATTAAGGCTGTTTGATACTTTCTCTTAAGTGGTTTGACGATAAGGAAATTCTATGAGACTAACCTTGTCCTTATTCCAAAAGTGAGTAGGCCTGAGTCTATGAAAGACTTCAGGCCTATAAGTCTTTGCAGTTTTATTTACATAATCATTGCTGAACTTTTTTCTAATCATGTAAAACCTATCATGCCTATCATAATCTCTCCTTACCAATCTGCTTTTGTGAAAGATACAGCGATACAGGATAATATAATAGTTTCTCTGGAGTGATACAGGATAATATCATGGTTACTCATGAGGCTTTCATCATTATGAAATCGAGAAGAAGAGGGAGAAGGGGTGTTATGGCTCCTCAAGTGGACCTATCCAAAGCCTAAGACTAGGTCAACTGGTCTTTTCTCAAATTGGTTTTAGAAAAATTCGGCTTTCAAACAAAATTCATTATGTGGATAATGCAATGTGTTTCCGCAGTTAATGTTAGCCCGATTATCAATGGTTCTCATTTAAATAGCTTCAACATTAATTGTGGATTTGAGGCATGGGGATCCCATCTTGCCTTATCTGTTCATTATTATCATGGGTGTTTTGTCTTGACTAATTCTTAAGGCAATGTATGAAGGCTCTTTGGCTCCTTTTTATATCAACCGCTATATGCCCTCAATCTCCCATCTGTTTTTTACTAATGACTATATTCTGTTTTTTGAGGCTAATCCAGGCATGTGCAACGTGGTCAAGGAGGTTATTATTCTTTTCTATCAGGCCTTGGGACCAAAGGTCCATTTTCAAAAATCACATGCCTTTTTTCATCTAATGTTCCCCAGGAGGTGTGTAATGTGTGTATTACACTGTTTGAGGTGTACCGTATAAGGGATGATGATAAGTACCTTGGTGTCCAACTAATGTGGGGAAAATATAAGAATGTCGCCCTTACTAATCTCCTTGAATGTATTAGAACTAACTTAATAGTTGGGTGAACTCTTTGCTTTCTCATGTGCATAGAGAGATCCTTATTAACTCTGTTTTGTCGCCTATCCCTATATATCTAATGCATTGTTTCAAAATTCCAATTTCCTTTTATCGTAAAATTAATAGCATCATTGCCCCATTTTGGTGGAAAGGGGAGGTAGATAAGGCCAGAGTTGTTCATTGGACTGAGCAGTCCATGTTATCCGCTCCAAAAAATAGGGGTGGTCTTCACTTTAAAGATTTTGAGGGTTTCAATATTTTCCTCTCGGTGAAACAAACTTGGAGGCTTCTAAATAACGGTGATTTTTTTAGGTTAAAGTTGACAAAAGTATCCACTTTCCTAATTCCTCATTTCTTCGTGCTAAGATGGGTAACAATCCATCTTGGTAGTGGAGAAGCATTCTTGTGGGTTGTAATTCTTTTACCAGATAATATTCTTCAGTCAGTGGGTGACGGTGAATCGATTAATGTTCGGGAGGATAGATGGGTTTAGGGACTTGGAACCATTCCTAGACTCAGTCCAAATGTTGATCTTCCTTTGAACCTTAAAGTTTCTAATGGGGAATTAGATCCTTGGGAAATCCCTTTTCTTAATACCCTTATTCTTCTTTCCTCCAGAGCAGCCGTACCTTGGGCTTATCATGCTATACATTAATCACCAATGTAGAAGGTTGAAGGCTTCTCATCTAAGTGAGGTTTTCCTCGATGACATCTCTGGTATAATTTTCAAGATCCCTGTAAGGGGTCCGGGCATTTGAGTTAATGTCATGTGGACTGGTACGTCTAGTGGGGCGTTTAGTGTTAGGATTGCTTATTTAAAATGGTGGGAAAGGACCAAATGTTTAGTTGCTGAATCTGATTGTTCCTCTCATGTTTCTAGGGATTGTGTGTTCTCTAGGTTATGGGGTATCCCGTGCATTCCTAAAATTAATTTTTTTTTCTTCTGTGGGGAGCTTGTCATAACGCCTTGGCCACTCGAGAAAATCTCTTTAAAACAAAGTTAATTCCGAATCCCTTGTGCCCAAGGTGTAATGAAGAGGTGGAATCTATTGAATATGCGTTTTTCTTTTGTCTTATGCGGCAGGCTATTTGGTTTGCTTTTGATCTCGGTTTTAAACCTAACCGGGTGGGTTTTCCCGACTTTCTATTATGGTGGGATGTATTATGTTCATCCATTGCTTATGATGTTTACCTTATTGCTAGATGTGTTGCTTTTGTTAAGGATCTAAAGACAAAGATGTGAATTCCTTTTTAAATGCTCATGTCTCAAAGCCCGAGCTATTTGTGTCAAAGCCTGTGAGGAGTTTAGACCATTCAAGGAAATTTGAGAGGGTACAATTCATGAACGCCTGCTATTAGACCAAACTAGTGGCAGCCTCTAGGTGTCGATTCCATTAAAGTCAATGTTGGTGCTGTGTGGCTTAAAGACTCAGGATCCTCCGCATTGGGAGTTGTGGCTCGTCATCACCATGGCTTTCTAGTTGGTGGATGGTGCTCTTCTTTGTTGACAGGCTCCCCTCTTGCTGCTGAAGTTCAGGCTATCCGTGCAGCTAGTTGTTTGGCTATCTTTAGTGATTGGGGTAATATAATTATTGAATCAGGTTGTTTAATTGTAATTTCTGCTATTCAGTTGCGTAATTCTCATCCCCCATGAAAAATTCAACCAATATTTAGGGATATATGGAGGATTTGTGACCTCTTTGATATCTTTGAGTTTTTGTAGGTCCTAGGCCTTGTAATAGGCTAGCCCGTTTTGTTGCTAGCAAGCATTTGTCTAATCATTGTAACCACTATGGTGGTGTTCTCCTCCTTTAGACATGTTGAATGTAATGGTTTCGGATTTGAATGGGTAGTTTTTTGGCAGCTGGCCGATCTTTTCTGATACAAAAAATATCTATGAGGTTGAAATTGCTACCGATTTGAAGAAATTAGGGACGTAGAATCTTTCGCTTTACACATTGACCTAAAAGAATTAAGGGTTTTTTAGGGATTAAGTGGTAATTACTATTGGAAATAAAATATGAATTGGGCAAAAAATAATTTTAGTAAGATAGATCAAATTTGGCTAATTATCTCCTTAGGAAATTTAGTTGATGGGCCTTAACTATCAAGTCCATCTTATCATAAAGCCTTTTTTTTTAGCTCAGTTCTTATCATAAAGATCTTAGATTAAAATACCTAGCTTATAAAAAGAGTTATTAAAATATGTGGTCTATGTTGGCTTCTAGAGATTATAAAGTATCCAAAAATGTTATGGTGTAGAAGAGATGGACAATAATTTTCATAAAAAATATTTTGAACTAGAATACTTCCTGGGCATCTATAAATAGGAACTCATAGTCTTGTATTTGGCAAGTTGTAAGAAAATCTAAAGTCTTAATAAAAGTATAGTTCCACAAAAATACTCTCATTCTCTAGAAAATACTTACTTCCCTTCTCCCCAAACACCAAAATTAAAATTACCTAATCCTACTGTGCCATCAATCACTAGAGCTTTATTATGGATTGTGGGAAAATTACTCAACAAAGACCAATATGGCTTAAGAAGGTGCTTCTTTCAGCGGATATTTAGCATTACCCAACTTTATTAAGCTTTTCATGATAGAGATGGATGTATTGGGGATGCATTGGGGTTTTCATACGAAAGAAGCGCACCATGTCGCCTATTTGAGAGAAGCTCTTGCTCCTACGCATATGACCCTGTTTCAGGATTTTTTAGTTAAGGTTCTAGATGACAGCGGGACTCAACCCTCACTTGAGGAAGCAGCTGCTGGCGCGTTTAACCCCGGATCACCTACAAAACGACCAAGGCCGTCAGAGGGACCCGCGGTGGTTTGGACCGCAGGAGACCCCTCCGATGCCTAAGTCAATAGGGGAAGCGGTAGCAATAATACATTTACGTAAAGTAGATAATACCTAGTAAATATGAATGAGCTAACTAAGGGAAGGGAGCGCATCGGGTAATAATCATGGAGGGGAGGAGGCAATATCGTGGTCCTAGCAAGGAAAGAGAGACGGGGGGTCTCTTAGGGAGGATATGAGGCGTGAGGCCCCTGAGAGGTTAGGCCGTGAGGGTCGTGGTGCCCCAGGCCGGATGAGAGAGAAGGGTAGCCCGTGGAGATGCCCGGATGAGCTTGCGCTGAATGAGGGGAATAGGTGGGTATTTATAGGAAAGGGAGAGCTGGTGGTGCTGGACGGTAAAGCCAAGTTAGGGGCAGTACCGCCTGGCATTACTTAATGGAGAGGTGAAGGTGAATGATTGGTTGGAAGGGAGGTGCTACAGTCTACATGGCGACTGGTTGAGAGGGGCGGCGATACCGCCTGGGTGGTGATGGCTGTGGTGCCGCCCGGTTGGGACACGGGGTTAGGAGAATGGGTACCGAGGCATGCAGGCTGTAACCAAGGCAGGCGGTATTGTGGCTCTCAGGGCAGTAATGATCCCTGGTACGGTACCGCCTGGGAGTGGTCATGAAAGGGCTTGGTAATGACCCCCGGGTCTCGGTACCGCCCGGTAGCGGTCATGAAAGGGGCGGCAATGACCCCCGGGACCCGGTACCGCCCGGGAGTGGTTAGGAAAGGGGTGGTAACAAGCTAGGCGGTACCGTGGTCCTTCATGCTAAACGGATGCTGAGGGTAGCCAGGGTTGACGGTACCAAGGCCTATGGCACGCGGTACCCTATGATGGAGGAAGCAGGAGGTACGAGGAGCCTCGGTGTGGGATAGAGATGGACCGTACAGAGCGTCAGGCACGTTATAGCTTGGCGGCACCATGGCTTACGGTAACTCAGGAAGTGAAGGTTCCGCCAGGTCTGTTTACCGTGGTTGACTTATTGACCCAGCTCATTTTTTCCTCATCAGTTAGCCCCCCACTCTACGGTCGAATGTGAGCGGGTTAATGTTCAGCTGGAGGCGAATATTAACTTGGTTACTTTTGACCGTGGAGTGTATAACATCAAAAAAGGTGGCGCCTTTCTACTACCGGTCTGGATTTATTGGCGCGAGCAAGGGGTGATGCCAGGTTTGACAAATAGTTGGCGCCAGGAAAGTTGGGGCAGGTTTTTCTTGGGAATGCGCGAGCAGTAATGTGGCGGCGGTACCGAATGACATGTGTCAGCCTCGTGTCCCGTCCGTCAGGCTTTTAACTCAATCTAGGCCGTCCTTTTGGAGAATTAAATCAGGGGCGTTAATTTTCTGCCTCCCATTTCCTCCCTTTCTCTTTTTCCTTTTTCTTCTTTCTTCTTCTTCGTTCCCGTTTCTCCTCCATTTCCAAAAATTCATTTCTCTTTTGTTTCACCGTGCTTTGTCACTTGATTGTTCACGGTTTTTTTGTTGTTATTCAAGGCTTTGATTTCGTACCTCCTTTGTTTTCATAATCGAGAAAATGGCCGTCGTTTCAGAGGTGGGTGAACAAGATGCTCGAATTGGGCAATCGGTGGGGGAATTATTGTTTACACTAGAGAAGGCAATGTTCCCATGGTTCGTCAAGATGTCTCCTCTTCGGAGCAACAAATCGCAGAGGGAGCTGTTTCGGACTCTATTTCTGAACATCCTCCTATTACCCATTAAAGGATGGAACAAGCTGGGCTTGTAAAAGAGTTTGTTGAGGCGTTTCGAGCTCGTCCTCTTCGTTCTTTTGTTCAGCAAACGTCAGGTGAAGAGGGGATTGCAATGCTACATTCTAGGTATTTTTTCCCTGACTATTTTGAAATCCGAGGCCCCTAGGAGGATGAATGTCCTTTGTTCCTGCCTCCGGGCTTTTTTGGGGTTAGTGTGGATGCTTTGGATGCGAGTTTGAGGTTTCCCATTCTGCAATTTGTGGTTAACGTTTTGTATTTATATACAATTTGTCCGGGTCAAGTTACTCCAATTGGTTATAGGAATATTTATGGTTTCTTACTTGGCTGCTTCGTCAACGGGTTTCGGCCAACTCATAATATCTTTGATGTCCTTCTTCAAGCCAAAGTAGTAAATAGCGGAATATCTTTCGAGCTACGAGGTGGGGCTATTTTTATCAAAAACCTACTCTCCCACGTAAAAAATTGGTTACAGAAAGTGATTTGGATTAAGCCTCTGAGTCGCCCTCGATATCCCACAAAATGGCAGTCGGTGTACAAGCCTCCCCGACCGACACTGGATAGTCTGACCCCAAAGGAACGAGTCATATACAACTACTTTACTGGGGACTTTGGAGAAGATAAGTTTTTGGAGACAAGGGAGATGCTAGAGCAAGAAATTGTTTTGGCCAAGGCCGGCTTGAGTCTAAGGCCGTATCCAGGTACTATCTTGTGGTATACGCGTTTGGATGTTCTCTTCTTGGTTAATGGGTCCTAAACTTACTCTTCTCTCTTTTCGTTAGCTAAGGAGCTTGAGGGTTTCGACATTCGGAGCTTGTCCTCTCTTCCTATTGGAAAGAAGGAGCAAAGGCGGCATCCTCACCTGAAGAAGCGTAAGACAACACGAGGGTCTTTACGTCAGCCTTCTTCATCTTCGGTGAAGAAGGCGCCTCCACATAAACATCGCCGTTTAAGAAGAAAGCCAGTCCTTGAATCCCAAGAGGATTTTACTACCGATGCTGAGCCAGACTTGGGGGTAGAAGATTCACCTTTGGTGGCATAGAGCTCGCCCTCGCTGATCCCTGAGAGGGACGTAGTTGCGGGTTTGAGCAGTAGGGGTGAGCATGGGGAGGCGCCAAGGGTTTTGGAGCCTTCTCTTTCTGCCTCAGTTGGCTGTAGCTTTGACTCTCTTAGCCAGTGTCTGAAGGAATTTTCATCCAGGGACTTAGGAAGGGAATGTGGAGTTCCTTCATCTGAGCTTGCGTCTTTTATCTCCCAGGTAGGGATACCCATTTCTTCTTTTTCTTTCGTTCTACACTCCTCCCTTGTGATCTACACGTGTTGTACTTGTATTTTCAGGGGCTTAGTGCGATGGGGGCAGCGTTGGCAGCGTTATCAGAAAAAGACTCTGGCCTTCAGCAGCTTCGGAATGAGTTGGCATCTTCCTCAATGACTTTGAGGCAGTATCAAGAAACTGATCAGCCCCAGGCGAGGGCAAATGAAGAACTAAAAGCTAAGGTTGAGGAGTTGAAGGCTGAGGCTAAAGGGTTGAGAACCTAGAATGAAGTGTTGAAGTTATCTGCTTAAGAATCTCAGAGCGAGCTTGAAAGGTTTCTCGCTGAGATTCCCTCTCGGTTGGCTAGCGCCAAAGAAGTGGCGGTAGCAGATTACCTTGCCAGTTCTGATTTCTCTGAGGAGCAAAGCGAGTGGTATTGGGATGGAGCAGATAAGGCTTTGGCTAAATTCCAAGAGAAAGTGCGAGATGTTGCTCCTCAGCTTAATGTCGTCCTTCTTCAATAAATTGCCAACGCCGTTAACAAGGAGATGGAGGATGAGGTAGAAGGCAGATCCAGTACTGACAGTGATGAAGAGGACTAAGACTTTTGGTTTTAACATTGCTTTGTTAGCTTTTAGGCTGTTTAAATATACGCATTGTACATATATATCTCCGATGGGTGTTTTTGTTGAAAACTTTGTACAAGACGCATTTTGTTTAAAGTATTTTAGAGCATTTATACATTTAAATGGTTACTCATGCGTGTATTGTTAGCGGAGGCCAAAGGGCTTAAGTGGCATGGCCTCGGGGTATTCTGGCTTGTGGTCCATGTTAAAAGTGAATGCTCCTAGCTTTCTAGGCATATTTTAAAGTTTTTAGAGAACTTAAACTTTCAAAGGACCGTCTTTGCTGGCGTCTTCCGTAACGGGGTACCATAAAATACTTTGCAACTGTTAGCGCAAGAGTTGCCCCTTCTACTTTGTTGATTTTTAATATGGCCTCTAGGAATGGTATCCTTGGTTGGAGGCATTATTCATGGTCAAATAATGGTTGTCGGAGATGTTGTTCCACTTGACTTCCTAGGGCAGTCATTTGGAATGGTTAATTTTAAGATTTCTTCAAGTTTTAGCCATTGGGCCAAGTTTCGAGTGACCGCATATTTAGTCTCCAGATTCTTACTTGTGAGCCAAGACGAGGTAGACCGTGCGTATTTCTAATCCTTAGCCCCCAGCCGTAGGCTGGACTGGAATGTATTGCGAATATTTTTAACTCCTAGGGCAGAATGTATTATGAATGTTTCTAATTCCTAGCCCCCGGTCGCAGGTTGGATCGGAGTGTATTATGAATGTTTTCAACTCCTAGCCCCTAGCCGCAGGTTGGGTTGGAGTGTATTACTCGTTCTAATGTCAGCTAATGCGTGATTCACGGGCCGATACCGGTTGGAGCTCAAATCGCCTACCAAAGAGGCGTTTATGGCTCATATACGTCTTATCTACCTGGGAAGGGCTCATGGCTCAACTAAATGTTACACACCGGTGGAGGGTTTACAGTGTAAATAGGCTTTACTGCCTGAGGAAGGCTTAGGGATTAAGTATGTCTTACCTGCCTGAGAAGGGCTTACTACTTGACTGCATTTTACCAACCTGAGAAGGGCTTACGGTGTAAATAGACTTCGCCTACCATAAAAGGGCTTATGGCTACGTCTGAGCATTGCTTGCCTAAGAAGGGCTTACAGTGTATATGCGTCTTATCGACCTGAGAAGGGCTTATGGTTTGACTGCATTTTACCAGCCTGAGAAGGCCTTACGGTGTAAATAGACTTCGCCTGCCATAAAAGGGCTTATGGCTACGTCTAAGCGTTGCTTGCCTGAGAAGGGCGTACAGCGTAAATGTGTCTTACCGGCCTGAGAAGGGCTTACGGTTTGACTGCATGTCATCAACCCCGATGTTAGATAGGGCACACAATTGCGGGCTCTCAAACCGGTGAGAGTTTACCGCCCATCCTGATGTTAGGTGGAACACAAACAACCGCCCCGGTGTTAGGTGGGGCACACACAATCGCGAGCTCTCAAACCGATGAGAGTTTACCGTCCGTCCTGATGTTAGGTGGGACACACAATTGCTGGCTCTCAAAACGGTGAGAGTTTACCGCCCGTCCCGATGTTAGGTGGGACACACAATTGCGGGCTCTCAAACTGGTGAGAGTTTACCGCCCGTCCCGATGTTGGGCGGGACACAAACAACCGCCCTGGTGTTAGAGGGCACACACAGCCGCGGGCTCTCAAACCGGTGAGAGTTTACCACCCGTCCCTATGTTAGGTGGGACACACAACCGCCCCGGTGTTAGATGGGGCACACAACAGCAGACTTTCGTGTTAGGCGAAAGCTAACCACTTGCTGACCTTTACGTTAGGTGAAGGTTAACTGCCTGCGGACCTTCACGTTAGGTGAGGGTCGTCCACCGCACAACTTCTTGCTCCCTTTTTCAACCTGAGCAAGAAATACCGAGCCCCCATTGTTAAAGGGACTCATAATACCGTGGGCTTTCGCGTTAGGTGAAAGCCAACCACCTGCGGACTTCCATGTTAGGTGAAAGCTAACCGCCTGTGGACCTCCACGTTAGGTGAAGGCTAACCACCACACAACTTCTTGCTCCCTTTTTACCATCCGGAGCAAACAATACCGAGCCCCCACTGTTAAAGGGACTCATGGTGCTGTGGGCTTTCGCGTTAGGTGAAAGCCAACCGCTTGCGGTCCTTCACGTTAGGCGAAGGTTAACAGCCAAACAATTTCTTGCTCCCTTTTTCAACCTGAGCAAGAAATTCTGAGCCCCCATTGTTAAAGGGACTCATAATAGCGCGGGCTTTCGCGTTAGGTGAAAGTCAACCGCTTGCAGACTTTCACGTTAGGTGAAGGTTAACCGCCAAACAGTTTCTTGCTCCCTTTTTCAACCTGACGAAGAGATATCGAGCCCCCATTGTTAAAGGGACTCATAATATCGCGGGCTTTCGCGTTAGGTTAAAGCCAACCTCTTGCGGACCTTCACGTTAGGTGAAGGTTAACCACCTCCCACTTCTAGCCCCTTTTTGACCGGAGCAAGCAATACCGCTGCGGACTTCCACGATCGGTGGAAGTTAACCGCCCACCACTTGTAGAACAGCGGACTTTCACGCTAGGCGAAAGCTAACCGCTGATGATAATTCTAGCTCCCAATCCTTGTCCTGGAGCTAAGTTGACATAAATCACATGGGGGACGTAAAAGTCCTAATTCATCATATGAAACATCAAAGCCCTAACCCCAAGCAAGGAGTTAGGCTAGACATTAATCACATAAGGGACGTGTATCACGCAAATTGCACTGAGAACGTAATTCATATAAGGAATGTGAATCTCATAGAGAACGCCAAGCCCCCATCGAGTGGAATGTAAATCCCATAGGGAACGTTAATCACGTAATTTTCTACAAAAAAGATAAATTACGTAAATCATATGGAGAACATTGAATCCCCTGCTATCAAGTAAATACCATTGTTCATCGTTATTTGAGGAACGGTAAGCTTCATAATTGCCGAGAGGCAATTTGAATAACGGTAAGTTTCATAATTGCCGAGAGGCAATTTGAATAGGCATCCCGTTCAGGTGTGCAAAACCATTAATAAGGATGCAATTATACGTATTTGTTAATTAAGCATGGCTCGAGGCCTACACGCGTCATGTTAAAAATGCTAGACTTATTTTAGCACCGTTGTAAGTCTAAGGAGTAACATGCCCCTTGAATCCCAAAGGTACGAGGTCTTTTAAGGCTTCATCCTTAATCCCAAGAGTATCAAACTCTCTGTTGGTGAGCAGATGAGCCAAGACAAGTGTCCAGGTGAATTTATGGCTACCCTTACGGTGATAGCACCTGGGTGAGGGTATTGGGCGTAATACTAGGCCAAGTTCTTTGGCGGTATTGTTTAGCCGAGAGTGTTGAGGTTGTTAATGGCCGGACTCGGTTGGCGACATTGCGTAGCCATTTTTGGTTGGCTGTGCATATTTCACCGAACTTAGTAACGGTCGGGTTTTCGCCAAGCGGGCAGAGGGTAACGCTTGGTGACCCCGCTCTTGCTTTTAAGGGATCTTTACCAAGATTGTTAGTGGTGACCCTTTTTAAGTTACGTGGACGTGCGTTACCCACAAAAGGTGTTGATGAGGCCACCCGGACAAGTTGGTTGGGGTTAGGATCCAGCCAGGCTGGTCGGTGGCAACTTCATAGTTTGTTCACTTTATCGTTGTCTGTTGGTTACCCATGGTAGCCTATGATACCGTTGGTCGATGGTGGCCTAACTAGTGGTAAATTTCTCCTTTACCTAAGTTAAAAGGTGAGTAATGAAGCTCTTAAAAGACCTTTGGCTAACAAAGTGGGCGGCAGCTCAAATCTTGGGGGTGTTGAAGGCAACGTCCCCACTAGCGGACCCTCTACCATGCTTGTTGGCAGTATTCCGGCTAGGTTGGACACCCAAGACGGAATTTTTGACGAGTTTGGCCTCACGCGTTATCACTGGAGAAGCCCCCTGTTTTGGGCGGCATCGCTATCATTACACAGCCAGCCCAATGGGCAGTTGTGCCTAATCAAGGAAGATGGTGCAAGGCCAAGTTATTAGGCGAGGCCTTAGCTAGCCCTTTATTAATGAGCTACTCATTCAAGGAGTTGGCGAGGCCATCTGGCTGAGCTCAACCGCTGTTGTGGTAAACAAGCATATGGGTGCAGCCAAGTTCCTTGGCGAGGCGCCCAGTTGACATTGTTAAGTTTACTTCGTGGTGGCTTAAGCCTCCAACTACCAGTGGTAAAGTTCTTATTAACGAGCCTTCACTGATGGCGCCAGGCAATATTGGTTGGTCACCGCAACTTTGTTTACAAATTTGCTTCACGGATTAACGTTGGCGCTATTTTGGCTTTCGCCTAATTCTTGGACCGCAACATTACTATCTAAGGGAGCCCTCGAAGGGCATTACCTCTACATTAGGTGGTTGGCGGAAACCGTCCACCTGGCTCAAGTTTTACATTATTTGGGTCGTTTTTTGGTTAAGGATACTTCCACGTTTACTCATAACAGCGTTCTAATCCAATTTAACTATTGTTGCTAACGTATGGGCTAGCATGTTTGGAGATATCATATTTAGAAACGAAATAACGTTAGTATCCGTTTTTGTTTTCTACTTTATTATTATTATTGCTACCATGATTTTAATTTTGTTTACTCTTTGGCTATTGAAGTTTCAGGCGTCACCCTTTCAAGTTTTAAGAAGATTTAGCAGGCAGTAATTCGGGGTTGATGTTGGGCTTAAGGTAATGCCAAGGTTTCCTGCCAGGGCCTGACACAGACGCCTAGGCATCTTGTATTAAAAGAAAAATTACCCGAGGCGGGTGTTACACCTCACAACCGCGTGAGGACTTCTGCCACTTTGCATGTGATTCCAGATTACACGCTAGCAAGCTATCTTCCCACAGACGACGCCTATTGGATTATGATTTTTTAGTTAAGGTTCTAGATGAGAGCGGGACTCAACCGTCACTTGAGGAGGCAGCTACTGGTGCGTTTAACCTGGGATCACCTGCAAAATGAGCAAGGCCGTCAGAGGGACCCGCGGTGGTTTAGACCGCGGGAGACCCCTCCGATGCCTAAGTCAATAGGAGAAGCGGTAGCAATAATACATATAGGTAAAGTAGATAATACCTGGTGAATATGAATGAGCTAACTGAGGGAAGGGAACGCATCAGGTAATAATCATGGTAGGGAGGAGGCAATATCATGGTCCTAGCAAGGAAAGAGAGACAGGGGGTCTCTTGGGGAGGATATGAGGCGTGAGGCCCCTGAGAGGTTAGGCCGTGAGGGGCGTGGAGCCCCAGGCCGAATGAGAGAGAAGGGTAGCCTGTGGAGATGTCCAGATGAGCTTGCGCTAAATGAGGGGAATAGGTGGGTATTTATAAGAAAGGGGGAGCTGGTGGTGCTGGACGGTAAAGCCAGGCTAGGGGCAGTACCGCCTGGCATTACTTAATGGAGAGGTGAAGGTGAATGATTGGTTGGAAGGGAGGTGCGACAGTCTACATGGCGACCGGTTGAGAGGGCCGGCAATACCGCCTGGGTGGTGACGGCTGTGGTGCCGCCCGGTTGGGACACAGGGTTAGGAGAATGGGTACCGAGGCATGCAGGCGGTATTGTGGCTCTTGGGGCGGTAATGATCCCCAGTTCGGTACCGCCTGGAAGTGGTCATGAAAGGGCTCGATAATGACCCCCGAGTTTCGGTACCGCCCGGTAGCAGTCATGAAAGGGGCGGCAATGACCCCTGGGAACCGGTACCGCCTGGGAGTGGTTAGGAAAGGGGCGGTAACAAGCTAGGCGGTACCGTGGTCCTTCATGCTAAATGGATGCTAAGGGTAGCCATGGTTGACGGTACCAAGGCCTATGGCAGGCGATACCCTGTGATGGAGGAAGCAGGCGGTACGGGGAGCCTAGGTGTGGGATAGAGATGGACGGTATAGAGCGCCGGGCACGTTATAGAGTGGCGGCACCATGGCTTACAGTAACTCAGGGAGTGGAGGTTCCGCCAGGTCTGTTTATCGTGGTTGACTTATTGACCCAGCTCATTTTTTCCTCATCAGACCCTTTCGATTAACTAACAAAGTTACTTGCATTAGTTAAGGCATTGAAAAAATGGGAACAATTCTTGTTTGCAAGGCATTTTGTGGTCTGAACTAACCAAAAGAGCCTTAAATTTCTACGGCTGCCCGCCTTATAGCCGCCCAAAAAGGAATGTGTTCCAAGTACTCCTTGCGATTTTTTTTACTCGATCAAGTTAAAAGGTTATAGTTATACAATTGAGCATAAATGGGGGAACTCTAATGCTACTAATGATGCTCTTTTCAATGTCGATGTCGGGTAGCTCTTGGCTTTCGGACTGTGCTATTAACATAAGCATATTCTGGCGCATCCACCAGACCCATGCGACAGATCCCTATTTCAAACCCTTAATTTAATGTTTGAAAGCCAACTCTTCTACATATAAGAACTTTTACCTGCACTCACAACTTGCTCATAAGAGAGGATAGATTGGTTATAGGACGGGACAAAGACTTAAGGTGGGTTTAATTCATATTATTTAAGCTTATTTGTTTTAATAAAAGCTGTGATCTGTTTTACAAAATAAAGTACTTGTAAACAAGTTTAAAAAAAGAACTTATCTAATGATAAAACAAAATGACTTAATAATACAAAATAAACTAATGATAGAAGGTAGGAGAGAATCATGATAATTGTTGGTCATAATAGTGGAGGGTGGTGAGGGTAGCAACACACGACGCTAAAACGGGTGGTGGTAGGTGCGGCGGTGATAAAAAGTAAAAGTAGGTCATGATAGTTAAGATTTAATGCTAATATAGTCTTTCTGAAGTATTTTGTTTAAGTAAGCAGTGAAAAAGTTTTATTTTTGCATCTTGTATTACTTAGTTATAAAATAACTTTTTCATCTTCCGATTCAAGCTGTGAGAAAAATGTTAAAAGATATTTTCCGTCAACCAAACGCAAGCCTTACAGTCAATTAGAGCTTTTTCACAACTATAAGTTGTTAAAAAGCTAACCAAATGCAACCTTTGACATAATATCCTAACAAGGATATTAAGGCATTTTTGTACAAAAGTTATGGCAAATGGGCAACCGAATTCTCAAATTCAAGACGCTAAGACTAACTCGAGATGGGGGCAAATAAACTTAAACGACAAAGACGAACACAAGAAACCTCTTACTACACCAACTTGACTTGAGACAAGATAATTAAACAACTGAAATTAAAAAGATTTAGAGGAAAAAAGGAATTGAACCGAAGGAAGTTGCTGTGCCGTGGAGTTCACCACTGCCCTAAGTCGTCTATGTCCCCGCTATAGTAACAACGGGATCATGAGGCACTCTGACTCTCAAGGTTAACACAACACCCAATATAGGAGTGTACTCTCGCATGATGGGCTGGAGTAAGCCCCAACATGCTCAGCAACCAGAGAGAGAATAGAGAGGATTTCAGTAGGAAGAAGAAGAGAATGTTTCTGTATCTTTTGTATATTTTTTGAATAAAACAAAGCCCAAAACCAAGGTATTTATAGGCAAAATACTTAGCGTGCAAGCAAGATTCGGTTAAGGATTGTGGGCAAGAAATCCTGCCTCAACTAGAAAGTGGTGAATATGGAAGAGCACAAAATCTGAGCGCAATCAAGGCAACAATGGTTGTAGAAAGAAGTGGGCAATTACGCGGTCAAACGCGTATCTCGAGCTCGAGCTTGAGCTTGCAGCCTCGAACTCAAGCTCAGACAAAGAACAAAGGCTCGAGCTAAACAACCCCGAGGTTTGACATAGGGACCCTCGAGCTTAATGGTAAATAAAATAATAGTGTCCGCAAAAATAAAAGTCTGGTTAGAAATAGTTCACACCACATTATGGCAAGGTGGGGCAGGCACGCTGTCACCCAACGCTTATTTTTATAGTACTTTTTATTTTTGATGATGTACTAGAAGGCCCTAGAATGTACTAGGCCTGCCATTTTTGTGCTTAGGTGCGTGTATGTATGAAGAGGCATATCCCTTGACATGTTGGGTCGCATCCCTTGGTCCCTTGACATGGTCCATGTGCGTGCCTTGACATGAAGGGTCATGACCCTTTCCTAAGGTCGCGTCCCTTGACAAGAAGAGACTTGTCCCTTGAACCTTGACACGGTTCATGGACACAGTCTACCCAAGGAGGATGTGTCCCAACTTTTCTCATTAAATATTCATGTACTTAGACTAGATTCATGTATTTACTTAAAGACATGTCCGTAGCCTTGAGTCGTGTCCCTTGGGGATGCCACACGATTCATGCACTTATGTAATTCCCTTTGAGTATAAATAATAAAGAAGTGGCATTTCCCACGAGTGTCCAAAAACCACCCAATTCATCCAAACTCTTTTCCTCTCTTTTAATGTGTGGATCTATTACATTTGTGTCCCTAATTTCTTTGTTCCTTAAACATTGTCTTGCCTTAATTTCCCATAAACATAGCATTCGGGTTACCGGGGAGCCTAACTTGACGAGGTACTTTCGAAGTGAAGTTAAGTGGCGCACAGGCCTGACAAGAGTGTCAAAACCATCCCGTGATAGTTGGTATTAGAGCCAATTTACGTGATGGCTGGGAGCAGTGTTGTGGAGGAAGGGAACATTAGTACGTCATAAGTTATAGAGGAGCAATCGAGAGGGAGACCGGAGACCCGTACAAGGAAGACAAAGACTAGGGACCCGTCAACACAACGGGATTCGCTTAATAGTCTTGAGACATGGGTGGCGAAGTTGGAGTTGGTCATGGGTGACGTCCACAATCACTTTGACACAGTTGAGTCCTTGGAGGAGAATGTCTCAGGGTTGGAAGACAAGGTTCTTTGTTCCATTGATGTTGTCAAGAATGCCATGGAGGAGCAACTTGATGAACTAAAGGCTGCGTTGTTTGCACTTCATCAAGAGTTTGACATTGTCAAGGAGGACTGCACCTTGTGCAAGTCCGCTGTAGCCGATGGGGCCAACATGAACAGCATGTCTCGTGTCAAGGTTCCAGATCCCAGATATGGGGGGAAACGGAACGCTAAAGAAATTGATAACTTCTTGTGGTGTTTGGAGAGATAATTTGAGGCTCTTCGCCTTGATGATGATGCACTCAAGATCAACACCACATCTATGTATCTACAAGATGATGCGGGTTATGGTGGAGCAGACACCATAATGACATAAGCCGTGGGCTATGCACCATGGATACTTGGGAGGACTTTGTTCGTGACTTCAAGAAGCATTTATTTCCAGAGAATGCCGAGAGTGTGGCTGTGAAGAAGCTACGGGGTTTGAAGCAAACAAGGTCCATCCGGGACTATGTCACTAAGTTCCAATCCCTCATGTTGAAACTACCAGACATACCCGAGGCACTGAAACTCATTTATTTCTTAGATGGCTTGCAATCATAGGCTGAATTGGAAGTGAAGCGAAGAGGAGTTCAAGATCTTGCCACGGCCATTCCCGAAGCAGAGAACTTGGTAGAGTACAAAAAAGACTTTACCAAGAAGGAGCACAAGATTGGCAAGGGAAGAAGTGGGGGAAATAAGCCTTGCAGACCGTCTTCGTGGAAGTACAAAGGCATGTCTCATGAGATCAAGCATCACGAGAACAAGCATCATGAGAGCAGACACCATGACAACCGGTCAGACCAAGGCAAGCGCAGGCCTTGTTTTCTATGCTCAGGCCCGCACTTTGCCCAGGACTGTCTGGAACATCAGGCACTAAGTGCCCTTGTTGACGAGAGAGAACAGGCAGTGAAGGGGGTAAGCATGGGTTCGATGCATGTCTTGGGGTCCATGTCCCAGGACGCGTGCACTGCGCCTGGGTCCAGTGCACATGGTGCTGCGAGTTTCCAGACACAGGCACTTGGCATTGTCTAGGTGCCAATGCAGGTGCGCAAGAGTGCACATGCTGCAGGGATCGAAGCGCCGGTGTGCTTTCAGGTTTGGAAGGGAGCACGCAATGGTACGAAGGGCTCCACATTAGGAGCACGCTCAAGACAGGGGTTGATGTACGTAAACACACGAGTGAATGGTGCAGAGACTAAGGCACCGGAGCCACACATAACTTTATGTCTGAGCATGAGGCAGCGCAGCTCAAGCTGAGCTTTGCTGGGGAAGTGGGTTGGATGAAGACTGTAAATGCTTCATTCAAGCCCATTCTTGGGGTTGTGCATGGAGTGCCCATTCAGTTGGGAGATTGGAAGGGCATGCTCGATCTGACAGTTGTTACGATGGATGACTTTAAGGTAGTGTTGGGGATGGATTTCTTTGACACCGTGAAGCCCTTATCATTTCCGAAGGAGAACGTTAGGGAGATAAAATATGGCCAAGAGACCTTTGTTATGCCCCTACTACGCGAAAAAGAAGAGGTAAAACTTCTCTTGGCCATTCAGTTCAAGAAGGGAATCCGGAAGAAGCAGGTTACTTATATTACCACATTGGTAGAAGATAAGGAGCCCGATTCTATGGAAGTGCCCATGGAAGTGAAAGGAGTGCTTGATACCTTTCAAGACGTGATGCCACCTGAGTTTCCTAGACACCTACCTCCAAGGAGAGAGGTGGACCACTGGATCGAGTTAGAGCCGGGGGCAAGGCCTCCAGCCATGGGGCCCTACTGAATGGCTCCACCTGAATTGGAGGAGTTGAGGAAGCAATTGAAGGACCTCTTGGATGCGGGGTTTGTTAGGCCCTCTAAGGCCCCATATGGTGCACCGATTTTGTTCCAAAAGAAGCAAGACGGGTCACTTTGCATGTGCATAGACTACCGAGCCTCGAACAAGGTCACGGTGAAGAACAAGTATCCTATTCCGCTCGAGGCAGACTTGTTTGATCGTTTGGGAAAGGCACGGTACTTTTCCAAGCTAGACTTGAGGTCCGGGTATTGGCAGGTCCAGATAGCCGAAGGTGATGAGCCGAAGATGACTTGTGTGACCCGATATGGTGCATACGAGTTCTTGCTGATGCCGTTTGGATTGACAAATGCACCAGCCACATTTTGCACACTTATAAATGAGATCTTCAAGCCCTTCTTGGACAAATTTATTGTGGTATACCTCAACGATATTGTGATGTATAGTGAGTCCTTAGAAGAACATGTGGAGCACTTGAAGCAAGTGTTCCAAGCCTTGAAAGAGAACGAGCTTTATGTCAAACAAGAGAAATGCTTGTTTGCCTAAGAGGAAATGTCATTCCTTGGCCTTCGTATTGATCAAGGGGTGATCCGCATGGACCTAGCCAAGGTTCGTGCAATCGAGGAATGGGAAGCACCTAAGGGAGTTAGTGAGCTACGGTCATTCCTAGGCCTAGTAAACTACTACCGATGGTTTATTCTTAGATATTTGGCTAGGGCCATGTCCCAAACCAACCTATTGAAGAAGAAGTAACCGTGGCTTTGGGATGAGTCACGCCGTGCTGCTTTTGAGAGTTTGAAGCAAGCTGTCATGGAGGAGCCTGTCCTTCACCTGCCGAACTTTGGGCAACCCTTTGAAGTGTATACTGATGCCTCAAACTATGTAATTGGGGGAGTGTTGATGCAAGAGAAACATCCTGTTGCTTTTGAGTCATGCAAACTCGATGACACCAAGCATCGTTATGCCACACATGACAAGGAGATTACCGCCATCATTCATTGCATGAGAGTATGGCGCCATTATTTGCTTAGGAGTAGGTTCGTTGTCAAGACTGACAATATGGCAATGAGCCTACTTCCAAAATAAGAAAAAGTTGAGTCCGAAGCAAGCAAGATGGCAAGACTTTCTTACCGAATTTGACTATGCCTTGAAGTACAAACCGGGCACAGCCAACATCGTCGTTGATGCACTTAGCCACAAAACGAGTCTTGCTAGTGTGAGTATGGTCCAAGGAGATGTCTTGGACAAGGTCCATGATGGCAGGGCAGATGACCTGTTTGCACAACACTTGTTGAAGCTCGCTGAGGAAGGAAAGACACGCAGATTTTGGGTGGACAGTGGGCTGTTACCGTGGGGAATCGGGTCTTTGTTCCAAAGTGGGAAAATTTGAGACATGAGTTAATGAAGGAATGTCATGACTCTAGATGGGCTGGGCACCCAGGGATAGAAAGGACTGTGGCATTGACAGAAGTAGCATACTATTAGCCTTGGATGAGGGACGATGTGGAAGCCTATGTCAAGACATGTCTTGTGTGTCAACAAGACACGGTTGAGCACAAGACCCCTGCTGGATTGCTTGAGCCTCTGCCCATCCCGAACCAGTCATGGGAAAGTGTTTCCATGGACTTTATCTCCGCCTTACCGAGATCAGAAGGGTGTGGGTCAAGCATGGTTGTGGTTAATCGACTCTCTAAATATGGAACTTTCATTCCTGCATCTAAGGACTGCACCGCAACTGAAGCTACACGGTTGTTCCACAAACACGTTGTTAAGTATGGGGCCTACCGCGGAGCATTATCAGTGATCGAGATCTGAGGTTCACGAGCAAGTTCTGGACCGAACTGTTCAGATTGATGGGTTTGAACCTCCACTATTCCACAAGTTTTCATCCACAAACCAATGGGCAAACCGAACGGGTGAACGCTTTTACTTGAGTTATACTTGAGACATTATGTGGGGGCCAACCAGCGAGATTGGACAACATTGATTGACATTGCCCAGTTTTCATACAACCTACACAAGAGCGATTCAACGGGCCACAGTCCTTTCGAGCTCGTCATGAGACAACAGCCCTTGACTCCGCAAACCATTGCCACCGGGGACACGGGGATTAGCCCTGCAGCATATCAGGCGGCAAAGGGCTGGAACGAGAGGTTGGACATTGCCAGGGCCCACCTTGACAAGGCAGCACACAAGATGAAAAAGTGGGCTGACAAGAAAAGGACGTTCTTAAAGTTCCAAATTGGGGGCTTGGTCATGGAGAAGCTACTACTGCAGCAATTCAAGGCCCTGTGCAAGGTGCACAAGGGTATGATCCGTAGATACGAGGGGCCTTACCCAATTCTTACAAAGTTTGGGAAAGTGTCCTACCATGTTGAACTGCCACCGAAGATGAAGATCCATCAAGTTTTCCATGTTAGCACGCTGAAACCGTGCCACAAGGATGCTGAGGACCCAAGCCGAATTGAATCAGACCGAGCACCTGCGGCCGTGATCACATCCTTTGAAAAAGAGGCAACTGAGATCCTTACTGACCGGGTTGTGGGACGAAAAGGAGTGACAAAGTATACCGACTACTTAGTTCGTTGGAAAGACCTTCTGGAAAATGAGGCAACATGGGAAAAAGAGGACGACTTGTGGCAATTCAAGAAGATGATCGAGACATTCAAAGCTACCTAACATTGACGAGGATGTCAACGGCTTAGGTGGGGGAGAGTGTCACCCAACGCTTACTTCTATTGTACTTTTTATTTTTGATAATGTACTAGAAGGCCCTAGAATGTACTAGGCCTTCCATTTTTGTGCTTAGGTGCGTGTATGTATGAAGAGGCATGCCCCTTGACATGTTGGGTCGCATCCCTTGGTCCTTTGACACGGTCCATGTGCGTGCCTTGACATGAAGGGTCACGACCCTTCCCTAAGGTCGCGCCCCTTGACAAGAAGAGACGTGTCCCTTGAACCTTGACACGGTTCATGGACACGGTCTACCCAAGGGGGATGTGTCCCAATTTTTCTTATTAAATATTCGTGTACTTAGACTAGATTCATGTATTTACTTAAAGACATGTCCGTAGCCTTGAGTTGTGTCCCTTGGGGATGCCACACGGTTCATGCACTTATGTAATTCCCTTTGAGTATAAATAATAAAGAAGTGGCATTTGCCACGGGTGTCCAAAAACCACTCAATTCATCCAAACTCTTTTCCTCTCTTTTAACTTGTGGATCTATTACACTTGTGTCCCTAATTTCTTTGTTCCTTAAACATTGTCTTGCCTTAATTCCGCATAAACATAGCCTTCGGGTTACCGGGGAGCCTAACTTGACGAGGTATTTTCGAAGTGAAGTTAAGTGGCGCACAGGCCTGACAAGAGTGTCAAAACCGTCCTGTGACACGTGTGGTTCATAAAACCCACTCTACGTCTACAATACTTTACCATGTGCATGGAGAGGGAGGTATTTAAACTAGACATTTTTTTACTATTTTTCTAATGTGGGATTGAGGCGAAACCCAAAATTCCAAAATTGAAACACACACGCCCTACAATCAATTAGAGCTTTTTATATGCAGGGAAAAAGATCTGATTTTGCATCTTTTTCTACTTAGCTATAAAACAGCTTTTTCATCTTCCTATTTAAGTTTTGAGAAAGACGTAACAAGATCTTTTTCGTCAACAAAATGCAAGTCTTACAGTCAATTAGAGTTTTTCCATAGCTTTAAGCTGTTAAAAAGCTTTAAGCTGTTAAAAATCTAATCAAACACAACCTTAGACATAATATCCTAAGTGGGATATTAAGGCATTTTTGTGCAAATGTGATGCTTGCCAAAGGTATAAGTCTGACCATTTAGCATATGTAGGTCTAATTCGACCTTGGTCTACTCCCCATGCCATGTGGACAGACATTACCCTTGACTTCATTGAGGGCCTACACCCTTCTGTGATTCATACATTCATTTTAGTGGTAGTTGATCTTTGAAGTAAATATGCTCATTTTTTCTTTAACACATCCCTGTGCCACTAAAAGTGTTGCCCGATTGTTTATGGATGATGTGTATAAAATCGAAGGAATGCCCAGTACTATAGTATTAATAGAGACCCCGCATTCCTCTCTTTATTTTGGTAAGAGTTATTAGCAATTTAAGAGGTGTCTCTTTATTTGGCCTCTTCATATCACCACTAATCGTATGACTAACGAGATTTTAAACTGGTGTCTTGAAATTTATTTGCATTGTATGTGTAGTGCGTCTCCTATGCAGTGGCAGAAATCTTTAAACTTAGCTGAGTAGTAGTGTAATATCACCTTCCACATCTTGACTTGAACTATGACGTATGGGATTATTTATGAGCAAGACCCTCCCTTACACTTATCGATGGAATTTTGTGTAATCAAGAGGAGGGAATTAAGTTACTTTAGTTTCTGATGTAGCGTGACCATGGAAGATTAGGGGGACGGGAAGGCAACGACACCCTTTTCTTTTATTTTATTAAACTCTAATAAAAATTATAGGGGAAAGATAAAATCGACTCTCATCGTCACTCTTGCGAATAGAACGAACAAATAATTCATAAAATTAATCTAACAAATTGGCTCCCAAAACCCTAACTATCATCCTCTTTAAATAGAGAGATTTTCCTAGTTTGACCCTAACTAATTTAAAATTTGAATTAATTCCTAAATAGAACCAACGGTCGAGATCGTAATCCACGTGAATTGAATCAACGGTTGAGTTCGCAATCCATGTGCTTCATTTAAAGTAAGTAAATAAATAAATAAAAGATATAAATCTAAAATAATAAAACAAATCCTAATCTAAATAAAACTCTATTTAAAACTCTATCTAAAACACATCTAACTACATACGGCTATTAACCGTGTCCTCCCCGTGGTGGCACCAAGGTATGGTGCCAAGTACGAGTGGTGCCAAGTCTTCATATTCTTCCCTTTTACTGCCGTTAGGCCCTACTTCTTGTTCACTCTAGCCACGTGCTCGCCAAGCTTGTCTTCCTTTGGCTGATCCTTCTTCAGAGGCGAACCCTTCTGTGGGTCTTATCTTCGTGTACAAGAGTAAGTTGAGGAGAAATTTAGTGCTCCGGTGGTTGAAAGGTCAGAAACTTCAGATGTTGGTCGGAAGGAAGAGGAAGACCTAGTTGTTTTGTTATAGGATGATGTGGTGGTTGAGAATTAGAAAGAGTTGATGCTTATTGAACTAAACTCCAAGATCACACATGAGAGTTCTAGTAGGAATGTTAGGTTGTGTCAAATTCCTTATATTTACGAAAGGGTTTGCCATGAGTACGCCGATTGATCAGGGGTATTACCAATCGGTCAGGAAGTACGCAGAAAGCAGACGGATCTAGGAAGCTCACCGATCGATCGAGAGATGCCGATAGATCGGGATCCGATCTACGCGTGACCTAGTTTATGCTGAGTACAAATATGACGTGAGGATTTCATCATTAAGCATCCAAATGGAGAGAGCGCCATCATTAAAAGTGACAGATGAAGTGAATTGTAATTCTTTAATTATTTCAATCAATAAAGATTCTCCATCTCCGCCCGTGGTTTTTCCCCCTCTCGATTGAAGAGGGGTTTCCACATAAATCATTGTCTCCACCATTTATTCTCTTGTATCATGTTATTTACTTCTCCTATTTGTCATAGTATTTGAATCGAATCCAGTTCTTGTGTGTTATTTCCACACTAGAAGGTATTATTTCCTTCACAAATTGGTATCAGAGCCCGAGTTGTTCAATTCGGTACTATGACGTTCGTTGTGAAATCTAAAGTTGAGAAGTTTGGTGTTCAAGGGAGCTTCAGTTATGACAAATTCATATGAAGGGCCTTTTGACTCAAAGTGGCTTGAAGAAAGCTTTGGATAGGAAAGAGAAGAAGCCAGAGAGTATGTCAGAAAGACAATGGGAGGAGTCAGACGAAAATACTCTCACCGCTATTCAGATGTGTCATACCGATAACGTTTTGATAGAACTTTTGGAAGTCAAAATTGCTAAGGAGTTGTGGGAGAAATTGCAGGAGATGTTCTACGTTAAGTGAATCTCCAACAAACTTGTAGACAAGCGACGGTTGTTCACCTTTTGTATGTTAGAAGGTACGTCTCTTAAGAATCACATTAATAAATTTGACTCTATTATTCAAGAGTTAAAGGAACTTCATGATGCTCCTGAGGATGAAGTTCAGGCTATGTTATTGTTGTGTTTTCTCTCGACCTTTCATAAAGGCTTTGTTGAAAGCATGATTTATGATGATAGAAAATCTATCATAGTTGATGAGGTTAAGAAAAACTTACTGAGTAAAGAAAGAGTGGATAAGGAGTTGTCCAACTCCGTTTATGACTTAGGAAGTGATTTGGTTGTGAGACGAAGAACTGAAACAAGAGGATATGATTAAGGTGGAAACAAGACTAGGTCTAAGTCTAGACATAAAAACCTATACTGTAATTACTGTCATAAGAAATGGCATATTAAAAAATATTGTTATAAGCTTAAGGGAAAACTAAAAGCCGATAATAGAAAATACCTAAAAAGGAATGATAAACCCGTAGAAGCTAGTGTAGTTGAAGATAAGAGTGAAGTTGATGTTCTATTAGTGACCGAAACTCCGTCCAGATCTACAGACAATTAGATTATGGATTCGGGTTGCTCCTATCAAGTTTGTCCCAATCGAGACTGGTTCACCACAAATGAGTCAATTCAGGGTGGAGTTGTTCTAATGGGTAATGATGCATCATGCAAAGTTTTAGGTATAGGAACAATTCGAGTCACAATGTTTGGTGGCACTATTAGGACATTGGATGATGTACGTCATGTTCCCGATTTAAAGAAGAATCTTATCTCTTTAGGTACCCTTGATTCTCATGGGTTCAAGTACACAGCTCAAGGTGGAGTTATGAAGGTCAATAAGGGTGCTCTGATTATGATGAAAGGCAGATAGGTAGCAACTCTGTATGAGCTTGTTGGTTCCACAGTGACAGGATCAATAGCTATTTCTTCGTCATATATGGCAGATTCAGATATCACAAAGCTATGGCACATGAAGCTCGGTCATATGGGTGATAAGGGATTGTCTGAGCTCAGTAAAAGGGGCTTGTTGTGTGGTCAGTCTACAGGACTGATGGAATTCTATAAGCATTGCATTTATGGGAAGCAGAAGAGAGTCAGCTTCAAACAGGCAGTGCATAAGACTAAGGGGATGTTAGATTACATCCATTCAAATTTATGGGTACCTTCCAGAGTTGCTTCCAAAGGAGGTTTCAGGTATCTTCTAACATTTACTGATGATTTCTCCAGGAAAGTTTGGGTCTACTTCCAAAAGCAGAAAAATGAAGTGTATGACACTTTCAAGAAATAGAAGGCTTGACTTGAGAAGCAAACAGGGAAGCAGATTAAAAGGTTGAGGACAAACAATGGTCTTGAATATATTAAGGGTGACTTCACCAAATTCTGTGAATATCAAGGTATTGTCAGACATAGGACTTGCACAGGTACACCTCAACAGAACGGTGTTGCAGAAAGACTGAATAGAACATTGCTAGAGAAAGCTCGTTGTATGCCGTCAAATGCAAGTTTGGGCAGAGAATTTTGGGCAGAGGCTGTGAACATGGCATGTCACTTGATGAACCGTTCGCCTCATTCATCTCTTTAGATGAAGACTCCAGAAGAGGTATGGTCAGGATCCCCTGCAGACTATTCTCATTTAAAAATTTTCGGTTGCCCTGCTTACGCTTATGTTAATAAAGGAAAGCTCAAGCCTACAGCCAAGAAGTTCATCTTTCTCAGTTACATTTCAGGTGTGAAGGGATTTCGTTTATGGGATTCTAATTCTCATAAATTTCTAACTAGTAGAGATGTCACGTTTGATGAGTCTTCATTATTTCATCCATAGAAGAAGTCTTCGGTTATTTGTGATTCTAGTCAGGTGCAGATGCTAGAGATAGTTCAGCTACAATTGGGTAGCACAATTTAGCAGTAGAATGAATCCACAGAAAGTAAGATTTCTAAAAGAAATGAAGTGGTAGAAACCAATCAGTAGGTGGAGCAGTATACTATAGCTAGTGGAATACAGAAGCGACAAACTAAAGCTCCACAGCATTATAGTTACGAAGAGATGGTAGCTTATGCGATTACGATGGCTGAGACGATGGAAGACAGTGAGCCTTCCACCTATTCAGGGGCTGTGTCTAGAGCTGATTCGGAAAAGTGGTTGATGGCAATGCACGAAGAGGTGGAATGTTTGCAGAAGAACCAGACTTGGCAGCTTGTTAAGCCTCAAATAGGGAAGAGGATCATTGGTTGTAAATGGGTCTTCAAATGAAAGGAAGACATTCCAGGAGTTGAAGATGCAAGGTATAAAGCTTGATTGGTAGCCAAAGGTTACAGTTAGGTACGTGGTATTGATTTTCATGATATTTTTTCACCTGTTGTTAGACATTGTTCCATTCGAGCGATACTTGCCCTAGTAGCCATGCATGATTTAGAATTACCGCAACTTGATGTGAAAACTGCATTCCTGCATGGTGAGCTAGAAGAGAGTATTTACCTACATCGGCCTGAAGGCTTTGTTGTTAAAGGAAAGGAAGACCATGTTTGTTTGTTGAAGAGGTCTCTTTATGGTTTGAGGCAATGGCCAAGGCAGTGGTACAAGAAATTTGAGAAGTTCATAACCAGTCATGGGTTCTTCAGGAGCAAATATGATAGTTGTGTATTTCAGACGAAGTAGTGCAAGTTCATTCATTTATCTTCTTTTATATATTGATGATATGCTAATTGCAGCTAAAGAAAAGGAAAGGAATATACCCAATGCCTCAAGGGCTCCCGCCTAGGCAGGGTTTAGGGGGGGCGGGGGCGGATGGACGCAGCTTTTCCCCTTCAGGGTGTTAATTGCAGCTAAAGATATGTCTGATATGGAAAAACTGAAAGCTATATTGAAGAGTGAATTTGAAATGAAAGATTTAGGAGCAGCCAAGAAGATATTGGGTATGGAAATCAAGAGGGACCAAAAAGCAGGAAAGCTATACTTGTCTCAGGAGAAGTATATTGAGAAGATTCTGGATCGTTTTCATATGAAAGATGTTAAACCAGTTAGCACTCCTTTGACAACTCATTTCAAGCTTTCAGCATTAGCTTCACCACAGACAGAGGATGAAATCAGAAATATGTCACAAGTCCTATACTCCAGTACAGTTGGTAGTATCATGTATGCTATGGTGTGCACACGTCCAGATATTGCACATGTTGTTAGCAAGGTGAGTAGATATATGGCGAATCTAGGAAAAGAGCATTGGCATGCTGTTAAATAGATTCTCAGGTATTTACGTGGCACTTTTGATAGATGTTTGGAGTTTGGGAGGAGTAAAAGCTATTTAGTTGGTTATGTCGATTAAGATTATGGTGGTGACCTTGATAAGAGGAAATCTATCTCATGTTATGTCTTTTGCCTTGGTAACTGCACTATCAGTTGAAGAGCTTGTTTACAGTCAATTACAGCACAATCAACTACAAAGGCAGAGTACATGGCAGTGATAGAAGTGTTTAAAGAAGATGTTTGGTTGAAGGGCTTATTCAATGAGCTTAGTGTTGATCAGGCTGCAATTGTCGTTTATTGTGACAGTCAGTCAGCAATTTATTTAACCACGGATCAGATGACCCATCATGACAGGGCAAAGAACATAGATGTTAAACATCACTTCGTTCGGGATCTGATTGAAGAGGGCATGGTTGAATTGAAGAAGAGTGGCAATGCTAATAGTCCCACTGACATGTTTACTAATGTTCTACCGAGCAAAAAGTTCGAGCATTACTTGGACTTGACTGGGTTTTCTGTTTTGATGAGTTAACCCCTTGAGGGTTGTTTTGTGGAGAAGGTGGAGAAGTTCTTTTTTGTAAGAAATTTTAGTCAAGGTAGAGATTTGTTAGGTTGTGTTTCAAATTCCTTGTATTTATGAAGGGGCTTGCCGTGAATATGCCGATCGATCGGGACCCGATCTACGCGTACCTAGTTTACGCTAAGTATAAATATGACGTGAGAGTTTCGTCATTAAGCATCCAAATAGAGAGAGCGCCATCATTAAGAGTGACAGAGGAAGTGAATTGTAATTCTTCCATTATTTCGATCAATAAAAATTCTCCATCTCCGCCCGTGGTTTTTTGCCTTCTCAATTGAAGAGGGGTTTCCACATAAATCATTATCTCCTTCATTTATTCTCTTTTATCCTGTTATTTACTTCTCGTATTTGTTATAGTATTTGAATCAACTCCAGTTCTTGGGTGTTATTTCTGCACTAGAAGGTATTATTTCCTTCACAAGGAAAGCAATGTATCATGAGGTTCGCCTCAATACCCGAAAGCATAAAGTAGGGGATAACAAGGGATCAGTTGTTAAAGGTGATGTAAAAAAAGTAATGTCAGGTCTTATACATTAGCTGATTTGTAAAGATAGGTTAGGGGATTGGAGGATAGCTCCTTGTCACCCAAGGCTTATTTCTATAATACTTTTTATTTTTGATAATATACTAGAAGGCTCTAGAATGTACTAGGCCTTCCATTTTTGTGCTTAGGTGCGTGTATGTATGAAGAGGCATATTCCTTGACATGTTTGGTCGCGTCCCTTGGTCCCTTGACACGGTCCATGTGCGTGCCTTGACATGAGGAGTCATGACCCTTCAGTAAGGTCGCGTCCCTTGACAAGAAGAGACATATCCCTTGAACCTTGACACGGTTCATGGACCGGTCTACCCAATGGGGATGTGTCCCAATTTTGCTTATTAAATATTCATGTACTTAGACTAGATTCATGTATTTACTTGAAGACATGTCCCTAGCCTTGAGCCGTGTCCCTTGGGGATGCCACACGGTTCATGCACTTATGTAATTCCCTTTGAGTATAAATAGTAAAGAAGTGGCATTTGCCACGGGTGTCCAATAACCACCTAATTCATCCAAACTCTTTTTCTCTCTTTTAAAGTGTGGATCTATTACACTTGTGTCCCTAATTTCTTTGTTCCTTAAACACTTTCTTGCCTTAATTCCGCATAAACATAGCCTTCGGGTTACCGGGGAGCCTGACGTGACGAGGTACTTTTGAAGTGAAGTTAAGTGGCGCAAGGGCCTGACAAGAGTGTCAAAACCGTCCCGTGACATCCTGCTACTCTAGAGGATAATTATGATATGATAAATAAATACTTTATTCAATTAGGAGGGTGTCGGTCGAGAACGGATGATTGTTCCTACTTTCTCCATCGGTGAGACAGTGATCTCGAGGAACCCGAGGAGGCTCCTAAATTTTAAGCAATGAGCTGTACAGAAGGTGGTTGTTGAGAGGCAAATGAGGCAAACCTCAGAGTCCTTTTCTTCTCTATGTCCTCTGATTTTGTTTTATTTTAAGAAATGGAGGTTGGTGATTGCAGCCATGGGTCAGGGATGGGTGTTGCAATGGTTGGCCATAAGCAACCATCTCAAGTGCCAAGAGTATTTTATGTTGGAATTGTCAACGGTTGGATCAATCCTTGACAATTTAAGCTATTGGGGAATTGTCATGAAATAAAAGGTCGTGCATTGTGTTTTTGTGTGATGCGCGGCATGTTAGATTCCTAGTTTCTTCGTTGGGTTTCCCTTCTATATGTGGTTAATCCAATAGGTTTGGCTGGAGGTCTTGACCTACTATGGTCGAATGAATAGAGGTGTTTGTGAAGGATTCATCTAATCACTTTATTATGGCTGAAGTTTGGAAGGCTTCCTCAAATAAGAACTAGGTTCAATACCTGGTTCATAGAGAACCCTGTAGGTGCCGAAGACCTCGATTCTTGTCTGACTTTGCAGGCTGATGCAGTCGGATACAAGTTCACCTTGTAGTTTCAAGAGATTTTAATGCAATCCCTTCAAGTGACAAAATTGTGGGGTGCTCCTATTTGTTTCGCTATTATCGCCCTTTCTTGATTTCTACGAGGAACCCAACCTGTTTTCAAGGCTCTAGGTGCACTTACTTGTGGTCAAACAAAAGGCTGGGCAGTATGCTTGTCCGTGAGAGAATTGATAAAATGGGTTATAACCTCCTAACCTTTTCCCTTAGGCCAAGACCTCCCTCCTTTCGGCTATTGGGTTTGATCACTCAGTTTTGATGAAGCTCATAAAGGTGTTCAGAAAAACTTTAGATCTAAATGTATTCAGAAAAACTTTAGATCTAAATGTAAGTGGTTGTTATGTCAAGACCATAGAGATAAAGTGCCAGGAAGTTGGGAGGAAAGGTCTAGGGGATCGCGAATGATTGTGTTTGGGGATAAATTGTTCAGCTACCATGACTATAAGATTATGTCTATAAGGAGAATAGAGAAAGCTGAAATTGAAGAGGGCTTTACAAAGCTTTAAGAGCTTCAAAGTAGAACACAGATAGGGGATGACATGAGTGAGGAATTGCATGTAAATAAGATTATGTACGAAATATGGGACCCTGCAGAGAGGTGTTTGTTTCAAAGATCTAGAGTTAACTGGTTGACATATGGGGATCTAACTCTTAGTTTTTACATGCTTGTAATACTCAGAAGGGGAGGGGCAACTTTGTCTCTAGAGTGAAGGATGATGCAGGTACTTGGTGTGAAGACGAGAAGGCTATTCAAACAATTATTCTGAACTAATCTCAAGACCCTTCTAAAGCCCCAATCTGTGTAGATTATGACAGAGTTGGTCAATCTTTCTCTTGTATGCTTGATATTGATGCGAGAACAGGGCTTGAGAGACCGATCTTCTTTCAAGAAATGAAGCAAGTGGTTTTACTATTTGTGAGTCATAAATCCCCTGACCTTGATGGTTTCCTAGGTATATTTTACAGAGAGTTTTAGGATATAGTGTCTATTGAATTGTTTAATATTATGTTGGCTTTTTTCTAAAAGTGGAAGACTTCTTCAACAACTCAACTACACAAATATTACCTTGATTCCTCAAGTACCTAATCCTAAAACACTTAGGCAACTTAGACTGATAAGTCTATGTAATATCTCATATAAAATCATCTCAAAAATCTTAGGTAATCGAATAAAGCCTTGCTTGCCTCACCTCATATCCCCTCCCCAATCTGCCTTTGTTATAAGAAGAATATTCAAGATAATACTATAATAGCCCACGAAACCTTCCATTCCCTGAAATGCATGGAAAAAAAAACCTAAAAAAGAAGTTTATGGTTATTAAACTCGACTTCTCTAGTGCTTATGGTCAAGTTGATTGGGTCTTTCTTGAAAAAGTGCTATATAGAGCCAAGTTTGGGGATTTTTTCGTTAATCTTGTAATGAAGTTTGTTACCTTAGTGCTGGTCTCCCCTATCCTAAATGGTAAAAGACTTGGTCCGATTAAATTTTCTAGGAGTCTTAGACAAGGTTATCCCCTTTCCGCTTATCTATGCTTGTAATGGAAGCTCTATCTAAACTTATTGACGAGTCTGTTAGAAGGGGGGATGGGTAGTTTGAATATCAAAAGCACGTTCCCTATCCTCTCCCACCTATTTATGAATGATTGGTTACTCTTTTGTGAGGCTTATGAGAGAAGATGTTGTACCATAAAAAAAATTCCTGAAATCCTTTGAGCGAGCTATGGGTCAGACGGTCAATTTTGACAAATTTAATATATCTTTTTCAGCTAACTCTCCCTCAGCTTTGAGAAATATGTGTAAGAGGGTCCTAGAGATGAGAGTGATGGACTATAGAGAGAGAAATATTTAGGCTCGCAGTCTAATGGGGGCGAGATAAGAAAGCTACGTTTAATGTCCTTTACGAGAGAGTATTGCAGCGTATTCAAGGTTGGAAGGTTAGCCTTCTTTCTCATGCCAGAAGGGAAGTCCTCGTTAAATATATGTTGTTGACTGTTCCTTGTCATGTAATGCTTTAAAATCCCTATCTCTTTGTATAAAAAGATTAATGCCGCTATTGCGAGATTTCAGTGGAAAGGTGATATTTCTAAGTGTCGGGATATTCATTAGGACAATTGGAAGAAGTAAGCTCGTCTTAATAAGTTTGGTGGAATGAGATTTAGAGACATGGATGGGTTAATATTGCTTTGTTGGCTAAGCTTGCTAGTTGTATCTTCTCTAACCTGATAGCTTTTGGGTTAGGATCTTTAAGGGGTTTTACTTCCGTAAGGTCTCTTTTAAGGAGGCCTCGATTGGTGTCCATGCATTGTCAGGATAGAGAATTATTCTTGAGGAGAGGAATTTTCTTTGCTCTAGGCTCAGATGGAATATTAATAATGAAAGGAATATTAGGATTTAGGAGGACCCGTGGCTCTCATGCCACTAGAACGTCAAGGTTACTTCAGTTCGTCATAAGAGATGGCCAAACCTAGGTTGTAGCCTTATTAATGGTCTCATGAGCAGTTCGAAGTATTACTTTCAATCTTGTTCTCTCCTCTTTTATCTCGGTTGGGTTGTTTCCTTCCTAGCCCTTCTAATGCCAGTGAGTTGACTAGTTCCTCGATCTAATAAGGCTGGAGAATAAGAATCCTAATGTTATTTCCTCTTACCCTAAATCGGTTGTTGGGTTTACTCACCCTTCTTTATTTATGTCGATGTCGTCTTTACTCCATTCCTCAATCTTTCACAAAATTCTACTTTCCTCCCCTTCCTTAACCTATACATGATAATCCTTAGTGGACTCTCGACCTTGACTCTTACAACCTTGGTGACCGTAAAACTTGATATGCCAACTTATTGTCTAACTTGGTGAGAATATTTCTCTATGATACTCACATCTAATGGAAAGAAGGGACACAAATATGGTTCGTTTCCCTTCCCTATTATTCATATTGTTAATGCTAAGGGAAACTATAGACCTAACCTAAACATGTTGCTTGGACTTGTACTGAACAAAGCATTTGTTCTTGCATCACTGCCACTTTAGCCCGTAATGACCTCCTTAATGATGTCAACCAACACCCCATTTCTAAAGCCATGGGAGATGCTCTCGCTAAACGATTCCACAACCACACTCTTGCCAAATAATTTGATCTTAACTTACCCTCCTTCACAAGGATAATAAAACCATGGGTGTCTTCCTCTCGGGACTAAACTCTATATCCGATGAGCTCACTGCCATTAGCTCCCCAGTTTGTAATAGGGAATTAATTCACTGTGCTTTTTGGGATTCTTACTGAATATTGTTCCAGTGCTACACTCATGTGTAGTTTCATTGGTCATTAACTTTAGAGGAACTCAAAACCTCCCTTCCCAATGAAGAAGCCTCTCAGACTAGCCTAAACGGTAGCACCACCCAGGATCTTGATCATACACTTGTAGCGCCAGGACAATCCTAGGATAACTCAGGTGGTGGTCGAGGTTATGATGGCCGAAGGCTTAACTCCTTAACAGTGCAAGACACAATAGGAGATTCAATCAACAGCAACAAGATGTACCAGCTTGTGACCCATTATAAGGTGAGGGAAGTTCCAATCAAACGGGTATGCTCTGGCAACATCCAATATTAGATACAAAATGTAGCTAACTTCTCTCATCAGTCTAATGATAGCATACTTGGTCTAGGACCCCTTGTCTATTAGTTTAATTATTTATCAGGTTATATCCACACCGGTATTTCTCAGATTGATCTTTCCAACTCCTCCCCCCCCCCCCCCCCCCCCCCCCCCCCCCCCCCCCCCCCAATGTCCATCAATGAGCCTGCTAGCCACACGTTGTACCCTAAATCTTACACGTCTAATCATACGACACCTAACGCAAGTATTTATGCAATATTCTTCTGCATAATAATTCATAATCTACTCAAGTTGACGTGGTTCTCTTTAACCAATTGCTTATGTAGATCTTCCACTATATACACTAATTCACATGACCTCTTTCCCAAACGTGTTCTATTAGTTCCAAATCCTACTTATAAACTTCTCTCAATCAAACAACTATGTCAAGATAATAATTGTATTGTTGAGTTTGACACCTCTTCCTTTTCATCAAGGACAAAGCCACAGGAAACCCCCTACTCTAGATATACGATAATATACCGCTTTATAGCTTCTCTCCACACCGCAATAGACTTATTACTTACAATGTCATTATTGATATTTGTCAGAGACATTTAGGATATTTAAATAACGCAGCTTTGGATATTTCCAAAAGTGGTTATTTAGTTTTTGTTCAGTCCTTTTTGGTTAAACATTGCAATGCTTTTCGTTTAGGTAAATCTCATCGTTTGCCATTTTCATGTGTTTTTCATTCTATGAATGCTCCTTTTCAGTTAATTCATTATGAAATTTGGCAACCTTTTCCCTTTAGTTTTGAACTTAAATACTATATTCTTTCATGATGATTTTTCTCATTTTACTTAGCTTTATCTAATATGTAGGAAAGGTGAAGTTTTTGACTTATTTCACACCTTCAACGTCTTTGCTGAAAATCAATTTCATATCAAAATTAAATGCTTTTGAAGCGATGGAGCCGTGAGTTCGAAAACTAACTCATGAGTGCATTATCCTAACATCACTCCCTCTGCTGCTCATAAATTTGCATGCTGCTCTATCCCTTGTGTGTTTCTTGACTATGCGGTACGCTATAAGGGCTATTGGTTCCTTGATCCTGTCGCGGGTTGTGTTTGCATTAATCATCATGTTTATTTTACTGAAAACTATTTTCCCTAACTTGAACTAATGTCTAATACAACGATGACATCTGATACCTCACACACGACTACCATAGTGCTACGAGTTGAGATCCCTAGCTTAACTCTCAGTCCATCATCAACTGTGCTGGTCTCGCTACCCTCTTTATCTCAACCCGCTGGTGGTGCAAGTAGCGGCAAACCATAGTTGCTTGTTGGCTCGCCCGAACAGCGTGCCTTGGGCAACTATAGCACCAGCTACGAACGTCTAACCCCTCCTATTATCATGTGTTTACTCTCCCTGAGTTCAACGAAAACTCAGCCAGAATCTTTCCCTAATCCTCTCCCCTCATTTTTTTTACCAGTACAAATAGCAGCTGCTTCCTCCCTACACAATATTGATCCCACTCCCCATAATGCCTATCCTATGGGCACAAGACCCAAGAATGGAATTTATATGTCTAAACATATCTTACCACTTTCCTTAGTTATTGTGGTTTAGAAACCCCCTTACTTCTCACAAGCTGTCAAGAAACTTTAGTGGGTAAGAGACCTTGCTCAAGATTTCAATGCCTGAATCCAAAACCCTACTTAAGCTCTCGTCCTTCCTTCCCCTTTCTAAAATATGATATGTAATACATGAAAACATAAGGTCAAATACAAGCCTAATGGTTCCGTTGATCATTTTAAGGCTAGAATTGTTACCCAAAGTTTTAATCAATGTGAGGGTTTAGACAACCAATACTGGTTTGAGATCTCTTATTGAATTATCACGTTGTCAAAGCCATCACCATAAAATTTATCCTATCTCTTGCCGTCTCAAACTCATGGACCACTCGCCAACTTGTCTCAAAAAAGCCTTTTACACATGCTTACTTAAATGAAAAGGTATATGAAACAACCTCAGCTTTTCATCCACTCCAAAGTTCACAACCATGTGTGCCATCATCATAAAGCCCTACAAAAACTTAAAGTAGCCCCTCAAGCTTGATTTCATAGGTTTGGTTCGTTCCTATTCTAACTTGGGTTCCACTATAGCAAGGTTGATCCTTTTTATTTTATACATCACTCTCCCACTGGGCTCATTTGTCTACTTCTCTATTAGATGATATCATTCTCACAAGATCTAAACCAACCTTTTTATGCCAATTCATCATCACCCTATCCACCCAAATCACAAGGGCGGGCCTAGGTACCCTGCATTACTTCTTTGGCATAGAAGCCAAATCCACACGTGATGGCCTTTTTCTCACATGATACAATTGATCCTTCTAGCAAAGAATAACATACTTAAGGCCAAACCTGTTCAAACCGCTCTCATAGGTCAAGCTTGGCTATCTCTCACTGAGGGAGATTTACACGTTGATAGCACCAAGTATCGTAGTGTAGTAGGTCCTCTTCAGTACTTGACTATGACTCGTATTGATATTTAAACTTTTGTTAACCAATTTTTCCAGTTTATGCATGCTCCCATATTCTTGCATTGGTTTATGGTGAATCATATCCTCTTGTACCTCAAGCACATCACTAATTAAGGTCTCACCATTAATCCAGGTTCTTGTACTACCATCACTGCCATTGCTGATGCTAATTGGGTGGGTGTCGCAACACAAGGCATTCTTTATTTCTTGTTCATAATCTCCTATCTTGGCGAGCTAAGAATCAGCCCCCACTATAGAGCCCGAATATCAGGTTGTAGCTCAGGTGGTTGCTAAATGTGATTGGATTAGGCATCTCTTTAATACATGGGAGTTTGTGGCTTAGTCCCTTTAAGGAATGCTTATTTGATGCCACATACACACACACATGTTCAACATGCCTGACACCCCATGTACACACACAAAATATTGAAGACTTCATATGTGACTCTAGTATTAAGAATCTCACATTAGAGTTGTGAGAATGAAGAAATCAATTTACAAGCCTAGTGGGTCAGTCCATCTATTGTCAAGTAGTTTTAAAATTGAACCCTACTTGAGTGTGTATGTGGACCTCGTATGTCCAATTCTATGGGTCGGTCATAAAAATCCCTTATGAAAGGTCGACATGGTATCAGAGCAGGTTGATAATCTTAGGTTCTTGTTTATCGCGCGCCTTGTTGTCATAAAGAGAAGTGTATTTGTGATTGGTGCTCTAAGGGCCTCTCTAGTATGTTCGATCCAATTAGATAGAATAAGGCGAGGAGTGCAATTAAATGAGACAAACATGTGAGAGGGAGTATTGAAGACTCTACATGTGAGTCTAGTATAAGAATCTCACATTGGAGTTGTGAGATTGAAGAGAACAATTTATAAGCCTAGTGGGTTACTCCACCTATTACCAATTGGTTTTATGATGGAAATCTACTTGGGCTTATATGTGGACCTCGTATGTTCCAACTCCGTGGGTCAGGCTTAGAAGGCCTACTGAATGCTCGACACACAGGCATATAAAACTAAGATCCCAATTTTCTAAGCATTTGATAATATCCAATATGGCTCATAAACATTGCATGTAAAGAATATATAATATTGACAATACTCCCCCTTTGGATATTCATCTTAAAAGCATTGGGACAAAAACATTCAATGTCCTAGTTATATGATTTCTAAGCTACTTTATTAAAAATCTTGTCAGGAAAAATCCGATAGAAAAAAAAGGCAAAGAGAAAAAGAGTACAGTGTGTATTGAACTCCCCCTCCTGCATGCACATTAATCAAGGATGTCTCTAAGTCAACGAATGCCAATCTTAAAGACCGATTTCATTAAAGTTTGTTGAATGCAATGCTGAGCAAATTTGATAAACATCTACTTCACCTTTCTTCTGAAGCTCATGAATGAAAAGAACTTTGGTGAATTATACTTGGTTTTGTTGCCTTTCTTTTACTTGAAGAATACACGCAACTATGTTGAGTATTATTATAGTCTGCATGATTGTTGGAAACTTTCATTCTTCTCAAATGGGTTGAATCAAGGGTTGTAACCATACACAAACTCTATTTGTTTTCTATAGGGCAATTATCTTCATATAATGTAAAAATAAAAAAAAAAAAATAGTTGTGTTATAAAACTATAGAGATATTATACTCTATAGAAAGATAATAAAAAAAAACCCAAATATGCTTGAAGAAAAAAGTAAGTATTTTGTATCAGAACGAGATTATTTTTATTAAATTTTTCTCTTTTCTTTCTCTCAATTTTTTCTTTCCTTTTGTTTCTTTCTTTCCTTTTCTTTTCTTTTCTCTGTTGTTCTTGTTGTTATTTGTTGTGTTATGATAGGGTCATATGTACAAAGAGGGGGGGGGGGATGATTAAAAGATGGCTCAAAATGTGACAAGTGTCACGATTTATACAAATACCCAATTATATATATGTATATGTATATATACGTAAATATATATTTTACATAATTTTTAATTTTCTATGATATTTAATGATATCCAAACTCGACTCTAAAAATTATACCAAAAAAATTCAATATTTACAACACTCCCCGTTTGGATATTTTTCGTTATAATGGGACATAGTGTCCAAGCTAAACGCGCCTGTCTCGTTAAAAACCTTGCTAGGGAAAACCCAGTGGGAAAAAACCACAGCGAAGGAAAAAAGAGTGCAGCTCATATTTAACTCCCCCATATGAATATATTAGTAAGGGACATTTCTGAGTCGATGCATGCCAACCTTATGAACTAATTTCTCAAATGTTGTTGTTGGTAATACTTTCGTGAACAGATCTGCCAAGTTCTCACTTGAGCAAACTTGTTGGACATCTATTTCTCCCATCTTCTGAAGATCGTGTGTAAAGAAGAACTTCAGTGAGATAAGTTGAGCTCTGTCGCCTTTAATGTATCTACCTTTGATCTCAGCAATAGATGCAGCACTATCTTCACATCATAGTATAGTTGGACTCCCCCTGATCGTTGGAAGACTACATTCTTCTCGAACGTGTTGAATAAGGGATCTCAACCATAGACATTCCCTACTTGCTTCATGAAGTGCAAGTATTTCAGTATGATTTGAAGAAGTTACTGCTGTTGTTTGCTTGGTAGATCTCCAAGATATAGCAGTGTCACCATAGATGAATAAATATCCTGTCTGTGAATGGCCTTTACGTGGATCAGACAAATGTCCTACATCTGCATATCCAACCAATCTCGGACTTGATTGTCTCTGATAATATAATCCCATATCAGATGTACCACGGAGATATCAAAAGATATGTTTAATTTTATTCCAATGTCTCCGGGTAGGCGTTCAGCTATATCTTGCCAATAATTAACCGAAAAGGCTATATGTCATGGTCCTAGGCTTGCCCAGTGTCCGCGACCCCTTGATAAGTCGCAAGGTGTGCTGAGGCCCCTACACGTGGCCCCAGGCTAGGGCGCGCGTCTAGGTGAGCGGCCCCAGGCCCATGCGTGCTTCCTTGGGCAAGTCTCGGGCGGCGGCCCAGGTCATCCCTACGAACGTCTCGGGTCGCGCCCCAGGTCGCGTCCCTGCACGCATCCCAGTGCCCGAGCTCGCAAGTTCCAGTGCCAGCCTAAGGCCTGCCGCAGGGCCTGTGACACTGCCAGTTTTTCTTATTTTTATTTGACTCGATGGGGCGTCTTGCACATCGTCCCTGTGGGTCCTAGGATAGCCTTATGTATATAGTGGCTTAAGAAATTTTTAGTTTCTTTTTATCTTTTGTCCTCCTCAAAATAGGGGTGTATGATTGCAGAGACCCCCTTAATGTTTCCTCCTATCAGGGGTATAGAGTCCTGTTTTATATATATATAGGGGAGAGTCCACTCAACTTGTAAACCTCATATCCGTTCTATGCTTTGTTAATGAATACAAATTGCTTTCTTTTCAAGCTTTGTGTTCATGTGTGATTGTTTGTCGTGCACTTGAGTGGGGGTTGCAGCACCACATTCGCACACCTGACATCCCAGGACCCAGAAGGTCCAAACTTCTTAGACCGCTGTGCGCTCAATGTGATCTATAGCGCGGGCTTGCGTGTTGTCCTTAGTGAACAATGCGCGCCACACGACTCCTAGTTCCTGGGACCGTGACACTATATCTGGCCTTGTATAGTTAGCAAGATACATCAATGCACTTATTGCACTTAAATATGGCACTTTAGGTCCAAGAATATCTTCGTCATCCCCTCGAGGTTGAAACGGGTCCTTATTCACATCAAGTAATCGGACGACCATTGGGGCGCTCAATGGATGTGCCTTGTCCATATAAAGACATTTGAGCACTTTTTCTGTATAAGTAGATTGATGGACTAAAATTTCACCAGATAAACTCTCTAATTGTAGGCCAAGACAATATTTCGTCTTTTCGAGATCTTTCATTTCAAACTCTTTATTTAGACAATGCAATAGCTTGTTTAATCACTTCAGGCGTTCCTATGATGTTTAAATCATCAACATGGACTGCTATTATAGCAAATTCAAAATTCGATTTCTTAACAAAAACACATGGGCTAACAGGATTGTTCACATATCTTTCTTCCAGAAGGTATGTACTAAGACGATTGCACCACATTCGCCCTGATTGTTCCAATCAATATAGTGATCTTTGTAAATTAATTGAATACAGCTCTCGAGGTTTTGAGCCACATGCTTCTGGCATTTGTAGCCCTTTAGGGACTTTCATATGGATATCATTGTCAAGTGATCCATACAAATAAGCCATTACTACGTCTTTTTTTTTTGTAAGTCAGCGTTTTTTATTTTTATTACCAAAAAGAGCAAAGTACAAGAGTACAGGGGCATACCCCTAACAAGTCCAACAACCTACATGTCAGGCGGGGATGAAGCAAAGCGGAAACAAAACACACAGAAACAAGCCAAAGGGGCAAACAAGGCAAGAAAAGCCTAATAGAAAGGAGAAACTCCTACAAATAAAATACAAAGGGAAAGGAAAAAAAAAAAGGAAAAAAAAGAAAAAGAAAAGAAAGGGGAGATCAGTCCCCAAGAGAGGCAGTAACAACAGCGGCCTTAGCAGCTGCACGAGTCATCCGACGCTCAACTTTCCTTGAGCGACGAGAGGGGGCAGCGGTCCACCCAATGTCCAAAGAGTCAACGGTAGAAGAGGGTGAATGCATCACAACACAAGCACCTCGGGGGACAGGAGCAACACTCGGAACACTAGCCTCGCAGTTCAGAAAGCACTATATAGGCAAAATTCTCGAGTCATGAGAATCTGAAGGGACACAAGAGTTAGAAAGCCCCGAAGGAACTAAACGACCATGCAGACGACCAGAGGTGGTGGCAGGGCGAGACTCAGAAGAGGACCTCCTAGAGCCCGGGGAGTCCGAGAGCCCGAGAAAAGAAACAACATCCAAAGTGTCCAAATCAAGGGGTCGAGTACCCCTCGGAGCAGAAGGACCCAAGCCAAAGTGCCCCAAATCACAAGAATGATCTACATTCAAAGTAGAGGGAGCCGAAGGCTGCGAACCCAAACTTTCTGATGCCAGACGACCTCGGAACGAACCCGATATAGTAACAGCCGCCTGGGAAACGAAAGCAGGGATCAGTTTGGCTGGAAGCACCACGGCCTCCAGCCCAACAGGGGACCTGGGTGGGCCTGCGCCACCCGGGCCCGAGCGTCCAGCAGGAGGCCGCGCTCCCCCTGGGCCTAAGAGACCCACTGCCTCTCAAGCCCAACAAAACAGAGGGGCGTGCGCACCCTGCTATGGGTCCGGACCCGGAAGGCCCGCCCACAGATGCTGGGACCGTGTGTCCTCAGCAGTGGGCTCAGGCCCAGCAGCACGCTGGGGTATCGAGAGGGGTGAGGACCCCATTGTTTGGGGCAAATTTTTTGGGCTTTGCAGCCCAACTTCATTAGGTGAGGCATGGGTAATATTTTCTAGCTCAACACCCAGCGGTTCTATCTCGTCAAGCTCAGTATTTTTTCTGAGCCCTCGATCTGCTCTCGATTTACGCTGCCGACCTCGGGGACGGGTTTTAGCACCATAAACGATTTCAATCGGAGGACGGGGAGAAGAGTCCAGACAAGAGTGAGCAAAAGTCGAGCACTTAGAGCATATACGGGGCAAACCTTCATACTTGAATGTGATCGGGATGTGAAGATCCTCAAACTGAACCTCCATATTACTAGGAAGCGGCTTCCGAGCATCAATGTCCACGCACACACGAGCATATTGAATGGAGGTCCCATCAAGAGTCAGTTGATCCATATAGAGGGGGCTACCCACCCCACTAGCGATCGAGCTCAAGGCCTTACTTGTCCATAAAGGTGCATGGAGTCCATGTATTTGGACCCAAATCGGAAGGGTTGAGGGTTCAACTCGAGGTGTAACATCATCTTGGAACCAGTGATGTAAGGCTAAATGACGGCCTTAAAGTGCCAAGGGCCATCTTGGAGAACTCTATGGGCGTCATCATAGGAGTGAAAGCGAAAAAAATAGCCCGATTTGGATGGAATAACACATTCATGACCTTTAGAGCCCCAAAGAGAAAAGGCAATAGCGGTACAATATAGGAGTGCAACTCACCCCCCGATAAAATGACCCGTGAGGCAACGAATCCATTTGGCAAACCCTGGGGCAACATCATCACGAGATACGGTGGCAACGATTTTGTCATTTACAGATTTAGGAGGAACGTAAGAGAGGGTGCTTGTCGAAGGGGCATTAATCCGAGCATGCCAATCATCAAATGACTCCCCCGAACTCTTGTCCCAAAAATCATTCGTTAACCAATCCGGTAGCAATTCATCATCCCGAGGCACAGTTCCCAAGGCCATAACGGTAACCAAGAGTAGTAGAAGAAAAATATCTTCAAACAACCCCAACAACCTCCTAACAACCCAACCACACAACAACCACCAAGCACCCACAGCCCCCCACCGTCCAAGCCACCAACCACCACTGTACACACCCACGCGCCTGTGCGCCACTAGCCAAACCACCACCAAACAGTCCAGAAATTCGACCACCACCAAAACAGCCACGAACGACCACCAAATAGATCACAAATCCCACCAAATGCTCCGTCCATAAGACGCATGTGGAGTCTTTCAGAGACTCCCAGGCTTATTAAAAATTTGAATGTAATTGCATCCATTACAGGTGAATATGTGTCCTCATAGTCAATTCCTGGCCTTTGTGAGAAGCTTTGAGCTACAAGTCGCACTTTATGTCTCACGACTTCATTCTTTTCATTTCTTTTTCCCACAAAAACCCACTTGTAGCCTACAGGTTTCGTACTTTCAGGCGTTTGGACTACAAGTCCAAAAACTGCACGTTTCGCCAGTGAGTTTAACTCTGTATGTATTACTTCTTTCCATTTTGGCCAATCATCTCTTCTTGACATTCTTGAAGAGATTTAGGTTCAAAATCTTCACCTTCTATGGTCAAATTAGCAGCCACATTGTATGCAAAAACTTGATCGAGAATCGTTTCATTTCGATTCCACCGTATGCTAGTAATAGCATAATTTATTGAGATTTCTTCATTCTCGACATTTTCATCACTTTCATAATTCTCAGGTATTTGATACCCTTTAGGAGCCATATCGCCCTCTGTTTCTTTTTCTTGGATTTGCATTTGGACCACTTTAGGGGTTTTCTCTTCACGAGTTTTGATAAAGGATCCAACTTATTTATGTTGCTCTCTTTTCTTTCTTGGATTCTTATCTTTAGAACCAACAGGTCTACCACGCTTCTGGCATGTAGTAGATGTATTTGTCAATGTCTTAGAAGACTGTTCATTCGAAATATCAATTCGAACGGGAGCATTCATAGCTAGAACATGTGACTTGGTCACTCTTTTCTTGTCAACGAATGCATCTAGTAATTGATTCACAATATTTTGTAAATAGATAATCTTCTGGACTTCCATTTCATATTGATTCGTACGTGGATCAAAATGTGATATAGATGATGCATTCCACATAATTTCACAGTTTTTCAGCTTTAGCTTTTTTCCCTCTAATTTTGAAAATATTGTTTCGTCAAATTTACAATATGCAAACTGTGCAATGGTTCAAGATATTTTATAATTGACGGGGATTCAAGCCCAATATAAATTCCCAACCTCCTTTGGGGACCCATCTTTGTGCGCTTGGGTGAAGCAATTAGAACATATACCGCCCAACCAAAATTCGTAGATGAGATATATCTGGTTCTTGACCAGACCAAGTTGCAATGAGGAGTATTTATGATAAGCAGCTAGCCTAGCACGAGTAAGTGCTTCAGTATGCAATATAGCGTGTCCCCATGCAGAACTAGGCAACTTTGTTTTCATGAACAATGGTCTAGCAATTAGCTGCAAACGTTTAATCAGAGATTCTGCAAGACCATTTTGTGTATGCTGGTGAGCCACATGATGCTCAACTATAATCCCAATTGACATACAATAGTCATTAAAAGGTTGGGACGTGAATTCTCCTGCATTATCAAGACGGATCTTCTGGATCGCGTAATCCAAAAATTGAGCCTGTAACCGGATTATTTGTGCAAGGGGTCTCGCAAATGCCACGTTCCGAGTAGATAATAGGCAATCATGTGACCAACGTGTTAAGGCGTCTATCAACACCATAAAATATCGAAATGGTCCACATGATGGAATAATAGGCCCACATATGTCTCCTTGTATTCTTTCCGGAAAGCTAAGAGATTGAATCCCAATTTTGGTCGGGGATGGCCTAGTAATCATTTTGCCTTGAGTACACAAACACATGAAATCTCATTAGGAGAATGAATCTTCAAGTTCTTTAATGAGTGCCCATGCGAACTTTCAATAATTTTTCTCATCAACGTTAAACCTGGATGGCCCAAATGGTCATGCTGCAAGGGGAATGTTTTGCAATCAGTTAACTTCTTGTTAACCACTGTATTTGATTCAATCGAGTTTATGTAAGTATAATATAACCCAAAAGTAAGTGCTGACAATTTTTTCACTATTTTCTTTCTTCCTGAGGTAAGCGATGTAATATAACGATATTCTTTATCATCTTCATTTATTGTCTCAATATGATAACCATTGTGACGAATATCTCGAAAATTGATCAAGTTTTTTTGTGATCTATTGACAAACAGAGCATCGCTTATGTTAGTTTTGTCCCTTCGGGGAACATAACATGTGTTCTTCCGAAGCCTTCAATTAAAATTGAAACACCCGATATTGTATTAACATTTGCTTCAGCTAATTGTAGTTGAGAGAAATATATTTTGCTTTTGAGGATAGTGTGTGTCGTTGCACTGTCAGCTGGACATAAATCTCCATCTTTAATCAAATTCATGTTTCTATAAAATACATATGTATTAGTGGAATTCCATTCAAAATTTTATTGGAAATAACTCATTAAAATAAAATACCAAAATATATTATTTTATTACACATATCCCAAACTATATTATTACATTAAAAGTAGGACAAATTTAGTATAAAAGACATAACTAAAAACATAAAACTTTATTCCAGTTTAACACTTCCATCGCCTATTAGGTGATCAATTTTCCAACTAGGATCCAAAAAAAAAAAAAAAAAAAAAAAAGAGACATCAAGAAGTGTCACATCAATTGGAGGATGATCTTCTGTAAAATTTGCTTCTGGGAGATTTTCTTTTCAATTCAATGATGCTTGATGTAGTTTCACCAGATGGTTAGGTATACGACAGGTACGCGACCAGTGGCCTTTTACGCCACAGCGGTAACAACTTGTTTCAGCGTATTTCGACTAATTTGGCTGATTGGTTTTCTCCCTTTTATTTTTCTCTTTATTGTTGCCGAGCCCCTTAGATTTTGGTCCATTTTGATCACCTCATCCACGACCACGACCGCGTCCACGACTACGACTACGGCCACGGTTATATGTATTATTTTCATGGGAAGTAGCATTCACTTCGGGGAATGGCTCTGACCCAGTTGGTCGTGACTGATGATTTTTCATTAACAATTCATTGTTTTGTTCAACAACAAGAAGGCATTGAATTAACTCTGAGTTTTTTTTGAAATTTCTTTCTCGATATTGCTGCTGCAGGAGCATGTTCGAGACATGGAAAGTCGAAAATATTTTTTCAACATATCCTTCTCAGTAATATTTTGAACGCGTAATTATAGTCGGGAGGTAATACTAAACACCGCATAGTTATACTCGCTTACAGTTTTAAAATCCTGCAGCCGTAGGTGAATTCAGTCATAGCAAGCTTTAGAGAGGATCACATATTTATGGTGATCAAACCTTTCCGTTAAATTAAACCAAAGAACAAATGGGTCATTTACAGTAAGATACTCGGCTTTCAATATTTCGTGGATAAGATGCCTGAGAAATATTATAGCTTTTACACCATCCTGTAGGGATGCGCTATTACCCTTTATAATAGTATCTCCGAGATTCATAGCATCAAGGTGAATCTCAGCATCAAGGGTCGAGAGCAAATAATTCTTGGCACTTATATCAAGAGCAGTAAAGTCAAGCTTTGTTAGATTAGCCATTAGAAATAACAAAGGGTTAGAAAATAAAAACTTTACCTCAAGCTTATGATAATCCTTGTCTGGCTAAAGACTTGTGCTGATAACGTGTTATAAAACTATAGAGATATTATACTCTATAGGAAAATAATAAAAAGACAAACACAAATATACTTGAAAAAAAATGCAAGTATTTTATATCAGAACGAGATTATTTTTATTAAATTTTTCTCTTTTCTTTCTCTCGGTTTTTTCTTTCCTTTTGTTTCTTTCTTTCCTTTTCTTTTCTTTTCTCTCTTGTTCTTATTGTTATTTGATGTGTTGTGTGTGGGTTTTATATATGAAGGAGGGGTAGATAAGTCATCAAAGGATGGCTCAAAATGTGACAAGTGTTACGATTTATACAAATACTCATTTATATATATTTATATATATATATACGTAAATAAATATTTTACATAATTTTTAATTTTTTATAATATTTAATAATATCCAAATTTAACTTTAAAAATTATACCTGAAAAATATTCAATATTTAAAATACGTAGTAATTTTTAGTAGTTGTAAAATAAATATCATGTTAGTCAATGACCTTATAACATATGGGTCTTGTGTAGCTAGAGAGAGGGACTCTAACATCCCTCTGGAACCTCCCTTATCAGGACGAAAAAGGAAAAGAAAAATGGAGCACTTAATGACTGATACTTTTGTCTTCTTCACAAAACCCTCAAAGCCCATGATGTCTAACCCCTCCCACTTACCTGATCGTTCATTGGCCATTGAGAAAGGTGCCAAAAACCCTAATACCTAAGGATAGAGGAAGGAGGTTGAGAAGGCCTAAATTGAAGGTCCATGGCCAAGACCTATTGATTTCCGCCTCAGTAACAGATGCCTTGGAAGCTATAAGGGTGATTTGCTAGTTGAGGAATGGAGCTACACCTTTGGTGATGATTGCTGACTCTTCTCATTGCATGTGGATTATCTATCCTAAATTGGAAGCCTTAAAAAGCCAAGGCCCTATGGAAGAGGACCAATTGCACGTGATTGCTTTCCTAGAGAAGATGACGATGAATGAAGAAAGTTCCAATGATGTAAGATTTACTAGGTTATTTGCCCTGCATACCCTTCTAGTTCCCTAATGCATGTCAATATCTTCTAATAAAGGTGATGTTTTTTGCCTCTGCCCCAGTTTCCCTGATTGTATGAGTAAGTATACAATTATGAACTGTATTGAACTTGTTAATCTGGTTTATGCATATGGAGGACCAAATACAATGACCAATAGATCAGCTTTTTTTGTAATTATGGAAAAGTATAAAGCCTACTATTACAGCTACCCTTCTATTTTGGTTTTTTTTGGGTTGCATGTTAGGGTTACAATGGTGCGGTTTATTTAAGCTGGAAATATGTGGGTGCTCTACCACAATCTTGCCCTCTTGTCCCTCAGGGACATAGCAAAGTGGTTTGTAGCGCCGGGTGCCAACAGGGTGGCCCGGGTTCGATTCCCACTAAGCTCAATGTGGGCCTCTTTATGAGGTGTTTTAGGGGTATTATCCCCCTCCCCCTCCCCCTGTCCTTACCATCATTTAAAAAAAAAAAAAAAAAATCTTGCCCTCTTCACCCTCTTTCCATAAAGGTGTTTGATTATCTAATATATCTCATGCAGAACTCTAACCTTCAAGATGAGATATAGCCGCACGATCAATTTCACCACTCTGCTAATATTCATGGTACCAAAGCTCCAAAACCTTGCGCTCCCGATGGAATTTCAAATCTAGGTCCAACCGAGGCCACAAAGAACCCAGGACCCTCCTTTAAACTTGCCCTTTAGTTCTTTGGTCATAATTAGGATGCAAGTACCTTTCATTGCATCAACCTAGGAGGTAATCACTCTCCCTTGGGAACTAAAGATAGAGTCTTAGGCCCAAAACCCATAGATGAACCGAACGACTTGCTCTCAGATGGTGTTGAGGAGATGAAGGCTTTTTGTTTCAAGGGAAAAGTTTTTTTAGGGGGGGGGGGGGGGGGGGGACGTAACGTTTCTTTAACTATGATTAGGGATGAAAACAAGGTGGATTGGGATCAAATTAGGGGCCATGTTGATTATGTGGATCTTCAGATTAGCTGGATTCTTATTAGATTTGCTAGCGAAATGAACAAAGGTTATGTGTGGGCAAGGGAGACCATGGTTTGTCCAAACCCTTAACCTTGTGTTGGGGCTGGGCATTGAAATGTTTGATCTCTTTGAGTCTAAAAATCGAAGTGGTGACCTAATGGGTTGAGGTTCAGCCCCTATCTATGAAGTGAATTCTTAAACCTGTAGGGAATATTATTAGACTTGATGGAGTTACTAAGTCTAGACTTAAGAGGAGATTTTCCAAGGCTTGCATGGAGACTAGGGTAGGTATAACTCTCCCAGGGATGGTTACAATTAGGATTAAAGGCATTGAAAAGTTAGTCCGGATCATGTATGAGGGTTTTTATGAAGTTTGTGCCTTGTGTGGTATAGAAAATCATGTTGTGGAAGATTGTCCTAACTTCAACAAGTCTTTGGATATCCAAGTGGTGGGTGGAGAGATTTAGGGAAGGTATCCCAATGTTTGAGTCGCAAAACCAAACTAGTAGGAGCCCCGGCTTGCAAGGAAAGGTGGGTCCGTATGCATTCCAAAAAGTGCCCTTATAGAGATAGGAGGGGGGCCTTAGCCTAGTCAGAAGAATGCTGGCACAAATATTGTTATCAGAGAACCTCAACCTTCTGACGAGGTGAAATGGTGGCAGGAAATAGAGATACCATTAAGCTTAATGATAAAGGCAAAGAGAAAGTCTAGAATTAGGGTAATAGCAAGAGGGATCTTTCAAACTCCTCTCAGCAATGGGAGGCTTCGGTAGTAAAAGGCTGTAGGTAGGGAGTTTTAAAAGAATAAGGACTCGAATAACGGGAGCGAAGACCTGAAGGACTCTTCGTATGAGGACATGGAAGTAGAGATTGACAGGAATGGGCAGGAGGACTAGAAAGGAATCACGAGTGACAGCACGGATAGGGAAGTGGTAGATGATGAGGAGGACCTTGAAGAGGATTCTAACTGGTTCCTTGATCTCAATGATGATCCGTATAATGCTTCTACTAATTCATTGAAAAGATGAAAGCTCTCTGGGTATGGGGATGTCTTCACGAAAAGAAATGATGGGAAAGGCTCTAACTAAACCTAGTAATGGATAGAGATCTTTTTTAAATATCCTTTCCTTTTTATGATAGGGGTCTTGAGGGTTTTTTCCCCTGAAGGGGAAAGGCTGCATACACCTACCCTCCTCAGACCCTGCTTTTGTGGGAGCCCTTGGAGGCACTAGGTCTGTTGTTGTTGTTGGTCTTAAGGGTTTTTTCATGACTTTTTGTGTCTATGGTATAGTGGAGTTGGATGGTGGTTTTTTGTATTCCCTGGGCCCTTTTATAGAAAGTAGAATTAAGGATTAGATGACCTCTCTTTCGGGGTATCTAATTAGGTATTGTGATAATGAATGTGCTTTATCCTTTTGTAATATCTCAGATCTATTTATATGTAAGTCTACAACAGTGAAAGGGAATATGTTAAAATTCATATCATTTACGCTAGCTATGGTATAAATTTGTTGAAGTCTTGGAGTAGTGTGAATGACGACTGTGTTGAGGTCTTGTTTCTTTATTTCAATTTGTCTTGCCTCTTATTCTTGCTCGAGTATAATGCTCGGGTGATGCCTATGGACTGAGCTCTAGTCTCTAGTTTGACCTTTGGGCACTGGTTTCTATCCGCGTGTGTGATTGATTGTGTAAGGAGTTGATTTTATTTTGATTCATCATGAAAATTATGTGTTGGAATATCAGAGAGCTCGCAAGGATGTGTGTTCTACATGAGCTCAAAATCCGCTAGGAAATTTAGGCTTGGCATCATAGCTAGGGATGGAAAATGGGTGGATTGGGTTGGGTTTGGACAAGAACCAAGGCAACCCATTTAATAGTAGATCCAAACTCATAAACTAATTGTATAATGGGTTTGGGTTGGGTTGGTTGTCTTAGTGGGTCAACCCATTATATTGGTATGCTTGCCTTTGAAATGTTAAATTTTAGAGTTGTTTACATCACAAGTCTATGCGCTTTATCTATTGTGTCAACTTAGTCCTTTTACTTTTAATTGTGTCAATTTAATTATTGTATAACTAATATTGTATCAATTTGATCAATAGAGTAAAACTTATGTTAAGTTGTTAATGAATTTTACTAATTTAGCCATAGATTGGGTTAAATTGAGCCAACTGGTGGATTTGTAATGAGTTAATTACATCTAACATGATTGTGCCATTAAAAATTATGTTAATAACTTAACTTAAATTTGAGCAAAGGACTAAATTGAAATTATATAAATTATAGAGGGATTAAATTGACACAATTAAAAGTATAATGACTAAATTGACACAATAAGAAAAGTATGGACCTTTAGAATGGAATCCTAAATTCCCAATGGAATTTCAGTAACTTTTTAAGTTACGAATGTTAAAAAAAAATATGGCAAGTATAATGTAAAACGTCAAACTTACATAATTGCTTATCTTTTTAATATATCAATATTTTCTTAAACTTAAACATTTAGAATTGATAATGAAACATATCCAAATCTGAAGTAGTGGGCTATGGATCCCTAAAAGTGACTTCATTAGGTGATTGCTATCTTAATTTTTCTTTTTTTAATTTGATATTTAACATGCACATTTGTTTTCTTATGAATTCAACTTACTTTCAATTTGTTTTAGGGTTATGTTCTGTAATCAAGCTCGGTCAATATTCCTGACGTGGTCATATTTGTGTTGACAAAATATTTTTCTTCCTATAGCCTACTCGGTTATTATTTCAACTCATGTTAGATGCTTAATCGAATAATGACACAACATTTCAAATTTTCAAACTTCTAATTTGTACAATCTTGTAATAAGGAAATTAGAATATCAATGTAATTTCAAAGCTATGTATCAAACTAAACACCCTCTTTGGCTTTGGTGGATCTTGGGTACACCGAGATTTATCCATGGGTAACCAAAACACACCCAAATTACTCATGGGCATGTGGCATTAGACCTATAAAAATCCGATACATAATGGGTACCCAACTCAATCTTCTTGGGTGGGTGGATCTTGGGTATACCCAAACCCATGTGTGCCCCTTATTTAGGTATATTTATACTTAGAACACTTCAAAGCAAATGGAGGACAAATAGCGGAAAAAGCAGGCACTATTTAAGCACATTTGAGGACTATTCGGAGAAACCCGACCACGTGTGCAAAAGGAAGACTCATCAGGTCCCAATTCGGTGAACCAAATAGTGAGCCCACTGATCGATCAGCCAATAGTACCGATCAATCGGCATTTTTACGGAAACCCTGCCGATCGATCAGCAATGGCTCTGCGCGCGTAACCCTAAAAATGCTCGCATTATAAATCGAGAGGGAGGGGCCTGTTTTTCAGGGTACCTTTCCGGCCACACCTCTTCCCTTCCTCTTGAGCCCAAAGCCGCTACGAGATCTACATGTTCTCAAACGCCGAAGTGCAGGTGGTCGGACCACTGGGAGGATTCAGGCCCGGATCAACGTCAGCACAAGATTGAGGGAGTCTTTACTTCTAGCTTGTTCTACGCATTGTTTTTCTTTTATTTTAATTACATGATGTGTAAAACTCCCATGGAGGAGTAGATGCTTTAGATTAGAGATGAAGGATGGGTAGCCGTCCATATTTCCGTTTTATATTTTGCTAGACGATGATTTAATTATGTTATATTTGCACCCCCATGGGGAGTTATTCATGATTGCTTGCTATTTTTGCATGTGTGCTTGTAGCCATATCTAGATCTCCAACTTTGCAGCGATTAGTCTATTGCTTATAACCTAGACTAAAACATAACAGGATTCTATGCTTGGTCAAGGTTCCGGTTGTACCCAATCTTTTATAGTAGTAGTATTGAACTAGGAGTAATAAAAGAATTAAGTAATGCTAATGAGATAACCTATGATACACTTAGGGTGATAAGATAGGTTATGCCTTTAGACTAGTTCATTACTCTAAACCCTAATTTATATATTAACCCAACACTAGAGCTTGTAGCCTAGGACTTTCAAATTGTCGTTCTAAGTAAAATAGAATAATGGGATACGAATAGAGCAGCCCCGAATTCATTTCCTAAACTATCTTTAATTGAATTGACATCCCTTTTATTGTTTAATTGCCTTTGTTTACTTGATAACTTGAACCAACTTTCAACTGTTCATTAAGCGTTAGTTCTAACTTAACAATGATTCCCTGTGGACACGACCCGTATATCGGAAGAAGCTACGACAATCTCGTACGCTTGTGAGTAGACGGTTTTAAAACAACCTTTAAGATCACATCAAGTTTTTGGCGCCGTTGCCGGGGAATCGGTTTGCTAGGTTAGAATTTGAGATTAAGGAACTCTGTTTTGTTTGCTCTTTGTTTATTGCTTTTAGTTGTTTTTCATAGTTCTTTTTTTTTTTTTTTTTTTTTTTTGGGTGCGTAGTTCTTAAGTCGTGGTCAGCGTGGATTCAACCCAGCTTCAGTATTGCATGCACGGTAGATGTTCGGTCAATCCCAAACTATTACCTTATGTTCTGAAAATTGAGCGGGCTTTGTCTATTGTGAGGCAATCCAAAGCATGCAAGACTGCACAACAAACCATGGCTTTATTCCCCAAATATATGTCGCACCCACCAGAGTTACGTTACCCGCTGTGGGTAACGCTAACTTCGAACTTAAGTCTGGGATCATCAACATGCTTCCCACTTTCTATGGGAAGCCGATTGAGAGCCAGTGCGAGCACCTTAACGCGTTCCTTGTAATCTGTGAAACCTGCCATTATCAAGGTGTCTCGAAAGATGCGATTAGACGACATCTTTTTCCATTCTTGTTAAAATACGTAGCTAAGAGGTGGTTTCAATCCTTACCTAGGGGTAAAATCCAAATTTTTCCTATTAATATTATTTTATTAAAGAATAAAATTAAAGTTCTAGTCGTTTCCTTGTTAAATTTGTATAAGTGAGCATTTATACTGTATGTGATTTTCTTTTTGGAAACACCCATGAGATGGGTATAGTCCTCAGACTATAATTTACATGTTTGTTCTAAGTGATTTATGAGATTAACCCACAGATAGACTTGGAACAAATTGTATGGATTGTTTTTTGAAAGACTCGTATTCAAAGACAAGTTTGGACCACTGTTATGCTAAGACTATAACGTGACACTTTAGATGACTTGTCTTGGACATATGGATAGTGACCAAAAAGTGTAACGTTGGTGTGTTTAATAAGATTGGTACACTGAGTTGGACCACGTGCGTTGCTCATTTCTAGACTTCTATCAGAGATGAGTGATTCATGTTGTTCTGTTTGAACGACGTCTCTAAATCCAGACAGTATTCTGGACTTGTACAGGGAGCGTTAGATACTTTAGTGTATTATAAGCAAGGTCTAAACACATGACTAAATTCCCACGTACACTGGGTAGCGGTGTGAAGTCCTACAGGGATCAAGTATTTAATAGGGAATCTACAGTCTCTTATGAGATACGGATGTCCCCTTAGTTGATTCGTAAATATTTGAATAGTTCAGAAACTTAGGCCAAAGTATTTCAAGTGTTTGGCATTTGGAATTTATACTGTGAATATGTTCAAGTATGAATGAATTATTCAGTAAAAGGTGAGTCGGTAACTAATGAAGAAGCTGTGAGAGGGATAATGGTAATAGTTATATTTATCCTTTCTCATGGACATCTAGTGGAGGGGTTGTTGTCATCAATACAGTCTATTAAAGAAATGTCGAACAAATGGTTTAAGTCTGGAGTGCGGTGAGATTTATTTAGTAGAATTAAGTCACATTAGGCAGTAATTAAATTATTTCATGAGATGATTTTTTTTTTTTAATCAAAATTTCATGAGATGATTAATTTAACCCATTTGGAGCTAGATTTAAATTGTCCCTGAGGTCCGTGCGCATGCCTCTGTATTTATTGCCATCGGAAAAATATTAAAGAATTCATAAGAGGAATTATTTATTCATAAGATCAGTAAATATAATTTCGCCAAACATTATTCATGAGATGAATAAAATTAAAAATTATAAAATAAAATAATTTTGGAAAATTAAAAATTATAAGATGAATTTTTATATGTGAGAAACAAAGCAAAAAATAAAAATCAAAAATCAAGTTTAAACAGATCGTAATTCGTGTGATTTGAATTGGATGAACCAACACGTGACACCCTGTGGCTATTCGCGTCCTCGTTCGGGAACGAATCTTATGCTGCCACGTGGCGACCTTCTATTGGTGAATGTAGGCGACTTCCCCGTGTAAGAAACGCGTCTTTTTGGCTCGTTATCATGTAAAACGTTGTATTTTGCATCTTTTATTCGCATCCCACATCAAAAGAATTAGCTTTTTCGCTCCGGTATACTACTATAAATAGAGGTACCTATTCCAAAGGTTTGGCACTCAATTGAAACAAATGTTTTACGGTTTCTAAAATTATTTCAGAAACATAATTGGGAAGAGAAATTTTCATTGAAGTTTTTCTTTCCTAGTTCAATATTTTTCAGAGCCCACCCTCCATGCAGCTCGAGGTCATTGCGTAGAAGATCGCATGGTCTCTATTTTTAAGATTATTATTATTTTCTGGTTTTTCATTTGAAGCAAATCCAGGTATGTTTTCTTTCCTTCTTCTTTTAGTTTTCACTTTTCTATTTATTTACAATATTCGTTATTATGCCTATTTAATTTTATGTATTGTTATGAATGTATTAGAGTAAAAAGCCTTTAGATCTAAATTGAGAATTTAGATATGTAGATTTAAATTATGAATTTAAATCTGTAGATTTAAAATTAGGAATTTTAAATCAACCCTAGTTTATATAATTATGAATTCTAAACCCCTTTCGCTGCCTAAACTTAATAAAATTAGGGAGGATTTTTGAAATTCGTCCCAACAACCAGTATTAGAGCGAAGGGATTTATAGAGATAAACATATTCCCGGGAGCTCTCACACGTGAGGTGTCATGAAGCATGACTTTTCGACCGGGGGCTTAGGTAGAGAGAAGAGTCTTCTACTCTAAATGCTCTAATAGGTGCCTTTTGTTTTGATCATAGTTAAGAACTGTGAACCCAACAGTCAGCATTAGAGTTACTTTTTCCCGAACAGGAACTTCTTAGAAGCTGTCCCCACCATGGGTCGCCCAAGTGGGTTCTTGTTCAGAATTTCTATGATGGTCTTAGCGTTTCGAACAAACAAATGGTTAATGTTTCATGTGGGGGAGCATTTTACCAGCAAGATGAGGACGAGGCTTAGACGCTTTTTGAGTGCCTCAGTGAAAATTTCCACAACCAAGCCTCTTCTGCGAGGGCGGTTAGGGGAAACACACGTGGTGTCTACGAAGTAGCACCCGACGATGATGTTAATTCACAACTAGATGCACTTAGTAAAAAGATGGACAAAATAATGAGTTTACATACAAATCCCACTAATGTACATCCAATTAACGTAGTTGAATCATCATTTGATGGTGCTACTCCGTGTGGCATTTGTTCAGGTGAGGATCACTCTGTGTTTGATTGTCTGTATGTGTCACAGTTTCTTGAGTATGTGCAGGACTAGGTTTATGCAGCTCAGGAGTACTTCAGGAACAACAACCCGTACTCAATATAATCTAGGGTGGCACAACCATCCAAACTTCTCATGGAGACAGAATGCTAATTCGAACCTAGCCTTGAGACAACTAGCCACAGGATTTCGAGGTACCCTCCCGGTTTCCAGGGAGGGCAAAGGTATGACTCTTCGTCTAACCCTCCGGCACCTAAAGCTGACCCTCTGCCCCAACCTCCAAGCTAAACTTCTCAGTTTGAGGAGCGCATGCTCTGCTTTATGGAAGAAACCAACAGTTGGTTCACTATCATTCACAGTCAATTTCTAAGTTAGAGAACCAACTAGGACAGTTAGCTCAGGCTATGAACAGGAGAGAGGAAGGGAAGTTACCCTCCCAACCTCTTGCTAATCCTAGGGGAGCCTTAGCTAGGCCACTCACGAGTAGGCTAAGGTCGTTCGGTCTCAAACGAGGAGGATTTATGAGAGGTAGAGATGGACGTTGAGGGGGAGGATGGGACTCCAACCCTCACTGCTAATAAGGATAGAGTTCCTACACCCTCGTTTGGCTCACCACCTGAGCTTGTCGTTCCTTTTCCTACGGCCATTCTAGGACAAAAGGACAAGGGCGACCCGAAGAGAGCTGAGCTACTAGAATTGTTTAATGATGTCGAGATCAACTTATTATTGATTGATGCTATTAAGCATGTCCCCATGTATGCTAAGTTTCTCAAGGATCTATGTGTTAGAAAAAAAAAAAAAAAAAAGAGCGTAAGCTCACATCCCTAGGAAGGTCCGGCTCAATGAAAAAGTGAGCAGCATCATTGTTTCAAGCATCCTGCCCAAGTGTAGAGATCTAGAAGCTCTTACAGTCCCATGCATCATAGGGGAGAGCTACTCAAGTCGAGCTCTTTTGGATTTAGGAGCCAGCGTGAACCTCATTCCGTACTCAATTTTTCAGGAATTGGGCATGGGAGATCTCAAACCAACTAGTGTTACACTTCAGTTGGCAGACAGATCAGAGCGTTTACCGAGAGGGATGCTAGAAGATGTACTTGTTGAAGTTGATAAGTTCGTCTTCCCTATTAACTTTATCGTGTTAGACATGGATCCTATCCCTCATCAAAGGAACCATACCCCCATCATTTTAGGACGACCGTTCTTAGCAATGGCTAATGCTACCATTCATTGTAGAACTGAGGTATTAGAAGTTTCATTTGGGAATCTTAAGGTCAAATTGAATGTGTCGAATGTTGCTAGGTTCCCTCGTGATGAGGATGACTTTGATTGCTTCATGGTTGATGCTTTTGACCCTTTGGTTGAGTCGGTATCTTCTGACTTAATCAAAGCGAATGAATTATCTGATTCGTCTACTTTGGCTGATTTTGCTAATGATACTAACACTGATGACTTGTTTGTTGTGCTGGAGGTTAAGAGAATTGAGGCTAGGGGTCTGATTTTTGAACCCCGAACTAGACTTTATAGTGAACCCGCAAAACCATCAATTGAGTGTCCACTAGTGTTAGAACTCAAACCTCACCCTACCTCCCTGAAATATGTATTTTTAGGGCCAAGTGACACCCTTCATGTGATTATTGCATCTAACCTAACAGAAACACAAGAATCTAGGTTGTTAGTTATCCTACAAAACCATAAACGAGCCATAGGGTGGTCATCGCTGACTTGAGAAGAATTAGCCCCTCGGTATTCATGCATAAAATACATTTAGAGGATAATGTTAAACCTTCCAGGCAGATGCAAAGGAGGTTTAACCCAAACATTAGGGAAGTGGTTAAGAACGAGGTCATGAAATTGTTAGATGCAGGTATTATATACCCCCATCTCAAACAGTCCCTGGGTCAGTCAAGTTCAAGTGGTTCCTAAGAAGTCAGGAGTCACAGTCGTTACAAATGCACAGGGGGAATTGACCCCTACGCTAACTACTACAGGGTGGAGAGTATGCATTGATTATCGTAAGTTAAACTCTGTAACGCGTAAGGATCATTTTCCCTTACAATTTTTGGACCAAATCCTAGACAGAGTAGCAAGACAAGACTACTATCATTTTTTGGATGATTACTCAGGGTATAACCAAGTCTGAGTTCACCTTGAGGACCAAGAGAAAACAACGTTCACTTGTTCCTTTGGTACGTTTGCATACCGAAGGTTGCCCTTCAGTCTGTGTAACGCACCTGCTACTTTCTAGCGATGTATGATGTCCATCTCCTCTAATATGTTGGACAATTACCTGGAAGTATTCACGGATGACTTCTTAGTATTTGGGTCGTTTTTGATGAATGTCTTTCTCATTTAGATCTTGTTTTGTAGTGCTGCGAGGAATACAATCTAGTCCTTAGTTGGGAGAAGAGCCATGGTTCAAAAGGGTATAGTGCTAGGACATGTGGGATCCAAAGAGGGTATCACTGTAGACAAGGCCAAGATGGACTTAATTGCCAACCTTCCTCCACTGACCTCGGTGAAGGAAGTTCGCTCTTTCCTTGGCCATGCTGGTTTCTACATGCATTTTATCGCCGACTTTAGTAAAATTGCTAACCTATGTCAAATTTGCTTGCTAATGATGTACCGTTTGTTTTTTATGAAAATTGTTTAGCCACTTTTACATAGCTGAAAACCTCATTGTCTACAACTCCGATTATTCAACCCCCCCAACTACTCGTTAGCATTTGAGATCATGTGTGACGCGTCCAATTATGTTGTAGGAGCCGTACTCGATCAACAAAAGGATCGTAAACCAGTCATTGTTTACTGTGCTAGTAAATCTTTAGACGAAGCCGAAAAGAATTATATCACCAGTGAAAAAGAATTACTAGCTATAGTTTTCGCACTTGACAAGTTTCGGTCTTATGTTTTAGGCTCAAGAGTGATAGTCTTTTTTGACCATGCCACCATTCGATTTCTTCTTATCAAGAAGGAAACAAAGCCTAGGTTGATTTGTTAGGTTCTATTACTCCAGGAATTTAACCTAGAGATTAAGGATAGAAAAGGCTTGGATAATGTAGTGGCGGGTCACCTTTTAAGGACAGTGTTCCCATCTAATGCCACTACTGGTCCCATTGATGACTGTTTTCCTGATGAATAGTTGTTTGCTATTGCAGGAGGTAGACCCCTATGGTATGCACACATTGTGAGTTACTTGGCAACGGGACAGCTTCACCACTAGTCAAAGCAAGCAAAGGACCGTTTCTTCTCTAAAGTATGACATTTCTTTTGGGATCCAGATTTGTTTAAGGTATGTTCTAATCAGGTAATACGTCGCTGTGTCCTAGAAATTGAGCAGGAGAGTATATTGAGATTTTGCCATATTTTAGCTTATGGAGGACATTTTGGGGGACAATGCACGGCTACGAAAGTCCTTCAAAGTGGGTTCTTTTGGCCAACTCTTTTGCGAGACGCTCATGAGTTTTGTAGGGTGTGCAATTGCTGTCAACGCACAAGTGACCTAACAAAACGTGATGAGATGCCTCAATACCCGATTTTAGTTTGTGAAGTTTTTGACGTTTGGGGGCATCGATTTCATGGGGCCTTTTCCTAACTCACACGGTTTTACTTTTATTTTGATAGTTGTTGACTATATGTCAAAATGGGTTGAGGCTACCACAACTAGGACGAATGACCACAAGGTGGTTATAGAATTTGTTAAAGACAATGTTTCTTACATTTTGGGGTTCCTAGGGCGATAATTAGTGATGGAGGGACACACTTTACCCATCAGCCGGTTGAGTCACTTCTTCAGAAGTATTTAGTCACTCATAAATTGGCTGCCCCTTATCACCCTCGAACTAGTGGCCAAGCTGAGGTTTCTAATTGTGAAATAAAGTCTATCCTTAAGAAGATCGTTAGACCGGACCGCAAATATTGGTCTCTAAGGTTGAACAACGCTCTTTGGGCATATCGTACAGCTTTTAAGACTCCAATCGATATGTGTCCCTATCGCTTGGTTTTTGGGAAGGCATGTCATCTACCAGTAGAGCTTGAGCACCATGCATGCTGGGCAATTAAGCAATTCAATCATGATATGCACAGCATCGGGTCACATCGACGACTTTTGCTCAGCGAGTTGGAAGACATGCAATACAAAGCACATGAAAATGCCAAGCTCTACAAAGAAAGAAACAAAGCTTTTCATAACAGAAGAATTTCACACAAAAGTTTTAAAATTGGTTAGAAAGTCTAGCTCCACAATTCAAAGCTTCTGTTCTTTCTCGGGAAACAACTCTCATGATGGGATGGACCTTAGGAATTGGTCCAAGCATACCCCTCTAGGGCAATTGAGATTTGAGACCTCAATGATGGCCGCCTTCTCACTATTAATGGACATCGTCTAAAACACGCTATTGGGTTAGGAGATCGTCCACACAAGTCCGAAGAAATTCATCTTAGGGATTCAACCTCGGGAACACCATAGAGCCAAAATAAACAACGTGTCCAGCTGAAGAAGTTAAACTTAGCATTTTTGGGAGGCAACCCAAATTAATTCACGTTTCATAATAGTTTGCTTTCCTGTCAAAAGTTTTCAACACAAAGCAGGGGACGTTTTCTAAATGTTTAAAAAAACTATAAAAATGTTGATTTTTGTACGGGCTTTATAGTAACACCCTCGATCGATTGGATAAACTCTCGATCGATCGGGAGCGCTTCTGTTGGAGGGCCTACACCCTCTGACCCAGATTGACCTGTGTTGGCCCTAAAGCCAATATTATTGTAATTTTGATAATAACAACCATTTAGTAAGTCATGGCATTTAAATTGTACTAATCTTGTTTTTAAGTGACTTATAAAAAAGCTAGGAACATCAAGATTAATCACGGATATGAAGCTTTCCAAAAGATGATAAATCAAGAGGAAGATAAAAGCTGAATAGAATATTCATCCAAATTAAAGAGAACGTAATCCGAGTCCGAGCATCCTAAAGTTATTTATTTTTATTGTCTAGGGCTTAGGATCGAGATATATCAATTGAATCCAAGTCTCAACATTGATATGTGATGCTCTTAAAAAAATATTTTTGAAAAATATTTTAGAAAGTTGATTAATCAAATTTTGTTTGAAAAATATTCAAGTCAAAATTAAACCAATCTAGCTTATCAATTAAAATATTTTTTAAGATTGGTACTTTAAAAAGTATGATCAAATCAAATAAAGACAAAATTTTAATGGGTGATGATTTAGCTTGATTTATGGAACCAATTATTTTTATGATCAAAGTTAAGTGGGAAATAAATTCAAAAAAATTGAACAAATATAGCAATCAATCAATTTTTTAACTTAGGGAATGTGATAAAAGTATCCCACCAATCAAGCAAATTGATCAAAACGTGTAAATGCACACAGGTAGGCTGAGTGTCGACACACAGATGATATGTGTCAACACACAAGCTTACAATAGCCACCAAGAGCTGCTGTGGGTCAAGACACAGGTTTGTGTGTCAACACACAGATTGAAAAGGCTCAAAACGGCTACTTTTGACTTGATTTCTTTCCAAAACCTTTTCCCAACTTTTTGAACATCTTATTGGCTCTCATTTTCCTATAAATAGGGCTTGAATGCTTTGGTTGAAATCATCCAATACTCTCTAAGCATTCTTTGGTAAAAAATTTCTCTTACATACTTGCGCTTTAAAGGTTTGTTTTTAAGTTTTGTTTAAAACTTTTATTAGAGCATCACTTGTTCTCTTATTGTTGATCTTTGAGCTTTATTGGCATATCCTTAGCTTTGGTTAAGCTTGATCGAATGTCAATTCACTCTTGAAAGAGTGAAGAATTTGAGTGCTGTAATTCTTTCATTGCTTTATTCAAATTTGTTGCATTGTAAAGGTTGAATCCTGAGCCTACGGTTACAAAAGGATCGGGTGTAAAAGGTTGGTCTTGAGCCTACGTACGAAAAGACCGGTTGTAAAGGTTGGATCCTGAGCCTGTTTTTAAAAAGGATCATCGAGCTTAGTTAGAGGCTCAAGTGAGTGAGAGTAGTCACTTGAGAAGTGGACTAGCTTCCGGTTTGGAAGTGAACCACTATAAAAATCTTTGTGCATCCCTTTTATTTTTGTCTATATCTTTTTCATTTGACATTTATTGTTTAGCTTTTAATTAAATTTTTGGTTCATTAATTTAAATTTTTATTTATCACTAAAGAACCTAATTCACCCCCCTCTTTGGTTGCTATTTGGACCTTCAATTAGTATCAGAGCCTATGCTCTATTCTTTTTGTGTCTAACAACCTTAGAGTGATCCTATGGAAAGTTTCACTCCAAACTTATCCTAGGGTCAATCGATCAACAAGCCTCTTCTTTTTTATTGAGAAAATTTTCCCTATTGGAAGCTAAGAATGAGACTTTATATTACATCCATTGATTTCGACTTATGGCTTATTACAAAAAATAGTGATTACGTACCCTCAAAGAAACAAGGTGAGAAAACCACTGAAAAAGAAGAAAATGAGTTTATGCAAGATAACGAAGAAAAACTTGCAAAAAATGCAAAAGCTCATTATCTACTCTTATATGCTATTGTCCCAAATGTCTTTAACCATGTGTCTGGCTGTCAATCGGCAAAAGAAATTTGGGATAAGCTAGAGGTCACCTATGAAGGTACGGGTCAGGTTAAAACTTCTAAAATAAATATGTTAGTAAGAGCTTACGAACTTTTCAAAATGAAATCGGAGGAATCAATAAAAGAAATGCACACTAGATTTTCAGATATTACTAACAAACTCCAAGCTCTTGGAAAAATGTATTCAAATGAGGAGCAAGTTAGTAAAATTCTTCAATGTCTCCCTATTTCATGGCAAGGCAAGGTTGCAGCTATTTGGGAAGCTCATAACCTCTCTACTTATAAACTTGATCAACTAATTGGAAATCTCATGACCCATGAGATTGACATGAAAGAGTTTAAAGAAGAGGAAAAACAAAAGAAAAACAAAGACATAGCATTTAAATCATCTCTAAGTGACGAAAGTGATGACAAAGTTGTTATGTTAGCAAAAAGATTTTACAAACGCCTTGAAAATAAAAGATTTAAGAAAAACTTCAAAAAGGGTTCATCTTCCTCCAAAGATGAACCAACTTACTATGAGTGTGGAGAAGTCAGAAATCTTAAAAGAGATTGTCCCAAGCCCAAAAATAAGAAGTTCTTCAACAAATTCAAAAAGAAAGACAAAAAGGAAGAACGGAAGAAAGCTTTTGCGGCTTGGGGAAATAGCGACGATAACTCCTATGAAGAAAGTGAAGAAGAAGTAGCTAACTTATTTCTCATGGCTATTGACGACGATAGCGTTGAAGAGGATGAGGTAAACGATCAACCGTATGATGAACTTGTGGTTGGTTTTCAAGAGTTATATGAGAAATATAAAAAATTAAAAAAACAACACAATACTTTTGTAAAAGATCTTGAAAAGGCGGGATTGGAAAAGGATTCAAAACAATGTTTAGTGCTTGAACTTGAAAATGAATCCCTAAAGAAAAAGAACGAGTCTTTAAATAATGAGATCATTAAATTAACAAATGAAAAGAAATCCTTGGAAGAAACACTTCATACTTTAAAGGAAAATGAGAAAGGAAAATCCAAGAAAAACGAATCACTTTTAAAAGAAAATGAGTCTTTGAAAGAGAAAATGGATGAACTTTCGAAAATATCAAGCAAATTTTTTAAAGGTCAAGAAACACTTGACAAAATTCTTGCATCTCAAAAGCCAATTTATAACAAAGAAGGAATACATTATAATGGAAATGTCCAAAAGAAAATTTTGAATGTTCTTTTTGTTAAAGCCTCGTCACCTTCAACAAACTCTGTAAGGTGCAACTATTGTAGTAACCATGGGCACATCATTTACCAATGTTCTTTCAAAAGAAATTTGAAAAAGACAAAGATGGTTTGGGTCCCAAAAGGATCTCGACCACCAAATGTAAAGGCTAACATCAAAGGACCCAAGAAAATTTGGGTATCTAAAAGTGTCTGAATTGTGATAGGTGTGTATGAAAATCCAAAGCAAAAAACAAAAGTGGCACTTGGATAGTGGTTGCTCAAGACACATGACCGGAGATAAATTCAAGTTAACTTCACTAATGCCAAGAAAAGGAAATGTCACCTTTGGCAAGAATAGGAAAGGAAAATAATCAGTATCGGTAATGTTGCTTCTAACTCTTCTCCTTGCGTTAAAGATGTCTTACTTGTGGAAGGTCTTAAGCACAACTTGCTAAGCATTAGTCAATTATGTGGTAAAGGCTATTGTGTGAACTTTGAATCATCTAGATGCATAGTTAACCATGCTAAAACAAATGAAATTTTGCTTGTTGGTCCACGAGGTGAAAATGTCTATATGATTGATCTTGATTGTGTAGACTCATTAAAATGTTTTAGTGTCTTGGATGAAAATGATCCTTAGATTTAGCATAGAAGATTTGGACATACTAGTATGGATTTAATTTCAAAACTTTCAAAAAATGATCTTGTTAGAGGTTTACCAAAGCTAAAATTTGAAAAAGATCATATTTGTCATGCATGTCAATATAGCAAACCAACTAGATTGTCATTCAAACCCAAGAACGTAGTTTCAACATCAAGGCATCTTGAACTCTTACATATAGACTTGTTTGGTCCTACTCGTCATTTGAGCCTTGGTGGAAAGCTATACGGACTTGTAATTGTTGATAATTACTCTCGCTTTACTTGGGTCCTATTCCTTTCTAATAAGAGTGAAGCATTTGATAAATTTGAAAAATTTTGTAAAAAGGTACAAAATGAAAACGATTTGAAAATTGTTTCGGTTAGAAGCAATCATGGAAGGAAGTTTGAAAATGATGATTTTGAAATTTATTGTGATTACTTTGGAATTTATCACAATTTTTCGGCACCTCGAAGTCCTCAAAAAAAAATAGAGTGGTTGAAAGAAAAAATAGAACTCTTGAAGAAATAGCAAGAATAATGATTTGTGAAAATAATTTGCCTAAAACTTTTTGGGCCGAAGCCTTCAACACCGCTTGCTATATTTTAAATCGAGCTTTAATAAGACTAATTTTAAAGAAAACACCATATGAACTTTATAAAGGTAGAAAGCCAAACATTGAATATTTTAAATCTTTTGGGTGCAAATGCTTCATTCAAAACAATGGCAAAACAAATCTTGGAAATTTTGATTCACGAGTTGATGAAGATATTTTCATTGGATACTCTTTAACAAGCAAAGCATGTAGAGTCTATAATAAAAAGACAAAGGTTATAGAAGAGTCTATACATGTAGTTTTTGATGAAACTAATGTCTTGTCCTCTAGAACTCCTTATGATGACGATGATATAGTAATCAAACCAATAAACATCACACACTCATCCAATGAGCAAGAAAAGGTTATATCTAACGCTCAAATGAATGAATCAAAAGGAGATAACCAAAATGTAGAATCCAAAAAGGAAAACTTACCATGAGATTGGAAATACTTGAAGGATCACCCAACAAGTCAAACCATTGGCGATCCCTCTCAAGGTGTAAAAACTAGGCATGTATTAATAGAATATTGTCATTTAGCCGCATTCATCTCTCTTGAAGAACCCAAGAACATAAAATAAGCTCTTAATGACGCAAATTGGATAATGGCAATGGAGGAAGAGCTTAACCAATTCAAGAGAAGTGAAGTATGGGAACTTGTAGATAGACCCCAAGATCATCAAGTCATAGGTACCAAGTGGGTCTACCGCAACAAGAAGGATGAAGACGGTAACGTGGTAAGAAATAAGACAAGGTTGGTAGATAAAGGTTATAACCAAGAAGAATGTATAGACTATGAGGAAACCTTTGCTCCCGTTGCTAGGCTGGAAGCTATTAGATTCTTATATGCATTTGCTTCATTTAAAGATTTCAAACTTTTTCAAATGGATGTTAAAAGTGCATTTTTAAATGGTCGTATTGAAGAAGAGGTTTATATTGAACAACCACCAGGATTTGAGGATGACAAATTTCTTAATCATGTTTTCAAACTCAAAAAGGCTCTCTATGGATTGGAACAAGCTCCTAGAGCTTGGTATGAGAGATTGAGTTCCTTTTTAATGCAAAATGGATTTTCAAGGTGAAAAGTTGATACCACACTTTTTATCTAATACTCTAAACTTGACATTCTTATCGTACAAATTTATGTTGATGATAGAGTGTTTGGTGCTAATAATCCATCTCTTTGTGAAGAATTTGCAAATCTTATGAATAGAGAATTCGAAATGAGTATGATGGGAGAACTCAACTGCTTCCTTGGATTACAAATCAAGCAAGGCAAGGAAGTAATTTTCATCAACCAAGCCAAGTACATAAAGAAAACGCTCAAGAACTTTGGCATGGAAAAATTCCAAGGCAATAGCAACACCAATGAGCTCAACTCTTTAAGTTAGATGTGGATGAAAAAGGTAAAAAGGTGGACCAAATGCTATATCGAGGTAGGATCGGATCACTTCTTTACCTTACCGCTAGTAGACCTAATATATTGTACAATGTATGTTTATGTGCTAGATTTCAAGCATGTCCCAAGGAATCTCATCTATGTGCTGTGAAAAGAATATTTCGATATCTAGTTGGTACTCCTACTTTAGGCATATTTGACCCTAAATGTGATTTCTTTGATTTAGTCGGATATAGTGATGCAGATTTTGCCGGATACAAAGTGGACCGAAAATCAACTAGCGGTACTTGTCAATTCCTTGGTCACGCTTTGGTATCATGGTTTAGGAAAAAGCAAAATTCCGTTGCTTTATCCACTGCCGAGGCCGAATATGTTGCATGTGGTAGTTGTTGTGCTCAAATGTTATGGTTAATGCACTAATTATATGACTATGGCATTCACATTGACCATGCTCCCATAATGTGTAATAACACTAGTGCTATATGCTTAACTAAAAACCTGGCTCAACATTCAAGAACAAAGCATATTGAGGTTCGACATCATTTCATTCGTGATCATGTACTCAAAGGAGATATTGTAAAATTTGTTCCCACCAATGACATTTTTACTAAACCTCTAGGTGAGGAAATCTTTTGCAACATTAGAAGTAAAATTGGCATGTGTAATCTATCATCTTGACCTTGACTGCATACAGGAGTCATTTGCATTTAATATTGAGTTTTAATACTCATCATAAAAGAGCTCCAATGGACCAAGTATTCTTATCCAATTCATGGATATAGGAACTTGGACCAATTTTTAAAAATATTAAATAAAAAAAACACATAGAGAGAAACAGAGCGCAGGTCTGTCTTGTGTCGACACACAAAGAAAAAAAAAATGGAACCTTTTTTTTTCTTTCACTTCCCAATCTTAACCCCTCCTTATTCATCTTCAACATGTTAGAAATCAACTAGAAATTGAATTCTAACCATCGAATTAAGAGCAAGAGATAAAGTAAAATCAAAGAAATTGGATTATATTTTCATGGGATAATCACTTCTTACATTTCCTAGTCTTTTTATAGATGTTTACAATGCCTAACTCATGTTGTAACAACCGGACACATCACCCACTCACATAACAAACTTTCCCGCCTAATTGCACTAATTAGTATTATTCCCGCCAAAATGCATATTAGCCTAATTCTATGTTCGGTTTATGACAATTTTCCCCCCTTCAATTCATTCTTGTCTCAAGAATGGAAAGAAGGAAATTGAGATTTGATGAAGTTGGAATTCTCCCAAGTAGCCTGTTCAGTACTCAAGTTGGTCCATTTGATCAAAAGCTGTTGTGTAGTATTGCCTTGGTGCTGCACCGTTCTTTTATCAAGAATGATCTCAGGTTCAAGGATTAATTGTCCATTAATTCCTGCTTGTAAGCATGTTGTTGCTCCTCTTTGGGTACTTTCAGTGCCATCAGTTTTGGAAGAGACCTGTTTCTTTAGTAAGGATATATGAAACACAGGGTGAATCAAGTAGTCTCGGGGAAGCTCCAATTTGTATGCTACCTTGCCAATTCATTCTATAATTCTGTAAGGGCCATAGAACCTGACAGATAACTTGATGTTTTTGCGGATTGCTACTGAACTTTGTCGATATGGCTGCAGTTTAAGATATACCATATCTCCCACATTGAAGCTCTCATCAGTTCTCTTCTTATCTGCGTAGAATTTCATCCTAGCTTGAGCCAACTGTAAATTATCTTTGAGCTGATGAATTAGTTGCATTCTCTGCTGAAGTAAGTCAGTAACCCCTTGTACATGAGAGACCACCCCTTGATTGAATAATGGAGAAGGAGGATCTTGACCATAGAGGGCCTTGAACGGTGTAGTTCCTAAGGAACTATGAGAATGAGTGTTATACCAATATTCAGCAAGAGAGAGCCATTTGTGCCATTGTTTGGGATGTGAGAATGTCATGCCACGCAGGTATTGCTCCACACTTTGATTAACTCTCTCATTTTGGCCATCCATTTGTGGATGGTAAGAAGAACTCAAGGCCAAGGTGGTGCCCATCAGAAGGAACAGCTCACGCCAGAAGTTACTAGTGAATAACTTGTCTCTGTCTGACATAATTGTCTAAGGAAGGCCATGGAGTTTGTAGATGTTGTCTAAGAACAACCGAGCTAACTTTTCAGCAGTGATGGGTGATGAAGAGCAATGAAGTGACCATATCGGGTAAAACGATCAATTACTACCCAAATGATCTCCTTCCCTTCAGATTTAGGTAGCCCCTCAATGAAGTCCATGCTGATGTGGGTCCAAGAACCCTCGGGAATTGGAAGAGGTTGCAGCAGTCCTTTGTATGGTGTGTGATCCACCTTGATCTGTTGGCAAGTCTGGCACTAGTCCACGAATTCTTGGACTTGCTTCTTCAGCTTAGGCCAATAAAAATACTGCTTGATTCTCTGATATGAACCTTCTCTGCCAGAGTGACCCCCCCAAGGAGAGTCATGAGATGCTGCTATGATCTGTTCCCTTAGCTTGCTGTCATTACCCACAGAGATCTTGCCGTTAACCCTTATGATGCCTCCATTGACAGAAATATTGGAATCAAGATTTGCTGGAGAGGAATTGATACAGTAAGGAATAATGCAAGCTTTAGTAAATTCATCATTTTCATAAGAACTGATCACTTCTGTCATCCAGAGAGGTACTACTTCAGTGATTGCAGCAACCCGAGCTTCATCTGCTTTTTCCTCTGATTCTGCTGCCTCATTACATTTAGAGAGAGCATCTGCTACCAAATTTTCAGCCCGTTTCCGATACTCAATGGTGTATTCTAACCCCAGCATTCTCATTAATCCTTTTCTTTGGACCCTTGTGGTGATCCTTTGCTCAAGCAAGTATTTTTGACTTTGATGTTCTGTTTTTATGACAAATTTGTGGCGCCACTTTTGGACAGCCAAAAGTATGGCCATATACTCCTTCTCATATATGGAGAGACTTTGGTTCTTTGGTCCCAAAGCTTGGCTTAAGTAAGCCAATGTTCTTCCTCCTTGCGAAAGAACAACACCAATGCCTGAACTGCTAGCATCAGTTTTAAGAGTGAAGGGCTGGCTGAAGTCTGGCATAGCAAGGACTGGAGCCTTGGTCATGATCTGTTTCAATGATTCAAATGCCTCCTGAGCTGAAGCGTTCCAATGGAAGTTGTCCTGCTTGAGCAATTCTGTTAATGGCTTGGCAATCAACCCATACCCCATTATGAATTTGCAGTAGTAGCGTGTTAAACCCAAAAATCCCCTTAATTCTTTAAGGGATTTGGGCTCTAGCCATTGCAACAGAGCTTGCACTTTGCTTGGATCGGTGGCAACTCCTTCAAAGGATATTATATGTCCCAGGTATTCAACCTGAGTTTGAGCAAAGGCACATTTGGAGAGCTTAGCGAACAGCTTGTGAATTCTCATTGTCTAGAAAACATTCCTCAGGTGCACCAAGTGTTGCTGCAATGTGGGACTGTAGACCAATATGTCATCAAAAAAAACAAGGACAAACCTCCTCAAGTAAACTTTGAACACCTCATTCATCAAAGCTTGAAATGTGGCTGGTGCGTTGGATAGCCCAAAGGGCATTACCACGAACTCATAATGACATTGATGTGTCCTAAAGGCTGTCTTGTGGATGTTGCCTTCTTGAGCTTTTATCTGATAATACCCCTGCCGTAGGTTCAGCTTAGAAAAGTAGCAAGCACCATTGAGTTCATCAAGTAAATCGTCAATGACAGGTACTGGGAACTTGTCCTTGACTGTAAGAGAGTTCAATTGGCGGTAATCAATGCACATTCGTGATGTTCCATCCTTCTTCACCAAAATTACCGGTGATGCAAAGGGAGAGTGACTATGCCGGATGAACTTGGTCTGGAGTAGTTCATCCACCTATCACTCAATCTCATTTTTTTGAGAATGTGGGTATCTGTAGGGCCGTTGGCTGACTGGATGGGCTCCTTCCTTCAGTGGAATGGCATGATCCAAGGACCTATGGGAAGGTAACTCACCAGGTTGTCTGAAGATATCATCAAACTCTATCAACAGATTCTGCAGAGGAGCTGAGATCTATTGCTGCTCAGGTGCTGCATTTGGTGTGATTGAATAAAAATGACCAACACAATTGTAATCTTCCTTCCTCAGTGCCTTGTGTAGCTGCTTCCCACTCATGTATTGCAGCTGTCCTTGCTCACAAATTCCGTGCAATTTGATCTTAAGACCTTCCTTTTCAAAGGAAACTGCCAATTGTGAGAAATCAAAGAGGATTGGACTATAGGACTTCATCCAATCCACTCCTAGTATCATGTCACAACCACCAAGCCTCAAGAGTCGAAAGTCATAGACAAACTTATGCCCTTGCATCTTCCAACTGAAATTCTTACATTTTGTGTGAATGAGGAGGGAATTACCATCAGCAACGGTCACGGCAAGGGGAGTAGTCTTAATGATCTCTTGTCCCACAGCTCTTACGACCTTAGGATCAACAAAGCTGTGTGTACTACCGCTATCAATGAGGATAAGCAATGTCTGTGGTCCTGCTACACCCTTGATTCGAATGGTGTTGTGTGAACCAGACCCGGTTAGAGCTTTCACTGATATTTCCATAGAACTGTCATCTTCTGCCTCGAATTCCTCCTCCTCCAGAGTTGGTTCCTAAAGAACTTCTTCATCAGCCTCCTCTTCATGGCTTTCTTCACCAATAACTGTCATTAAATACTTTGGATCACACTTGTGACCAAAGAAGTATTTCTGATTGCACTTGTAGCATAGTCGTTGAGGCCTCCTGTGCTCCAAGCTGTTATTCTTGCTGCTGGGTTGGGTAGCCCGACTGGATGAAGAGCCAAGGAAATTCCCTTTGCCCCTAGGAACATCCACATTTGATGATACCGAGCTTTATACCTTCCTAGCCTTGGTATATGCCTGAGTTAAGGACTCTGGTTCAAAAGCCTTAACCAAGCTCTTGATGCGTGGCTTGAGTCCACTTACAAAGCTGGAAACATAAAAGGACTCCGAAGCATCAGGATAAATGGAGAGCATTCTTGCTCTTAATTCCTCAAATCTCCCCATATAGTCTTTGACAGTGGTTGATTGGATCAATTTGTTGAAGTTATCAACAACCTCACTGACATCTTCATCACCATATCGAGAACAAAGTTCAACTGAGAATGTGGTCCAAGTGATATTAGGTTTGGTGCGAATCAACCCATAAAACCAAGTCTCCATTTCTCCCTTCAATTTAACTGCCGCCAGCTCCACTTTCTCATGCTCTTCAATGCTATAGAATTTAAAATACCTCTCACATTTCCTCAACCAAGATTGAGGCAAGGTTCCTTCAAATGGCTCAAGTTCTAGCCGAGGCTGTCTGTAAGAGGAACTTCTTGCATTTGAGGCACTGTCACCAAAATCTGAGGACGGAGGAATGAAATCAGGGGACCTGATCGGCTGTCGAACAGGTTGTGGGTTAGTTGGAAAGAGGTTTCCACTTCCTTGCTGGTGAGATTCACACCTTCTTTGCCAATCAGATAACTAATTCGACCTTTGGCCCTGATTGTCCATTTTCTAATCAAGCAACTGGACATTCCAAAGCACATTTTGCATCATTTGCATCACCTGATCCATCTGTAACCCTTGAGAACTACCTCCTTCAGCTCCCGCAACAGCAGCATAGGTGGGAGCTGCAACACCAGGTACCACATTGGGCGCGGCATTGGTGGCATTGTTAGCTGCATTTGCTCGGGTGGTGGGAGGCATTGCCGATCTTCTCTTTCTGGCCAGAATGGACTTGATGATCAGATGGGTGCCTAGAACATAGGCTCTGATACCAATTGTTAGAAATCAACTAGAAATTGAATTCTAACCATCGAATTAAGAGCAAGAGATAGAGTAAAATCAAAGAAATTGGATTATATTTTCATTGGATAATCACTTCTTACATTTCCTAGTCTTTTTATAGATGTTTACAATGCCTAACTCATGTTGTAACAACCGGACACATCACCCACTCACATAACAAACTTTCCCGCCTAATTGCACTAATTAGTATTATTCCCGCCAAAATGCATATTAGCCTAATTCTATGTTCGGTTTATGACACAACACACACACTCTCTCTCTCAAACCCTAACACTTTTCCTTTGAATTTTCTCCAAAAAAACTATCATTTTTCTTCAAATTTCTTCCAAAAATCAAGTTTCTAACTACATTTCAACATCAAAACCTTCAATTTTTGTCAAAAACTCATCTTTTCCACAAAAAAGAGAAAAAGAAAATAAATCTTGGAGCTACATCATCATTATTGTACGAACACTATATTTTAAGTGTTGCAATGTTATGATTCATCCTTGTATTTTTTCATAATTGTGCTGACATTTTCTATCCCTCATCTTGTGCTTTTTGTTGATGACAAAGGGGCAGAAAAATTGGTGTGTAATATTCATACATAGTCATGTGCTTGATTCAAAAATGTTAAAAATGATCCCTAAAATGCATCAACTTAGGGGGAGCAGTTGAGTTTGAACCTTAATATACATTGCTCCATAAGTTCATAGTCATGTGTATGCTTCAATAAGTGAATACTTTTATGCTGAAATCTATACTTCAACTTTCATATTTCCCAGAGAAAACAACAAATGTTTGTCATTATAAAAAATGGGGAGATTGTTGACCCTAAAGCCAATATTATTGTAATTTTGATAATAACAACCATTTAGTGAGTCATGGGATTTAAAATTTTCTAATCTTGTTTTTAAGTGACTTATAAGAAAGCTAGGAACATCAAGATTAATCATGGGTACGAAGCTTTCCAAAAGATGATAAATCAAGAGGAAGGTCAAGGTTGAAGAGAAGATTCATCCAAATTGAAGAGATCGTGAACGGAGTCCGAGTATCCTAAAGTTATTTATTTTTATTGTCTAGGACTTAGGATCGGGTTATATCAATTGAGTCCAAGTCTCAATATTGATATGTGATGCTCTTACAAAAATGTTTTTTGAAAAATATTTTAGAAAGTTGATTTATCGAATTTTATTTGAAAAATATTCAAGTCAAAATTAAACCTATCTAGCTTATCAATTAAAATATTTTTTAAGATTGATACTTTGAAAAGTATGATCAAATCAAATAAAGATAAAATTTTAATGGGTGATGATTTTACTTGATTTATGGAACCAATCATTTTTATTATCAAAGTTAAGTGGGAAACAAATTCAAAAAAATTGAACAAATAAAGTAATCAATCAGTCAATTTTTTAACTTAGGGAATGTGATAAAAGTATCCCATCAATCACGCAAATTGATCAAAACGTGTAAAAGCACCCGGGTCGGCTGAGTGTCGACACACAAATGGTATGTGTCGACACATAGGCTTACAGTAGCCACAAAGAGCTGCTGTGTGTCAACACACAGAGGTTGTGTGTCGACATACAGACTGAAAAAGCTTAAAACAGCTACTTTTAACTTGAGTTCTTTCCAAAACCTTTTCCCAACTTTTTGAACGTCTTATCAGCCCTCATTTTCCTACAAATAGGGCTTGAATGCTTTGGTTGAAATCATCCAATACTCTCTAAGCATTCTTTAATAAAAAGTTCTCTTACATACTTGCCCTTTAAAGGTTTGTTTTTAAGTTTTTTTTAAAACTTTTATTAGAGCATCACTTGTTCTCTTATTGTTGATCTTTGAGCTTTATTGGCATATTCTTAGCTTTGGCTAAGCTTGATCAAGTGTCAATTCAGTCTTGAAAGAGTGAAGAATTTGAGTGCTTTAATTCTTTTATTGCTTTATTCAAATTTGTTGCATTGTAAAGGTTAGATCCTAAGCCTACGGTTACAAAAGGATTGGTTTTAAAAGGTTGGCCTTGAGCCTACGTACAAAAAGACAGGTTGTAAAGGTTGGATCCTGAGCCTGTTTTTAAAAAGGATCATCGAGCTTAGTTTAAGGCTCAAGTGACTAAGAGTAGTCAATTGAGAAGTGGACTAGCTTCCGGTTTGGAAGTGAACCACTATAAAAATCTTTGTGCATCCCTTTTATTTTTGTCTTTATCTTTTTTATTTGACATTTATTGTTTAGCTTTTAATTAAATTTTTAGTTCATAAATTTAAATTTTCATTTATCACTAAAGAACCTAATTCACCCCCCTCTTAGGTTGCTATTTGGACCTTTAACCTAGACCAGCTCGATCGATCGGGGTACTTACTGCAGCCCTCCCCTGCCTTCTTTAAAGCCTCATGAGTTTTTTATTTACCCCCTTCCCCTTTCACTTTCCTCTTCTCCCTTCCCCATTCAAAACCCTTGCACCCACGACCCAACCATCTATCTCCGACCACCGACTTCGGTCCCACAACCAGTACACTCTTTCTGTCCATAGTTCACTCCGTTTCAAGGTATGTGTCCTCCCTTCCCCTTTACATTTTTGTTTTACCTTGTTATCTTTAGAGCGAGCATATTTTTGCACTTTTACTAATTTTCTTGCCCTATTGCCATTCCATCGTCCTGATTTATGTCATATTTCGGGGCAAAGTAAGGGTTTTGTTGATTTTTTTACTATGTCTTTACCTTTGCTCATGAACCCCGTTTAAATAGGGCTAAAATGAATGGATCTAAAACTTTTGTGTCTGTGGTTGCTGGATTTATGATATTTGGGTTGCGACACGTCCGATCTAGGGTTTTAGGTGTTACTTGTTTATCTTTAGGCGTTTCTCTCCTTTTGTTCTTGTTCTAGCGTTCTTAGTTTAATTTTTCCAATTCCTTCTATGTTTAATTATTTTCTCCGACATTTTTCTTGTTGTTTTAGTTCTAGGGTTCTTAGTTTAATTTTTCCAATTCCTTATATGTTTAATTTTTCCTCCGACATTTTTCTCGTTGTTTTAGTTCTAGGATTCTTAGTTTAATTTTTCCATTTTCTCATTGTATTAATTTCATATGTTGTCATATCTCGTCCTTCTCTTTTGTGTTGATTTCTTCTTGCATTTTTAGACAATGCCTCGTCATAAGAGGAGCCGCCCTAAGTAGGGGAGTAAGTTCCCAACCAATAGACTTTCCGCCTGCATTAGCGCCGCCCCCATTATTGGGGAAATGGTATTTGGTGAAAACTTAAAGAATGAACACAAGGGTGTGCGGGCTATTCTGTTCTATACATATATGGGTGTGACCTACCTTCTTGGTAGAGATCTAAAGGAGGACCCTGTTTTTCCCTTTTTGGTCAGGGAAAATTATACCTCCTACACTCTTGACCATGAAGGGGGGCCGACCTTACTACGAGGTCACTATCCAAGGCCGGAGCATCAGGTTTGATGCTAATGACGTGGCCGAGGCTATTGGCTATCCACTTGATATTGACGAAGCAGTTTGGTCCCCACCTGAAAACCCACCAAAGGCCATTGACATCATTGTTGAGATGTGTGGTGGCCGTTTGGCTAAGGATCTCCTCTCCACCACTTTTTGCTCCGCCCTTCCTCCTCATATGTGGCTCCTGGACACCATCATTAAGGCCAATTTGTAGCCTGCCGGTCATGCCCAAGAGCGTACGGGTCCCATTCTATAGCTTCTTTGGAAATTCTAACGGGTATATCGGTTGATGTTGGGGCAGCTTTCCTAGAGATCTTTGTCACTATACGCCTCAGGCTTTAGCGCTTCTCTATTGGAGATGGCACTCTACACTTTCCTCAATTAATTACGAGGCTTCTGCGGCGCTCTTGGGTTCAGTTACTTACTACGCCCCCTTTGACCTCACCCAGCATCGGTGGACTTAATACGCCCTTACTATGCCCGAAGAGCAGAGGTTGGATGTGCACCTGGAGAATGATCCCCGGCAGCCCCAGCACAATCGGCCCGCCGAGCAGCAAGGCATCACCCACCACCTGCTCTTGCCAGCCATGAGAACGTCCCACCATATGTGATGGCTATCATAGACCGTCTTGATCGCATCGAGTTCAAGGTAAACGTACCCTCTCAACAGCACATGGGTGGCTCCCCTCCACCCTTTCCCCCTCCTTGAGTTATTTTGTTTCTCTTGTATTAAACATTTGTTCAATTTTTCATTCTTTTCATCTTATTAACAATTTTGTTTAGTACACGATTTTTTATGTAGCTTGGTATTCTCTGCGTTCACCCTTTGGATCTGCCAAACACGTGGCTGAATATTTGTATTCTAAGTTCGTCTCTTTCTTCTCCTTGTTTTAAATTTATTTAATGCGCATTGAGGATAATGCAAGGTTTAGGTTTGGAGATGGCGGATGAGAGTACACTTTTGTTTGTTCGTTTAAGCTTAATCTGGCTTAAATTAGCTACATTTTTAGCATGAACGACTATAGAGTTGTTTGTGACTTTTATTGCGAACTGAATTGAGATATATTATGATGATTAGAATATTTATATAATGAGATTATTACTGGAACTAACTTTTATTGTTGTCCTTTAACTTGTTACAGAAATTATTATTTTTCACCTTTAATCTTGTGACATATCTTACTGTTTAGGTTGAAATAGCGGTAAAAACTTGAGGAATTGGAATCCACCATTCTACTTCTAGCAATGTTGAAATTGATTTATTATCTCTTTATCTCGAGTATTTCCTAAAAAAAAGGTGGCTCATTGATTCTTATAGCCCCTGTGTCTTAAGCAAGTAAGCCCGCAGGGCATCTTAAAACGTTGTACCTTGAGCTAACTAGGTCTGGAGCTTCCAGTTGAAAGCTCGCTACATGGGCTGTAGAGAAAGCTTAAAAAGAATCGACCCTTTAGGTCACTATAATAAGCACTAATACCTAATGGGAAAAAAAGGGGGGGTATATGCTAACGGATTAGGCTGTAAATTCCTCGAACTCGAGCCATTAGGTCCGTAGGGGTCTCTTAAAAATTGGTATCTTAAGCCAACTAGATCGGGAGCTATCGGCCAAAAACTCACTACATGGGTCTAAGGGAGACGCGCTTGACCATGGAAAAGAGGGGGGTAAAATAAGAGAGAAAAGAGAAGGTTTTTTTTTATTTAATTGTTGATTAGTGGAGAAAGGGTTAGGATAACTGATTCCTCTACTTATTCTCTCTATTTCGCCTTAAACTTGGAGGTTTGAAATAAGACGAAGGAGAGAGAAGTTCTAAGCTCACTCACTAGTAAAAAGACTTCAATAACTAGAACTTGAGTTAGAAACGGTACAATAATAGCGTGACATAAGGATTCTCTACTCTCATGTACACCTTGAAACATGGTCAGACAATAATTTTCACAAGTGATCCTTGCCATTATATGCCCGACAAAAATTTTTTTTATCATTAGCTAATGTAAGTAAATCTTGCTTGAGGACAAATAAGGTTTGGGTTTGGGGATATTGATATGCCTCATCGTTTACATACTTTATTCTCATTCTTGCGATATATTCGGTTCTACATGTGAGTTTTGTTTGTCATTTAGGTGCATTTATACTTGGAACACATTGGAGCAAATAGAGGATGAATAGCGGCAAAAGCAGGTACCATTTAAGCACGTTTGAAGACTATTCGAAGAAACCCGACCACGTGCGCAATAGGAAAACTTTTCGGGTCCCAATTTGGTGAACCAAATAGTGAGCCCACCGATTGATCGGCCAACAGTACCGATCGATCGGCATTTTTACAAAACCTTGCCGATCGATCGGCACTGTTAGCCCATCAATCGCAACGGCTCTGCATGCGTAACCCTAAAAACATTGGCAGTATAAATAGAGGGGGAGGGACATGTTATTTGGGGTATCTTTCTAGCCACTCCTCTTCCCTTCCTCTCGAGGCCAAAGCTGCTACGAGATCTACATGTTCTCAAAAGCCGAATCGCCGGTGGTCAAACTACAGGGAGGATTCAGGCCCGGATCCACGTGCACGAGACTAAGGGAGTTTTTACTTCTAGTTTGTTTTACACATTGTTTTTCTTTTATTTGAATTACATGATGTGTAAAACTCCCATGGAGGAGTAGATGCTTTAGTTTAGGGATGAAGGACAGGTAGCCGTCCGTATCTCTGTTTTGTATTTTGCTAGACGATGATTTAGTTATGTTATATTCGCACCCCTGTGGGGAGTTATTCATGATTGTTTGGTATTTTTGCATATGTGCTTGTAGCCATAACTAGATCTCCAACTTTCCAGTGATTAGTATAGTGCTTGTAGCCTAGACCATAACATAACAGGATTCTACTCGCGATCAAGGTTGCGGTTGTACCCAACCCTGAACCCAATCTTTTATAACAGTTAATATTGAATTACGAGTAATAAAGGAATTAAGTAGTGCTAATGAGATAACCTATGCTAAACTTAGGGTGCTAAGATAGGTTATGCTTTTAAACTAGTTCATTACCCTAAACCCTAATTCATATATTAACCCAACACTAAAGCTTGTAGCCTAGGACTTTCAAATTGTCATCCTAAGTAAAATATAATAATAGGATACGAATAGAGCTACCCTGAATTCATTCCTTAAACTGTCCTTAATTGAATTGACATCCCTTTCATTATTTAATCGCCTTTGTTTACTTGATAACTTGAACTAACCCCAAAAACTACTGACTTTCAACTGTTTGTTAAGCGTTAATTCTAACTTAACAAAGATTCCCTGTGGACACGACTCGTTTACCCAACGAATCTACGACGATCTCGTACGCTTGTGAGTAGACAGTTTTAAAACAACCTTTAAGATCACATCAATAATCAATTTCAAGTCTCTTTGATAACCCTTGGACTACAAATTGTGCGTTGTATTTCACCACCTCATTCTTTTCACACAAATATCCACAAGCAGCCTATAGGTCCGGAAATTCACATTTTAAGTAGTCTGATTCCGCCTCCATTTGTCTTTCCGCTTTGGCCAATCATTTCTTTATTAACATTCTTGAACAAACTTAGTTGGCCAATCATTGCGTCTTTCCTTTGTATTATTACCTCTTTAGGAGGTTTTCTCTTCAAGAGTTTAACAAATGATAGAGGAACCAATCTTCTTATTTGCTCTTTTGTCAAATTTTATTAGGAGCATTTTATAGGCAGGGCATGTGATTTGATCACCCTATTTATGTTAGTGAATGCATCTACAAATTAGTTTGCAAACTTTTGCAAGTGAATCATCTTCTGAACTTCTAGTTCATATGCATTCCTCATACATTTTTGTTTTTCCAACTTTCACTTTCCTCCCTCTAATTTTGGGAACCTTGTTTTGTCAAATTTATGATCAACAAATTCTGCTGTAAAAATGTCACCAGTCAATAGTTCTAGATATTTTATAATTGACAAGAATTCAAACTTGGCATAAACTCTAAGTCCTCTTTTGACCCACCTTTTTGCACTGAGGTGGAATAATTTGGGACATACACTGCACGACCAAAAATATTTTGATGGGGTATATCTAGTTCTTATTTGGAGACAAGTTTAATGGGGAGTATCTGTAGTAAGTAGTTGGTCCAATACAGATAATGTTAATCTATATTAGACCAACTACTTACTATAGATACTCCCCATTAAACTTGTTTCTGAACAAGAACTAGACACAACCCATCTAAATGTTTCTCCAAACCGATGATACAATACTCTTTTGCCAAGCAAAAGGTCATGCTTTCAAAAATCTGAAGTGTACTCTCATGTGTTTTGAGGTGATCTCATGATTGTCAATAAATTACCACAAATCCTTTATGTTTGTTTTTGGTAAACGTACAAAGTGGGCACAGATCACAACTATTGGTTTTGGTTGTGATTTCTCTGCCTTGCCAACGAAATATTTAGGCTTCCCACTCGGAGCTAATACGAGAAAAGCATCTACATGGAGCCCAGTGATTAAGAAGATGAAAGATAGACCAGCTGGGTGGAAAGCAAAATTCTCTAAAGAGCCGAAAGACTAACACTCATCAAGATTGTATTGAACAACCTCCCTTTATGTTTTCTCTCACTTTTCAAGTTTCCTAAAAAGGTAGTAAAAAAGATCATATCAATTCATAGGAAATTCTTTTAGGGTGGAAACGATGGAAGTGGAGGAATGGCCCTTGTAAAATGGGATGCTATTCAATGACCTACAGAATTTAGGGGACTAGGTGTGGATGATATTTTGGAAAAGAATGCGGTGCTCCACTTTAGCTGGTGGTGGAGATTCTCTAGAAAAATGTTATCTCCAGCATATATACCATCCCATTGGGTTAATGCTTTGTGCACCTTGGCAAGGTGGTCACCGAAAGTCTTAAGCATGGCCCCTAGGTAACCATTTGCAGCGTTCGAGATGTTAGCCTTGAGATTGGTAAGGTGATTGATGAGGGTATGATGGTATTGATTGGTAATAGCTTCAAAACAAGTTTCTGGAATGACACCTTGGTAAGTCGTGCACCACCCCGATCCTTATTTTCAATAATTTACTCGAGTTTTGACCAATAGGAAGTTATTTTAATAGAGATGGGAGTTGGGGACAGACTTCAATGGAATTGGAACTTTTCATGGACAAGAAACTTATTCCAGTGCGAGGAAGAAATAAAGAGTACAATGGAAGCATTGATAGGGTCGGTTATCATGTGCCCATCCGACAAGGTTTGTTGGAAGTTTGATGTTAGGGGTCAATGTTCGGCCAAGTCTTTTTGCCATGCTTAATGGTTAATAGGCCCCATTCTTCATTGGATGCAGTAAAAGATGTTTGGAAAAGGTATGTTCCCCCTTGAGTTGAGCTTCTTACCTGGATGTTTCTATTAAAGAAAGTGAATATGAGGAATAGACTCATAAGGTTGTGTATCATTCCAGAAAAACATGTGTTATGTACGTTATGCGAGCTTGAAGAGGACACAGTCACGCACCTATTTGGTTCTTGCTTGGTCTCATGGAGTTTATGGATGGAGGTTTCTCATTGGTGGAAAATACCCCTAGTTATGGCTATGGACATGCGAAGCTGGTTTGAAGTTTGGCAAAATGCTCCCTTCTTAATACTTCAAAGAAAGGCAATGGATCACATTGTTCTCCATGGTCATTTGGACCATCCAGACTTACAAAAATGAGGCTATCTTTAAGGAAAAGGACTAGAAAGTCAAGAGTTTTTTAACCTGGCCAAAGTTAGGCTTGTCTACTGCATGTCAGCCTTGCTCAATGGGTCACCCTATTGAGTTAAGCTTATTGTGGCGAATATTGATGTCATTCAATCCTCTGTGTTTTGGTGTGCTCATGAGGAATGCCAATGGAATATCTTTGGGAAAACCGGGCCTGTCTGGAATCAGTGGGGTTCTCAAAGAGCATAATGGAAGATTTTTAGTTGTATTCTCTACTAACATTGGATTTATGGAATCCAACCAAGCAAAGATTGAAGCAATCTATTTTGTGCTTAATATGTCGATAAGAAGTGGAGATATGACCAGTGTCAATATTAAGGTTGAATCCGATTATGCCAATCCAATTGCATGGTGCAAGGGAGAGTCGAGTGGTCCATAGAAACTAAACTTCCTATTCAACAAGATCATGTTCTTCAAACAATTTTTCCATTTTGTCACCTTCATCCATATCCTTCACAAGGCAAATTCACATGCTAACCCTTTGCTGAGAATGGGGTGTATAGAAGTAGTCCCTTAGTTGTGTGGCTGCTTACCAGAAGTTTATTTTTCTATTTGTCCCTTTGTATTGAGTGCTTTGGTTGAATGATTGTATGTTGTCTTTTTGAGAAATAAATGATTTATTACCAAAAACAAAATGTTGAAACACATAATATAGCACATACCCATGCATAACTAGGCAGACTTTGTTTTCATAAGTAATGGTTTAGCAATTCGTTGCAAATGCTAATCAAATATTTTGCAAAATTATTTCCATATGTATGTAGGCCATTTAGTAGTCAGTTGTAATTTTGATTGACATACAATAATCATTATATCTGTTGGGAAAAATTACACATTCGACCACAAGCAGAAGCAAAAAAAATAAAATAAAAACAAAAACAACAAAAAATCAACACCGATACTTTTCAGTGGAAACCCTGTCTTAACTAGAGGGAAAAACCTCAGGATCCATATTACAATCGTTATCAACATCAATGCAACTATTGCACAGTAAGTCACTAACCCCCTCCCAATGTAACTTTGAACAATAAGCCACCAGCCCTCGAATCAATGTAACTTTGCAAGGCAAGCCACCACCCCTCCTACGACGCAACTGTGAATAGAGGAAGGTACAAAAACTCTCTCAACTCTCAAACACCCGAGTATGACTCTCTTCATACTCGGGTGAACCCACTCAACATCTCACAACAAACCTCACAAACAAAACATTCTTACAATTATTTTTCTCACTATCTCTCTCTACTCGGGTGCCCCCCGAGCACCCTTCTACAAAATCCCAACACTCACTCTATATTTTTCTCTCTTTCTTTTCTCTATTCTCTCTCCATCCTACACTCCTATTTATAAAAAAAAATCCTCACACATTCAAATTTCAAAGCACAAAACATTTTTGTTAAGAAGACAACTCACTTTTTCCCACTCTTTTTTTCCATTTTCATGTAATATCTTTTCATTTTTTCTTTTTCCTGATTTTTCTTCTTTTTCTCTTTTTTACATATATTAATTTCGATGTAAAAATAAACCCAACAAATCTTTCCCTTACCTCAAAATTAAATTTTCACATAGTTTTTTTTTTTTTCACTGTCAATTTTCTTTTCATTTCCTTTTCTTTTTTTATTTTCTCATGTTTCCACTTTCATGTAACTCAACTTTTATTTTTACCAACAAGTGGTATCAACTTTCAATTAAAATATTTCCTACACTCCGTGGTGCTCATCATCACACCCAACTTCTGCAGGAGTGGGAGATTGAGCATTAGTTTTGTTGGCTTTTAGCTTTGTTTTTTCTTTTGATGGTCATGTTGACCTTTGATGCTTTTTACTTGTTTTGATTTATTTATTTAATTCATTGATGTAGGCCATTCTAGCCATGACTTGGGGTATGCCCCTCATAAACTTGTACATATATATTTTTTCTCATATATGATATATTACACTGACTTACAAAAAAAAAAAAAAAAGGTATCAAAGCATGTTGGAAATATTTGATGAGAAGAGATGTGACAATCCAAAGAAAAAAGGACTCGGATCAAAGGTCGCAGACCGAGGCCAGAGTGAAGATTTGTGGGTCAGCTAGAGAAGGAATCTGGTCTACTTAGGCCGAGAAAGAAGCTCCAGCGGCTGGTGGTGAGGCCAGGTTCTATAGAGGAGTAGCACGGACGTGGTCTGTCAAGCTTGAAGGAGCAACTCAAAGTTCTTTTTTTTTTTTTTTTTTTTTTTGTGAACACAAAGGAGGTGAGGTGAGATGCGAGAAATTATAAGAAAAATTGTAAGAGTATTTTGTTTGTGAGGTTTGTTGTGAGACGTTGAAGAGAGTCATATTCGTGTGTTTGAGAGTTGAGAGAGTTTTTGTAACTTTCTCTATCAAAAGCTAGGTAGTGAGAGGGCTGGTGGCTTGCTATGTAAAGCTACATTGATTCGAGAGCTGGTAGCTTGCCGTTCAAGACTACATTAGGAGAGGGTTTATGACTTACCATGCAATAGTCACATTGATGTTGATGAAGTTTGTAATATGGGTTTAGGGGGTTTCAATTAGATATTGTAATTCCTAAATTTATAGAAGATGTGGTGCCTATTTGGATCCTGTGGTCTTTCCCTCTGGTTGAGAGAGGATTTCCACGTAAAATATAGGTGTTGATTTTTTGTTGTTTTTGGTTTTTATTTTTTGCCTCCGTTTGTGCTCGAACGTGTGATATGTAATTCTTTTATACTATGACATTGTATAACCTATGACTTAAGCTTACAGTTTTGCAAATGCCACATGATAGTATAATTGGCCCCCATATATACCCTTGTATACTTTCTTAAATATAGGGAACTTAAACCCAATTTCGGTTGAGGATAGCCTAGTAACCATTTTTCCTTAAGCACAAGCATGACAAGGGATATTATCTGATATAAAACTCTTCTGATTCTCCATTAAGTGTTCATGAGAATTTACGACAATTCTCTTAATCATCTCTATACTCAGATGATCTAAAGTTGTCGTATAATAAAATAAAGGTATTTGGGCTTGTTAAAATCTGGTTAAGTATTTTGACCAGTGTTTTGAAAATTAATTATATTTCTCTGTAATCTACTAGAAAACAAAATATTGCTTATAAGTTGTTTCTCTAGGAAACATGGCATGGCGCTCTTTTAGAGCCTTCAGTTAAGTTTGAAACACCCGTTATCAGATTAACATTCGCTCCAGCTAATTATGGCTAAGAAAATTTATCTTACTTTTAAGGATGGGGTTGTGCTGTTTCACGGTCTAGCAGACCTAAATTTTCGCCATCCTTTTTTCTTCCAACACAAATACCTATAAGCATTAACGAAACTGTAATTATGCTATTTATATCATCACAAAACATTTTAAAATAATCATAATATAATATTATGCTTTAAATTTTACTTTACTTATAATTGAACTTGTTCGATTATTAATAATTAATGTGTCAACAATAATTTACATATGTAGCCAAATATATCGAGATGAAATATCATGCACACGCTAAAGCAACATTCCCAGTTCCCCAAGGGCTGTCGCCTAAGCAGGATCTGAGGGGTTGGATGTACCCAGCCTTCCTCCTTTAGGGTGCTACCCTGAAGAGAGGCCGAGTACCCCCAACCTGAGGGGTGCAACACAAGGACTTCTCAGGATATTACCCATCTTGGTACTACTCTTGCCTAAGCACGCTTAACTTAAGGGTTCTAATGGGATCTGATGCTTACGTGTTGGTACCCTCTTAGGTATACACGCTGCCATACTAATTTGTACATAATAAGAAAACATTATTATATTAAAGTCAAACATAGTGCAGTGGCAAAGATAGAGATGAAAACATAAATTTCAATCTAGTTGAACATTTTCATCACCTATCAATTAATCAATTCTCTAATTGGCATTTTCAAAAAAAATTAGGAACATCTGGATGTATCTCGTTGAGTGGATGATAATTTTCAATAAATATTTCTACAAGTTTACCTTTTTTCTTTAATGATGCTTGATAAAGGCCCACCATGTGCTTAAACTTGTACAATAGGTATGCAATCAATGACCTTTAGTAGCGCATTTTTAGCAATCCGTTTCCATATCTTTTGACAAATTTGTTGAGGGGATTTTCTTTTCAATATTTCTCCTCGTCAACTGTGGGCTTTTTAGACATTGTTCCATCATGGGTACCATAATGTCAATTGTTATGACAGCAACTATAGCTTTATCCACGGCCACATCCATAACCACGTCCCCATTTGTGACCACTACCACTTGCCTGATGGTCATATATTATAGCATTCACTATTGGGAATGGTTCGGATTCAGTTAGTTGAGATTGATGATTTTTCATTAACAACTTGTAATTTTGTTCAACAACAAGGATACATGATAATAACTCCGAATGTTTTTTAAGACCCCATTCTCAATATTGTTGTTGTAGGAGTATATTTGAGACCAGAAACGTAGAATATGCTTTTTGTAACACATCTCCTCAGTAACATTTTGCACGCGTAGTTTTACTTGAAAGGCAATTCTAAATATTGCAGAGTTATACACACTTATAGATTTTAAATCCTGCAACCGTAGATAAAGCCATTCATGTTGAGCTTCAGAAAGGATTATTGATTTCTTATGATCAAATCATTGCTTTAAATTCACCCAAAGGACATATGGGTCATTTAAATAACATATTTGACTTTCAATCTTTTATGGTGATGATATTGAAGAAATATTACTACTTTGACACAATCTTGTAGGATGTGCTATTTGCCCCCTTTAATTGTTTATCTGAGATTTATAGCTTCAAGATGAATCCCGACATCAATTGTGCGTGGGAAATAACTTTTTCTAGATATACCAAGCATAGAAAAATCAAGGGTTATTTACATTTTAGTACCTTGACATTAAACGACCTTGACATTTTTGAATTATTAAAAAGGACCCTATGTCTTTGTCATACTAATAAAAGGCCTCTAACTTTTTGTCACATTAATAAAAAGGCCCATCTCCGACTTGATAATAACATTTTTAATCGATAAAAACAGCTGTGTTTTTATTAATACAACAGTAAAATGACAAAAATACCCTTTGATAACCATATTTTGAAACAAGTTAAGTGAAAATAGATCGCTTCTAAATAATATAAATCTTGAATTTCATCCTTATAAAGTAAAAATACAGATGTTGAAGTGTACTTTAGGTCCTTTTATTGTAACATTAATAAAATGCAATTGCCATATTAGCTCTGGCGAATAAAAATGACGTCATCACACTTGAGAGGGGTGCTTTAAATACTTGGGTTCCATGGTACAGAAAGACAGCGAAGTGGATGCAGATGTCAACAACAGGATAAAAGTGGGTTGGCATAAATGGAGAATGGCCTCGGCGATTTTGTGTGATAGGAAGTTCCCGTTAAAGCTAAAGGGTAAATACCATAAGACAGTAGTGAGGTCAGCTATGTCATATGGGGCAGAGTGCTGGCCACTAAAGTGTCATCAAACACAAAAGATGAAGGTGGCAGAGATGAGGATGCTAAGGTGGATGTGCAGGCACACAAGGAGGGATAGGATCAGAAATGAGGTCATAAGTAAATTAGGCGTCGCCCCAATAGAAGATAAGTTAAGGGAGCAACGACTGCGGTGGTTTGGGCATGTTAGAAGGAGACCCACCACTGCCCTGTCAAGAGATGTGAACAACTCCACATAATCGACGGGAAGAGAGGGAGAGGACGGCCAAAAAAGAGTTGGATAGAGATAATTCAACAGAATCTCACCTATCTCAACCTAAACGAAGAGATAGCTCTAGACAGAGCTCTATGGAGGTCTAGAATAGGTGTATCCGATATAGCGGGATAGGAGCATCCGAACAATGTTGTAGGGGTTCGGGCACGTTACATTACGAGGAGACCAACCATTGCCCCAGTCAGGAGATGCAATAAGCTCCTTACCACGCGTGGCAGGAGGGGAAGAAGCAGGCTAAAGAAGGGATGACTACAGGCATTACCGCAGGACCTCACCCACCCACCTAAACCTACAGAAGGAGATGGCCTGTGATAGAGATAGATAGACATAGAGCTAGATGGAGGACTATCATAGGAGTAGTAGATGTAGCGATCTTATACCGCTGCTTATTCTACTATACTAGTGTTCTTAGGTATAGTACCTATTAGGGTGCACCTAACCGTCTATTTGTTTACTTGCTTACTTGCTTATTTGCTTATTTGCATACCGTGTGGCACATGATATTGCCTTGAAGTCTCCTCTAGAGCGTTATGCTACATAATACTCACTTTATGCTTTGTCCTGCTCTTATGCGTTGTTGCCCCCCTTTTGCTCACAGGTTGCTACGATGCGATGATGGCATGACTCTCAGGTTGTGGGTCCTCGGAAACAGCCTCTCTTCAAGTTTAACACCATAAAGGGGGAAGGCTACGTACATCAACCCCCCCCCCCCCCCCCGGACCCCACTTCTGCGGGAGCCCTTGAAGCACTAGGTCTGTTGTTGTTGTTGTTGTTGTACACTTGAGAGGGGCCTTTTTATTAATATAAAAAAAACTTAGGGGCCTTTTTAATAATTCAAAAAGATCAGGGTCCTTTTTATTATTTTCAAAAATGTCGGGGTACTAAAATGTAAATAACCCTAAAATCAAACTTTGTAAGATTTGATATTATAAAGGATAAAGATAAAGAAAGAATAACGTACCTTAAGTATGTAATGATATTCAACTAGTAAAAAACTCGTGTTGATAACGTGTTATAAAACTAGGAACACAAAATATCTAACACAATGAGAATAAAAATATAAAATTAATTATAATTAGAGAGAAATATCAGGCACTAATGCATACATTCATTAGAACTCCGAAGTTAACCGTGCTTAGGCGAGAGAAGTACCAAGATGGGTGATTTCCTGAGAAGTCCTCGTGTACTCATTAGACCCCGCTTATGCGGGAGCCCTTGAGGCACTAGGTCTATTGTTATTGTTGTTTTAATTAGAGAGAAACACCATAAGAAACATCATATACTTCATTTAAGAGTTATATGACCTAAAATACTTCAAACATACTTTTATACATCTCACTAAAGACAAGGTTTAGATTTATTGCATTTAAATCTAATGGTCGTTACTTTCTCCTCTCATCTCTCACCCTCTTATATATATATATATATAAATAAAGTACTTAATAAAGTGTTTCAGATTTGTATATTATGTATTTTGTTTGAGTATGGTGTGTGTCCACACACATGTCATGTGTGTGTCCACACACATGTCATGTGTGTGTCGACACACAATCTTGGGGAAGTACACTCGGGAATCTGAGTGTCGATACACAGGGCAATTATGGCCTTTATGTTTTCAGGCTTTTTTGGAAATTATTTTGGCGATTTTAAAGGATGATGTCCCTTGTTTAAGGATAAGTATGGATGATATGTCTCTTCCCAAGAGACACATAAATCTCGATAAATAGCCCCACCATTGTTGTTAGTAAGACACTTGAAAAAACTACATTCTCTCTTCTATTAACAGTCTTAGTCACCTTATGCTCTTACTCTCACTTTGTTTTGGGTTTCATTGTATCTCTAAGACTATATCAGTATTAGCGAAATAAGTCTTAAGGAAAGTGATTCACTATATGCCTTGAACCCAGTGATTTAAATAGATACCCATCTTATATTACCCTAGCTGTTTCGTGTGATTTACCATATTGTTCTAACAATCTTAAGACTTATTTTCTGTTTTGAAAATGGCTTCTTCTCTATGAGAGATGACTGCAAATTTTTTGAAACTCAACTGTTTTGATTGCAGAAATTGTTGTCGTTGGCAAAGAAAGATGCATTTCTTGATCGCTACTTTGAATGTGGTGTATGTCCTACATACACCAATCCCTCCTCAACCATCCCATAATGAAACCTTGCCGAGCGATGTATGAGACTTAAATGGGAGAACGACGATTACAATGTAGGGGTCATATCTTTAATAGTATAACTTATGCTCTCTTCGATATCTATTCTAACATGACTACCACCAAAGAATCGTGGGACGCTCTTGAGACTAGATACATGGTGAAAGATGCTACAAGAAGAAATTTCTTGTAAGTCAATTTTAAACCACTTTAAGCAACATAACATGAACATGGATGATACCATTGTCATTTTTTCCTTAATAGACAAACTCCGTCCTTCTTGGAAAGATATTGAAAAGGGACTTAAACATAAGAAGGAAAATTTGTCTATCAAGGAGTTGGCTAACTATCTCTGTGTTTAGGAAGGTTACAGTTGACAAGATGAGAATAAAGATTATCCTGGTGACATTAGATAAATCAATGCCATGGAAGAAGGCCAATCGAGTAAAAGACCAAAAAGAATCGGACGCTTCTCATAGAAACGTGAAGAAAAGAGGCAAAAGCCTATTTGTTAGGAGCGTCACAAGCCCAGTCACATGAAAAAGGATTGTTACTGCCTCAAGATTAAAAGGCACAAGGGGCTGGGTAATCGCAATGATAATTCGAAAAATAATTTCCTAGCGATGATTTTCGAAATCAATCTCATTCAAGGCGATAAGTTTAGCATGTTTATAATGATAGGGGACTATTTAAAATGTTTGAGCTCATTGATAATGGGTCAGTTTTATTTATGGGAAATGGTACAACTATACCAACTATGGGTAAGAGAAAAATTGATTTGGTTTTTACATTGGGAAAAACACTTACCTTAACATTGTATGTTTTGCACCAGACGTTAAAAAGAATCTTATATCTGGTAGCCTTCAAAATAAGTTCGGTTTTAAATTGGTCTTTGAGGCCGATAAGTTCATCCTATATAAATGTGGAGCCTTTATTGGAAAAAGGCTATTTGTATGGAGGGATGTTTAAATTGAACGTGAATAAAAGGGTTAATTCGATGTAGATGCTTGACTTTTCTTATATTTGGCATCATAGACTTAGACATGTTAATTTTCATAGAATGCAAGCCATGGCTAACTCGGACTTAATTCCATACTTTAATAAAATTAATGATAAACGTAAAACTTGTATGCTCACTAGAATATCAAGACTATTGTTTCAAGAAGAAAATGAAGGTCGGTGGAACTATTGACAAGTTCAAAGCGCGATTAGTGGCTAAAAGGTTTACCCAAAAACAAGGGATAGACTACTACGATACGTATGCTCCGGTGGCAAGAATATTGACCATTAGAGTATTGATTGCAGTAGCATCTATCCATAAATTAAAGATTCACCAAATGGATGTTAAAACGACCTTCTTAAATGCTGAGTTGGAAGAAGAGGTGTATATGGAAAACCGGGAGGATTTGTTGTTCCGAACCAAGAGAACAAAGTGTATAAACTCATATGTTCTTTGTGTGGGCTAAAACAATCCCCTAAACAGTGGTACCAAAAATTTGATCAAGTTGTTCTAAACAGCTTATTCAACATTAATGAATCAAATAAATGTGTCTATAGCAAGTTCGACAATGATAAAAGAGTAATAATTTGCGTGTCTGCCGATGACATGTTAATCATTAGTACTGATATGGAGCAAATAGATAAAACTAAATAATTTCTCTCTAATAATTTTGCTATGAAAGACATGGGTGAGGCTGAGGTTATCCTTGGTATTAGGATAATAAGGAATCGTAATACGGTTTCCTTGACTCAATCTCATTACATTGAAAAGATGTTGAAAAAGTCTTATATGTATGATTGTGCTTATATTTCCACACGGTTGGATCAAAATTTAAAGTTTGTACCAAATGATGATGCCTCAATGGAACAACTGAGGTATGCTAGAGTCAAAGGTTGTCTTATGTATGCTATGACTTGTACAAGGCCTGGCATAGCTTTTACAATTGGAAAGCTAAGTAGGTACATTAGCAATTAAAGTTTGATACATTAGCATGCGGTACAAAAAGTATTGAAATGTCTTAAGAAGACCATAGATTATGGTCTCTCTTATAATGGGTATCTCCTACTTTAGAAAGATATTTAAATGCTAGTTGTATCTCTAATATGGAGGATTACACTTCTACAAGTGGATGGGTGCTCTTAATTGGTGCGAGTACTATTTATTGGGTTCCAAGAAACAGACTGTATTACTAATTCCACCATGGAAGCGGAGTTTATTGCTCTAGCTTCTGCGGCAAAAGAAGCAGAATAGTTGAAGGATCTCTTATATGAGATTCCTTTGTGGCCTAAGCCAATCTCACCGATTTCTATCCATTGTGATTTTCAACTACGGTTTCAAGAGTGTATAGTGAGGTGTATGATGGAAAGTCTAGACACATTGGTATGAGATACAGTTATGTGAGATAACTCATCAAGAATGGGGTAGTCACTGTGGACTTTGTGAGAACATGTTAAAATCTAATGGATCCATTTATGAAAAGTCTTGACAGAGGCTTGATCTTGAGTACAAGGAAAGGAATGGATCTTAAAATTTTAGTCACTCGTGATGGACCCTTAACCCGATGCCTGGTATAATGCCAGGTCTTGCATTCAATGAGAGAGTTCCATTATCAATATGATTGTAAGCACTCAAAGTAAATTCCATCCTGGGTGTAGCGCTTGGTAACCTATGACAAAGGAAAAAAGAGGTCGAGCACGTGTCTTAATGGACCCAAGGTACTAATTGAATATCGTGCTGCAAGGACATGATCAATGGGGTCTACCTATATGAGTGTGAAGTTTCGTCGCTTCAAGGAGTGTTTTAATGACAAAGGTTTGACTCAGTTACTTTCATGAAAGGTACGGGACACAAGGCCTAAAACATGTCAGTCGAAGGTGAAGTGTGTTGTAAGGAGTGAGTCTTGTGTGTGGAGACATGTATACTTAGGCAAATGGACTTGTATGGTTCAAAGCTTAGTCTATCACTTCGCTCTGATTAATTGTGACGTGTCTTTGTTAAGTGAGGGTTCAATCGGAAGGCACTCTCATCTATGTACAAAGACTTCCTTTATACTAGGATATTGTAAATTATGTATGAGAATGCATGAATTTTAAAAATGGCGGGAAAATGTTGATGTATTTTAAAAATAAAATACTTAATAAATTGTTTCGGATTTGTATATTATATATTTGGTTTGAGTATGGTGCGTGACGACACATGTCATATGTGTGTCGATGTACAATCTTGCAGAAAGACACTTGAGGAAGCTAAGTCTCGACACACATTCTTAGAAAACCCAGGGACTAGGTCTGAGTGTCAACACACAGGTTCTTTGTATCGACACACAACCCTGTGTGTCAGCACTTAGTTCGATACACAGAGCAGTTATGGCCGTTACCTTGCGCGGTTGTTTTTGGATTTTTTGGAAATTATTTTAGTAATTTTAAAGGATTATGTCCCTTATTTAAGGATAAGTATGGATAATGTGCCTCTTTCCAAGAGACATGTAAATCTCTATAAGTAGCCCCACCAATGTTGTTTGTAAGACACTTGAAAAAACTATATTCTCTCTTCTATTAAAAGTCTTGGTCATCTTTCCTCCCCGTGCTCTTACTCTCACTTTGTTTTGGGTTTCATTGTATATCTGAGACTATTTCGGCAATAACGAAGTAAGTCTTAGAGGAAAGTGGTACTCACCAAAAAAAAATCTTGAGAAAAGTGGTTCGCTACACACCTTAGAACAAGTGGCTGAATCAGATACATTTCTTATATTTTCCTAACGATTTTCGTTTGATTTACCATATTGTTCTATATATATATATATATATATATATGTTTTTCTTTATTAAGGTCTTGTTTGACGCATGGAATTGGATTTTGGAATTGAGATACAAAATTCCACTTCTTGTTAGGTTCCCTACAGGCATTAGAATTACAATTCAAATGTCTAATTCAATGGAATTGGGTTTTAACTAAAAATCACAAATTCCAATTCCTTGGGGTAAGAAGGAATTGTAATACACACTATCTTTCCTGACTTGGAACCAAAAATGATCCAATTCAATTAACTTGAAACCTATGATTACTAGAACGAATACCCAATCCAACCTAAATTTGACCCTAAACTCACAATGACACTACTTGGATGACCCAAACTCTAATTGATCTGACCTATCCTGAACCTGACCCGAACTAACTAAAAGATGGAAATACCAAAACCATAGACCTAAAATCCTAGATGACTCAAACTTAAAATAACTCTATCTGACTTGGGTAATACTTGAACAAACCTAAGCAAGCTGATCCAAAACCTAAGAGAACCAAACCTAATTAACCCAAAAGCTAGAGATGACTTAAACCTAACACATGCCAACTCGAAACATAGAATGAAACAATAACCCAAAATCCGATATGATTTGATCATGATATGATTGTATCCAACTAAAATCCAAATTGAATTGACCCTACACTCTAAACCTCTCAAATCCAAAATAATCCAACCTGACTAAAATATGACCCTAGTTAACCCAAAATCCGAAATGATCTAACTCGATTAACTCAGAACTCGAGACATTAGTTGTTAAATTATAATTTCATCTTCCAATTCTTTTGATTAGCCAAACAATATAGTTTCAATTCCATCCTAATTCTAATCCCTCAAAAATTAAAATTACAATTACTATTTCTCAACCTAAATCTAATTACATGTGCCAAACTGTTACAAACGGTTCTGCTCCAATCGATTCCCCATCACGCCAACCCAAGTTTCCACCCAATCCTCTCGACCACCACATCAGCACTCCTGCCACCTCATCATAACTAACTTTATATAGTATAAATAAGGGGGGTCCCCTAGGGTTTCCTCATGCTTGTGATGTGACAGCCACCCGCCCCCCCCCCCCACCCAAATTCTCTCTATCTCTCCCTTATCTTCTGCTACAATTTCTCCCTCTTTCTCTGTACTTGTATCTAGAATTATACGACATATATATACAATCCAAGGTAGTAATCTAGCTATCCCATAGCTCATTGTCTCGATCTTGTGCTTGGATTTGTGTTATCTTGTTTGGACTGGTGTTAGATTTGATTGATTAGATAGAATCCCATCTCAGATCCTATCGATTGTATCAGAGCAACCACTCCTTGGATCAACTCAAAAACTTGATTGGCGTGTGTTGTCATGATTTGGTGGACGCCATAGCTGAAATGCGGCAAATGATGAAGGGATTGTTGCTTCAGATGAGAACAATCGCGAAAATGCACCACACTAGACTAGCCCCACCCGTCATCACAACATAGCGGTGATCAAGGATCGGGCACCGATCCCAATCCCCTATTCCTGATTGTCACCATCAGAGAGGTAACTATCAATTTCCCGCTCGCCTCACAAAAATAGATTTCCCTAATGAAGTGGTGAGTTGGATATACCAAAGTAAACGGTATTTCATCCTTGATCAAATGCCGCAGGAACTGAAATCTATGCTAGCCAGTGTAGCTCTAGAAGGCACCACTCTTGGTTGGCATAATGCCTATCAACAGCCATGGCCCGTTGGAGTAGCCATCCCTTAGGATGTGTACTCGGCTAAGATCAGGAAAAGGTTCTCTAAAGCCACCCAAAACCCCCTTACCGAGCTAACTAAGCTCAAGCAAATGTGCACTCTTGACTAATATTTAACCTCATTTGAGCCCATGGTAAGCCGTACTGGGCTCAACGAAGAACAGTGAGTTGGTGACTTCATGGAAGGATTATGTGAGGACTTGGCAGGTTGGCTGAAGTTGTTTAAGCTGAACACGTTACAAGAGGCCATCACTTTGGCCCAGCTACAAGAAAAAAATTGTGGGTACATTGAACGTGTAACAGAAAAAATCCTGCCAAGACTACTCCAATCTTTCCTTACCAAGTAACTCCGTAAGGGTGACCACTAATACACCAAGTAGGATACCACCAACTAGACCTTTGGAATTACTGGCTCCGCCAATCCGCACCCCGCCAACTGCTAGTCCCATGCTGGGGTTATCACCTGCAAACCTTGATGACCTTCGGGCCTGTAATCTTTACTTCTACTACCGGGAGTCCTTCATGCTAGGCCATGTGTGCCCAATGCGACACCGAGTGTAGATGTCTTGCATCGAGGCTTCAAAAGATGAGCTAGACCTTGAACTGCTGGAACCCGATCCTAAGCTTACTCCGGATCCTGAGCTTGCTTTCCATGGTGTGACCCAGTGTCAAACCATGTGGTTGTAAGGTCACTATGGCAAGCAACCTTAGTACTCTCGTTGACAATGGGAGTACCCACAACTTTCTTGACCTTCATTTGAGCCACAGCTTAGGGTGTTCGATTGATAGTGATCACCAACCGTCGGTCGCAGTAACCGATGGTAAACATATTTCGTGTTTGGGCATGTGTTGTTGGTTCCGTTGGACACCTCAGAATGCTCCATTTCCTTCAGATGTATTGCTGATCCCTCTATGCGGTTGTGATATGGTGCTAGGGATCCAGTGGCTCTGTATATTAGGAGAGGTTCGTTGGAATTTCAATGCTTCAGTTATGAAGTTCTGCTTTGCAGGTCTGGAATACACACTACGCGGAATCCGTAATGCGGACCTTAAGGTGATTTCAGAGAATACAATCTCATCGCTTCTTCTCAGCCGACTTCGTTCTTCAACTTAATGATTGATCCCCCTGGTCAACCCTCCCTCCTTAATATACACACCACCTTGCCTGACTCGGTTGAGGATCCTCTCGCTCTTCAAACCCTTCTAGAAGAATTTGCTAACGTGTTCAATCCGAGCAGGGAACCCCCGCCAGCTAGACTCGGTTTTGACCAGCGAATTTCTCTTAAAGAGGGTAGCAACCCGGTTAACCTTCACCCTTACCTATATCCAGTGTTCCAGAAGGATATCATTGACGCCTTAATTCAGGAGATGGTGACAACAGGTGTGATCCGCAATAGTACCTCACCCTTTGCTTTGCCAATTTTCCTAGTCAAGAAAAAGGACAAATCGTGGCGGCTATGTGTTGACTATCACGCCTTGAATAAAATGACGATCAAAGATAAGTTTCCCATTTCGATTGTGGAAGAGCTCTTAGACAAACTTGGCAGAGCTTCATACTTCTCTAAGCTGGACCCCGAGTCCGGCTATTGGCGGATACTCATGGTGCTAGAAAACATTTACAAGACGGCATTCTGTACCCAATCAGGCCATTATGAGTTTACCGTCATGCCTTTCGTTCTCTCTAATGCACCATCGACGTTTCAAAGCCTTATAAATGATATATTCAGCCCTTCGTTCGTCACTATGTGCTGGTTTTTTTATTTTTTTTATGACATACTTATTTACAGCACCACCTGGTCTCAACACTTGGTGCATATTCGTTCGATACTGGATGTCCTCCGCCAACACCACCTCGTGGCAAACAAGGTGAAGTGCACATTTGGCTCTTGCCAAATCGAATATGTCTGTCACTTTGTGTCGGGTGAGAGGTCGCGGCAAATCCAAAAAAGTTGGCGGCAGTAGCCAAATTACCCCTCCCATCGACAATTAAGTTACTCTGTGGATTCATGGGACTCTCAGAGCACTACATGAGTTTTATTTCGCATTATGAGGTCATTGGTCGCCCTTTGACTGAGTTGCTCAAAAAAGATAACTTCGTGTGGAATTCGAAAGCTGAAGCCGCCTTTGAGCATCTCAGATGTGCTGTGACATCAACTCCAGTTTTGGCACTGCCCGACTTTGGAAGACATTCTTGATTGAAATGGATGCCTCTAAATTTGGAATTGGCACCGTTCTTATGCAAAAAGAACGCCCCATCACTTTTATTAGTAAGACGTGCCCCAAAGGCATCAATCTATGTCGATATATGAATGTAAGCTACTCATCGTGGTCTTCGCAGTTGAGAAGTGGCAACAGTATCTAATGGGCCGCCGCTTCATCATTCGCATCGATCAACAGAGTCTCAAGTTCCTCTTAGAGCAATGCCTCTCCACCTCTCTCTAGTTCTTGTGGCTTGCAAGTTTGATTAGCTTCGACTACAATATCGTTTACAAGAAGGGAACTGAAAATCGGGCTGCTGATTCTCTATGCCACCTATCTAGTTCAGGGGTCTTGTGCATGGTGCTATCAGCTATCTCGTCTGACTTTTATGCAGGCTTCTTGGCGGCAAGATTAGGCTCTCAACCAAATTATTACTGACAAGTTGGTGGAGCCTCTGTCACACCCATGCTTTACTTGGCATCATGATCAACTTCACCACCATGGGCGACTCGTTGTTGGCCCTAACCCCGCTTTACGCAAGACCATCCTCCTTTGGATGCATGACTCTCCTCAAGGGGGACATTCCGGCATGGAAGAAACATACAGGTGAGCTCAAATGCTTTTTTTAGTAGCCCGACCTTAAAAGAGATGTCTAAGAGTATGTTCATAATTTTGCAGTATGCCAACAAAATAAGTACGAGACTGTCGCCGTGCCCGGATTACTGCAGCCCTTACCTATTTCGAGTACCGTATGGAGTAGCATCTCTCTCAACTTCATAAACGGACTTCCGCCTTCTGCCAGATGCACGGTGTTCTTGGTGGTTGTAGATTACCTAAGTAAGTATGCCCACTTCCATAAGCTTTGCCACCCGTATTCAGCTGCTAATGTAGCACAATTCTTCTTGGATCAAATTTATCGACTACATGGATTGCCAAAATCCATAATCAGTGATCATGACCCGATCTTCATAAGCACTCTATGGCAAGAGCTCTTCTCCCGCCTCGGTAATCAGTTGAATCTTTCCTCTTCTTATTATCCGCAGTCCAATGGTCAGACGGAGGTTCTCAACAGATGCCTTGAAACATATTTATGTTGTATGGCTGGCTAGTGTCCGTGCGATTGGCGATGCTAGCTTCCATCAGCCGAGTGGTGGTATAACACCACCTTTTATTCCGCCGCTCAAGCAACTCCTTAGGAGATCTTCTATGGGCAACCTCTGCCAGTCCATCTCCCATATCTTCCCAGTGAATCCGTCATCGATATGGTAGATCGCACCCTCATTGCTCGGGGGAAGAATCTATAAGCTACCTCAAACATCACCTCCATCACACCCACAACCGCATGAAACAGCAGGCAGATCGCCATAACTCCAAGGGCGAATTCCAAATTGGCGACTTCATTTGGTTAAAACTTCAGTCTTACTGGCGACACAGTGTCACTAACCACCAATTCCATAAGCTTGCTCCATAGTTCTATGGGCCTTTTCCGCATCATCGATCGTGTCTGGCCAGTCGCCTACAAGCTCAATCTCCCTGCCCATGCCGCCATCCATCATATTGTGCATGTTTCCCTTCTCAAACGTTGCAACAGTGTTCCCGCCAACTCTATCCCACTTCTAACTGAGTGGCCGCCAAGTCCGCATCCTTGATCCCCAGATGGTTTGCCGTAGACACCTTGCTGCTACTCAAGTATTGGTTCTATGGTTGGATCAGTCCAGTGAAGCCGCCACCTGGGAGTTCCTTTACGATCTTCAACTCCGCTTTCCACACTTTGACCGCTGTAGACAAGGGCCAAGTCTTGCCGCGGATATTAATTACAAACAGTTATGCTCCACCCAATTCCCAATCAAGTGAACCCGGGTTTCCACCCGATCCTCTCGGCCACCACATCAGCACTCCTGCCACCGCATCATAACTAACTTTACATAGTATAAATAAGAGGAATCCCCCAGGGTTTCCTCATGCTTGTGATGCCCGTCTCTCCCCCCCCCCCCCCCCCCCCCCCCCCCCCCTCTCTTTTTAAATTCTCTCTTTCTCTCCCTTATCTTCTTCTCTAATTTCTTCCTCTTTTTCTATACATGTATTTAGAATTATACTACATATATATACAATCTAGGGTAGCAAACTAGCTATCCCATAACTCATTGTCTCGATCTTGTTCTTGGATCTGTGTTATCTTGATTGGATTGGTGTTAGATTTGATTGATTAGATAGGATCTCATCTCGGATCCTATCAAATCCGAAATACTCAAACCTGACTAAAATCTGACCCTAGTTAACCCAAAATCCGAAATGATCTAACTCAATTGACTCCGAACTCAAGACAAGTAGTTGTTAAATTATAATTCATCTTCCAATTCTTTTGATTAGCAAAATAATAGAGTTTCAATTCCATCCTAATTTTAATCCTCAAAATTGAAATTATAATTACAATTTCTCAATCCAAATCTATTTTCATGTGCCAAACATAGCCTAAAAATAATTGATAAAACTAAAATCCCAATTCACTAGATATTTGGTAATATCCAATATGACTCATAAAAATTACACATAAAACATATCCAATATTTACAGCATGATTTGGATAAAAAATATTTACAACATGATGATTATTTTCTTAATATTTTTCAAATTTTTCCTAAGAATAGGGTAATATTATTATTAGAACAAAATTATTATTATCAAATAAGATCGTTATTTTTAAGAAAACTTTTTAGGTCAAAATTTTTATAAATTATATTTTAATTGGAGCGTAATAATTTTTGTCCTATTAATAATAATAATAAAAAAAAAGCTCTCTTTACCGACACCGACGACCTCAAATCTTCCCACTTCCTCCCTGCAAAAACCACTAGCAAATCTTGAATACGATTGTACAAACCTCACTCTTCTCAATCTACGATCTCCATTTCTTCTCAATTCAAGAAATCATGTCTCTCAATATTCGGCAGAAGCAAACAGGTAACTTCTCTTCCAATCTTTAGGTTTTTCAAATTCGATCTATGCAATTGCTCTTTAATTTCATCAATTCACCTCAAATCTGATCGATTTTCGTTGCAATAATCACCAGAATGCATAATCCGAATGCTAAATCTGAACCAACCGGTGAATACCTCAACCGGAATGGCGAACGAAGAAGTCTACAAGATCTTGATCTACGATAAACCTTGCCAAGACATCTTGTCACCGTTGATCCATGTCAAGGACTTACGTAAGCATGGCGTCACTCTCTTCTTCCTCCTCGACAAGCATCGCAACGCTGTTTCTGACGTTCCCGCTGTGTACTTCATTCGCCCAACGCCTGCGAACCTCCAACGCATCGTTTCAGACGCTTCGGTGCCGCTATACGACGCGTTTCATCTCAATTTCTCGTCCTCTATCCCTCGGCCTCCAATTGAAGAGCTTGCTTCGTCTTTGCTTAAGTCTGATTCTATTCAGCGGATCTCTAAGGTATATGATCAGTACTTGGATTTTGTAACCCTAGAAGATCATTTGTTTTCGCTTGCTGATAAGAATTGTTATGTGCAATTGAATGATCCCTCTGCTGGGGATAGAGAAATTGAGGAGATTGTTGATAGGATTGTTAATGGGTTGTTCTGTGTGTTGGCTACATTGGCTGTGGTGCCCATAATTCGATGCCCCAGAGGCGGACCCGCGGAGATGGTGGCGTCAGCATTAGATCAGAGGCTTAGGGATCATCTTTTAGCTAAGAACAATCTGTTTACTGAGGGCGGGAATTTCGCTAGTTCATTTCAGAGGCCAGTTTTGTGTATTTTCGATAGAAACTTTGAGTTGGCGGTAGGGATTCAGCATGATTTTAGGTATAAGCCCCTTGTTCATGATGTTCTAGGGTTGAGGCTAAATAGGGTCAGTGTGCAGGGCGAGAAAGGCGGGATGAGGTCGTATGAGTTGGATAGCAATGACCCGTTTTGGGTGGCAAATGGAGGGTTGGAATTCCCTGACGTTGCGGTTGAGATTGAGAATCAGTTGAGTAAGTATAAGAGAGATGTTGATGAGGTGAATCGGAGGACCGGTGGAACAGCTGGGGCAGAGTTTGATGGGACAGATTTGATTGGGAATACCAAGCATTTGATGAATGCAGTGAACTCGTTGCCCGAACTCACGGAGAGGAAGCAAGTGATTGATAAGCATACGAATATTGCCACCGTGTTACTTGGTGAGATCAAGGAGCGGTCTCTCGATTCATATGCTAAAAAGGAATACGATATGATGGTTAGAGGGAGCATTGACAGGAATGAGCTTATGGGTGTTCTGAAAGGAAAAGGTGGCGAGACGGATAAGCTCCGATTCGCCATCATGTATCTTATTTCTTCTGAAAACATACCCCAGTTGGAAATAGAAACGGTCGAGACTGCACTTAGAGAAGCCGAGGTTGATACTAGTGCCTTCCAATACGTGAAAAAGATCAAGTCTTTGAAAGTATCATTTGCTTCTGCTAGTTCTGAAAGCAGAGGCAACATAGTAGACTGGGCTGAGAAATTGTACGGGCAATCAATTAGTGCGGTGACTGCAGGTGTGAAGAACTTGTTATCTAGCGATAGGCAACTGGCATTGACAAGGACAGTAGAAGCATTGATGGAAGGGAGGCCTAATCCCGAGGTTGACTCGTACCTTTTGTTAGATCCTCGTGCTCCTAAGTCTAGTTCTGGGACCCATCTGAGAGGGCCATTTAAAGAAGCTATTGTTTTCATGATTGGAGGAGGGAATTATATGGAGCATGGAAGCTTGCAAGAGTTTGCGCAACGTCAGCAGCCCTCAAAGAATATCATTTATGGAACAACTGAGATTCTCACGGGTGCAGAGTTCGTTGAGCAACTTGCTTTGTTAGGCAAGAAAATGGGATTGGGTGCTGCGGCTGCTGCTCCCGCTCGATGATGAAGTTCATGCGTTTTCTCGATCATCGAAGATATCATATGAATGTCTGTGTATCAATAGCAGTTCAAGGGGAAGTTCAAGTTGCTTATGAGTACTTGGATCAGTCAAAGTGAGTAGACTTCATCCCGTTCATACTTTTTTCTGTGAGAAACTCTTTCTGGTGAATTTGAATACTGAAAGTTTAGTGATTTAGTGTCACTTGATTTCATCATTCTATTAATATCTTCGCTTTTACTTGGATGCTGAAAGTGATTCAATTTCAACCGCTTAATGCATTTGTCTAAGGCTCTTTCTGGTGGTGTTAAATACTTCAAGGGTCTATTTTGAATCATTTTTCATTTGTAGTTTTTGGTTGTTGGGAAACTAAAAATTGCGTTTGGGAAATGATTTTTTCTTAATTTTTAGTTTTCTGTTTATCACTCAAACTAGGAAAATAAAGAATGAGGTCTCAATTTTCACTCGTACTTCAGGTTTTGAATATCCCTGTTCTCCTGTGCATACCTGAAAGTGAGTAGATTTGAGGACCTTATCCTTTTTTGAGTGAAAACTGAGAACAATACTCCAAAAATAAGACAACTTCAATTTTTTCTTTTTTTTCTTTCCATATAAGGTTTTAGTTTCTCAAAAACTAAAAATAGTAAAGAAACAATACTAAACGTGCTTTGTAAAGATTACTGCCATAGTGCTGCTCAAGTTAATATTTTAGGCATGTTTGTTATTATTTTATTTTTTTAATTTTTGGCTTGAAAAACTAAAAATGAGGTACAAATATTTTAGCCTAAGGGTTCCTTGCAACTTCTTTGGCACCGCTAATTTTGATTGTACTAGCTTTATGTGCAAATAGACAATAGTCTTTTTTTAAGGCAGTAAGAACATTATCAAGGTTGAGGCCCTAAACTAAAAGGTCTAGGATTAAATCCCCGTTTCTCTCAATCCTACTTATCCAACAAAAAGAGGAACGTGTGATCTTCCCTAGACTTTTAATTCTATCATCAAGGGCTTCTTGGCCTTTTTTAATTCTTATATTATGTTAACTTCGCTTGGTGTCCCCGTTGTTGTAACTTGGTGACACCCGTTGTATTCTTGTTACTCGGGTGTAAATGAGTCGAGTTGAGTGGAGCACCCCCTTATTCAAATTCAGGCTTGAGTTTGAGTTGAGCTCTTATCGAGCTTTTGGACCTTTGTTTGAGTTCAGTTGGATAACATTTTAGCGCATTTGATACCAGCTTGGCTCATTACCCTAACCGAGTCGAGCTCGTTATGCACTCAAATCGAGTCCGTAATTGAGCCTAGCTTGTTACTAAGTCGAGCTTGCTATCGAGCTAAGCAATTCGAGTTATTGTTGGGTTATTATCAAACCATTTTCGTTGTTCTTAAGGGTGTCAACGAGTCAAGTCGAGTGAAGCACATAGGGATGGAAATTGGGTAGAGCGGGGCGGGTAGGTGGGGAGGGGAGGGGGCGCTCCTTCATACGCGTACCCGCTACCCAAATTCATACCTATACTCGCCCCATTATCCCCCATTGGTACGAAGTGGATACCCATACCCGCCTTGGTGGGTACCAATCCATATCCATACTCTCCCCGTTACCCGTAATTATCCAACGGGTATCTATTACCCGCCTCGTACCACCCCTAATATGAATACAAAACGATTATTCATACTCGCCGATATTAATTATTTGACACTACTCTTAAGAATTCAATTATATTTTTTATGACATTAATAAATAATTTATGTCATTGAATTTAAATTTGTACATTTTAATTTGAAAGTTAATTAAATATAAAATGGAGTAGGTATGATGGGTATAAAGCAGGGTGGAGCGAGGCGAGGCAGGTGCAACACTATTCTCGTACCTGCCCCATACCTATGGTGGGTACGAGGCATGTACACCCAACCTCACCCGCTACCCGCCTCACCCATACCAATACCCGCGGTTAGCGGGTTTTACCCGTCCCTTGCCATCCCTAGAAACATTCATTGTTCGAATTTGTGCTGCAGTTCGAATTGAGCTCTTATTGAGCTTTTGAACCTTTGTTTGAGTTGAGTTCAATAAAACTTGGTATGTTCGATATCAGCTTGGCTCGTTACGCAAATCAAGCCGAGCTTATAAGTTCATTATCGAGTTGAGCAATTCAAGTTTATCGAACAATTTTTGAGTTAATGCTGACTGCTCAAGAGTTCTTAACAAGCCCTTAATGAACTCTTAACGTGTCTTTGATTGTCTATTTTCAAGTCCTTAATGAATGCTTATTGAATTTTTCACGAACAATAACAAATAGAGCATCCTCCTGTTTGAACTTGACTCATTAAGTTTATCGAGCATGTTTGAACTCGACTCAATAAGAGATCAAGCCCCAAAAACGAACATGGACAAGCCATAATCGATTTCGTACACGAATAGTTCATCGAATGTGCAATTCATTTATGCTCCTAGCTATGCATAAGAGGAACCGCTGTATGCATTAGAGTCTATTGTTTACTATATTTACCAGAATGGTGAAGTCGATGAGGATGTCAGCAATAGGATTAAAGTAGGCTGGCAGAAGTGGAGGATGGCATCCGGGGTACTGTGTGATAGAAAGTTCCTGATAAAGTTAAAGGAAAAATACTATAAGACGGTAGTAAGACCGGCTATGCTTTATGGGGCAGAATGTCGACCAATGAAACAAAATCAAACACAGAGGATGAAGATGGCTGAGATGAGGATGCTACGATGGATGTGTGGCCACACAAGAAAGGATGGGATTAGGAATGATGTGATACGAGGTAAGCTGGGGTTAGCCTCGATCGAGGATAAATTGAGGGAGCACCGCCTAAGATGGTTCGGACATGTCACCAGAAGACCGACTTCAGCCCCAGTCAAGAGGTGTGAACAGCTCAACACAGTGATAAGCAGAGAGGGAGGGGCAGACCAAAGAAGAGTTGGCTGGAGACGATTCGTCAAGACCTAATCCACCTGAACCTAATAGAAGAGATGGCCTCGGACAGGACACACTTGAAGGCTAGTATTAGGGTATTAGGGTAGCGGAGATGGCAAGAGTAGAATAGGAGGGTAAGAGTAGAGTCTAAGACCCTTAGGCAAGCTTAACCTCTAGGGTATGACTTTTAGGCTAGCTTAGTCTCCGACCATGCCCATTCTCCTTCTTATTATCCTTCTCCTGCCTTCTCCTGCTCATTATTCTTCTTCTTTTTCTCCTTCTCCTCCTTCTTCTACTCTTTATTTATATATTTATGCATGGCTATTAATTGTTGGTTTTTGCAGGCACTCAACTACGACTTCAGGTTGGGGGTCCTCGGAAACAGTCTCCTTTCCTGCCGGAAGGGGTAAGGCTGCGTACACCCCCCCCCCGACCCTGCGTTCTGCGGGAGCCGCAAGGCACTGGGACTGTTGTTGTTGTTGTTGATACTCTAAATATCCCCGTACTTTATTCATTATGTCAATTTGCTCCTTGTACTTTTAATTGTATCAATTTAGTCTCTATACAATTCAAAATGTATCAATTTGGTCCTTGGAGAAAATTTTATGTTATGTTTTTAATGAAATTTCTAATGGTTCAACCACAAATTGGGTTAAATTGAGTAAACGGATGGATTTATAATAAGTTACTTGCATCTAGCATAATTTTGCAGTTCAAAGTTATATCATTAACTTAACTTAAATTTGACCAAATGACTAAATTGACACATGTTAAATTGTTCCAGAATTAAATTCGCATAATTAAAAGTACAAGAATTAAATTAACATAATGAAAAAAGTATAGGGACTTTTGACGTAAATAATCCCATGTTTTTTTTTATTGTCCATGTGACTGTTGTAAATGGGCTAGTTATTAGATTTCATTAGTTTGTTAAAGTTTCGGAGAGATTTCTTGATAGCTCGTTAGGGCTGTTGCTCAGCTTTAGCTTTCTTTTGTTTCCTTTCTTATACTGTACATATTATTCAGTCAATTTAGATAAAACCCACAGCGATGCCTCATCTCTCATCTCTTTCCCCTTGTTTCATTCTTCCTTCCCTTCAATAAAATAGCTTGTTCTTCACAATAATCATTAGAGATTAGGGGTGTATTTGAGCTGAGCCGTGCCAAGCTCGAGGCTCGGCTCGAAGCTCACCGAGCTTTAAAAGTTTAGGCTCAAGCTCGGCTCATCAAAAGCTCGGGCTTAGTTCGGCTCCATTCAATTTAGCCTTGCGATATTTTGGCTCATTTAAACTCAATATAGGCTCATTTGGGCTCATTTAAGCTTGGGTTCGGCTTATTTGGGATCCAATATGGCTTCATTGGACAATATTTTCAAACATATTATACTAAAAAGGTTCGCTTAGGCTCGTTTAAGCTCGCGAGCATGCGAGCTCAAGCTTCACTAGGCTTGGGCTCGACTCGATAAGCTAAACGAGCCGGCTCGGCACGGCTCGAGCATAAAGCAAGCCGAGCTTTTCGAACTTTATGACCAGCTAGCTCACAAGGGTTCGTGAGTCGGCTCGACTCATTTACACCCCAATTAGAGATGTATGATTTCCGATACTCTAAATCTTATTAGTGCGCCTGGTTGGCTGATGTCTCCTTCGTGGACCTTTACTTGGCTTGTGGTGAGGGACGAACACAGACCAGTGTGGTGTTTTTGCCATTTTTTGCCCTTGTAATGTACAAAAATAGTTGCATTCTCGCAGCAAAGTTATGACACCTTTTTTTTTTTTTTTTTTTTTTTAACACTAGTTATGACGCTCTTATAACATAGCGCTATAGTATGGTTAATAGGTATAACATCTTACAACAATGCCATCAAGACTAGGGATGGCAATAGAGCGAGTAAAACCCGCTACCAGCGGGTACCCGTCCGTTTGGGGCGGGTACGGGTATAGTTTTGTACCTGCCCATCCTATCCCACGTCATGCCCACCATACATGCTCCATTTTGAACATAATTAACTTTTAAATTAAAAAATACGTACTTAAATTCAATAACCTAAATTATTTATCAATGTTATAAAAAAATAATTGATTTTCAAAAACAATATTAAATAACTAATATGAAAGGGGTATAGATAATCTCTTTCTACACACATCAAGGAGGGTATGGGGCGGGTAATGAATACCCATTGGATACCCGCAAATAATGGGGTAGGTATGGGTATGGGTATGGGTTTGTACCGACCAAGGCAGGTATGGGTATGCACTTCGTACTCGTGGCCTGTAATTGGGCGAGTACAGGTATAGGATTTGGGTGGCGGGTACGGGTATGGGTATGGTTTTGTACCTTCAGGGCGGGTATGGGTATGTACTTCGTACCCGTGGCGGGTAATGGGACGGTATGGGTATAGGATTTGGGTGGCGGGTACTGGTATGGAGGAGGCACCCCCCGTACCCCCCCCCCCCCCCCCCCCACCCCACCCCGCCCGGCCCGCCCCGCCTCGCCTCATTGCCATCCCTAATCAAGACGAATAGCTCAGTATGAGGAGCACCTCGCATGTCACGTGATGAGTCGTAATGAACGGTTGAGTTTCTTTTCCAAAGAACGTATATTGCTTTCTAAGAGCTGTTGACCTGGTATAGTAGTTAGTCTACCCACTCCTAAGTATGAGGTCTTAGGTTCGAGGCTTGTTTCTGTTGGAAATGTAACAAAGATTAGCCAAATTGAATATAGAAGTCCCAAGCTAAAACCCACATCCCAAATTGATAATTTAGTGAAGGGAGGGGTAGTTTATATATGACCTTGTAACAAGAAGTTCAAGAGAATGGTGGGAACTACACGCGCACGCGCATCGCTTGCCCGCTGTGCCGTGCTCGAGATAGGGTATCCTTTTTATTAAGAGTATTTTTATTTTATCGGAAATATTTTTTTAGTCGACCTTCAATGCATCTCGTAAAAATGCAACCATCTCTCCCAAGAAGAACCTCCATTACTGCTTAGGGAAGCACCCCTTCAAAGCTGATTACTGGACCTTCTTTATTACTAGTTTTTCCCAAGGGTTGCAACCTTTCAAGGCTGATTATTAGGAGGTCATAGCTGCTCCCAACAGCCACCATTATAACTATAAATACCGCCTCTTGTCAACCATTTTTCGATCATCCAAAATTCGGAACAACTTCTCCTGCTCTTTCTCTAAGCTCTCTCCTGCCTTCTTCTCTAAAACACTTTCTAATTCTGGGCAAGTTCACTTAGCATCCCACCCGGCTTTTAACGAGTGCACATTAAAGGTCCAATCGCGTTAATCCTGGAGCACGGCCGCCGGTTGAACTGTATGCACCCTAGCAGCTGCGAAATCGTCTTTTACGACAGTGGCTTATACCATGGCGCGGTTACTCATTTGTAAGATCCTTCCTCACTTAATCATTTAGTCATTTCGTTGCGGTGTTTGATTGGTTACTGTTTTACTCACTGTTTACTCAACAACTAAAAGATGATTTTCTTCAATCAATGCAATGAAACTCCCTCTTCCCGATATGTCTAAACTTGAACCACTAAATGGGAAGACCTACAAACGCTGGTCTCTTAAGCAATTGTTCTACCTAGAACAACTTAATATTGACTATGTTCTCTATGAAAAGAACGTCCCTGATGAAGAAACTGCTAAAATTCACTACGGATAATAAAAGCTATAGGGGAACACTGTTGCATTACATGACTGATAGTTTATTCGATATTTATGTTAAAATGGATATCGCTAGGGAAATATGGGACACACTTATTAAAAAATATGGGAGCGACGGTGGGGATACTAGAAAATACGCTGTTAGCAAATGGCTGGATTTTAAAGTAGTTGATGACAAACCAATCATTGACCAAGTACACGAGTATGAAAACATTCTAGCTACTCTACTATCAGAAGATCTGAAAATCTGTGAAATCACTCAAGCTTATGTCCTTATCGAAAAGCATCTGTCCTCATGGAAGGATTATAGGAATCTACTCATGCATAAGAAAAAATATCTATCTTTAGAAGAACTTGTGGGTCATCTGAAAATCGAAGAAGAAAACAGGCTGAAGGATAAGGTAAACTCACACTCTGACTATTCTAAAGCTAACATTGTCGAGATAAAAGTTGCCTCCTCTGACATGTTCAAAGGAAAAGACAAAAGGTACCACTCCCACCTCAACCCCGGGGGAAAAATTCACAAAACAAAGGCCAAATTCCAAGGAGAATGCTACTTCTGCGGAAACTATTAACACAAAGCAAAGGACTGCAGAAACAAGAAGAACCAACCCAAAGACAATAAGAACAAAGCAAATCTAGTAGAAACTGACAACATTGTAGCTGTGGTCTCGGAAGTGAACTTGTTGAACAACGTGACATAATGAATAGTGGATACTGGCACTACTAGACACATCAGTGCACATCGGAACATGTTTGAAGAATACCAGAAGGTGAACGATGGCGATGTCATCTACATGGAAAATTCAGCAGCCTTACCAATCCTCAGAAAAGGGAAGATCTGTTTAAAACTCACCTCTAGTAAAATGCTTACATTAACTAATGTGCTGCATGTGGCTGATATACGTAGAAACCTGATATCCGGTAGCCTTCTCATTAAAGCTGGTTTAAAATTAGCATTTGATTCTAATAGACTCGTGCTCACTAGAAATGGTGAATTTGTGGGGAAGGGTTACTGTAACGGGGGTCTATTTATTCTTGATGCTAACTGTGTTAATGAAGTGAATGCTAGTATTTCTTCTGCTTATATCGCTGAATCCCTTGATTTATGACATGCTCGTTTAGGACATGTGAATGTTAAATCTATCAAATGTTCAAAGAAAATGAACTTAATCCCTGACTTTAATAATATGGATTTCTCTAAATGTGAAGTATGCATTGAAGCTAAATACATGAAAAAACCATTTAAATCCGTTAAAAGACACACCGAAGTACTAGAATTGGTCCATAGTGACTTAGGGGATTTTAAAAGAACAATGAGTAAGGGCGGTAAAAGATACTACATAACCTTCGTAGATGACTACTCTAGATATACCATGGTATACCTTCTAAGAGCTAAAGTTGAAGCTGAACAAATGTTCTTAAAGAGGTTGAAAACCAACTAGGAAGAACAATAAAAAGACTAAGGTCTGATTGAGGAGGGAAATATGACCCTAATTCTATAGAGAAGCATTGCGAAGAGAGAGGAATAATACATGAAAGAACGCCCGCTTACTGTCCAGAGTCAAATGGCATTGCAGAAAGGAAAAAAGAATCTTGAAAAATATGATGAACTCTATGCTAATAAGTGCTAGACTTCCTAATAATATGTGGAGGGAGGTAATTTTATCTGCTTGTCATATACTAAACCGTGTACCTCATAAGAAATTTGATAAAACACCTTATGAACTATGGAAAGGCTACGTCCCTAATTTAAAATACCTTAAAGTGTGGGGGTGTCTGGCCAAAGTTGGACTGCCCGACTTTAAAAGAAGCAAAATTGGACTTAAGACCATTGATTCCATCTTTATTGGATATGCATACCTGTTATGAATCAATAATGATCTTAAATCATAACTAGAATTGAGTTAGGGTTTAGATGAGGGAAAGAAGTGAAAGAGATGAGAAAGTAGAAAGAATTAAGAGATGAGAAAAGAATAGAAGTTTGATTTCATTTAACAATGATCAATACAAGCTAGAGCTCACTTATTTATACAAGATTGAACCAATTAAACCGCCAAAAGCAACAGCCTCCTAAAAAGGCCAACTAACAACTTATTTGACTTCACTAACTTCTTTTCCCGCCTAAACTTCAAGAAGACTTCTAACAATAGAATTTGCTAGCTAATTAACGATCATAACAATCCCCTCCCCTTCAAGACATTCTTAGCCTCAAGAATGGAACTGGGGAAACTGACTTCTAAGAAAAGGTAGGGACTTCCAAGTGTTGTACTTCGCATCCAAATTAGCCCATTGAACCAAAGCTTCCATGGTCTGCTGTGAGGTTGAACTTGGTCTGGTTGCAAGTATAGTCGTAGGAGATTGCAAGATGCTTCCATCTCTGGCTGTATCTGGAGGAGTCAAAGAGCTGCAAAATCCTGCTTGTACGTGCTTCTTCAAGAGTGAAACATGAAACACAGGGTGCACCAAGCAGTCAGGAGGCAGGTCTAACTTGTAAGCAACCTCTCCTACTCGCTGCAATATCTTGAAGGGTCCAAAATAGTGTGCTCCCAGCTTCAATTCTTGCGTACAACAACTAAGGATTGCCTATAAGGCTGCAACTTCAAATAAACCTTGTCACCTACATCAAAGGATTTGTCGGTTCTATGCTTATCAGTAAAAAATTTCATTCGAGATTGCGCCAGCTGCAAATTGTCTTTGAGCTGCATCAGTAACTGCCTTCTTTGCTCCAATAATTCCAATACTTCTGTAACAGAAGACTCCACTCCTTGAAGGCCCATTGGTGAGGGAGGATCATAGCCATACAATTCCTTAAAAGGAGTAGTCTTAATGGCTGAATGTGCGTGCGTATAGTACTAATATTCTGCCAAAGCAAGCCAACGAAACCAATGTTTAGGATGAATGAAAGTCATGCTACGTAAATACTGCTCCAAGCATTGGTTCACTCGTTCAGTCTGGTCATCAGTTTGAGGATAGTAAGAAGAACTTAAAGCAACTGTTGTGCCTAACCATCCAAACTCAGTCCAAAAGTGGCTGATGAATAGCTTGTCACGATCAGAAGCAATTGACTGAGGTAATCCATGAAGGCGATAGATGTGATCTAATAACATCTTGGCAAGTCTAGCCACTGTAATGGGATGATTGAGCCCAATAAATTGTCCAAACTTAGTGAATCTATCAACAACCCATATTACTTCCTTCCCCTTAGGCTTAGGAAAGCCTTCGATGAAATCCATGCTTATATATTCCCAAGCTCTCAGGAAGTGGTAATGGTTGCAACAATCCTTGGTAAGGAACATGATCACTTTTAGTCTGCTGGCAAACTTCACAACTCTGCACCCATTTTTCCACATCTGTCTTCATACCAACCCAAAACAAATATTGCTTAAGCCGCTGATAGGTTCCCTAAATACCTTCATGTCCACCCCAAGCAGAAGAGTGAACTGCTGAAACTATTTGCTACCTTAAACGCGTACTAGTCCTATCGTAGATCCTCCTTTTTACTCTAATCAACCCATTGCTCACCATTATCCTTGATTCAAATCTAGCGAAGGACTTGACTTGAGCCGTGAGGATGCAATCTTGAGCAAATACATCCCCATCATATGTCTGCAAAACCTCTTCAACCTAGGAGGGAATGTTTACTGATACAGCACTGCAGTTAGCCTGCTCACTTCCTTCTTGATAGCGTGATAAAGCATCGGCTACTATATTTTCTCTGCCTAATCTAGACTCAATCGAATAATCCAACGCCAACATCTTCATGAGCCCCTTGCGTTGCACTCTTGTATGATTTTCTGCTCTAAGAGGTACTTCAAACTTTGATGGTCAGTTTTGATAACGAAGCGAAGCCCCTCAAGATAATGTCTCCACTGTTGCACTGCAAGAAGAATTGCCAAATACTCTTTTTTATAAATTGACAATCTCAAGTTCCTGGGTCCTAATGCTTGACTAAGGTAAGCAACTGGTTTCCCTTGTTGAGAAAGCACAGCTCCCACTCCAAGACTGCTTGCATCTGTTTCTAATACAAAAGGAAGCTTGAAATCAGGCATGGCTAATACCGGCGCTGGACATATAGCTGTTTTGAGTCTTTGAAAAGCTGTTTCTGCTAAATCATTCCATTCAAATGCATCTTTCTTAAGCAACACTATTAAAGGTCTTGCTATTAAACTATAGCCTGAGATAAATTTGCGATAATAACCAGTTAATCCCTAAAAACTCCTTAATTGCTTGACAGATGTGGGCACCGGCCACTCTTGCATAGCTTTTATCTTAGCTGAGTCTGTAGAAACTCCTTGCTTGGATACCACATGTCCCAAATACTCCACTTGAGAACTTACAAAGGTATACTTAGACAATTTAGCATACAACTGATGTTGCCTCATGAGCTCAAACACTTGTTGAAGGTGGATCCAATGACTGTCATAAGAAGGGCTACATATCAAAATTTCATCAACGAAAACTAGCACAAACTTCCTCAAGTAGTCCTTGAACACCTCATTCATAAGTGCCTGAAAGGTTGCTGGAGCATTAGACAACCCAAAAGGCATTGCCACAAACTCATAGTGTCCATGGTTAGTGCGGAATGCAATCTTGTGAATGTTTTCACTCTTGACTCTAACTTGGTAGTATCCTTGTCTCAAGTCTAGCTTGGAAAAACAGCTAGCTCCACGCAATTCATCAAGCAGATCATTAATAATAGGTCTAAGAAATTTGTCCTTAATTATAAGAGAGTTGAGGTGTCTATAATCAATACACATTCTTGATGTTCCATCCTTCTTCTTTGCTAAAATCACTGGTGATGCAAATGGGCTATGGCTATGCCGAATAAAGTGAGTTTTGAGAAGATCATCCACTTGGCGTTCTATCTCATCTTTTTGGGAATGAGCATATTTATCAGGCCTCAAACTCACTAGCTGAGCATCATTTCTTAATGGTATTGCATGGTCCACGATCCTTGCAGGGGGAAGACTAGTAGGCTGTTCAAATAGATCGCTACAAGCCTGAAGAAGCCTAAGTAACTCAGGGTGCTGCTGCTCATCTTGCATAGTCGTAGCTGATCCAATGGAGAACAAATGCCCAATCCACTGATAATTCTTCTTCCTGATAACACTTTCCAAACCTTTACCAGTCATAAGCTGCAATCTCCGTTGCTCTTTAATGCCTTGCAATAACAACTTTTGGCCATTTCTATCAAACGAGATAGTGAGTTCAGCAAAATCAAACACAATTGGGCTTATGGTCTTCATCCAATCAACCCCTAAGACCATATCACACCCTCCAAGTCTCAACACACGAAAATCATAAGTGAAACTATGCTTTTGCACCAGTCACGAGAACTGTTTACACTTGGTCTAAGTTAAAATAGAGTTTCCATCTGCCACCATAACTGTCAAAGGATTGGTTTTAATCATCTCATGTCCAATCGCACGCACGACCTTAGGATCCACAAAACTGAGAGTACTACCACTGTCCACCAAGATCAATATTGGTCGTTGTCCAACCTCACCTCTGATTCTAATAGTATTATGGAAACCTCCACCAGTTAAGGCTTGTACTGAAATTCTAAGCTCATCCTCATCCAAGTCCTCAATTTCATTCTGTTCTTGGACTTCTAGCTCATCTGTATCATCTTCAACTCCCTGAAGGTCCTCCACATCTTCCCCATATTCAATCCCAGTGACTGCCATTAGGAGTTTAGGATTACACTTGTGACCAAAAAAGTACTTCTGATTACATTTGTAGCACAAGCATTAAGCCTTTTTCTCTTTCATACTATGGTTTCTTGAGCCACCAGATGCCCCGGAGGAATTTGATGCTGAATTTCCTTGTCCATCTCTGGATCTAGTTCCTTTAGTAGAAGATAAGATTGTATTTTCAAAGAGTCGTGCCTTGGAATAAGCTTGAGAAAGAGTTGTAGGCTCTAGAGTCTTCACCAAATTCTTAATCTTGAATTTCAAGCCACTAATAAAGCTTGAAACGTAGTAAGATTCAGTGGTTTCCGGATGAGCAATCAACATTCTTGCTCTCAAGTTCTCAAACCTTATCATGTATTCCTTCACTGTGGTTGTCTGAATTACCTTGCTGAAACTATCCACAATGTCACCAAGGTCCTCCTCTCCATAGCATCACAAATTTCTTTCACAAATTCAACCCAAGTGATAGGAGCTCTGCCCCTCATTAGGACAAAATACCAAGTCTCTTGATCACCTTTCAGATATACCACTGCCAAATCCACCTTTTCAGCCTCAGTTATGTGATAGAAGTTGAAATACCGCTTACATCTTCTAATCCAAGACTGTGGCTATACTCCATCAAAGATTTCCATATCAATTCGTTGTTGTGTGAACCCACTACTTCATCTCACATTTGTATTTGTTACATCTCCACTTCCCTCATAAGTAGTTTGAACAATTGGAGAGTGCAACTGGCTAGCTGGTCCCAAAACACCAACTGATGTGCCTTGTCTGTCTAGTTGCTGCTGGATCTGAGTGACTTGAGTGCGAAGGTTCTGTGTTTCCTCAAGAGCCAATCCTTACCCATCCAATTGTTGCTGCATTCCAATAACTTGTGTGGAGAGACTCTATGTAGCCTCATGATTGTGCTGAAGAGACAAGACAATGGTGTTGACTTGTCTAGCAATATTGGCAATTGTATCAGCTTGTCCAGCGGTTGTAACATTTCCAACAGCTCCTGCTTCATCTCAAGCCACTGTAGCTGCATATGTAGTAGCTCCAGACCTAGTTGTAGGCATGATTTTGAAGCAAAAACTGCACTGTTTTATCTGCAAGGGCAACAAGCAGTGGGCAGATTGCAATATTGCAATTAAGTTCTTGTTTGTTATGTTATTGCACTCAGCTTTTAAGGATCCTAGATTAAGGATCAGTTATTGAAACTTGCAGAGGAAATATAGCTGATTGTTATGTAAATGCACTTATCTGATATGGATCCTAGTTTAAGGATAAATTGTTCAAACTTGTAAATGAAATATAGTTGATTGTTATGTAAATGCACTCATCTGTTATGGATCCTAAGCAAGGATCAATCGAGCAAGCAGGATCACTTGAATTCCAATTCAATTCGATAATTTGCTCTATCTGCAGCAAGCAAGTCACGGCAAAGAAGAACTCTAGACAAATCTCAGCTACTTAATCGCGGATCATACACTAATTCAGCTCAATTATGCGCAATTTAGAGCTAACATGGCTCTGATACCAACTGTTATGATTCAAAAATGATCTTGAATCATAACTAGAATTGAGTTAGGGTTTAGATGACGGAAAGAAGTGACAGAGATGAGAAAATAGAAAGAATTAAGAGATGAGAAAATAATAGAAGTTTGATTTCATTTAACAATGATCAATACAAGCTAGAGCTCACTTATTTATACAAGATTGAACCAATTAAACCGCCAAAAGCAACAGCCACCCAAAAAGACCAACTAACAACTAATTTGACTTCACTAACTTCCTTTCCCGCCTAAACTTGAAGAAGACTTCTAACAATAGAATTTGCTAACTAATCAACAATCATAACAATACCATAGTGTTGCATATAGGTTTTTAATAAAAGGCGAACATGACTCTTTTGCATGTGGTAGTATAATGAACTCTCGAGATGTCGAGTTCTTCGAACACATATTTCCCATGAAATCTAATGCTCAGTCTATAACTCCTAACTCTATGCCCTCCAGTATTGAGAATGCTGAGGAAACTGACACACCAGAAATAAGGAGGAGTAAATGAGATAGAAAAGAAAATAGTTTTGGACCAGACTTAATCACCTTCTTAACTAAACATAATGAGATAAATGAGGAAATTGTGTATGCTTATATGCTAGAAGAAGATTCAAAAACGTATGATGAAGCCATGAAAGATGTTGACTCCACATTTTGGAAAGAAGCCATTAACAACAAATTGGAGTCAATTTTTTAGAACCATACTTGGGAACTGGTAGACATCCCTAGAGGATGCAAACCAATTGGCTGTAAGTGGATATTTAAAAAGAAACGAAAGGCTGATGGGTCAATCGATAAATTTTAGGCTAAACTAGTAGCTAAGGGATTTACACAAAGAATGGGAGTTGATTATTTGGATACATATTCACCCGTCACTAAAATAGCCACTATTAGGGCCTTAATTGCTATTGCTTCTATTCATAATTTACTTGTCCATCAAATGGATGTTAAAATTGTTTTTCTGAATGGTGCCTTAGATGAAGAAATTTATATGAAACAACTAGAGGGATTTGTTGTTTCAGGCTAAGAAAAGAAAGTATGTAAATTAATCAAATCTTTATATGGCCTAAAAAAGCACCGAAGTAGTGGCATGAAAAATTTAATAGCACCTTGGTTACTAACAACTTTCGTGTGAATGATGGAGACTCTTGTGTATATTCTAAGTCTGATTGTAATGGGTGTGTTATTATTTGCTTATACGTAGATGATATGTTGATTTTTGGCCCAATTCTAAGCATTGTCACAGAGACTAAGAACTTTCTAAGCTCGAAATTTGATATGAAGGACCTAGGTGAGGCGGACGTAATATTAGGAGTTAAAATTATGAGGACTCCTGAAGGCATCAGCCTTAACCAGTCTCACTATATTAAAAAAATTCTTAGAAGGTTCGACATATTTGATGCCGATCCAGTAAGAACACCTTATGATCCTAGTATACACTTGACTAAACATAAAGATGTTGCAATATACCAATCTGAATATGCTAAGATAATTGGAAATGTCATGTTCTTAATGAACTACACCAGGCCTGACATAGCGTATGCGGCAAGCAGACTTAGTAAATACACTCATAATCCAAATGAAGAACATTGGAATGCTTTGAAAAGATTACTTAAATATTTAAAAGGAACCATGGACTGGGGACTTCACTATACAAAATTTCCTGCTGTACTAGAAGGATATAGTGATGCTAACTGGGTATCTGATAACAATGAAATTAATTCCACTAGTGGCTATATTTTTACACTAGGGGGAGGTGCTATATCCTTGAACTCGACTAAGCAATCTTGTACTACCAAATCTACCATGGAATCATAATTTATTGATCTTAAGTTGGTAGGACATGAAGCATAATGGCTGAGAACCTTACTTACATATGTGCCATTGTGGGGGCATCCAGCTCCATCAGTTGCATTGCATTGTGACAGTCAGGCATCCATTGCAGTTGGAAAGAACAAAATGTATAATGACAAGAGGAGACACATTCGTCTCAGAAATAAAATTGTAAAAGATCTTTTAAAAAGTGGGTGATATCAGGTCGGAAAAGAACATCGTGGATCCGTTAACGAAAGGCCTTTGTCTAAAAATTGTATTAGAAACATCGAGGGGGATGGGATTAAAATCTGTAATGTGAATTGACTGCGATGTATCTCAACCTGGTTTATATAGGTTCAATGAGTAAGTTATAGTTCAGTTCGAATGAACATTGTAATAAATTATTGTCCCTCCCTATGATGTTTACAGTGTTAGACAATCCATAGCCATAGTTTGGTGGTGTAAGCTGAGTCACACTTGATGGAATCCAGTAATTGTTACTAAGGTGATAAGGATGAGCCTTAGCTCTTAATGGACCCATAGCCATTATTGGTGGTGCGAAGTAACACGCACTTGATGGGATCCATCTATGTAGGTGTGGGGGTGTGGCCGCTTCCTATGAAGGTTAGAGACTTGCCTTCTAGAGCACATATGAGAATCCAGGATGGACGCATGGTCGATAAAGGCGTCAAACTGCGAGATTTGCTAAGATATTTTGACCTTGGTATGTGCTCAAGTGAAAGACTATACAACCTCTTGTCAAGTTCAAAACAAAAGTTACTTGACAAGCTGTTGGTCTTAAACTTGTAATGTATTAGGTGTTGATTCAAGTCACGAGACATCGACATTGAAAACTAAGCTCGTCCTTTTGCCCAGACTAATCTCCTTTCTTTAGCGTTGTGACATTTGTGGGGGACTGTTGAAAATGTAACAAAGATTAGCCAAATTGAATATTGAAGTCCTAAGCTAAAACCCACATCCCACATGGATAATTTAGTGAAGGGAGGGGTAGTCTATATATGACCTTGTAACAAGAAATACTTGAACTAAGTAATGGGTGAGAGATTGGTGGGAACCACACGCGCGTGCGCGCCACTTGCTCGCTGCGCCGCGCCGTGCCGTGCATGCGTGTGGGTGTCCTTTTTATTACGAGTATTTTTATTTTATCGGAAATATTTTTTTAGTCGGCCATCAATGCGCCTCGTAAAAAAGCATCGATCTCTCCCAAGAAGAACCTCCATTACTGCTTAGGGAAGCACCCTTCAAAGCTGATAACTGGACCTCCTTTATTACTGGTTTTTCCCAAGGGTTGCAACCCTTCAGGGCTGACCGTTGGGATGTCATAGCTGTTCTCAATAGCCACCATTATAACTATAAATACCGCCTCTTGTCAGCCATTTTTCGATCATCCAAAATCCAGAACAACTTCTCCTCCTCTTTCTCTAAGCTCTCTCCTGCCTTCTTCACTAAAACTCTTTCTAAGTCTGGGCAAGTTTACTTAGCATCCCACAGGGCTTCTAACGAGTGCACGTTAAAGGTCGGTCGCGTTAATCCTGGAGGACGGCCGCCGGTTGAACTGTATGCACCCTAGCAGCAGCGAAATCATCTTTTAGGACAGCTTCTACCACAGCGCGGTTACTCATTTATAAGATCTTTCCTCATTTAATTATTTAGTCGTTTTGATGCTGTGTTTGATTGGTTACTATTTTACTCACTGTTTACTCAACAATTTCCCCCCTTCTCTAATTGTTTGTGACCCTTATTTGGATGTGTTGTAGCCCTTAGCATCATAATTTAATATCTTCTCTAATTGTTTGTGACCCTTATTTGGATGTGTCTTAGCCCTTAGCATCATAATTTAATATCTCTCAATTGTTTAATTTTATTAATTAAGTATGTTCATTTTTCTAATTTTTATAATATATAAATACACACAGATAATACAAATAGTTAATATTACTTTTCGCTATTATTATTATTATTTTTTTTTAATACAAAGATGGACCTCGCATCATTAGAGTCTTGGATCCGACACTGTTGAGAGTCTTTATATCGAAATATATATATATATATATATATTACTTATTTTAATCATTCTGAATTTTAATATTTGCTGTTTATAGTTATAGCCTTAAAAGTTCATGCTTCTTTTCAATTTTAATCATAGATTATTTTAAGTCAATTATATAAATGTTCATACTAGCTCAATAGTCAATTACTAGAATTTAGTTTCATATTCTGATTTTTTTTTTCTTTTTTAATCTTTGTTATAGTTGTAAATTAATAATGGAGGCTCAACGTGATGAGTTAGAAATTCTGGTCACTCCAAAACAATCTAATAATTTTAATGGACTCACAAATTATTTGATCCCCACATGTGATGAGGACATAAAAGCAATTGAGGGAATGATTTTTAACACTATACAATAAGGAAAGGTGATATAGGATGATTAAGAAGTATGAATTTCTTGTTACCAAGATAGGGTCTAGATCAAGATGGAGGGGCAAATAGAAGAAGTGACAGTTTAGGGAGAAAAGAATGTGTTTTTCTTTCAATTAGACACCTTCTCTCAATTACAAGTCACACTTTTATACAAGAATCTCCAACTAACTCAACAACCAAAAGTTTAACCAACACTAGCTAAGAATACTATCCCATTGTACAATTACTTCGTCTTTGACAAATACACTGTATCAAAAGGATTTCTGCAAAAGGTATGCTTTTAGTGTTGGTTTTGATGTTCGAAATTTCACGGTGGCCAAAAATAAATAAGAAGTCAAAAGTGGTAGGTTTTAATGTTGAGAAAATTCAATTTTTCAGCAAAATGCAGCTCAGTAATTATTTGAATTATGGAGAAATTTTTCTAATTGTACAGAATTGGTAGGTTTTGATGAGAAAATTCAATTTTTCAGCAATGGAATTTTGAATAAAAAAAAGGCATTACTTGAGAACTACAATATAAAATAAATAGCAAGTCATAAGATGTGGAAGCGTATGTTGGATGCACTATTCTAGAACAAGTTGATATTTGATGTGATTTTAAAGTATGTTTTAAAACCGTGTACTCGCAAGCGTATAAGGTCATTGGAGCTAAATCGGGTACAAGTTCGTCACTAGTTTTGTTTACTAAATTAACAAAACTAATGATAAACTAAAAGTGTCAATTCAATTGAAGTTAGTTTAGAGAATGAATTCAGGGTAGTTTTACTCGTATCCCGTTATTATATTCTACTATGACGATGATTCAAGAGGCTTAGGCTACAAGCACTAAGCCTGGGTTAATATTTAAACTAGGGCTTATGGTAATGAACTAGTCAAAGAGCATAACCTACTATATCACCCTGCGTGTAGCATAGATTATCTCATTAGCACTACTTAATGTTGGATATTTTAATTAAAAAATTTTTGAATTTTTAATTTAATATGTTCTTGATGATGTTATTTGGTAAATCTCTATTTAATACCAATAAACTATATCTTCCTTATATATATATTGAAAAATTTAAATATCATATAAATTTCATAATATTTATAATTTATAAAAGGGATAAAAAAGGGGGCTAACACAAATTAAAATGTGAATTTTAAATGGGATCGGTTACAATACCCATTCTCCGGTCAAATGTAATAATCTCACATCTTCAGTTACAATTTTGTTCAAATGCTTGTTAATGAGGTTGTAAATACTATGAAGAAAAGGCATTTAAACTTCATACTATAAAGCAATTGGGCTTCCCGTATGAAATGTGGGGCATCGAATTTTAATTTTAAAAAAAGAAAAAATTCATTTCATAAAGATTGGCCTTTTTGTCACTTTGGCTAAATAAGGTGTGGTGAAGGTTCTAGCTTTCAAGGTTGGGCAAACCAAGAAAGCATCAACTGTGGTTTAGCGTTGTATCCTGAGGTGGTGCGTCAGAACCTGCTGCACTAGCTTAGATCCAAGAGGGGCACGAAACCGTCTTAAAGAGAGCGAGATCCTCGCCTCGCTCAACTATTACTTTATTGGTACTTCGTCATTTCTAATGTTTCAGGTGTTATCCTTCTACTTTATATGTTTTCTTTTATTATTTTTATTTGGTTCCAACACTTAATTCCTTTCTTGCTCCTAATTCAATAGTAAACCTGAATGAATACTTAAGTTAGGGTTTAGGGTGATCAACTAGTCTAAAGGCATAACCAATCATATTACCCTAGGTGTAGCATAAATTATCTCAATAGTAATAACAAATTCCTTTGTCACTCCTAATTAAATATTAATTTATATAAAAAATTATGTTTAGAGTTGGGTACAACCTCAACCCTAACCATGCATGAAAACTAGTTATGTTATGGTATAGGCTACAAGCTTACACTAATAATTTGAAGATCTTAACATGGCTACAAGCTCACACAAAGAAGCACCAAACAACAATCATAAATTTCCCATAGGAGTGCATATATAACATAACAAAACCATTCTCTACAATAAAATATAAATTTAGGATACGGACGGCTACCCATCTTCCATCCTTAAACTAAAAGTGTACTCTTCCATGGGAGTTCTAAACATCATGAAATCTAAAATAGAAAACAATAATGACTAAAACTAAGGACTTGAAGGCTCCCTCAATTGACGTTGACGTTGATCCTTGCTTTGATTCCCTCAGCGCTCTGACTACTTGTGCTTTGGCTTTTCAGAAATCCTTGGATCCCGGAGAGCTTCGGGAAGGAGAAGAGGAGAGGAAGCATGGAAAAAGATCCCTCAACAATTAGGTTTTCGGTATTGGCATGGTGTGTGTGGCGTCCCAGTGCCCCCTCCGTCTCCCCGTGATATATATATATATATAGGGTGGCGTTTTTATAAGAGGGTGAGAGTATGAGAAGAGCGAATCTTGGTCCTTTGTTGTAATGGACAACCAAGATTTGTTGAGTATTGAAAAAAAGAACATTTTTTCTCCCTTACCCCTTCTTTCTTTTTGCCCTATGAAGGTTATGGGCTGTAAATTTTTTTTTTTTTTTTAAATATTCAACAAATCTTAGCCGTCCATTACAATAGTAGGCCAGGATTCGCCCCTCTCACGCTTTTACCCTCTCATAAGAACGTATATATATATATATATATATATATATATATATATATATATATATATATATATATATATATATATGTAGAATGCTTGTTTTAAATTGTAAAACCGAATTTTGACCCAATTGATCCTTTTTTTCCACCACGTGGTCGGGTTTCTCATAGTAGTCTTCAATTATGCTTCGATTATGCTTAATTCTTTCATTTTTCAATATTTGTTTACTCCGTTGCACTCTAAGCCAAAATGTACCTAGATTATAATAAAACACACATGTAAAACCGAATATGTGGCAGAAATAAGAAATAAAATATATAAATATGAAGTACATCAATGTTCATCAATTGAAGCACTCAAATATTGAAGGAAGTTGTAAGCGCATCAAAAGTGGCAAGGAGAAGGCAATTGAGCAACAACAAAAACCAACACGGCTTTGTAGGGCTTGTAGAAAATATATCATGACAGCCGCAATTGTCTTACAAAACATGCCCCTTCACAGGTTTAGGTGAATATATTATTATGCATTATGCTATTTTTTTTTTTTTTTTGATTTTTTCTTTAGTTGTTTAATGATAAGAATTTATGAAATTGTTTACTATTTTCTCTTTTTTCAATGTACTTTTGTTGCAGTCTCTATTGTTGATGATGCGCAAATGCTTTGTGGCCTAGGAGGAAGAAGAGAAATTTGTTACTATTGAAGAAGAAAGAGAAGAATGTTAATACGAGTTATTAGAGGACCTACATTAGGCAAGTACTATTAGGGTTACATATAATATCTATTTTACCCTCCTTGTTATGTTAGAAGCCTAAGGGCTCTGTTGTCCTTTCATTGCCTTGTATGCTTTATAAATAAAACATTCTCTTGTACCTCTCATTACTTTAATATATTTGCATTAGTGTTTTCTCATATGGTATCAGAGCCTCGTTAAGAGACTCAATTTTTTTTCTTCTCTCTCTCTCTCTCTTCTCTGCTATCTCTCTTCTTGCTAGTATTCTATGTTTGTAAGTCTTCCTTATTTTCTATCACGAGTAATTCATTTATATTTATTGCAACTAATAATCCTCCTTCCTCTTCTTCCTCTCCTTCCCCCATGGCCGCCACTGTCTCGGCCTCCGATCTCGGCTCTCTCCATGCCGACGGTTGGAAGGTTGAATGATTGGCAGCCCCATCCCAACCTAGAACCGATCTCCCTCATATCGGATCTCTAAGCACGGAACTATTCCTAAATGGACTAATGGATACCGGCGTTGCCATCTCCGGTACTCCACTAGCCTCCATGAGGCCACAATTTTCTCAATTTTTTGGCTCGGGCATCCCCCCTTCCCTTTCCCCGTTTCCCCTACTGGCATCCGGACTTGTCTCAACATACATCCAACAAACACCCGCCACCGGCACCGGTGGTCTGGCTGCCTCGGTCTGTGCAAGTGGGCCCCACCCATCCAGGCTCCATGCCCGGTGGTGGGAGGGTTTCGGTTCTCCCCTCTTCCTCAATACAAAACCCTAATTTTTATAATAATAACCCTATACTTCTCCCTCTTTCAAGTATCACAAATATTGTAACTGTCAAACTTGAAAACATAATGGATTACCCCACTTGGCGACAGCAGTATTTTATGATTCTTGTTGCTCACTAACTCATGGACTACATAGATGGAAGTCATCCCTGCCCTTCCCCCACTATAACATGCCAAAATGGATCTACATTTCCTAATCCTGAACACTTAAATTGGATAAGGACAGATCAAAGCCTTCGCTCATATATTGCTGCAACCCTTTCCTGCTCTCTAATCAATGATATCGTTCGTCAACCCACTTCCAAAGCCATGTAGGATACCCTTGTCAAACGATTTAGAGATCACTCCCTGGCCAATGAATTTGAATTAAGAACACGCATTGTTAACATCCGTAAAGATGGTAAAAAAATATTAACATATCTTTCTAAATTAAAATCAATAGCGAACGACTTAGCTGCCACAGACTCTCCCGTATCCAACAAAGAACTAGTCCATTATGCCCTCTCAGGCCACCCAATCAAGTATGCTACCTTTGGCATCCTTACTCAAAATACCTCTTCAACCCCTGACTTTGAGCATCTTAAAACCGCCCTTCTCAATGAAGAAGGGGCCCAAAATCATTATCAAGGATGTACCCCCCCGAAAGGCTCATGCTCTGGTGGATACAAGTACAAACAACCAAGGATTTAACCCTAATCACGGTGGTCGTGGCCGAGGTAACAAAGGTCATAACGATGGCCGCCGTGGCAACCGAGGGGGTCGTTTTGGTGGGAAAAATTATTAGCATCCATTGGGTCACTGATAACCTTAAATTAGTATATATTTATCTATGTCATTTTAATACATTTTTAACCATTTTACTTCTAATTTTCATTACTTTTGCTCATTTTTGCTCGGTTTTGACTATTTCACCCATTTTCTTGCAAAACACCAATTTTGTATTAAATATTGCTAGTTTTATCATTAATATCAATAATTAAAAGCAAGATAAATCAAAAAATTGCAAAATAATAACAAAAATTGTACAAAATTACCAAGAACACCTAACTTACACCTTATTTCACAAGTTTTGCATAAATTTTTAGCTAAAATTCAAGCTTTTGTCCTCATTATTCATCTTTTATGTATTGTATAATACAATTAAACATTACTTAAAGCTATTTTAAGCATTATTTTACATAAAAAACCAGAAAAAAAAATCAAAAAATATAAAAACATTACAAGTTGCAAAGCAACTTGCAGTCTGCCTCAGGAAGCAAATTTGCAGCTAATTTTTTTTTTTTTTTTCTTCAACTAAATTCACTAAACCAAAGCTTAAATAAGTTATTTAACATCTTTTTAACATGTTTTTGCAGCATTTGGGTGGAGGCTTTCATGAAAAAAATGAAGAAAATCAAGCTCGAATTCTGATGCAGAAACTGGGCGGCAGATTACAGCTTTTCATGAACAACTTGCATTTTGGCAATTAAAACTCGATTTTATTTTAGCCAAATTCATTTTACAGGCATCACACAACATCAATATGATGTTTTTGTGCAGAATTTGGGTGGTGGAGTGTAGAAAAAATCAAGAAAAATGGCAAAAAATCAGATCTGCAGATCTGCCTCAGGAAGCACAAATGGGAGCTGATTTTTGAGATTTTTTCCAAATTTTTTTATCTCAATCCTACTTTTATAAATAGGGGATTATGCAAGGAGTTGAATCATCAAGTTTTCAGATCAAAAATCACAAAAAAATCGAGTGAAAAAGGGGTGAGAACAGGTCAAGTTGTGCAATCTGTAGACCTGTTCTTTGGTATTTTTTTTGCTATTTTTGTTAGTTTTATCATTTTTCTTCATTAGTTCATGTATTTTGATGTTTGTAATGTTTAATGTTAAGTTTAACATGAACTAATTTTGTTAATCTAAGACTACGATGTAGCCTAAGTTGTAAAATACCCTTATTTCTAATTCAAGGTATTCAATGTTTATGTTATTGCGCTGTTGAAGTGTTTATCTTTATTCTTCGCGAGTTTTAAATGCTTGATCACTGACTTAGGGGACCAAACTAATACCATAGCATTGAGGGATGAAGACACCCTAGAAAAATTACCTCAATGTGACATAATCCCCTTAGTCAACTTTGAACCGCCAATGACCAAACCTATTTTTACCGACCCACCACCACCAACCATTGAATTAGAACGTCAAGCTTATCTAACATGGTTAGAAATTTTAGGAACCATGGATGCCTCAGTGAAAAATAACAGAAGAAATCGGAAAAGGAAATTCAAGCTGTCGCAAATCAAGCTCAATGATCCCATGATTAGAGAAGGTGGAGGAGGTGATGTAAAGAAGAGAACAAGGAAGAGTCATGGAAGAAAATGGTCATTATGGATGGATGGTGGAAACTCTATTCTTCTTCAGGACACGAGATAGATCCACCCAGAAAGTCGGGCTAGCGACTATAAACTAAGCGCTTCTTGGGAGGCAACCCAAGTGTTTTTATTTTTATTTATCCAATTTTATTTTCCTTTCATTATTTTGTCTTATATTTATTTTTGTTTAAACAGGTATTTCACAATAAGTTTGGGGGTGGCACGATGTCCACATGCACCATCAAAGAGCAATCCTCAAACCGGGGAAGTATCTCTCTCTCACTTGTTCTTTATATTCCTTTTAACATTAAAAACAATGTTAATTTTTAAGTTTGGAGTGGCAGAGTCAAGTTTTAAAATTTTAATGAATTTTTTTTTGTTTTTTTAAAAAAAAATTTCAACGAAGTTGTCTGTTACTGTCTGTTTTGGAGTTGGCTTAAGTGCCTCCCAGAGTTCGGAGCCTTTGTATGGGGATGTAAATAGGGTCGGCCAACAAAAAGATTTTCTGCGCTTTAAGTTTTACTGCATTTTGAATAATAATAATATAATAACAGTAATATATTTTTAAAAAAAATCCCCTTTTGTTTTGAAAACTTACCATCATGCTTTTTAGGCTATTTTTCTACTCTTTCTTAGCTCGTTTACTGTAATTTAATTGGAATAACATAAGAATCAATTGTTTTTGTGCTTTAATAGTGAAACAAAATCTAATCTAAGGCATTATCTTGATAAAACTATGGTATTTGAGTTCACTAGTTAGCATAGCTGTTTTACCTTTCTTTCTTATTAAAAGATATTCAAATTTGAATGGATTGCATTAAGGATTATCATCTTATAATGAACTTTGAAGAGTTATGCCTGAATCTAAAAGAAAAATATGAAATATATATATATATATATATAAAGTAGATAAAATTGTATCTCTAGCACCACTATCTCGCATAAATAAGGATATGTGCTGCCCAATATTGGGGGCGTCGCAGTGGTGGCTTCTCTTACTTATAGGTCATCGCCCATGAGTCGGAACTTGATTCTCACTGTAGATAAACTCAGGGGAGTCATAGAGAAGTAATCTCAAGGGTGGCTTCTCTTACTTATGGGTCATCGCCCAGGAGTCGGAGCTTGATTCTCACTGAAGATATACTCACTCGGCAATATTGGGGGCATCTCAGTGGTGACTTCTCTTACATATGGGTCATCGCCCAGGAGTCGGAGCTTGATTCTCGCTGAAGATAAACTCATGAGCTGAAAGTGACTTGAGCAAATAAGTTCCACTAAAAAAAATATATTGTTTTAGTTTTGGGCATACTTGATAAGATTTGTTATGAGTGGTATGAATTTTTGTCCTTTATACTGTTTGAATATCTTGAGATTTGAAAAAACGGATAAACTTAATTCACTATCCTAACTCCTAAATCTCAGCTACCTAGGTGATTGACAGGTTTTTCCTTAGAAAAGATGATTTTTCCTTTAAAGCCTTAAAACATTGATTTTCGGTTATTCATTTCTGAATTAGAGTGCACTTACTTTAAACAATAGAAAAATTCTTGAAAAACATGAGATATGGTACTGAAATATTCAGCCTTGTTCAGGGATGAGCAAGATTTAAGTTTGGGGGTATTTTGATAACCTTAAATTAATATATATTTATCTATATTATTTTAATACATTTTTAACCATTTTACTTCTAATTTTTATCACTTTTGCTCGTTTTTGCTCGGTTTTGACTACTTCACCCATTTTCTTGCAAAAACACAAATTTTGTATTAAATCTTGCTAGTTTTATCATTAATATCAATAAGTAAAAGCAAGATAAATCAAAAAATTACAAAATAATAACAAAAATTGTACAAAATTACCAAGAACACCTAACTTATACCTTATTTCACAAGTTTTGCATCAACTTTTAGCTAAAATTCAAGCTTTTATCCTCATTATTCATCTTTTATGTACTGTATAATACAATTACACATTTCTTAAAGCTATTTTAAGCGTTCTTTTACATAAAAAATCAGAAAAAAATTGAAAAATATAAAAAAATTACAAGTTGCAAAGCAACTTGCAGTCTGCCTCAGCAAGCTTTTATCCTCATTATTCACCTTTTATGTACTGTATAATACAACTAAACATTACTTAAAGCTATTTTAAGCATTCTTTTACATAAAAAACCAGAAAAAATCGAAAAATATAAAAAAAATTACAAGTTGCAAAGCAACTTGCAGTCTGCCTCAGGAAGCAATTTTGCAGCTCGATTTTTTTGATTTTCTTCAACTAAATTCACTGAACCAAAGCTTAAATAATTTATTTAACATCTTTTTAACATGTTATTTCAGCATTTGGGTGGAGGATTTCATGAAAAAATGAAGAAAATCAAGCTCGAATTCTGATGCAGAAACTGGGCGGCAGATTACAGCTTTTCAAGAACTACTTGCTTTTTGGCAATTAAAACTCGATTTTTATTAGCTTAATTCATTGTACAAGAATCAAAAAACATCAATATGATGTTTTTGTATAGAATTGGGGCGGTGGAGTGTAGAAACAATCAAGAAAAATGGCAAAAAATCAGATCTGCAGATCTGCCTCAGGAAGCAAAAATGGGAGCTGATTTTTGAGATTTTTTCCAAATTTTTTTATTCCATTCCTAATTTTATAAATATGGGAGGATTCAAGGAGTTTAATCATCAAGTTTTCAGATCAAAAATCACAAAAAAATCGAGTGAGAAAGAGGTGAGAACAGGTCGGGTTGTGCAGTCTGCAGACCTGTTCTTTGGTATTTTTTTTGTTATTTTTGTTTGTTTTATCATTTTTCTTCATTAGTTCATGTATTTTGATGTTTTTAATGTTTAATGCTAAAGTTTAACATGAACTAATTTTGTTAATCTAAGGCTACGATGTAGCCTAAGTTGTAAAATACGCTCATTTCTAATTCAAGGTATTCAATGTTTATGTTATTGCGCTGTTGAAGTGTTTATCATTATTCTTCATGAGTTTTAAATACTTGATCACCATTTAAGGCCTATACTGATTCATAATGAGACCGAGATGAGATTTATGATGATTGCTGAGGTGATAAGCACCACAAATTGGGCGAATGCTCGAGAGAGATTAATGCGATTTGTGTGGTTTTTAAAAGAAAATCATAGAGCTTTTATAACTCTTTTCTTATTTAAATTCATGCACGAAAGTGATGGGTTAATATGTTAAAGAGTATGTTAAATGTCACTCGAGAGAGAATGTTTAGTAAATTAGGATTTTCAACCATCAACATACAGTAACAACTTGAATATCGAGAATAGAAAGGGCGTATTGATGCAACTAAGGTGAAATCGGATGCCTTAGACTTTATTAACTGATAAAAAAAATAACTTAAATCGGCTCATTCTAATCTAGTTTTAACTTTTATTGTTATTTTATTTTATTTTACTTTATATCATATTAAAATCCCTAACTTTTCGATTTTTCAAATAGTATTAAAGCTATTAATTTCAGTACTCACTCAGCAATCCTCATGGGAATGATACTCTACTCACTCTATATTACTTGAAGCGACTAGTGCACTTGCTAGTAAAAAATTGCATCAGTCACAATGGGGCGCCTCACCCTTTGGCCCCTCCCTACTGAAACCCGACACCCCTGCCCACCGATTCTCCTAGTATCCTAGGCACTGCCTCTCAGTTCTGTTAGATCTACTCTCACACTGATCACAGTGCCATCTCATGCCCTCATCAATACGATCAGCACTCATTTCCATATTCCTCTCCATCCCTGCTGCTATGACACTTGGTCACTCTTGGGACTATAGCTGGTACCCGAACTCTTGTGCTTCCAACCACTGACTTCCAACTCAGGTATTGTCTATAATTCTCTTCCTTATACAGGTTGTAAAAGTGTTCTAGTTGGAGATGGTGCTTTACTCCTAATCTTGCATATTGGTTCCTTTACTATTAAAACACGAACAAAATTATTAAAACTCAATGCGCACAATCTTCTATCAATTTAACGTCTTTGTCAAGATAATAACTGCTGCGTTGAATTTGACTCAAGTTTTTTTCTGTATAAAGGACAAGGCTATGGGGACCCCATTGCTTCGTGTTCACAGTGATGGACCACTAAATAGCTTCTCGCCCCACACCCCCGGCTTGGCTGCGCAAATCCAAAATGGTGATCTTTGGCATTATCGTCTAGGTCATTTAGGTCGTGCCGCTATGGATGTTCTATGCAAACGTTAACTCATTCCCCATTCCCGTTCTTCAAGACTATGTCAGTTATGTTGTATGGGCAAGTCCCATCGTTTATCCTTTCAGCGTGTTTTACATTTGTTTAGTACTCTGCTTTACTTAATTCATTCTAATGTATGGCAGTCTCCAATTTCATCTACTTCATTCAATAAATACTATGTTGCCTTTGTTGATGATTTTACTTGCTTTACTTGGATCTATCCCATGCATTACAAATCTGAAGTTTTTTACGATTTTTGAAACATTTAAAACACTAGTTGAGCACCAATTTTCCACTAAGATTAAAATTTTTCAAAGCGATGGTGGGCTTGAATTCGACCATAAACGCATGACTGCTTTATGCACCCAACATGGCATCCATTTCCGACTTTCGTGTCCTGATACCCCATAGCAAAATGGGGTGGCAGAACGTAAACGTCGACACATCATTAAAATAGCATGAACCCTACTATTAAAATCCCATCTACCCCATAGTTTTTGGGATGACGCAGCTTGTACTGCGTGCTTTCTAATTAAAAGACTTCCTACTGTAGTTTTACAAAATCATTCTCCTTACGAAAACTTTTTAAAAGGGTACCTGACTATTCTAGTTTTCACATTTTAGGTTGCCTTTGTTTTTCCAATCTCACACCCCGTACCCCACATAAGCTCGCCCCTAGGTTTACCCCTTGCATTTTTCTAGGATATGCTACTAGGTACAAAGGATATCGCTGCCTTAACCCCACTTCCCCCATACCTGGACACCCCATCACCATGGTTAACCGACCAATCTCCCTGCCTCTTTTCCCGGCAGCACCCATACCAAACAACCCTATCAATCACCCAAGACCTAGCAGTGCAGGCCCCCAGGTCGCTAACCCACCGCGGCTGCAGCAAGCCGACCTCCCCTACCCCCGTCACACTGCGGCACCACCAACGCCCCAACAATGCCAAGGCCGCACCACCTACGCTGACCAGTCCTAACCTGTCATCCCCGCCGCCCTGTGGCCCCACGGTGACTAGCACCTACCTAGCTCCCCCGTCGCTGTCCTAGTCTCACCCACCCCTCAGCCCAACTCTCTTGTGGCTGCTATCACCGATAACCAGGACCCTCAGTCCTTGACATCACCCATGTCTTCCTCCCTACCCACCCGATCTCAAGACCCGGCCACACCTCCTGACTTGAGGGATTCCCCTTGCCGTGTTCAAAAATATTCATCCTATGCAAACACGCTTAAAAGATGGAATTCGAAAAACTAAATATCCACTATCTCTCTCTTTGATAACGGTAATATAGGAACCAACATATTACTCACAAGCTGTAAAGAACCCTAAATGGCAAGAGGTTATGGCTGAGGAATTTAATGCCCTTCTCCAATCCAACACATGGGAACTTGTTCCCCCTAACCCAAACATGAACCTTGTAGGTAGCACTTGGAAGCACAAGGTAAAATATAAAGCAGATGGTTCTATTGAACAGTTTAAAGCTCGTCTTGTTGCTCAATGCTTTCATCAATGTGAAAGCATTGACTTCAAAGAAACTTGCAATCTTGTTGTTAAACCATCTACTATTCATTTTATACTTTTCCTTGCCATAACTAAAGATTGGCCCATTCACCAACTTGATGTCAAAAATGCTTTCCTACATGGTTCATTAAAGGAAGTGGTTTATATGCATCAACCTAAAGGGTTTAGTCACCCTAAATTTCCTAACCATGTTTGTCGGTTGCAAAAAGCCCTATATGGGCTAAAGCAGGCTCCTCGGGCACGATTCCAATGTTTTAGCTCTTTCCTGCATAGCCTTGGTTTTAAATACTGTCATGCTGCCCCATCTCTTTTCTTGTTTCATTAGCCCTCTTCACTACTTCCTAGGAATAGAGGCTAAACGCGCTCCATATGGACTTTTCCTCTCACAACATAAACACACTGTTAATCTTCTCATAAAATACAACATGCATGAGGCTAAACCAACTAAAACACCCTTACTCGCTCGTGCTCTCCTCTCCCTAACCAAAGGAGAGATTTTACCCGATCCCACTGAATACCGTAGTGCAGTAGGCGCCCTTCAATACCTCACCATGGCCAGACCCGATATCTGTTATGCTGTTAATCTTGTCTCTCAATTTATGCATGCTCCCAGGTGTAGTCATTGGCAGGTTGTGAAATGGATTCTCAGGTATCTCAAAAGCACCCTTGACCATTGGTTGCCCATCCTTCTTGGTTCATGTACCTCGGTCGTCGTGTACGCGGATGCTGATTGGGGAGGATGTCCTGACACTCGTCGCTTTACCACTGGTTATGCTCTCTTCCTTCACCCCAACCTCATCTCATAGTGTGCCAAGAAACAAGTCATAGTCTCAAAATCTTCCACTAAATCTGATTATCGAGCTATCGCGCAAGGAGTTGCTGAAAGAGACTAGATTCTATACATTATATATGACATCGGTATTCATCACAATGGACCCATTACCATCTAATGTGACAACGTGTCTGCCTCCTATCTTGCCTCAAACCCTGTATCTAATGATCGCAGTAAATATGTTGAAGTTGACTTCCATTAGGTCCATGAGAAAGTTGTCAAAGGAGATCTCCAAGTTCATTACACTCCAATAACAAAACAGGTTGCTGACATTTTTACAAAAGGTCTTCCTCTAGAATCCTTTCTCTACCACAAAGACAATCTTCAGGTCTATGCAGCCCGCTCAGATTGAGGGGATATATTAAAGGACCTATTTAGGCAAGTACTATTGGGGTTACACATGATGTCTCTTTTACCCTCCTTGTTATGTTAGAAGCCTAACGACTCTATTGTCCTTTCATTGCCTTGAATGCTCCATATATAAAGCCTTCTCTTGTACCTCTCATTGCTTCAATGTTACTACATCAATTTTTATTCTCTAGAACCATATATTATTTTAGTCTTTTATTAGGTTGTAAGACTTTTGTTACATTAGTCTTTCTATTATTTGTAAGAATTCTAAGTCCTAATAATGTCATACTTTAAATTCTATCTTGTCCTTGCACCTTTCGTCCATTAGCAACAATGCCATATAGAACTAGTTAGCAAAACTAGTTGTAGAAGCCGAGTATCAAAAAGAGTAAATTATTATTGTTTACAATATTTTAAATGCATAATAAAAAAGAGTAAATTACTCTTGTTTACAATCTTCTAGATACAAGGAGAATCAACTTTGAGTTATCCCTATAAATAAGACGATAGCCATAAAGGGGATGATAGAGAGAACAAATTGGGGTGTAAACATAAAAAAATTAGGTTATAAACGTAAAAGGAGAGAAGATATAGTTAAAAAATTGGGTTTTAAACGTAGAAAGGGGAAGATAGAAAAAAAATTGATCAAATGTTAAAAATGAAAGCAGAAAGAGGAAAAAATTGGGGTGTAAACGTAGAAAAAGAGAAGAGAGAAAAAAAAAATTGGTAAAAAAGGTTAGAAAAAGAGAAAGTAAAAAAAATTTTGGTGAAATGTTAAAAATGAAAGAAGAGATAGAAAAAAAAAATAGGGTGTAAACTTAGAAAAGGAAAGAGAAAAAAAATTGTAAAAGGTTAAAAAAAGGAATGAGAGACAGAGTAAAAAAGAAATTGGTGAAACGTTAAAAAGAAAGTAGAGATACAAAAAAGAAATCGGTGGAAACGTAAAACCATAACAAAAAAGAGAGTAAAAAAATTGTTGTAAGGTTAAAAACAAGAGGAGAGGTGAGCGAGAGAAAAAGTTAAAAAAATTGGGATACAAAAGGGGGAGAGAGAAAAATAGGATTTTAATTAGAATCATTGATCAATCTTGTTTAAGATATGATGGTGTAGATTTTGTTTTTTTTTCATATTCTCATGAAACTTCCATTCTCATTCCGGCTGTTCCCTATATATATAGGCATGTCAAAGTTTTCAACAAAAATTTATCAGTTTACAATAAAAGGTTTACAGAATTTTTGATATAAACTGCCTATATATTATTAAAATCATGTGTCATATTAATATTTTTTTAGGTAAAAGTTCGTCACATTCCCAATTAATAAGCTTATACATTGTCGGATACTTTAACATTTTTTTAATGAGAATTTAGACCCCCAAGCCCCCTCTTAATGTTTTGTAGACCCTCATAACCTTAAATAAATCTTTTTGGACAAACATGCCCTCCCACCCCTACCCCCCCCCCCCCCCCCCAGCTGTCCTCTTTCTCTCTCCTCATTTAATGCGTACAATAGCGCCGTCCCTTCCATCTCCCCTTCTCTCTCCTCACATTTAATTCTACAGCTGTAAAAATTTTGAATTTACCCCCTCCCCTTCCCGTCTTCTCTCTTCCTCAAAACCAAAGGTGTTTTGCAAGCCACACTCTCTCTCCTCTTTCTCTCACCCGTTCATTCTCTCTCTCGTCTTTCTCTCACCTGTTCATCCTCTTTCTCCTCTAACTTCTGCTGCGATTCTCGCTCCCGTGGGTCTATCTGCAGAGGTGTGTGTTCGTCCTGTGATATCCTCTATTTTCACACCTTCATCCTTGCTCTCTAGCTGCTCTAGGGTTAATCACCATTTCCGAAGGTGAGCACCGATTTCCAAAGTTATTTTGTAGGGAAATGTATAATATGCGTTTGCTTCGTACGATTTCCAAAGGTTAGGGTTTAGGGTTTTGGTGTTAGTGGCTTTGTGAGTAAGGGTTAGTGTGTTTTATTAGTATAAAATCAACTTCTGCATGTTTTTTTCAAGTTTTGTGGTATAATGATGTATAATCAACCTTTATAAGTGTGTTTCAAGTAATCCCTGTGTGTCGACACACACCTCTGCATCCCTGTTCTGTAATAATGTGTGTCGACACACCATCCATAGGAATATACAACAATATAAAAATATACGATATTACATACGCCAGTCGTTTTTTAAGTAATTAGCAGTGTATTATCAATCATACAAGGTGTATGATTGGTTTTAATGGTGTAAAACCAACTTGGGTCGACGTTTTTTAAGTAATTAGTAGTTTATGATCAATCATACACGGTGTATGATTGGATTTGAGGCTGTGAAATCAACTTGTATAGATATTTTTGTTTAAGTAATTAATGGTGTCTAATCAATCGTACACGATGTATGATTGGTTTTAATGGTGTAAAATCAACTTGTGTAGACGTTTTTTAAGTAATTAGTGGTTTATGAGCAATCATACACTGTGTATGATTGGTTTTAATGATGTATAACCAACTTGTCTTTGTGTAAGTAAACAGTGGTGTATGATTAATCATACATTGTGTATGATTGATTTTAATGGTGCAAAATCAACTTGTTTTAATGTCTTTCAAGTCAGTAGTGGTGTATGATCAATCATACATGGTGTATGATTGGATTTAAGGCTGTGAAATCAACTTGTATAGATATTTTTTAAGTAATTAGTGGTATATAATCAATCATACATAAAAATGGTGTAAAATCAACTTGTGTAGATATTTTTTAAGTAATTAGTGGTTTATGAGCAATCATACACAGTGTATGATTGGTTTTAATGGTGTATAACCAACTTGTGTTGGTTTGTTTTGAGTCATTAGTGGTGTATGATTAATCATACACCGTGTATGATTGCGTTTAATGCTGTAAAATGAACTTATCTATGTGTGTATCAAGTAAACATTGGTGTATGATCAATCATACACTGTGTATGGTTGGTTTTAAGGGTGTGAAATTAACTTGTTTAGGTGTTTTTCAAGTAATTAGTGGTATAATATCAATCATACACCATGTATGATAGGTTTTAATGGTGTGAAATCAACTTGTCTAGGTGTGTTTCAAGTAATTAGTGGAGTATGATCAATCATACATCGTGCATTATAGGTTTTAATGGTGTGAAATCAATTTGTGTTAGTGTGTTTGAAGTCATCAGTGGTGTATGATTAATCATACACCGTGTATGGTTGCTTTTAATGCTGTAAAACGAACTTACCTAGTTGTGTATCAAGTAAACAGTGGTGTATGATCAATCATACATCATGTATGATAGGTTGTATTGGTGTAAAACCAACTTGTCTTGGTGTGTTTGAAGTAAACAATGGTGTATGATTAATCATACACTATATATGATAGGTTTTAATGGTGTGAAATCAACTTGTGTTAGTTAGTTTTGAGTCATTGGTGGTGTATGATTGCGTTTAATGCTGTAAAATGAACTTATGTAGGTGTGTATCAAGTAAACAGTAGTTTATGATCAATCATACACCGTGTATGATTGGTTTTAAGCGTGTGAAATCAACTTGTTCAGGTGTGTTTCAAGGAATTAGTGGTGTAGGATCAATCATACATTGTGTATGATAGGTTTTAATGGTGTGAAATCAACTTGTTTAGGTGTGTTTTAAGTAATTAGTGGTATATAATCAATCATACACCGTGTATAATTGGTCTAAATGGTGTAAAACCAACTTGTTTTAGTGTGTTTTAAGTAATTAATGGTGTAAAATCAACTATTTACTATAATTAATGGTGTACGATCGATCATATACCGTGTATGGTAGGTTTTAATTGTGTGAAATCAACTTGTCCGGGTGTGTTTCAAGTCAGTAGTGGTGTATGCTTAATCATACACCTTGCATGGCTTGTTTTAATGGTGTATCATGGGTTTAATCTTTGGTTTTGTGATGTTTTTCTTTTATTTCAGATGGCATTTTACATACGCAGGAAGAGCCGATCAGCAGTGGAGGTTGATTACATTTTTCCAAGGAGTTGCTGGAAATTCCTGCAAGTTAACCAAATGGGAGTATCAACCAAAGTTGTGACGAAGATTAAGGAAATCTTGAAGGACGACGAAGCTAAGGTTTGGCACAGTATCCATATGAATTATGTTGACTTTTTACTATTACATTTATGATCCTTATTAACTAAAAGTGTTTTGCATTACAGCTTGCACTTGTTTCACAATACAATGTCGGGCATCTGCTTGAGCTAAGTGAGACTAATGTCAGTTTCTGGCATAGTCTAATTCACATTGTCCTGCTCCACCAGGTGGCCAACCCAAATCCCGAGGAGTTATCATTCTTATTTGGTGGGAAGTTAGTGCACCTCGGGAGGAGGGAATTTTGCATTCTAACCGGCTTGAGATATGCCGGTGTGGAAGAGATACGCAGTGGTTCCAACAGGCTGATTGCCAAGTACGGCATGAGGGGGAGGATGAGTAGGCAGCAGCTGCTTGAAGCATGCAGAACCTGCTCCATCATGGAAGACCAGGGTAAGCTTGTTATTGCCTACTTGGTTGAGGGTCTACTGTTTGCCAAACACAAGCGAACAGGCATTGACCTGAACATCCTGGCCCTCATGGACAACATGGACTCTTTTAACAGTGTTGCTTGGGGATCCTTAAGCTGGAAATTCTTGGTGCGGAAGCTCAAGAATTTCGTGGCAAAAGTGCAACACGGTGTAGAAAGGACCTACTCTGTCCACGGGCTCTATGATTTGGTTTTCATATTTGCCCTGGAAACCCTTCCAGAACTTGCCAAGGTTGGGGTGGTGAGGGTTGGCAACTAGCCTCTTGAGCGGATCCTTAACTGGAAGATGTGTGTTAAGGTTTCGTACGCCGCTCTGCTCTCAACGGTATTTGATCAGGTAATGATACATTATGTTGTTGCTATTTTACTACTAGTTGTTTCATATCATTTGGGTTAGAATTATGATTTGTAATTTTACTAATATTCATATGATGTATCTTCCTTTGATCAGCAATTGAATGCCGAACCGATTGGACTGACGAGTGCGGAAGCCAATCAACCTAATCTACAAGGCATCCCCTTTGCTGAGGATGGTGAGGAGGGGGTTCAATCTCCTGTTAAGGCAATGCCAGCAGATCCAAGTGATGAACCAAAGCCATTGGCAACTCAACACCCCTTGCCGGCATCCCAGGAGGAACCGTCTACTACGTCACCCAATTTGGCGTATCAAGCGGTATTGACATTTCGTTTTGTGTTTATTTAATTGCATTTTTATCTTTGTAAGTACTATATTATTCAAATTCATGTTTATGACAATTTGGAGGACTTATTGCAGGCTATGGAGAGATTCGAAACGATGGAGAAAGATATGCAAATCATGCGAATGCACTTCGAAAGCAGACTTGAAGCGCAGCAGCTTCAGCTGCAAATGTATGAACGACGGTTTGAGGCTGAGGAGGCAATGATTAAGGAGCTCTCAGACCGTCCACCGCATGCCACATCCCCACATATCTATTCATCGACTTCCTCTCATCCATCCCCAATTGAGCAAGCAATTATTATTTCTCCTACACGTACTGGGTAAGACACTACGGATCCTTGTTATTGTCCCAATTTGGTATGTTTTCATGCATGTTGAGGTTTATTGACTTTGGTATTTGCTCTGCCAACCAAGGTTCGAGGAAAATGTCTGCAAGGAACCAATTAAGCAAGCAATTACTATTTCTCCTACACGTACTGGGTAAGACACTACGGATCCTTGTTATTGTCCCAATTTGGTATGTTTTCATGCATGTTGAGGTTTATTGACTTTGGTATTTGCTCTGCCAACCAGGGACGAGGAAAATGTCTACAAGGAACCATCGTCAACGCGTGTGGATGGTGTTGAAAACTTGATGACATTGTCCGAGACAGTTTTGAGATTGGGGCAAGAGAGGAGGGACCCCAAGCCAAATCCCAAGTACAAAGGTAAAGAATGGACCGCGGAGAGTAAGAGCAAACGGGTAAGAATGACCCATCATGGACCGGAACCGGTTCTGCCCTTCGATCCATTTCAACCTCCCTCCAAGGAAGAAAAAAAAGAGTTCGAAGATTTCTACAAAAGTTTCCACGCAAAGGTTAAGAAGTAAGTGTGATTTTACACTATGCTTTTTGATTATCAGTATGAAAATGTTTCCAGATTGCAATTTTCTTATGGGATGATTATATATCATGCTTCTTATTTCATATTACAGAAATTTGAAGACTCCCTTCGAGTTACCGTAGGATCAACGAATGGATTTCTCTGTTTTGAATGCCAGTACGGGTCAATTTTGGTATCGGTTGAAAAACGACAATGCCTGGCTTACGGATGAGGTATGTTCCCCATCATTATCCATTTGGCGTGTGATTACTATAAGTGGATCCTATTATTAGTGGTGTATGATGAACAATACACGGTGTATGACAGGTTTTAAGGGTGTGAAATCAACTTGTATAGGTGTGTTTCGAGTAATAAGTGATGTATGACAGGTTTTAAATGTGTGAAATCAACTTGTATAAGTGTGTTTCAAGTAATTAGTAGTGTATGACTTATCATACACTGTGTATGGTAAGTTTTAATTGTGTAAAATAAACTTATATAGTTATATTTCAAGTATTTAGTGGTGTTTGACTTATCATACACAGTGTATGGTATGTTTTAAATGTGTAAAATCAACTTATATAGTTATGTTTCAAGTAGTGGTGTATGACTTATCATACACGGTGTATGATAAGTTTTAAATGTGTAAAATCAACTTGTATAAGTGTGTTTCAAGTAATTAGTGGTGTATGACTTATCATACACCGTGTATGATGAGTTTTAAATGTGTAAAATCAACTTGTATAGGTGGGTGTCAAGTAATAAGTGGTGTATGATCAATCATACACCGTGTACGATATGAATTAATGGTGTAAATCGACTTATGTTATTGTGTTGCTATGTTCCAAGTGATTAGTGGTGTGTGTTGCAGGAAATGAATGTCGTTCTGTACTATATTTTGCAGAAGAAACATCAGTGGCCAGAGTATTTCGACCAAAGGGCAACATGAGCAAATACATCGATTGCTATACTATTTGGACCCCTGTTGAAACGCGCACAAAACAGAGGAATCCCCATCGAATATGCTTTTGATGATTTTGAATCGTTGATTGTCAAGTTTCTTGCAGGGGATGTTAAGTATGGGGTCCGCTACCACAATGTGGATCGGATATACATGCCCATCAATCAACCTAATCAACATTTGTTCCTTGCTATAATCAATTTTAAAGATTGGCGGATAGAGGTAATTGATTCCTTGTACTCCGCCGCAGCCAAGGAATCAAGATTAGAGTATGTGGAGCCAATTGCAAAATTGCTTCCACATGCTCTAGAAATGATTAATTTTTGGGACGTCCGAAAGGACCTCATACATCTCAAAGGCAAACCTTTCGTGATAACTTACGACCGGGATTCATGTCCGCAACAGATGGGGTATGACATCTACTTCCATTGTTGTTTTACTATGTTTATTTTTTTAGTTATTAGGTGGATGAAAATAGTCATTACTTACAAAGGTCATCTGTATTATTATGAGCTGCAAGTTCGATTGTGGCATATTTGTTGTAAAGTTTATAGAATTTGTGCTTACAAATGGACTCAGCATCTCCCAATGCACGCAAGGGCAGATGGGGAAGTTGCGGATGAACACTTGCGTATACTTATACAAGCATGAACGAAAGAAACAAATGAAAATGTATACAAGTGAATAAAATTATGTAATGTGTATTTGTTATTGTATACTTGTATATGATTTACACTGTAATCATTGTACTAAAAATTGTAGAAAGGCTGTGATGGGTATGCAATTGTGTATATTTTCATATTGTTGTATATTCCTGTTGACGTATTTTCAAATTGTGTAATGAGAATTGTGAATGAAGTGTTTTGAAGTTGGTCCCAATTGTGTGTATTAAGTGTTTGATGTGTTTTTGAAGTGTGTTATGATGTGTGTCGACACACATTCTTACAGAATAGGGATGCAGAGGTGTGTGTCGACACACATTCTTACAGAAAAGGGATGCAGAGTTGTGTGTCAACACACATTCTTACAGAAAAGTGATATTCCCAATATTTACGTCAACCACTTATTAATTGAAAAATACATGCAAAAGTTGATTTTACACCCATAAAACTCATCATACACCGTGCGTGAGTCATCGTACACCGCTATTTACTTCAAACACACCTATATAAGTTGATTTTACATCAATATAACCCATCATACACCGTGTATGATTCATCATACACCGTGTATGATTCATCATACACCAATAATTACTTCAAACATACCTATATAAGTTGATTTCACAGCATCATACCAGCAAAACTTAAAAATACATGCAAAAGTTGATTTTACCCATTAAAACTCATCATACACCGTGTATGATTGATTATACACCACTAAGTACTTGAAACACACCTGTAAAACTTGATTTTACACCAATATAACCCATCATACACCATGTATGATTCATCATACACCAACAATTGCTTGAAACACACATACAAAGGTTGATTCATTATACACCAACAATTGCTTGAAACATCACTAATTACTTGAAACACATTAAAAGAAGTTGATTTTACACATTTAAAACCATCATACACCGTGAATTGTGAACAATTGCAGGAAATCCTTTGTATATTTCTTCACATTATACATAATTTAAAGGTTTATAAGCTAGGAATATAAGGTAGTGATATTAGCCTGCATGTAACTTTAAATTACCCTACAGACAATTTGAAGAACATACTGAAAATATTTCAAACAGTTGTCCCTCTGCGTATGTTTTCTGTAAAGTGCACCCATTGCATGCATACAAAGTTCAAGATCCTTATCATACGGATGCACTTCGCACCATTACAACTCATCATATACCGTACACCATGTATGATTGATCATACACCACTAATTACTTGAAACACCCTTGATGAAACATGATCTGTAGAAGTGCCCGCACGTCTCCCTGCCTCTCAGCTGTCACTGGCCAACCACCGCCACTCCTAGAACCACTTACATTAACAATTTCGGCTAGATTTAGCACAAAATTGAGGAACTGTATATGCTTGGCTTCCTGTCCAACTCCTCCAGGAAAAAGCACACAGGGTATAAACACATGGGGAGAACCGTGAGAGAGGGGTAGGATAAAGTAGGTGATAGTTGAGGTTATTAAATGTCTTGCTTGGATGTCCATTATGGCCCCGGAACATTCAATGTTCAACCCCCAACTACCCCAACATGGTCAGTTTCCTCCTTTTAAAACAATTTCATTGATAATACACAACCTCACACCAGTCAATGTGATATGAATAATACAAATCTGTCATTAATAATGCACGTATATTAACAATACACTATTTCATGATTATTAATTGCAATTACACAATTAAAACGTATCATACACGGTGTATGATAAGTCATACACCACTAATTACTTGAAACATAACTATATACGTTGATTTTATACATTTAAAACTTATCATACACCGTGTATGATTCATCTTACACAGCTATTTACTTCAACCACACCTATGCTTGTTCATTTTACAGCAATATAACCAATCATACACCAATAATTACTTGAAAAACACTTATAACTGGTGATTTTACACCATTATACCAGCAAAACTTGAAATAAACATGCAAAAGTTGATTTTACACCCATATAACTCATCATACAACGTGTATGATAAGTCAGACACCGCTATTTACTTCAAACACACCTATATGCGTTGATTTTACACATTTAAAACTTATCATACACTGTGTATGATTCATCTTACATAGCTATTTACTTCAACCACACCTATGCTTGTTCATTTTACAGCAATATAACCCATCATACACCAATAATTACTTGAAAAACACTTATAACTGGTGATTTTACACCATTATACCAGCAAAACTTGAAATAAACATGCAAAAGTTGATTTTACACCCATATAACTCATCATACAACGTGTATGATAAATCATACACCGCTATTTACTTGAAACATAACTATATACGTTGATTTTACACATTTAAAACTTATCATACACCGTGTATGATTCATCTTACACAGCTATTTACTTCAGCCACACCTATGCTTGTTCATTTTACAGCAATATAACCCATCATACACCAATAATTACTTGAAAAATACTTATAACTGGTGATTTTACACCATTATACCAGCAAAACTTGAAATAAACATGCAAAAGTTGATTTTACACCCATATAACTCATCATACAACGTGTATGATAAGTCATACATCGCTATTTACTTCAAACACACTTATATACGTTGATTTTACACGTTTAAAACTTATCATACACCGTGTATGATTTATCTTACACAGCTATTTACTTCAACCACACCTATGCTTGTTCATTTTACAGTATAACCCATCATACACCAATAATTACTTGAAAAACACTTATAACTGGTGATTTTACACCATTATACCAGCAAAACTTGAAATAAACATGCAAAAGTTGATTTTACACCCATATAACTCATCATACAACGTGTATGATAAGTCATACACTGCTATTTACTTCAAACACACCTATATAAGTTGATTTTACACATTTAAAACTTACCATACACCGTGTATGATTCATCTTACACAGCTATTTACTTCAACCACACCTATATCAGTTGATCGTATACTACTAAATTTTTTTATTACAATGTAATTGCTATTAATATACGTGCATTATTAATGACAGTTTTGTATTATCCATAACACATTGACTGGTGTGAGGTTCTGTATTATAAACGCCCTTATTGTTTTAAATGGATGATAATAACCGGTTGGGGTAGTTGGGGGTGGAACACTTAATGTTCCGGGGTCATAATTGACACACAAGCAAGACATTTAATAACCTCTACTACCACTTACTTTATCCTACTCCTCCCCCACTGTTCTCATGTTGTATTTGTACCTTGTATGGCTTTGCCTATAAATGGAGGAGTTGGCCAGGAAGCCAAGCATCCACGGTTCCATCAAGGGTTCACACGGCAAGATCAATGTCAAGGATGTGATATTTTACTGCTGAGTGGAGACTTGCTAATTACCCGTGCTTAGCTTCTCGACTGATCATGATTCATCAAGGGTTTTGCTTAATCGGGTTTTAAAGGAAGTATGTGATCAAGCAAAACCCTTTATGTATCATGATCAGTCGGTGAAGCTAAGCGCAGGTAATTAGTGTATCTCTACTCAGCAGTAAAACATAACATCTTTAACATTGATCATAGGTAATTGCTCATGATTTTTACAATAGCTTCTAAAGAAAGGTCAAGAAATAACTATACTTTTTTATAATCAGTGTATCCTATTGCAATTTTCATATGGGATGCCTATATATCATGCTTCTTATTGTATATTATAGGAATGTGACGACTCCCCTTCTGTTACCTGAGGATCAATGATTGGATTTCACTGTTTTGACTGCCACGACAGGTCAATTTTGGTATCGGTTGGAAAACAACGACATCTGGCTTACTCATGGGTTTAAATGGTATAAAATCGACTTGTGTTATTGTGTTTTAAGTCACAAGTGGTGTATGATAGGTTTTACTTGTCTAAAAACAACTCTTGTTAGGGTGTTTCAATGACATCTGGCTTACTGATGGGTTTAAGCCATTTAAAACAATTTCATTGAAAAAACGACACTGTGTGTCGACACACAGCTCTGTGTATTGATACACCTCTGCATCTCTGTTTCTGTAAGAATGTGTGTCGACACATAGCCATGTGTGTCGACACACATCCCAATACACTAACCCATCATATCAAAACACATATAACACATATTTGGGACCAACTTCAAAACACTTCATTCACAAATTTCATTACATAATTTGAAAATACATCAACACCTCACACCAGTCAATGCGGTATGGATACTACAAAACTATCATTAATAATGCACGTATATTAATAGTATACAATTTCTTTGATATTAATAGCAATTACATTGTAAAAAATAAAATAAATAAAGAATGTAAATAAATGTACAATATCGTCACCGATAGTAGCAACTAAACTTTATACATTTCAAGAATGTAACTTAATTCAGAGGAGGGACTTGAGAAGAAGGACCGCCGGAGTCGGATGAGGTGCCTTCGGCACTTGGACGCAAAGCAATTAGATTCTTGCACGTGGATCGGTTATGCCCGTGTTCCTTGCACCGACTGCACCTTTGATGAACACGCTCCTCACCGACAGACGAAATCCTCCTCTTCCGCCTCCTCCCAGAAGAGGTTCGCACGTCGGGTGGAAGAAGATTCATGTCAGCTACATCATGCGGGATACGCCAGTCACTTACGTGCGGCATCGTGTAGACGAAACCTTTGTACGACTCATACCAATTTTCTCTACTGTAGTACGGCGAGCATAAGTCGTACAGACCATAAGAACTGTGCCGTACGATGACTGACGCATGCTCACAAGGAAGCTGCTCAAGCTGAAACCTGCGGCAGGTACATGTCGAGAGCGACATATCTACGCAAAAATTCTTCTCCCCATCGATGACGTCGAAAGTATGATCATCAGCTTGCAAAATCTGCAATGCCAAAAGAATAGACAAACGCGTCAAATAACCATGGTGCAAAAAAAATAAAAAATAAATTAAACAAAAAACCAACAAAACATGCACGTATCACCAAAAAATAAATTATACGGAGCTTACTGTCATCGTTCTTGATAATTTCAATCTGTCTTGTAATTTCTTTTCGACGTCGGGGGACATTGTACTGGTGCAAGCTTCAGCCTTGGCTCTTCTGTCATGAAACCACTTCTGCAACAGTAGCCTAAACTCATCGACGAGGGCAGTAATTGGATAGTCACGCACCTTGACCAATACAGCATTCATGGATTTCGAAATGTTTGTCGTCATTATGTTGTACCGAAGACAAGGGGAGTGGGAACGAGTCCACTTGTCCAGTCCCACATCTTCTAAGTAATCTTTAGCCCCGGGTACCGCACAACATAAACTGAAAAACAAACTATGGAACTCTTCAATGTTGTATGCTTTAGCTGCTTTGTAATAGTACTGATCCAATTGCTTCGTTTTGCTCTTGAATTTGGCCTTCAAGTTGTTCAGCAAGTGGTACATACACAGCCCGTGAAATGTGTTGGGGAAAACTTCTTAAACCGCGCGTTGGATGCTTTGGTGTCTATCAGATACAATGACATGGCCAATAGGCTCCCCAATGATTTCCTTCAACCTACTGAGGAACCAATGCCACAATGCATCATTCTCTGAATCATCGATACCGACAGCAATCAAAAAAATTTGCTGGTTGGCATCGTGGCAAACGACCATGAACAGAACACCCCGGTATTTTCCCTTCAGATGTGTTGTGTCAATGCTCACAACAGGCCGGCAAAACCAGTACCCTTTCAGTGAAGTATCAAACGCAATAAAGAGGTACTGAAACCTGCTCTCGTCATCTGTCTGTAAATAAAATGCGATACCGGGGTTAGTCTGTTGGAGGACTTGCAGATAAGCAGGCAAGAATGTATATGACTCTTCGGCAGTACCCAATCTAACACTGTCGTATGCAATCTCTCTCGCCCTCCATGCAACACTGTAGCTGATATCGACACCGTAGCAACTGCGGATGTCATCTATGACACCCCGTGGCTTGAACACTCTTCCAGGGTTGACAAGTTTCTTGCGGACGCACTCCCCAACCACCCAACTGGTTGCCTGCCTGTGTCTAACAGTGGTGAGATCGGTAGGGTGGTTATGATTATTTTCAACATTTGTAACCATCCAATACCTACCATCTGCTAGACACATGGCCCGAACCCTCCATGTGCAACCCTCTTGCACACAACGAACAACCATTAAGGATTTGTTAGACTTGAAGCTCTTGAATTCAATTTTTTTCCTCATGGCAATTACTACCAGGTTAGTCAACAAATCCTTCTTCGATTTAAATACTTGATGCACCTCGATTACATCAACCATCCTTCCTTGCCCATATACGCCGTCAATTCGGCTACTCTCATCACCGGAACAAACATCATCGTCAACAGTAGCTTGGACATCGGGTTGGACATTCGGTTCCACTGCAGGTTCGACAGTAGGAGGTGATGTACCCACTTCAGGAAAAATATTCTGCTAGTCAGAAATGTGCCCATGTAGAGGTGATGCGTTGGTTGCACATGGGATAAATTTGTATTATCCAAATGATCGCACGGACTTTGATTGGAATTTTCCAGATCTTCACCGGTCGTTGTCGCTGTCGCCGTAGGTATGTCAAACTCCAGTTCAGATGCATCTCCACGGGCTACTTCATCCACCCCCGCGTTAATACATCCACCAAAACTATCAGGCACTACAGGGTCCAAGCCACCATTGTTCTCGTCACCATCTGGTAGTGTTTGATTAAGACTCCGTTGATCTCCAAAGTAAGGAGTCCTATCAACCGTGGACTCAACAGTGACGTACAAGGTATACTTAGCCATACCTTTTTTTGCCAGTGCCTTCAAAACCATTACTGATCTATCCCTATTGACATCATACAATGGGATGTCCCGTTTGCCGGTACGAAGTTGCAATTGCATCTTCGAACTTGCATCCACCTGAACACCCATCAACTCCACCAAAATCCTTTGCAAGCCAGCAAAGTCAGTCTTATCATCCAAAATAACAAAATCCAACTTCCCACCAACATACTCTGCCCTCTCGTTAAAGGGTCCACCGTACTGAACCATAACAACATTTGCCATTTCTGTGAATACGAAAGTAACATGATATTACACCACTAATTACATGAGACACACCAAGATAAAATGAAATAACAGAATTTAAAGCATTAATACATGGTGTATGATTAATCATACACTACCATTACACCACTAATTACTTGAAACATACCTACATAAGTTGATTTTACACTATTATAATCCATCATACACCGTGTATGATTGATCATACACCACTAATTACTTGAAACATACCTATTCAAGTTCATTTTACACCATTATACCAGTAATTACTTGAAACATACCTACATCAGTTGATTTTACACTATTATAATCCATCATATACCGTGTATGATTGATCATACACCACTAATGACTCAAGACAAACTAACCCAAGTTGATTTCACACCATTAAAACCTATCATACACCGTGTATGATTGATCATACACCACTAATGACTCAAGACAAACTAACACAAGTTGATTTCACACCATTAAAACCTATCATACATGGTGTATGATTGATCCTACACCACTAATTACTTGAAACATACCTACATAAGTTGATTTTACACTATTATAATCCATCATACACCGTGTATGATTGATCATAGACCACCAATGACTCAAGACAAACTAACCCAAGTTGATTTCACACCATTAAAACCTATCATACACGATGTATGATTGATCCTACACCACTAATTACTTGAAACATACCTACATAAGTTGATTTTACACTATTATAATCCATCATACACCGTGTATGATTGATCATACACCACTAATGCCTCAAGACAAGCTAACACAAGTTGATTTCACACCATTAAAACCTATCATACGTAGTGTATGATTGATCCTACACCACTAATTACTTGAAACACACCTAAATAAGTTAATTTTACACCCTTAAAACCAACCATACACGGTGTATGAATGATCATACACCACTGTTTACTTGATACACACCTAGATAAGTTCATACTACAGCATTAAAAGCAACCATACAAGGTGTATGATTAATCATACACCACTGATGACTCAAGACAAACTAACACAAGTTGATTTCACACCATTAAAACCTACCATACACAGTGTATGATTGATCATACATCACTAATTACTTAAAACACACCTGAATAAGTTATTTTCACACCCCCAAAACCAACCATACACGGTGTATGATTGATCATACATCAATGTTTACTTGATACACACCTAGATAAGTTCGTTTTACAGCATTAAAAGCAACCATACACGATGTATGATTAATCATACACCACTAATGACTTGAAGCACACTAACACAAGTTGATTTCACACCATGAAAACCTATCATACACGGTGTATGATTGATCATTCACCCCTAATTACTTGAAACACGCCTAAACAAGTTGATTTCACACCAATTAAACCTATTATACACGGTGTATGATTGATCATACACCCCTAATTACTTGAAACACGTCTAAACAAATTGATTTCACACCAATTAAACCTATCATACACGGTGTATGATTGATCATACATCATTAATGACTTGAAAAACCCCAACACAACATGAGAATACACCATTTAAACCAATCATACACCACTAATGAGTTCAAACACACCAAAAGAAAGTTATAATACACCATTTAAACCAATCATAAACCATAAATGACTTGTAACACACCGACCTCATACGACAATGATACATTAATGACAATGTCAACAAATGATCATTTTATCTTCAATATTTGATCCGAAAACCGTGAAATGTGTGTAACGACTCAACCTTGAACCTATAGCAATGCCACGAAGCTTCAAACACAATCTTACTAGGGCTTCTTCTTCTTCTTCCGAGGGCTCAATTTAGCAGAACAACACACGGATGATGAAAAAGATGGAGCTTGGGGAATTCAGATTGAGAGAAAAATAACAAAGAAGGGTGAATGAGAGGTGAGTAAAATGGGCGGGAAGTGAGAAGGGAGGGAGAGAGTGAGAAGCAAGTTACATGACATAAAGTGAAAATATGTACTTTTGCATTAAATGAGGAGAGAGAAAATGGAGGTGGGAGGGGGTCAAGTAAGCAGCTGGGCATTAAATGAGGAGAGAGAATGGGAGAGAGAGAGAGGACGGGGGGGGGGGGGGGGGGGGGGGGGGGGGGGAGGTGAGGTGAGGTGAGGCGAGAGAACATTTTTGTCCAAAAAGATCTATTTAGGGTTAATGGGGTCTAAAAAGGAGTAAGAGGGGGCTGGGGGATCTAAACCGCGTGATTTTCCAATTTCGAAAGAAAGTACCCAATTAATATAATTTTAAAACTTTACAAAATCTAAGTAATAAAAATTTAAAATGTAAGGTATCCTTTATATATCTTAGAATATCATATTATCTAGCAAATAATCAAATCTGAACGTAAAATTTCCAAAACAACCAAACGCAAAAATGTCCAATGGAAACGACAGAGTGCGTGAGTGTTGAGTGTGCAGTACAAACCAGAGAGCTTGTTGTGCACAACAATGGCGGCACCATCGTTCGTGCGCAACAGATACTGGGTGCTTAGACACGGCAAAAGCATCCCTAACGAGCGCGGTCTCGTCGTTTCCTCTCTGGTCTCTCTTCTCCTTCTCTAATGTTCTTTTAATTGCTTTTATAATATCAAGGAACCATCTGTCCTAAAAGATTAAGTTTATTTATAAATAGTTTTATATTCTAACATATCCCCTCATGTGGATGCTAATTGGACTTGAAACGTGGATAGTGCACAGATCTACCTTATACCTTGTACTTAAATTATTTTAATATTGAAAGTATGGGTTATTGAGGTTTTAGCTTGTGACCTCTTGATCAATAAGGCTCTGATACCATATCAAGAAACCATTTGTCTCAAAAGCTTAAACTGATGGGTGAAAGCCTATAGATAGTTTTACACTCTACCATCTAATGTTCTTTTAGTTGTTCTTGTAACATGTTAGCATTCTCGATTTTTGTACTGATTGATTGATTTTTGCAATTGCAAGATTAGATCGTGAATTTAATCGCTTGTTTCTCTGTGCATTTGAATTGATGGAATTTTATTTGCTTGATCATGTGATTCATCTAAAACCGCTCAAATTTCATAGATAATGTGTCTGAAATTTTGAATTTCGAAAAATTCTTGCATTGCGTGATATTTTGTTTGTGAAGGTATCATTTCTATTTTTATTTTTTTGATTTTTTTTTTTTGAGAAATTAAAAATCTTATTCTGTAATCAGATTTTTCTTTTTCATTAATTTTTGTTTTCAATTTTTCTTAGTTTGAGTGAAAATTAAAAATAAAATAACTAAAATAAGAAAAAAAAATTGCTTTCTGTTGAGTTTTAATTATAAAACTTTGGATCTTTAAAGAAAAACTTCCGTTCTTAAAGAAACTTCGTGAATATGTTATAGATTTTTAGATCTATGTATAAACCTGTAATTGCAGTATAGTAAGTATCAAAAATGAAAAATCTGCTCACACACACGACAAACAACACCAAGATTTACGTGGTTCAGCCTTTAAATAAGGACCTACTGTACGGCTCCCTATTACTAGGGAAGTCTCTCCACTATAGTCAAGTTCAAGTTATTATAGACCAAATCACAAAGACAACAACGTAATACAAACAAATCTCAAAGTTCCTAAGTTAGAAACCTTTACTGCACAAAGATAAAGCAGAAAGGAGAAGAGATACTCACAAAGAAGCCATCAATGGCTTCTCAAAGCTCCAAAGGAACAAGATCTGGACATGCAAGCCTTTACACCCACGGATCTAAAAGATCTCCTTCAAATCGCCTCAAGAGAAAAGAGAGAGAGGGCGGTTGCTGATAAAATGAAAGAAAAATGATTTTGTGTACAGGAACCCTAAAAAAGGGTGCCTTATATATACACGTACAAGCTCAATCCGTGGCAAGGCTGCAAGACTCATCCAAGCCGTCTATCTCTAACACATCAACGGTCTAGATTCACCACAAACAAACACAAAATGGGGTGCCAGATGACTGACGCGTGTCACCCCAATTTAAAACAGATTTGGGAAGCTTCTTCAGCAAGCTTCGGCAGCAACGGGCAGCAACGAACAGCAACGCGGGGTCAGGTAATTAAAACGAACGGGCAAGGGCATTTTGGTCAATCTCCTAACTGACTAGTTTTAAACAATATAAAACTACCCTTGTACATATTAATATTTACATCATATGCCACTCAACATTACATATAAACCTGATACAACATATATTCTATTGTCTACTTGATCTATAATACTTGAACGATATTTGACTAAGTTAATAATAGTTAAGTCATATAGAGACCAATAATTCAACAATTCTCCACCTTGTTATCTATATGAACTAACTACTAAACATACCCTAGTAATAAGGAGCAAACTCACATGATTGGTCATCCATGATCCCAATCGCTTTTAACCAAGTTAATGCATTTGATTAACTTGTCCAAAGTTACATTCTTAGTGCCTATATCCATTGGATTTACATCAGTACTGATTTTGAGCAGTTCGATAGTGTCGTTTTCCAACATATCATTCACAAAACTACTCGTAACAGCTAAATTTTTAGTCCTATTTCCATCCCTAACACCCACTTTATAACCCTTTACACCATCAGGATAGCCTACAAAAAACACCTTTTACAGCCCTAGGTTCAAGTTTTTCTTCTGATTGATGTGCATACGCAGCACATCCAAAAACTTTCAAAATAGAATAGCTATTAGTTTTTCCAGTCCATTTTTCTTCAGGGGTTTTAAAGTCAATTGCAGAGGAGGGGGTTCTATTTTTTAGATAACATGCAATGACCACGGCCTCCCCCCAAAATTTATTTCCAAGTCCAAATGCGAATAACATGCATCTTACCCTATCTAAGAGTGTGTGGTTCATTCTCTTAGCCAGTCCATTTTGTTGGGGTGTTTTTCTAACAGTGTTATGTGAATAAACCCAAACCTTACTAGAAAAATCTTCTACCATGGATAGGAAGTAGTAAGCTCCACCTAAAGTTGGTAGGTTCTAAGTGGATTTATAAGGTAAAAGAACCCAATACATCATCTGGACAACCAAGATTCAAGGCCAGATTAGTTGCAAAAGATTTTTCACAAAAAGAAGGGGTGGACTACAATGAGATATTCTCTCTTGTTGTTAAGCACACCACCATAATAATCCTTATGGCCCTAATTGCTAAGTTTAGTATGTTTTTAGAATAAATGGATGTTACCACAGCTTTCCTTCATGGAGAGCTGGAAGAGGAGATTTTTATGACACAACCTGAGGGGTTTATTGAACTGGGAAATGAGAATAGTGTCTGTCTGCTAAAAGGGTCCTTGTATGGCCTTAAGCAGTCTCCTAGACAACGGTACAAGATGTTTGGCCAATTTATGCTGGGTAGAGGATTTACCAAGTCTATACATGATACCTGTTTCTACTATGTTAATGCTGATTCTGATGATGCCTTGTATCTGTGTTATGAACCGAGAATCCGAGGCATGGGCTGTTGATGTTTGGGCTGTTGTCTAGCTGCTGTTATGCTGTGCTGCTACTAATCTGCTGCTGCATTGAGGTTGTTACGTTGCTTGTGTTTGAGTTGTGTGTGTTAGTTGTTATTGTAAGTAGTAGATTAGCTTGGTTTGGGGGTCATGTAATAAGTGAGTAGTGGCTGGTCAAGGCCGTTAGCTAGTGGAGTCAAGGGTGGCGGCTGAGTTAAGAGGCGGTTAGTCCTTGGTGGTTAGATTCAATGTACTAGTTCATGTCATTTGAGTAGTATAAATAGGAGGTTCTAGCTTGTAATTTCATAACTTTTGATGAATGAATTGATATCCTTGATATCTCTCTCTACTTTCTAATCTCTTTTCCCTTCTTTCTCATCTAAACTCTATTTTCTCTTCTCATCTCATACTCTCTCTATCCCAACCAAGGTTAAGGCTCAAGAGAAATCTTTGAAACCTTAACAATTGGTATCAGAGCCCTGATTTGGCTTCCGAATCAAGCTTATATCTGGAAAAAAAAAAAATACAAAATCTGATTGATTGCATTGCAATTAATCAATAAAAACAATTGTGTCACAGAATTAGTTCAGATTGTGTGATCAAAAGTCAATTCTGAAATTTGAACAGTATGTTTGGCGGTTATTGCAATTGAACTGCAAGGCCTGGGAAAAGTGCTTTCGGTTGAGAATTTAAATTGTCGAATTACATTGAAGAAAGTTTATTTGATCAGAATTTGTTGATTTCATTCAACATCAAGCTGATTCAGATTGAAATTCAGTAGGATCGATCAAGCTTCAGCTGCTGGTTGAGTGCTGAACAAAGCTTTAGTTGTTGAAGTTGAGCTGAATTGTTCTTGATCAATCATTCATTAGATCGGTTGGAGAAGAAGTTTAAGGTGAGCTCATTGATCAACATTACACTTGATCATCATCAAGAGATCAGAAACTAGCTGAATTGAGGTTATTTCAGATTCTACAATTCAGTATCTGAGATTGAGGTAATGGTTTTCTGAACTTCAGGTTGCAATTCGATGAGAATTCGTGCTTGTTGGATTGTGTTGAAATTGTGTTGCTAAGCATAGAAGTGTTGAGGATTCAACAGAATATGCGTGGAATTCTTAAGAATTATATGTTATTGAGTCGAGATTGGATTAGGCGAAATTCTGACAACAAACTTGGCACCGAAACTATTGAAATTTGATTTCATCCTTGAAGATTGTGGGGAATCGTGTGTTTAGATCATCGTTACAGACTTAAATCGAACTTATTTCAGTTTCTTAGTCTGAATTAATCAAGAAAGCCTTGCTGTCAGAAATCGTTCGAAGTTAGGGCTTGTCGAATACTTTGTGTGCGAAAATCTGTAAGCTAGGGTTTGTAACCAGTGACGATTGTCGAACCAATAGCAAGTGATTGTTTGTGCGAACGAAGGAGTAGAACTTCATTAAGCAATCGATTCTGGAAGAGTTGCGAAACAAGTTTTACATTTATGCGATTTTCGAACTTGTATTCTGCGAACTGAGCTGATTCCAGATTGTAGTTTTGTTGTTCATTGCAAACATGGCTGATGGAGTTAAGACACGATCGGAAGCTGGTGCAAATGTTATAATCAAACCCCAGTACTAACGATCAGCATTGGGAGTTACAAGGCGAGTTTGATCAGCAAAATGACAATATTGAGAGAATGTTAGAAGAGCAGCAGTTATTTTTGGAAAGGCGGCAGTTATTTTTGGAAAGAGATGTGGATTCGCGGAAATGCGATGAGAAAATAATACAGATATTGAAAGAATGGCGGCAGGGAATTAAGGATCGTCGGATTGCAAACCGCAATCGAGATTGTGTTGGTGTTCTTGATGCAAATGAGAGTCCGGAGCTAAGGGATAGCGTTAGACAACAAGAGTTCAACGTCGAGCAGAAAGAGAAAGTGAAATCGGTTGCCGTTGGACATGATCTCTACCACGATAATGCCGAAATTGATGAACACAAGTTAGACGAACCTGTGACACAGCAGAAATTGAAGCGAGAGGTTGTGTGTCAGCCTATGATGCTTGATGATCAGCAAAGACGAACTCAAGATGCTTATCTTACCGATCTATACACTGGTATATGAGGTTCTGATGGTATACAAGGAGTGCGGACTGCAGAAATTGTGATTCCACTTGAAAACTTTGATGCCACTGCTGAAATATCACTAAATACATCTTCCAATCAGTTAAGCAATACTCCATGGCAAGTTGGAAAGCAGAATTGAAGTACCATCACTGCTGAGCCGCCTTACTTAGCTAGGGAAGTTGAGGTTGCTACGGAAGTAACAATGAAAGCACCACAAAATGTGTTAAGCAATTGGCCATGGCATTGCGATACCCGTAATCAGCAAGGGCTTGGTGCTGGCAGTAATGAAATTGACGCAAAACAAGATTCACGGAGTGGCGTGATGGTGTATTCAAATACACACTCCTATGACGACTTGCCTCCTGATCCGGGAGAAGCTTTCCAAGTTTATACGAAGCCGAAAAGAGTCGATTTCCTGTTGAAGAGAAGTAATCAAGCTGCGAGAGTGCGTTTCAAGGTGCAACGAAGGAGAAGCCTTGTATCGATACAAGCATTGAGTTGTTGGATGTGTGTAAATGCTGTAAAATGCTGGAACCAATTTCTGTGCAGCCCAAACTCAATACAACTGATGATTTAGCTGATGAAATTGATGTTGAAAGTCCCTTTGATCCGGGAAAGATAGATCATGATTGTAGCAAGCCGAAACGTGAGGACGAGTTGGAGGAAAAGTTCGAGCAAGCTGCTAAAATCATTTTCCGAGGTCAATTTAGGCCAAGACTGATTTCTGAAAGCATTCTTAACATGTTAGAAGTTCACAAATGGGGTATTGATCTGAAAATGGGATCTGATCAGCCAAGATCCATTGGCATTGAAGGTCTTTGGGGTATTTTTGATAATGGCTCTGGTTTGACAGTACTGGACAGTCATGAGGCATGGATGTTGAGCTCCAAATTCAGGTTGTGCATTAATCAAGATATAAGCAGAGAGCGAATTCTATTAATGCAACCAAATGTGAGTCCTCTTGAGGTTATGGGGCTTGGTGGTTGGTTGGATTTTGGAATACAAGAGTTTGTGGCTGGAAGTTCAGAATTATGGCAGTCTTGCTCCACATTACAGACTTATGCATCAACTCTGATTTGCAGTGGCGTTTCCCAATGGAAAAATCATATGCATAAGTTTCAATATCTTCTCAATGTGTGGATGAAAAAGGTCCGTCCAACACCAAGGATAATTTTAGCTGAAATTGGAGTACATATCAACAGCAAAGTTTGGAGCAGAACATTTCAGAGGTTGAAGAAGTTTACAGTTGTTCCTGAGTCCCTTTGGTGTCTCCATTTGCTATACTTGTTACTCATGCTTGAGTTGGTAGACAAGGGAGCAAAGCTTGATCATTTGAGGTGCATTTGGTGGCTGGTCGAGCTTGTGTTCCAGGGAAGACTTGAATACAGATTGCAAATGGTGAGCTGCAGCATTAGTAAGGTCGGTTGGAGTGTTTTGGAAGCTCAGGCAATAACGTTGGAACTTTGGCATTCAACAATGGTTTATGAACTCCTAATTTGTGTGAACTATACAAGAGTTTGGGAAGTAGTGGCTGAAGATTTCAGATCTTGCAAGCTCACAATCAAGATTCAAGCAATGGAAGCAGAGGCTGCTGAAAATCTGAGGGTAATTGTAATTTTTTCACTGACAGCAGCGAATGAGATGCTCAAATGGAATGTGATTGATGCTATCATGATTTTGGGAAGGTGTAATACCTTGTTCACATCAATGAGCCTCCATTTGAACAAGAAACGAGTTGAAATCTGTCAATATGATTTGCATCAGGTTAGTGTTGCTGAATTACTGGATTCTGCAGAAAATTATGTGCAATTGAGAAGAGATTAAGAATTGGCTGAGTTTGGTCTGAGATCGTATTATAAATGGATGTTTAAGCAATACAAATTTTGGATAAAATCCAAGATGAAAGATTGGCAACTGCATTCTTATTGGATTTCGAGGTGTTTGATTGCCATGATCAAGATTTGGGTATGTATCAACTGCAATGGGATATGCCTACAAGCAGATTTTGATGTTGGGTTCTTTTGGTTTGAGTTTGGAAGGCCTCCCGAGGTGTTAAGAGACTTCAAAGGTATTTTTGTGTGGTTAATGATATACCAAATCAGTTGTGTAGCCTTCCACAAGCAGAAATACAGAAACAATGATGCGTTTTGTGATTCTCAGCAGCAAGTTGGAAGTCTGAGCTGTGTTAACTGCATCATGAGGTGTTGTGGATGTCTGGTTTGTTCGGTGCAGACCTCCTGAAGAGTATTATGTACTCAAACGCAGACATTGCATCGAGATAAGTGACATACAATGTGCTCTGCAGAACGTTCAGATTGAAGTGCTCATTGGTCATCCCAGCTGCAGATTTCAGCAAAACTTCATCATTTCAGTTACCTTTTCCTATGCAACTATAGTTCTTCATTGTTACAACTCTCTTCTATTCTTGAGGACAACAATGTTTTCAAGGGGAAGGGAATGTTGTGAACCGAGAATCCGAGGCATGGGCTGTTGATGTTTGGGCTGTTGTCTAGCTGCTGTTATGCTGTGCTACTACTGATCTGCTGTTGCATCGAGGTTGTTACGTTGCTTGTGTTTGAGTTGTGTGTGTTAGTTGTTATTGTAAGTAGTAGATTAGCTTGGTTTGGGGATCACGTAATAAGTGAGTAGTGGTTGGTCAAGGCCGTTAGCTAGTGGAGTCAAGGGTGGCAGCTGAGTTAAGAGGCGGTTAGTCCTTGGTGGTTAGATTCAATGTACTAGTTCATAGCATGTGAGTAGTATAAATAGGAGGTTCTAGCTTGTAATCTCATAACTTTTGATGAATGAATTGATATCCTTGATATCTCTCTCTACTTTCTCATCTCTTTTCCCTTCTTTCTCATCTAAACTCTATTTTCTCTTCTCATCTCATACTTTCTCTATCCCAACCAAGGTTAAGGCTCAAGAGAAATCTTTGAAACCTTAACAATCTGCTGATATATGCTGATGATATGCTGCCGGCTAGTAGATCTATGAACTCTATAAATAATTTAAAGCTAATGCTTTCTGCTGAGTTTGATATGAAAGACCTAGGGAAGGCCCAGAAAATCCTTGGTATGGAGATTACCAGGAATGTTTCTGCAGGATCTATGCATCTGTCCCGGCAAGCCTACTTGGAGAAGGTATTATCACGTTTCAATATGTCTGATTGTAAACCTGTTAAGTTGCCCTTAGCAAGTCAGTACAAGTTTTCAGTGGAGCAGTGTCCTACTACTGAAACTTATAAAAAATAGATGGAAAATGTACCCTATGCTAATGCTATAGGATCTTTGATGTATACTATGACTTGTACAAGACCTGACTTAGCTTTTCCTTTAAGTGTTCTATCTAGGTTTATGAGTAAACCAGGAAGAGAACATTGGGATGGGGTTAAGTGGTTGTTAAGGTACATAAAACAGACCTATACATTGGGTTTAACTTTTGGTAGAACAGAATCTAACCTACGGTTGGTAGGTTATACGGATTCTGATTTTGGGGGAGATTTAGATAGGAGAAGGTCCACTAGTGCGTACCTTTTTACCCTAAATGGTGGAGCCATCTGTTGGAAATCAAAGCTACAGTCTATGACAGCTTTGTCCACTACAGAGGCAGAGTTTCAGGCCCTAACCGAAGCTATTAAGGAAGCTATCTGGTTGAGGGGGCTACTGTCTGAGATTAATTTAGACTATGGACCCCCTATACTCTATTCAGATAGTCAATCAGCCCTTGCTTTGTGTAAGAACCCTGTTTATCATGATATGACTAAACATTTAGCTGCTAAGAGGAGTTTTGTGAATGATATGTTGGAAAAGGACACTGTCGAACTACTGAAAATCAGTACTGATGTAAATCCAATGGATATGGGCACTAAGAATGTAACTTTGCACAAGTTAATCAAATGCATTAACTTGGTTCAAAGCGATTGGGATCATAGATGACCAAACATGTGAGTTTGCTCCTTATTACTAGGGTATGTTTAGTAGTTAGTTCATATAGATACCAAGGTGCAGAATTGTTGAATTATTGGTCTCTATATGACTTAACTACTATTAACTTAGTCAAGTATCGTTCAAGTATTATAGATCAAGTAGACAACGGAATATATGTTATATCATGTTTATATGTAATGTTGAGTGGCATATGATGTAAATATTAATATGTACAAGGGTAGTTTTATATTGTTTAAAACTGGTCAGTTAGGAGATTGATCAAAATGCCCCTGCCCGTTCGTTTTAATTACCTGACCGCCCGTTGCTGTTTGTTGCTGCCCGTTGCTGCTCGAAGCTTGCTGAAGAAGCTTCCCAAATCTGTTTTAAATTGGGGTGACACACGTCAGTCATCTGGCACCCCATTTTGTGTTTGTTTGTGGTGAATCTGGACCGTTGATGTGTTAGAGATGGACGGCTTGGATGAGTCTTGCAGCCTTACCATGGATTGAGCTTGTACGTGTATATATAAGGCACCCTTTTTTAGGGTTCCTGTACACAGAATCATTTTTCTTTCATTTTATCAGCAACCGCCCTCTCTCTCTTTTCTCTTGAGGCGATTTGAAGGAGATCTTTTAGATCCGTGGGTGTAAAGGCTTGCATGTCCAGATCTTGTTCCTTTGGAGCTTGGAGAAGCCATTGATGGCTTCTTTGTGAGTATCTCTTCTCCTTTCTGCTTTATCTTTGTTCAGTAAAGGTTTTTAACTTAGGAACTTTGAGATCTGTTTGTATTATGTTGTTGTCTTTGTGATTTGGTCTGTAATAACTTGAACTTGGCTATAATGGAGAGACTTCCCTAGAAATAGGGAGCCGTGGAGTAGGTCCTTATTTAAAGGCTGAACCACGTACATCTTGGTGTTGTTTGTCATGTGTGTGAGCAGATTTTTCGTTTTTGATACTTACTATACTGCAGTTACAGGTTTATATATAGATCTGAAAATCTATAACATATTCATGAAGTTTCTTTAAGGATGGAAGTTTTTCTTTAAAGATCCAAAGTTTTACAACTAAAACTCAACAAGTAAATAGGACTAAACATTTAGCTGTTAAGAGGAGTTTTGTGAATGATATGTTGGAAAAGGACACTGTCGAACTGCTGAAAATCAGTACTGATGTAAATTCAGTGGATATGGGCACTAAGAATGTAAATTTTGACAAGTTAATCAAATGCATTAATTTGGTTCAAAGCGATTGGGATCATGGATGACCAAACATGTGAGTTTGCTCCTTATTACTAGGGTATGTTTAGTAGTTAGTTCATATAGATACCAAGGTGGAGAATTGTTGAATTATTGGTCTCTATATGACTTAACTATTATTAACTTAGTCAAGTATCGTTCAAGTATTATAGATCAAGTAGACAACGGAATATATGTTATATCATGTTTATATGTAATGTTGAGTGGCATATGATGTAAATATTAATATGTACAAGGGTAGTTTTATATTGTTTAAAACTGGTCAGTTAAGAGATTGATCAAAATGCCCCTGCCCGTTCGTTTTAATTACCTGACAGCCCATTGCTGTTTGTTGCTGCCCATTGCTGCTCGAAGCTTGCTGAAGAAGCTTCCCAAATCTGTTTTAAATTGGGGTGACACACGTCAGTCATCTGGCACCCCATTTTGTGTTTGTTTGTGGTGAATCTGGACCGTTAATGTGTTAGAGATGGACGGCTTGGATGAGTCTTGCAGCCTTACCATGGATTGAGCTTGTACGTGTATATATAAGGCACCCTTTTTTAGGAGATTGACCAAAATGTTGTGTGGCTCTGATACCACTTGTTGTGAATTCGGGCCCTAAATCAGACCCGAACTCAACTCGAAAACAGGATCTTGTCCGAGCACTAAGCAACGAAACACCCACAAACGAAATAATGCCGAAATTAAACCAGAAACAACGAAAACAACGAAGAACAAGCGATATACATGGTTCAGCACCTCAGCGAGGTCCTACTTCACGGGCCTCCGTTTTCAGAGTAGTCAAATCCACTATTAGTAATTAGGGTTACAAGCACAGACCAAGCATCAAGTCTAAAACGAAAACTATAGCAGAGATTAAACCAAGAAAACGAGAAAGAACAAGAGAAAAGCCATAACCGAGCAACATGAGCGAAGAACAGCCTAGAGCCCCAAACCCTAGCTGTATCGTTGAAGAAGACCTCATCTGGGACGACGCATCACCTTGAATCGAGCATTCCGAGCTCCAAAGGTTCACCACCGTCTTCTTCGTGTTCAGCCTCCATCTTCGATCTACAAGCTCTCTCTCCCCTCTGAACTTTCTCTCACTAGAAAGCCCTCTTTCTCCTCCATGTTTTCTCCTCTCTTTCTGTCTGCGTTTCCTTTCTAGAAACCCCATGTGGGTTTCACCCATCTTTGCTCTCTCTGAATCTGTTTTGTAAAATCCAATTTTTTCATGTCACTTTAAACCCCTATCATATAATGGGTAAATATAAAGGAATAGTGCAAGCCTCATCCAACGGCTAACACTGGGACACGTGGCACGATTTGACGTTCGGGTACAGCTGGCTGGGCACTGGTAACGGGTACGGGAAACCGGGTCGAGTAATAACTACCGGGTAATAATAACAAACCTGAAATTATTTTTACCCAAAAGAAAATATAATATATTTTCCAAATCGTTTACCCATTTTAAAACCTAATTTCAAATCAATAAAATTGTCTATAATTTCTGTTCCCCAAATTAGGATATAATTATACAAGTTTGCCTCCAACGAGCCTACACAAGGCGGGTGGCTAAAACCAGCAAACAACATCCTAATTTCCCGAATAGAAATTCTCCGACAATTTTAACATTTTATTTAGTCAAGACGCTCCAGCCTGTTATTACTGATGAACTTACATAACTCAGTTAGAGGTTTATACATAGATATGAAAATCTATAACATATTCACGAAGTTTCTTTAAGAACGGAAGTTTTTCTTTAAAGATCCAAAGTTTTACCTCTAAAACTCAACACTTTCAAAACCTGTTTTTTAGTTTATCAAAAATTGAAAATTGTAAATAAAAAACAATACCAAACAAAAGTGGTATTATATGAATTACGCCGTCCAAGACGAATACTCATTACACTTAAAACAAGGATACTGCATTGGTTCTATTCATACTTCTTTTGTTTTTAATTCATGGCTTAGTTCATACCTTATGCTTGTATTATATTGAATTTGTCTTTAGATTATATTGATACAAACATTGGAGGACTATTGAGATTTGAATTAAAAGTCTCATAATTAAAGGGGCTCTCGGTTCATATCAAAGAACCAACTATCTTAAAAGTTTAACTTGTTAGGAGAAGTCTTATTAAATGATTTTATATTGTAATATTGCAAATAAGTGCGTCAAATTTCAAATACAAATCTTCTTGATTTTGCTGGTGACTATTGTGCCTTAACAGGAAAATGGGACGCTGGAAGAATATCAGTTAGCTCCAGATGGCGTGATGCAAGCCCAGTTAGCTGGGGAGCTATTTCTAAAGGTACACAAATTCCTTGTTCGAAGTTCAGATTTTATAGATGCATAGCCTGATGAGCATCTTCTTATTCGACATTGAGCTTGATAAGTTTTAATAAGCTCGAGTCATGCCGTGCTTTAAACACATTTTTGAACTGTTTCCAAGCTTGGCTCGTTAGTCTATTCCAGTTGAGTTGAGCTTGTTCTTGAACTGAGCTATTCAAGCTACTAGCGAGCTTTCATTTTGCATCAAATGGTTTCCAATTTTGTTGTGATTTTTAAGCTATTAATGAGCATCACCGATCTATTATCAAAATGTTATCAAGCAATTCACAACCTTTTTGGCCAGCCATAAATGGGTTCTTAAGAAGTCCTTAAAGCTCTTAGCGAACCTTTCATAATTATTCATGAACTTGACAATTAGAGTACCCCCTTATTCGAACTTGACTCATGAACTCAACTACTTTACTTATCAACCTCTCAGTTCAAAGCACAAGTAGTTTATCAAGAACTTCATCTGTTTGTACCCAGATAAATAGAAAGTATTGCATAGTGAACATGATAATTACAGTGTTTGACAAGCTCATGATAACTTGAGTTCATCCTCAAGTGTGGATACCCTCACATGACGGGAAACCAATACAAAAAGTAGGTTGTATTAACTTGAACTTCGTTCTAACCATTTGTAAGATCATTGACTAGAAATGTAAGTGTGGTTCAATAATTAGTGGTTAATGCTTTGTTCAATGAGTAGCTTCCATGGCAAACAGTGAAATTCATTAATTAAAGTTTATGTTCTTCATCTACTGAGACATTTGAACTTTGAAATTACAACGTTGAAGTATACAAGTCATTTTGTTTTTGTTCATTGTGCATTCAATTTGTACTCTGACCCCTGAAATCATTTCTCGGTTTGCAGTCGTGCAACTGTCACGATCACAGTGGTGTGTAATCAACCTACTGGGATAGTGTTCTGCACGATCTAGACACAATGAGTTTTCTCAATCACTATGCCCTTTATTTATTGGTTATATGTAAATTTTTTGGTTATATATGCCAAAGTCCTTGTACTTTACTCATTGAATCATTTTAGTCCTTTCACGTGTAATTGTGTCAATCATTTTTTTCTAAAAAAGAATATCATTAAGAGAGAAAAAAATGTACAAAGAGCTAAAGGCAAAATGTCAATCATCAAATAAAAACCGAAACCTAATAACTAAAAGCCCTCTAATCCCCTCTAGAAATCAGCCAAAGCTATGTCAAGGTAGCTCTTAAAGCTCTGTCCAAAAAGCTCCTAAGACAACCGCCTTGTCCTCGAAGAAATTTGGGGGTGTATATTAATCTTTGAAAATCCTAGTATTACTTTCTAACCAAATATTCAGAAAAATCGCAATCTTGGCCTCAAAGAATAACAATAGGATGTCTTTTCTCCTTTCCATGTCATGGAACTTGATGAGAAGGATGCTCTTAATTAATCTTGGGCTAACCCACATTTGATTGAATATAGAGAATAGCTTGCATCATAGATTCCAAGCCATTGCACAATACAAAAATAAATGATTGTCCGTTTTCCACCCTGGAAGCACATTACACAAATGTTTCGAGACAAAGTCTTAAAAAGTTTTCATTTTTGCAGGAAATCTTGAGTATTAAACCTGTTAAGAAGGACTGCAAAAAGACATTGATTCTACTAGGTATCTTAGCTTTTTAGATGTAAGACCATAAGGGAAAACTGGAAAGGGGATTATATACGATGTCATTTCGGAAGAAAGATTTTGAAGTAAAATTACTGGACCCATCCAACATCCAACTCTTTTTGTTAGGGAACAAGGAAGAAAACAAATGAATTTAATTGTGTCTATTTAGTTTCATGTAGAAATTAAAGTTAATTTCATGATCTAGTTTTTAACAGTTTGGTCATGTCAGATGCAAACAACCCAATACAAACCAAGTCGTTGACCCAATTTAAACTCACTTGTGACCCGACTATTAGAAACTTTGTTGCTAGCTTACCGTTGCTCTAGAATTAAATTGGCGCAATGAAAATTGTACAGGGATTAAACTGATATAATTAGTAGTAGAATGACTAAATTGGTGTAGTGGGCAAAGTACTAAGACCTCTGATGTTAATAACCCGAAGTTTTTATTTGTGTCATTGAATTGCTCCGCACCTCAAACACGGTTTTGTATATATCACTCATTTATGCTCATGAAATATATTTGTGACTATTGAGGTTTTTGAATGGAGGATCTTATTTCAAGGCACTCCGTATTATCTTTGTGATTCATTCAACAAAAGAGTTATAATTCTTGTAGGAACTGAAAGATGCTAATATACTGTTAAAAAGCGTCCGCATTTGCTATTCTCCCTTCTCAAGAACAGCTCACACGGCTAGAGTTGTTGCATCTGTTCTGAAAATTCCATTTGAAGGTCCTCAATGTATGGTAAGTTATTTCACTTCTAAAGCACGCATTTCTTCAACTCTAGCTAGCTTAACATTTAATCTGGTATGGCGAAGGCAAATGAAAACGGTATCCTCTTATAAAGATAGCAAGGGGTAGATGTCAGGGAAACAAAACAAAAGAGCAACAAAAATTTCGCTGAGAAAAAGTAAACAGGGCACAAGATTCACCTAGATTGGCCAATTATGCCTACGTCCATGGAGTTGTAAAGACTTTTCATTCTCTCTTAGAAAGAGTATAAGAGAACTATTCTTCTGTTACATAACACCTCACAAACTCTATGCAAGAAACTATATAGCCGCAAACCCTATGCAAGAGAATATAAAACCATACCTCATACTTTGTGTATACAAACTCACCGCATACTTTGTGCTGAGAGTATGTTAATATTGAAGAGGACTCATGCGAGAATACTATTGCAGTGGGTGACTTCTTAATGCTAGAGTATAAAACCATCCTTGCTCCTTGACCCAAGGGACAAGAATGTCCTTATACTCTAACATGTTCCCTCATGTGAATCCACCATTGTGCTTGAAATGTAAATAGTGGAACCTCATGCCTTATGCTAAAATTATATTAATTTTGAAAGTGGAGGCTATCAGGATTCGAACATATAATCTCTTGGTTAGCAATGTTCTCATCCATGTCAAGAAAACATCTTGATAGTTTACTTGGCAAGTTGTAATGTTGTACTCTTCAAATGGTGCCTGGTGCCTTACTACGAGCCAGCAGCAGCTTTAAATTGATTAGTTGATGCAGAATATGTTCTTCATCATTTTGCTTCTTGTCAAATATCTTTCCTTTATGAGCTGCTAATAGTCTCGATTAGCCCTCCAGGTGATAGATGATCTCCGTGAACGTTATTTTGGCCCTTCGTATGAGCTTTCGACGCACGATCGGGTACGTTCCTCTTTCACACTTCTTGGTCATGCTATTGAATGCTATGGTTGTGTCCCCTGTTCCAAAGCTGTAGATATCCATTAACCCGTCTCTCAAATAATAAGAGAAGCTTTTGAAAAGTTGAGTTTTGTAAATAGAGGTGTTCATCTATCCAATCTTGAACCATATAGGGCAGGATTGGAAATGTGAACATCAAATCATGTACCAAACAATAACTCATTCAATTTAAGCCATAAACTGAACTTTTTGGTTCAATTATAACTGAGTTTTCAGATCAGGTCCAAGATCTGTTCCACATTGGTATTTTGACATTTAAATGCACGTTCATTATTTCAAATTAAAGGTCCAAATCAATAACCAAGCACTAGATCAAACAATAACCGATTTGATCCTGTTCAGGTTCAAGTCTGGATTGATATTTAATATTTTAAATATGTTCATTATTTCTAGCCGGATTCAAATGCCGGTAATACTCCAAACTGAGGGCTAAGAACCAGATTGAATAGCAACAGATGTGATTAGAGTTCTACTTCATTTTTTTTCATGTCCCAATTAATTATTGCTTTCTTGTCTTACATTTTCTCGTTTAATATTAGTATCCAGAGATATGGGCTCTTGATGAGAAAGATCCATTTGAGCGGCCGGAAGGTGGTGAAAGTGCCGCAGATGTTGTTTCACGACTGGTAAAGGCCATGGAAAGAATGGAGATGGCGTTTGAGGGGTACTGCTTTATGTTCTCTTATTTGATTCCCTCTTGGGATGTATATGAGCCAAGCTCGAGCTCATCAAGCTCTTGGGTTGGCTCATCTGCATTTAGCTTAGCTCGGGGTTGGCTTAATGCTCACTGAGTTTGGAACAAGCTCGTGCTTAGCTCATAATAGGCTCGTGGTTGGGCTTGACTTAGTTGAGCTCGAGTACAACTTGACAAGCCCTAAACTACCCTTATTTAGGCTACTTAAGCTCGATTTGGCTCATTTGAGCTTGGGATTGGCTCATTTATCCTTAAACTTGGCTAAATTAAGCATATTTAAGTTAATAAATTGTATTAACATAGACTTGTGTAGGCTTGTGAGTCTACGGGCTCAAGCTTCCTTAGGTATTAGCTTGGCTTGTTAAGCTAAAGAAGCTAGTTTGGCTCGGCTTGAGCTCGAAATGAGCTAAGCCTTACGAAATTTGTGACAAGCTGACTCATAGGCTCAGCTCACTTACACCCCTACCCTTACCCCTGCCCCCTTTTCTTTGGTAGTTGCAATGTCAAAGACAGCTTATGCGCACCTTATTTCCTCAAATTGCATGCAACACCCGTTTGAAAGTTTTAGGGTAAGTGCTGCCAGCAGACCCAATGGATGAACCTCAGAAACTGTTAGCATCCATTGGTGGGATACGAACCCGCCCTAGACTTGACGCTTATGAGGCATGAAGTCCAAATACTTTACTACTTGAGCCAACCTCTTTCATATTTGTGAGCTATCATATCAATTTGTTTTTGGGACTATTCGGTTTGCGTGTTTTCGGAAGTGTCTTCATTCAACCTCAAAACATTTAGGTACAATATGAATTTTACATACTCTGAATGGGACAAAAAAACATACAGAAATCCCTGAAAATAGTCTTATTAGACTCTCCAATCCATGTTGCATCGATACCTATGCCTGACCATTCTCCCCGAGTCTGAGCGACTGATTCTAGCTTCTATTAGTGCAGCACTGATTCATTGTGGTCTAATGCTATTGCTCTCTACTAGGCTATAGGAGTTTTTGTTTTTGTTTCTATACATGCCAATGATTTTGGAGGTTAAAAAGAACAAGGGGTTGGTTCAAGTGATACCAACTTAATCGGGTCCATCATGAAGCGTTAGATTTAAGGTTTAAATTCTATTGTTGGATGCAAACAGTTTCTTTTGGCAACCAACTGGTCTACGGAGTCCAACTTACTCCATTATATATATGGAAACTTCCAATTGGCCGGCACATGAAACCACTTTCGGAGCCAGTGTTAAACAATTAGGGATAGGTGTGCCCTGTGATTTGAAAAATAATATTGAGTTTTACCACTTGTCTTAATAAAACTAAGATTGCACCTTGTGAATTTCATGAATTTTTTCTAAAGTAGAAAGTTTTTTTTTAAATAGAAATTATATTGCAAATGATTTTCTCTTTTTTTTTATGTATCTAAGTTTTGATTATATTCTTACGCCATCATATTTCGATACTCTTTTTTTTTTTTTTTTTTTTTTTGCTGTATACCCATTTTTTAATTTTAGCAATCTTCAATCAAAAAACAATTTAGCCATCCTAATGTAAATTTGTAATAATATTAAGTAGGTCATTTGCTGTATGTTTTTACCTCTACTCCCAAGGAAAACAATGTCTAGATCCATCGTTGCGTGCAACCAGAAGACTAATCAAGGTGGATATGAGTTGGGCCGGGCATCTCAGTTACCCAGAAACAAAAATGATATCGTATTCGAAATCAAAAGCAGTGAAATTATGATCTTGGCATGTTTTGTTCTTGCAGGTGTGCAATTCTGGTTGTCAGCCATGGTGATCCACTGCAAATGCTGCAGACAATACTCAACGCTGCCAAGGCGCACAGTGGACCAGATTGCTCAGATTTTGCATTGATAGTTGAAGCTATTAAAGTCCCTTCAGTCTTTTCAAAGCATCGGAAATTTGCGCTTCTCACCGGCGAGCTGCGACCGGTGATCTGACGGAGAAGATTCTGGCCATTCTGGTACTACATCAAGACTCCCTTTTTATCTTCATTCTTGCAGTGATAAGTTCTAATGGAAAATACAAGTTGATTGTGTTGCTATTTGAAGCTACATTTCTATTAATTTATTGACACTCTTTGAATGTGAATACTATTTGTCATAAACAATCTATGGAGACCGTTACATAACTAGTAGGGGTTGTTGCATAAACGATTTTGGGCTAGTTATACAATTTGCTTGAGTAATAATACTTTTTAAGATAAATATCATGGAGACCCCTAAACTATTATTCAAAGTCAAAATGATTCCATTAACTTCTATTTTTATGAAAGACACTCCCAAACTGTTGGTCAAAATTAAAGTGACTCTTCGAACTTCTGAGCTTGTTAAAGATACTCATGAACTATTTGTTAAAATTAATATGACCTCCAACTTTTTTAATTTTATCAAAACGTTCTCAAAATATTGGTAAAATTCAATCATAATTTGCATCTTCAAAGCCCTGCTCCTATCCTATGTTATGAAGTTCATGACACTTTTGTTGGCAAGTTTATGCTTCAAATAGTCATTTTAACTTAGGTACCAAATATTGTGAAGAAACCAACAGCCGCAAAAGTTTAAACTAATAGGTTCAGGCAAATGGGTATGACGTTTGGTTGAAATTATATTCATATTGAGAGTGGAGACTGTTGGGATTCAAAATCTTGAACACTTAATCAATAGGGACAGTGGTGGATATAGGATTTTTGTTAAAACACCACATGTAAGTCAATAGTGAATCCCATTAGGGGCTGTGAGAAAAAAGAGACCAAAATATAAGCCTTTGTGAGTTACTCCACTTAGGCTGCGTTTAGTTCAGCTTAACAGCTTAAAGCTGTGAAAAAGATCTAGTTGACTGTAGGGCTTGTATTTGGTCGGCAGAAAAAATCTTTTTATATCTTTTTCACAGCTTAAATAGAAAGATGAAAAAGTTGCTTTATAACTAAGCGGAAAAAGATGCAAAACTAGTTTTTTTTTTTTTTTACAACTTATTTCAGAAAAATGTTTTAAAAAGACTATATTAACATTAAATCTTCACCATTGTAACATATTTTTATTTGTTATCACCAACTCCACCTATCACCACCCTTTTTACGCTAATGAGTCATTACACTTGTCACTCTCCATTACTATAACCAACTATTATAATGATTTTTTTTTGTACTACTATTGTTAATTAATTTATATTATTAAGTTACTTTTGTGATTATAATATATAAGTTATTTTAAACTTGTATCCAAGCACTTTATTTAGTAAAAAAGGTCTTTCTGTACAGTACAATCAAACGCTTCACGGTAAAAAGATACAAATCTTAAATTGACGGATCCTATTGAAAAAGATAAGCTGAAAAAAGGTAAGCTGAAATAAGCTGAACCAAACACATCCTTAATGATAATTAGTTTTAAGATGGAACCCCACTTGGGTTTACATATCGATTGCATGTATGTCAATTTCATGGGTTGGGCTAATGGCCCTTTGAAATTTAGCTTTTTGGGTTGAAGGTGGACTTGATTGTAAGATGTTTTTATAGTAAAATAGATAAGTAAAATGTACAAATTTAACGTATTTAATTTCTATTCAAGTTCATTCAAATTGGAGTGAACCAAATCGAGAGAGAATGGATAAGTTTGAGGGATAAAAGATATCAACTTAAAATTTTGAGTTCAATATAGGTATTTGGTTTTGAACATCTTTTACTTAGAGATCTTGACATTTCTTGTCCAAGTTGTGTTTGATTTTGGGTTAATTCATTTCAATTGTTCAGCGATTCGAGTAGGCACAGATTAGGTTTTAGTTGAGGGTCATTTTGTGCTGGTTCGTCTCGGGTGAATCAAATTATATCATTGCAGATTTTGAGTTATCTCAAGCTTGGAGAAATTTAGGTCAACATTGAGTTTGGTACGGTCATTTTGGGTTTGAGTAATCTTGTTCAGGTCAATAGGTTAGGTTATTTTGGTTTGAGTGATCTTTTGTAGGTCAAAGATTGGATTTTTCTGGGATTCAGGTCAACTCATTTGGGGTATATTTAGGTCGACTTCGAGTCAGGTATGATCATTTTAAGTGTGTCATCTTGGGCTTTGGATCGATTGGCTTAAATCACTTAAAACTGAGGTAAATAGTGTCAGTTTACGGCTGGTTAAGTCCATTCAATGTTCAGTCATTTAGTTGGCTTAATTTGAGTTTGAATTCAACATTACTTCACATCGGGTCTTGATTTTGAGTTAATCAAGTTAGGTCATTTTTGGATCTCTGATATAAATTATAATTCCTCATCCTAAAGACTGAATATATAATTATTAGTTAAAATATATTCCATAGAATTGATAAGTGGAATTTTAATTTCAATTTTAGCAGGTGAATTAAACAATGAGATTGCTTTATTTCAGTTTTAGCCTCATTTTTATGCTCCAATTCCATACGCTTAGGTACCTTAGTATATATATTAAATTTAAGGCACTAAACAAAAAAAATCTAAAATTTAGAATACCTAAATAATAAACTATCAAACTTTCATATGCACATAATAAAATTTTAGAATTTTAGGGTGGGCTTAAGCTTTTGGCATAACATAAAGTCATCCTCTACTAAAACAAAATTAAAGTTAATTAAGACATCATGTGAAGAAAACAATTATCCGGAAAGCTTAATTTGATGGATAAAAGTCAAAGATTGGCTTTATATTTTAACAAATAAAAATGGAGTTGATAAAACATAACACGGTATATGAACACAAATAAAATGTCGTCTGTGATTATTTTGATTTATTTTGGTTTCGGCCATTGAATCCAAACTCTGATGTTCATTTAGTGTGCAACGTCAATGTCGATGGCCCTTACGACAATTCTAGTGCAACAGGCTATGTTCTTCAAGACGACTTAGGTAAGTTATTAGCTTTCGGAACTAGAAACTTGCACGTATCGGTGGTTCTTACTGCTGAACCCATTGCAGCCAAAGATGGGATTCGTAAAGCATTTGCCTTGGAGTATTACAAGTGGAATGTGACTAATGTTATTGTTGTCGGAGCTTTTAAGGGAGAATTCCAGTTATAAAGGAGAGCATGTTAGCTTCCAGCATGTATATCGGGACGCAAATATACTGACTTGGTGCAAATTTAGGGTTGTTATTCTTGTTAAAATATAAAATTAATCATGAACTTTCATCAATTAGTTTGAGCTTTTGAGATAGTTGGTTTCTTAACATAGTATCAGAGCCTTTTTGATCATGAGATTACAAGTTTGAATTTCAATAGTCCCTACTTTTAATATTAATGTAATTCAAACACTAGGTATGAGGTGATCTTAGACAACATAAACGCTTCAAGCCCAATGAATATTTATATAAGGAGGCATATTAAAGTACAAAATTAATCTTGGGCTTTCACGTTTGAACTTTTTGGACAATTGGTTCCTAAATAACCCCACCGTTTCACCTCGAGGATCAGGCTTATGTTGATACAATATGAAAATACACTAATTTTGTTAGGGAAATAGAAAATAGGTATCTATATTAGCCACTAGTTTCAAGATATTTAGCGAACCGTTTTCCTAAGACATATTTCTTGGATACCGAAATAGTCTAAGAGATACACTGAAATCTAACAACAAAGTGAGAGTAAGAGCGTAGAGAGATGAAGATGACCGAGACTTTTTAACAGAAAAAGTGAATTTTCAAGTCTTGTCTAGCACTTTGCAGATGCCAGTTTGGGGCTTTATAGAGAGATCTATGTGTCTCTTGTGAAGGGACACATAATTCAACATCAAAATCACTGTTCTTTTTAATCAAGGGACACGTCCCTCTAAATGAATAAATTAATTTCCAAAAAACCAAAAACCTGGCATGCAAAGACAATGACGCTCTTTGTCAACACACAGGCCTATGTGTCAACACACAGACCGAAACCTTGGGTCTTGTATGCCTGTGTATTGACACACAGGCCCCCCAAAGTGTTCGGCAAATTTAAGCAAAAATATATATTCAGTAAACATCCAAAACACTCTTATTTTGAAAATACATCAACATTCCAACACCATTTTCAAATACATCCATTCTCATACAATTTAAACATCTCGGAATTAAAAGAAGTCTTTATGCATAAATGAGAGTGTCTTCCAAAGCAAGGACACGTTATAATTACTCAAAGCGTAATGGTAGACTAACCTTTGAACCATACGCGTCCATTTCGACTAACCACACGTCTCCACACACAAGACTTACTCTTCTCAACACACCTCATCTTTGACTGATACATTTAATTCCTTGTGTCCCGCATCCTTCATGAGTGTAGAAAAGTCAAACCCATGTCACAAAAGCACTACTTGAAGCAGCCAAACTTCACAATCACTTAAGTAGACCCCATTGATCATGTCTTTGCAACACGACATTCAATAATTTTCTCGGGTCTGTTAAGAGCATATGCTCAACCTCCTTTTCCATTTGATACAACCAAGCACTACTCTCCGGATGGAATTTTACTTTTATTGCTTGCAATCACACGGATGAGAAACTCTCTCATTGAACGCAAGATTTGACGTTGTACCAAGCGTTGGGTTGAGGATCCGTCATGGGCGACTAATACATGACAGGTTTAACACCCATCCCTTTGCTTGTACTCAAAATCAATTCTCTAGCAATACTTTTTGTAAAACGATCCGCTAGATTTTGACTTGTTCATACAAAGTCCATTGTGATGTCCTCATTCTTGATGAGTTGTCTCACAAAACTATGTCTCACACCAATGTGCCTGAACTTTCCATTATACACATTACTATACACTTTTGATAGCGTAACTGGACTATCACAATGGATAGAAATCGATGAGAGTGGCTAAGGACACAAAGGAATCTTATATTAAAGATCCTTCAACCATTCTGCTTCTTTTATCGCAGAAGCTAGAGCGATGAACTCCGCTGCCATGGTAGAATCAGTTATACAGGTCTGTTTATTGAAACCCCGAGAAATAGCACCCCCACCAATTAAGAATACTCATCCGCTTGTAGAAGCATAATCCTCCATATTGGAGATCTAACTGGCATCTGAGTGCCCTTCTACGGTAGGAGGATATCCATTATAAGAAATATCGTAATCAATGATATTTTTAAGATATTTCAATACTCTTAGTACCCAATGCCAGTATACCATGCTTGAACTGCTAATTTATCTACTTAGCTTTGCAATAGCAACGGCTATCAAGCCTTCGTACAAGTCATAGTATACATAAGACAATCTATTACTCTAGTATACCTCAGTTAATCCAATGGATCACCATTATTAGACATAAAATTTAATTTTCGACTCATTGGTGTGGAAGCAGGAGCACATTCATTCAAATCAAATTTATTCAACATTTTTTCAATGTAGTGAGATTTAGTCAAGAAAATTATATCACCATCCCTTATTATCCTAATGCCAAGGATAACTTCAACCTCACCATGTCTTCCATAGCAAAGTTATTTGAGAGACTGTTTGGTGTTATTTGCTCCATATCATTATCAAATATTAACATGTCTTCGACGTACAAACAAGTAGTAACTCCTTTATTATTTCAAACTTGCTATAGACATATTTAATCGATCCATTAATCTTGAAACCGTTATTTAAAACAACTTAATCAAATTTTTGATGCTACTATTTAGGGGGTTGTTTTAGCCTATACAAAGAACGTATAAGTTTACATACTCTTCTCTTGGCTCGAAAAAATAAATCCTTCCAATTGTTCCATATACACCTCTTCTTCCAACTCAACATTTAAGAATGTCATTTTCACATCCAGATGGTAAATCTTTAATTTATAGATAGTGGCTAGAGCAATTAATACTCTAATGGTCAATATTCTTGCCACTGGGGCATAGTATCAAAGTAGTCTATCCCTTATTTTTGAGTAAACTCTTTAGCCATTAACTCGGCTTTTAACTTGTCAATAGTTATATTAACCTTCATTTTCTTTTTGAAAATCCACTTATACCCTATGGGCTTATCCCCTCATGGAAGATCCACAAGAATCCAAGTGTTGTTCCCCATAATGGAGTCCACTTCATCATCTTTTGCCTCTTTCCAAAAAGCGATATCAGAAGACCTCATAGTCTCATCAATGTTACAGGATCCAACTGTATATAGTTTGACACCCCACATTGTCTCTAGTTGCTTCCACTAGAAATGTATAAAAATTCAGTCCAAAAGATTTCTCTTTCCTCGCTCTTTTACTTCGTCTAAGTGCTATAGCATTTTCAGAGATCTCTCCCTTACATCATGATCTTCATCATATGACAAAGGCATTATCCTTATCAACCAAAACGTTATCTTTCAGTCTATGAATTGAACTAAAACATTTTTCATAAAAAAGGATATCTCTTGACTCAATTATCGTATTAACTTTTATGAACTCATTATCATATTAACTTTTATGAACTCTTTTGATTCAATAACATAAAATCGAAATAGAAAACAAGTATCTATATTAGCCACTGGTTTCAAGGCATATAGCGAATCATTTTTCTTAAGACTTATTTCTTGGATACCGAAATATTCTAAGGGATTCAACGAAGTGATAGTAAAAGCGTAGAGAGAAAAAGATGACCGAGACTTTTTAAGAGAAAGAGAAAATGAAATTGTTCAAGTCTTGTCTAGTACTTTACAAATGCCAATTGGAGGCTTTATATAGAGATCAATGTCTCTCTTGTGAAGAGACACATAATTAAACATTAAAATCAAATTTTTTTTTTAATCAAGGGACATATCCCTTTAAATTAATAAATTAATTTCCAGAAAATTAGAAAATTGGCACGCAAAAACATTGGCCATAACTACTCTATATGTCCACACATAGGCCTATATGTCAACACACAGATCCAAATCTTGGATTCTGTAAGTCTGAGTGTCTACACACAAAATACATGTGTTGGCATACAACTCCCCAAAAGCATTTCTACAGATTTAAGCCAAATGTATAACAAGTAAACATCTGAAACACTATTTTGAGAATACATCAGCAGCTTATGGGTTCGTAGCTCTATGTCATTTTGTGGGTAGACATACTAGGTCGTTCTTCTATTGGGGAGGGAGCCCAGCTCCCCCCCCCCCCCCCCCCCCCCCCCAAAAAAAAATCTCTTCAAAAGGAAGGACTCAAAGTATCATGGATAATTCATAACATTATTTATGGTGTTAAATTTTCATGATTTGTGTTCCAAATTTACCATCAAACCTATCTTTTGGCAATAAAATAGGGAGTATATTTGATGTATGATAAGTAGTTGATATAATCTTAGAGGTTGTTTTAAAACCGTCTACTCGCAAACGTATGAGTTCGTCGTAGCTTCATCGGGTATACAGGCCATGTCTACAGGGAATCGTTGTTAAGTTAGAACTAACACTTAACAAATGGTTGAAAATCAGTTGTTTTTGGGTTGGTTCAAGTTATCAAGTAAGCAAAAGCAATTAAACAATGAAAAGGATGTCAATTCAATTAAGAATAGTTTAGGGAGTGAATTCAGGGTAGTTCTACACGTATCCCGTTATTATATTTACTTAGGTGATAACTTGAAGGACTTAGGCTATAAGCTCTAAGCCTGGGTTAATATATAAATTAAGGCTTAGAGTAATGAACTAGTCTAAAGGCATAACCTATCTTATCATCCTAAGTGTAGCATAGGTTACCTCATTAGCACTATTTAATTCCTTTGTTACACCTACTTCAATATTAACTATATACAAGATTGTGCTTACCTCAACCCTAACCACGTATGAAAACATATTATGTTATGGTCTAGGCTACAAACACTAAACTAATCGCTGCAGGGTTGGAGATCTAGACATGGCTACAAGCACATATGCAGAAATACCAAACAATCATGAATAACTCCCCACAGAGGTGCGAATATAACATAACTAAATTTCGTCTAGCAAAATACAAAATAGAGATACGGATGGTTACCCGTCCTTCATCCCTGAACTAAAGCGTCTACTCCTCTGTGGGAGTTTTACACATCATGTAATTCAAATAAAAGAAAAACAATGCGTAAAACAAGCTAAAAGTAAAGACTCACTCAATCTTATGCTAACGTTGATCCCGGCCTGAATCCTCCCAGTACTCCGACTACTTGTGCTTCGGCATTTGAGAACACATAGATCTCTTAGTGGCTTCGGGCTCGAGAGGAGGAGAAGAGGAGTGGAAAAAGATACCCTGAAAACGGGTCCATCTCTCTCTATTTATAATGTGGGCGCTTTTAGGGTTACATGTGCAGAGCTGTCGCCGATCGATTGGTGAGGTTTCTATAAAAATGCCAATCAATCGGTGCTATTGGCCGATCAATCGGAGGGCTCACTACTTGGCTTAACAAATTGGGACCCGATGAGTCTTCCTTTTGCATACGTGGTCGGGTTTTTCCAAATAGTCTTCAAATGTACTTGCTTTTGCCGTTATTCATCCTCTATTTGCTCTGATGTGTTCCAAGAATATATGTACCTAAATGACAATCAAAACCCACATGTAGAAACCGAATATAGAGTAGGAATGAAAATAAAGTATGTAAACAATGAGGCATATCAGTAGTCAAAAAGTTTCTGGAGCAATTGGACCGCTATAAACCCAAACGGGTGGATCAGAAACATTAATTTGCACGAGCAACTTCAAATGACCATAACTCTCTTATCCATAAAAAGTTATAGAGCGAATTACCTTTCAAATTGAAGCTGTCAGCCAAACTATGCAAACCTAGCCGCTTTGATGCCAGTCTCACTTACTTCCCCAAAATTTGGCATCTAAATGTGTTTTTGGGAACTTCTACATTTTACGTATAGTATAGTGGCAATTCCATAACTTTGCCTTTTAGGGTTTCTTTTAATTTTTCCCATAAGTACTCTCTTCCGTGCTAGTTGTTTCGTCCATTAACAAATAATCAATACAAAACCCTGACATATTTTCTCTTTTTCGATGGATTTCAAGTTGTTCGTCGACTTTGTGTTCGAATTGAAATTTACATTTCTGCTCCACATCAATTGGTATTAAAGTAAGATTTGCCTGGTGTGATGGCCAATCAATCCTGCAACAAAGCAAACCCTACAAACGATTTTTGGGGGGAGGCTGCTCTTTGAGCGACTATTAAAGAACATAGGCGTGAAATGGTTGAGTTTTGTGAGTTGTTGCACAGTGCTCCCTGTGATGACAACCACCTTAACCCTATCCAGTTTGTGGATGGTGTTCATTTTGAGGAAGTTGTCCAAGGCCGTCCAGACCAATATCCTAATCCTTATTGTATTCCTCATAAAGAAATTTCACTACTAGTATCCAATTTGCTAATGATGTTCATTTTGAGGGAGTTGTCCAAGGCCGTCCAGACCCAAATCCTAATCCTCATTGCATTCTTGATAAAGAAATTTCACTACTAGTGATTCCTTATATTCGGATGGAGCATCCGAAGATGGTGGGCAAGCAAGGACAAGCCTGCCCCCTCATTACAATCGAGATTGAAGGGAGTTACCATATCAAAGCTAAGTTACCTATCTTCAATAGTAACTCGATCATTGAAGATTTCTTGACTGGCTTTCATAAGTCAAATGTTTCTTCAATATGATGGACATTCCCAAACATAGGAAAGTTAAATTTGGTGGCTTACAAACTAAAGGATAGTGGTTCAATTTCATTGGACCAAGTGCAACAGCATTATGAGAGAAAAGGGGAGGACTGGATCAAGAGTTGGAGAAAGATGAGGAAATGTTTGAGGGGAAGTTTTCACCCACCAGAATATGAACTAGATTTATTCTATCTGTATTCAAGGTGACTGCTTCATAGCCGATTATATTGCTGAATTTTTTAGACTTACAACACAAAATTACCTTTCAAAAACAAAGGCCCAGCACTTCTCACAATACATCAATGGGTTGAGATTGTCTACTCAAGATAAGATTAGATTGCAAGTATTGAAGGATTGTAGATAACGCATATAATATGGCGCTAGAAGCTGAGCAAAAAGAGAGCAACAAACAAGTTGAATTTCAAAGGGGATGTTGCAAAGTCATCCAACCAATCACCTGTCAGGGGAAGATCACCTGTGCCAGCCCAAACCATTGCCCAAAATTGATGCTTCCGGGGGTTTCAAGAGACCTACCACTAACAAGGACCAATCTAGAACTCCAAACCCATATGCTAAGCTCGGCCCCACAAAGTACTACCAAATTGGACAACCTAGCACGTTTGACTTCTACCCAAGCTGAAGGATTGTGAATGAGAAGAACATGAGGAGGATGAAGGAGAGATATCAAAGGACCAAGATGAGACTGATTTTCTTGACGGAGCTAAATTTGCTGAAGAGGAAGGAGAGAGGGTCGATTGTGTTGTGCAGCGACTTCTGCACAGTTGCAAACAAGAACCTCCTTCACAGCGAAATAACATCTTTTGATCATGTTTTAATGTGAATGCAAAGGTGTGCGATCTGATTTTGGGCAGTGGTAGCTGTGAGAACTTTATGTTGAAGCGTCTGGACCACTTGAAGCTACCTATGGAGAAGCAACTGCCCCTTACTCTTGGGTGGAACACTAAGCTCTATCGTGTTCCTATGTTTATTGGCAACCATTATCATAATTTGATAGACTACGATGTCGTGGATATAGATGTTAGTCATGTGTTGTTAAGAAGAACATGGCAATTTCATGTACATATCATTCTTAGGGGGTGGGATAATTTATACTAGTGTTATCTCATGCGATGGAGGATGTATTATTGGCAACCATTATCATAATTTGATAGACTACGATGTCGTGGATATAGATGTTAGTCGTGTCTTGTTAAGAAGAACATGGAAATTTCATGTACATATCATTCTTAGGGGGTGCGATAATTTATTCTAGTGTTATCTCATGCGATGGAGGATGTATTATTTCTAAAATACAATTTATATATTAGGGTTATTTACGTCAAAGATCCCCGTACTTTGCCCATTGTGTCAATTTGATCCTTGTACTTTTAATTATATCAATTTAGTCCCTGAATAATTCAAAACATGTCAATTTAGTCCTTTGTCGTAATTTTGAACCCTAAAATTATGTTAGATACAACCAGCTTATTATAAATTCATCCATTTACTCAATTTAACCCAATTCATGGCTAAACCATTAAAAATTTAACATAAAATTTTCTCTAAAAACCAAATTGACATATTTTGAATTGTACAGGGACTATATTTACACAATTAAAAGTACAAGGACTAAATTAACATAATAGACAAAGTACAGGGACCTTTAGCGTAAATAACCCTATATATTATCACATTGGGATTTTATTGAATTTATAAAGGATGCAACATATACTTTGCAAAATGGTATAGTAAAGAACTTGAATTCTTGCTTTCTTTTTTCTATAACCTAGAATATTAAATAACACTCTCTTATAATTGCTTAGATTAGAGTTTGAAAGCTTTTGATGAAACCCCCTAGAATTGCTTGAATTGGGATTTAAAGGCTTTTCGGGGTAGGGGTACTTGAAAATAATATATAGAAGTTGTGTTCAATTGGGGAATTCATAAGATTGTCGTGGCACCCATAGCTAGTACGTTAGTTGTTCCTAACAATTCAAAAGTGGAGGGAAGATCACTCTTATCCATCGATGTTTAAGCCTGAGTTTGATAAGGACCTTAAGGCCTCATAGGAGGTCTATACTGCTGTAATGCGATTAGTCTGGCAGAGTAAGGAGGAACCCATCAAGAAGGTTCCTGATGAAGTGAAATCTTTGGTGGATGAATTTGCTGAGTCAATTTTCTGATGAACTTCTAAGTGAGTTTCCACCTATGTGAGACATTCATCATCATGTTGACCTTATCCCTTGAGCTAAGCTTCCTAACTTGCCACATTCAACAAATGCACCAAGTACCTTCATAGAACTTATGAACCTGGTGCTCAAACCTTTCATTGGGAGATTCATTGTGGTTTACTTCGATGATGTACTAATATATAACAAGTGTAAGGTAGATCCTTTGGACCATTTGCGGCAGGTCCTCCACTTATTGGAGGATAATAAATTGCATGTTAACTTGACAAAATGTTATTCGTACTGGCCAGCGCTCCGTTCTGTTAGTAAAGCCCGAAGCTTTCATAGGCTTGCTCAAAGAGAATTTCTGTTGAGAATTTCTTTTTCAAGGGTAACTAGCTATGTATTGCCAGAGTGTCACTGGGTGAGAGGATTATTCGTGGCCTACGTGGCAGCAGACTCAGTGGTCATTTTGGTAGGGATAAGACAATCGCCAGTTTTAATGAGAGGTACTGTTGGGCACAACTTAATAGGGATGTGAAAATTTTTCAAAAGTACGATGTTTTCTAGACTTCCAAGGGAATGGCTCAAAACTCTAGGTTATACATGTAGTTACCAATCCCTAGTGGAATATGGGAGGACTTATCTATGGACTTCATCTTGGATTGTCATGCACTCAACGGGGGTTGATTCGGCCATTGTGGTTGTATGCAGATTCTCAATAATGGGTCATTTCATTCCTTATCATAAAACTTCGGACGAACTACACATTGCTCGTCTGTTCTTTCATGAGGTGGTTTGGCTTCATGGGGTTCCCACATCCATTGTATCAGACTGAGATACCAAGTTCCTTAGCAATTTCTGGCTTACCTTGTGGAAAATGTTCGATAGTTCATTAAAGTTTAGTAGCTCAGCCCATCCTCAAATACATGGCTTGACTAAAATTTTGAATAAGACGCTGAAAATCTGGTATGAAGCATCTGTAGTGATAAGCAAATTTAGTGGGATCATTTCTTGGCTAAGCAGAGTTTGCCTATAATAGTACCGTTCATAGCATTATAGGGAAGGCTCCATTTGTAGTGGTACACATGAAGCCACTGAAACTTGGTGTTTATCTAGTACGCTTACAGGGGTTCCTAGACTAAGCATTGCTGCAGAGAAGATGGCAGAAGAAGTCTAAGCTATATAAGCTGAGATTAAACAGAGGCTGTAAAAGAAGAATGCTAAGTACAAGGTCGTTGCTGACAAGCATCAACGGCAGAAGATCTTTTATAAGGGCGATATGGTGGTGGTATTCCTACACATGGAGAGGTTTCTTATAGGAGCGTAAACCAATCTCAAGCCGAAAAAGTATGGTCCTTAGAAAATTAAAAAAAATATCAAAGATAACATCTACATGGTAGAGCTTAGAGAGCAAGGGAATATCCAAAACTTTTGACGTGGCAGACCTATATTAATATTATCCTTTGGAGGTATTGCATACAATAATTCACTGTCAAGGTGTTTCCAAGTGGAGGGAAATGATGTAGGACCAGTAGCCAAAGAATTTCTAGAACAATTGGACCACCCGGAACCCAAACAAGCGGGTCAAAAATACTTATTTGCGTAGGCAACTTCAAATGGCCACCTGTCAAGTTGAAGCTCTTGCGCCAAGAATTATGCAACATCAATAGATTTGCCACTGGCCCCACCTATTTTCCCAAAATTTGGCATCTAAATGTTTTCCGGCCAATTTTACATTTTGTGGATAATATAGTGGCAATTTCGTAAGTTTTTATTTTAGGGTTTCTTTTGTTTTTGCAAATACTCTTTTGTGCTTGTTGTTTTGGTCCATTCAACAAATACTCAATACAAAATCCTAGTATAGTTTCTCTCTTTTGATGGATTTTGAGTTGTTCTTTGACTTTGAGCTATGCAAATCAAAATTTGCATTTTCGTTCCACATGTATTTCGACTGCTAAGATCGTTTCCTCCTCTACGTCCTTGATTGGTCCCACAATTGTCAAGAAAGATGATCAAAGTTTTTTAAGAATTACGCATTAGGCAAAACTTTTTCAAGGAAGTACTCCTATCTTTTATGCTTATCATTATAAAAAATGTTAATAACTTCAATTTGAAACTAAATCAGTTCTTCATGGATTCTGTTGTGGCATACTATATTTTATATTTTGTATTTGATATCATGATATTTTCTTGTAATTAGTAATAGATATACAAGTCATTTATGTTCTATAATTTACTAGTAATTAGTATAGTGCATTTAGGTTGTAACTAGGAGGGCATTGAAGACCTTGAAGCCCTCTTTTCTTCCTCCATGACTGGCTAACCATTGAAGTGGCCAATATGATTGGCTTAATATCCGAGGTGGCCACTGATATTATTGTTGTAATATAACTATTTAGGGTGCCTTAGGTTCATCTTATTTCATCTTTTTTTCACCTTTTTTTTGTTTCAATATAATTTGTTTTCTTAAAATATATCTTTTTACAGTAAATTGTTTGGTTGTATAGTGCAGAAAGATCTTTTTTACATAATAAATTATTTGGCTACAAGTTTAAAAAAGACTTTGTCTATTCTAATCACAAAATGTATTTCACATAACAATAGGGGGTAAGAAAGAATCAAAATAACGATTAATCACGATAGTGGAAGATGGTGAATGTTGCAACACATGGGGTAAGAGCCTGCTTGACATTGCTACTTTTTGCAGAAACATTTTTTGTTAAAGGATTTTTATAAAAAGTGTTGGTTCAAAAAATCAGTTTTTGTTTGGCACAACCTGTAAAGAAGCACTTACGGTATTGTTGTTAGTGTTTGGCTAATATTTTAAAAAGTGTTTTTTCTATCAAATTATCAGAAAAGACATTAACATAAGTCTTCTGTAATTGAAAAAATGACCAAAAAATATTCCAAATATTTGACTTTGATTTAAAATTTTAAATATTTTTCAATATTTAAATTTTAAATATATTATTAAATATTAATTTTTTACATATAAAATTTTTTTAATATATAAAATATTTGCAAATATTATGTTTTTAAAATATATAACTGAGTCTAGAAGATATATTATGAAACTTCAGGATATATGGACGAAGTTTTCGTAGTTGTTTAATTTCTACTTCTACTTCTGCTTAAAAAGAGTGGTACCAAATTTTTGCTTTCTCCTTAAAAGCAAAAAAACAACTTCTCCTTATAAAAAAAAAACGCTTTTTTACTACGGCCAAATATCCCAAAAATTCCAAAAACCTTTTTTTTTTTTTATTTAAGAAAAAGCACTTATTCTCCAAGATTAAGCTCCAAGTCGAAGTTCGGATTCGCTCTTCAGGTACGTCTAATTAAATATATGATATTTAATTTATTTTCCTTTATTTTCTTTCTTCTATAGATCATGTTTATACATATTTTATTCAATGTTTTTTGTTTACCATATTATAAACCTATTAGAGTAAGATGTAGAACTAATTAAATAGTTTAATTAGGTTGGGGCTTTAGATTTTTACACCAAAGGTCCCTGTACTTTATCTATTATGTTAATTTTATCCTTATACTTTTAATTGTGTCAATTTAGTCCCTAAACAATTCAAAATTTATCAATTTAGTCCTTCAATAAATTTTAAGTTATGTTAATGACATAATTTCGAACGGTAAAATTATGTTAGATGCAAGTAACTTATTATAAATGTATCTTTTTACTCAATTTAACCCAATTCACGACTGAATAATTAGAATTTTTATTTTAACAAAACTTAACATAATTTTTTTCTCAAAGGACCAAATTGAAACATTTTGAATTATATATACGGACTAAATTGACAAAATAAAAAGTACAAGGAGTAAATTGACACAATGAAAAAAGTACAGAAACCTTTGACATAAATAACCCTAAAATTAAAATTTTTTAATTGGTTTTTATGTTATGCCCACTTTAGGGAATATTTGTTGAAATATGTTTCCAACAGAAACAATACCGAATATTAACATGTATTATATAGAAAACACTAAACTATAATCTATAAGCTAAGATGGAATTATTGAAATTCTTGAATAGGGTTCTCTTACTGAAAACTGCCTAAATTTTAGGTGCAGTTTTAAAAAGACATCGAAATTTTATATTTTTTCAATGTCAACCTAAACTTTCCAAAATTTTAGATGCCCTTAGGGTTTTGTTAATTTCTGCTAACGTGGCATTTAAAAAACATAAATACATGAAAATTTTAGAATTTATATTTTAATAATTTAAAATATTTTAAGTATTTAAAATACTAAAGAAAATATTTTAAATATCAAAAAAATTTAAATATTAATTATTTATATATGTATTTTTTTAAGTGCCATGTCAGCAAAACTAACTAAAAATGGCATAAGATTAAGGTGTCACTTTGAAAATTTTAGAAAGTTTAAGTGTGACATTGAAAAATTAGAAAATCTATGATGTTTTTTGAAAAAAAACCCCTAAAGTTTAGGTGACTACAGTAAAAAAAACACTTGGCTGGATATTAATAAGTATAATTGTACTTTTTAGGTTATTTGGATTTGTGATGTGTGGATATGAAAATTTTACTGTAATCATAAAATTATTACGAATTTGAAAAATGATGCATCTTAAATGAAATTTAATATTTTGACCACAATCAGTTCAAGAAAGTTTAAAAACAAAAAACGAATTGACCAAGCCTGAGTCGTTCCAACTAACTAATAGCACAAATTAAAGACTATGACTTATCAGTCAAACCCAAAGGTTACAGGGTCGAACTTAAATTGAAGACTATAAAGTGAATCAACTAAATATCAAATCAAGCTCAATGCCCAAACGACTATAGTAGACTCAAAAAACAAACATTTTTTTTTTTCCAAAACTGAGTTCATAAGCTCATTAAGCCCAATATTAACTATTTGGTCATAGACCAAGCCCATGAAACTATCCCAAAGAAGCCCATGTAGGCTAACTTTGAAGATGGATTTTTATTATAAATAGGAGCCCCCAGCCCCTGTATACGGGGGTCGAAAAAAATGGAGAGAACCATTTGTGCTCTCCTACTTGACCCACAAAAGAAAAATCATCCCTCAAGCAAGACAACAAGCCATGTTTCTATTTTCCGTAAAGAAACCTTTCCCTCGATTGAGAACAAGCCTTGAGCGCTCCTTCAGATGTTCAATCCAAGAGATTGAATTAGAGAATTTTACATATATTTGTACATGATATATGAATACAAAGATTGTACCCATGATATGACAGACAATCTCGCTCACATCAGTCCAACATTCCAACATATTGTCGAGCCCATGGAAGGAGATGTCAAAGATATTGCTGAGATCGCCACAAACAAAGTCTCAAAACTTGTCGGATCAACCGTTGTGCCCATTATGGTTACAATTGTAGTCCCCATGTAGGAGTAGCTAGTCAAGCTGCAAGCTATGGTGGAAAATCTCATCAAGGATGCAGTTGAGAAAAATGAGCAAATTCAAAAACGATCTAGATTGCTTCTTTAAACAACAAAATCTCTTAGCAAGAATCTGGGAACAATGCTAGAAAGGTAGTTTTTGACAATGTTGGTGTTGGTTCTGATGACGATGAAGCATCACCAAACCCTTCCAAGGTTCCTGTTGACCAAAAGCTTGCCTCAGCGTAAAAATCGACATCACTCGACTTATTGATCCAACAGATCTTGGAGTTGATTGCTAACACTGTGAAAGCCTAAATAGGTACTACTTTGTATGGTAACTAGCGCTACCAAAAGCCATACACAGAAAGAATCTGCAATCTTAAAATGCCCATTAAGTATCTACCTCCCAAATTCCAATAATTCGATGGCAAGGTAACCCGCTCCAGCACATTGTTGCTCACTTCTTCGGAACATGCAGCAACACCCACTGAAGGCGACCTTTTGGTGAAGCAGTTTGTTGTTTACCTCAAAGGCACCGCTTTGTATTAGTATAATGACTTGGAATTGGAGTCCATTGACAAATGGGAGTAGTTGGAAGGCGAGTCCCTCCATAGGTCCTATAATATTTGCCACACTATCTCTATGGGCGATCATACGAATATAACTCAGTGGAAGGACGAACCAATCATTGACTACATTCAGCATTGGCGTGCTCTGAGCCCTGATTGCAGGGATCGGTCTTTTAGAAACTTCGACAATCAAAATGCACTTAAGGCTTGAAGCTAATAAAGAGTTGGTGACCCAAGCTCATGACATTAAAGCAAACTTGGCTAATCATGGTAGCCTCTTTGGTTCCTGACATCAAGAAGAGGGAGGGAAAGAAAGGAGAAAAGTCAAGCAAGCATCCTACAAAAGAAGCTCTTGAGAATCCGACAACCTATGCCTCTAAAATAAGGGAGAACAAGACTCCTACAGAGTTGTCAATAAGGTGCAAGACATGTGCTATAACTTTAGCCTTTATAAATGAAGACTTGTTGCTAGGTTCCAAGCCTCATAATTGCCCTTTATTTTTTTCGGTTATATATGAGAGCAAAAATGGTCAATCCTATCTCAATTGATGGTGGCTCAGGCGTAAGCATCACGCCAAAGTCTACAATGAGACAACTCAACATCTCCGTTAAAGAGCCCTCGAATAGTCAATTGTTAATTCAAGCTTTTAACCTCAACAATCAACAAGCAATCGGCAAAATCTGTTTGGACCTTACTGTTGGAGACATGATTGCAACTACCTTCTTCCATGTCATCGACTCCAGTATGACTTATAATATGTTGCTCGAACACTATTGGATCCATTAGAAAGGTCTTGTAAAGTATTTCAGAAATGGAAATGAAAGGAACGTCGATGTTGATTGCAAACCCTTTTCGAAGACTAACTCGCATTTAGTCAATGATTGCAAACCCTTCATTAGTGCTCCAAAATGAACCTATCATATGCTCCTCTAACTATCTAACTGTCACATCTCCTTGAAAGTACCTGACATCAGACAAATGCGCCTTAATCATGATAAAGGGTTTGCAATCAGTATCGACTTTCCCTTCACTCCCATTTTTGAAATATTTTAAGCATTGATGAAAGGTAGAAGTCATAATACCTTTCTCATAAATCCAAGGGCATCCGAGCCACAAATGAAATTGTCAATCACATGAAAACTTAAGAGGGTACCAACACGTAAGCACCGATCAAATTAGAACTCTGACGTTAAGCGTGCTTGGGCGAGAGTAGTACCAATATGGGTGACCTCCTGGGAAGTCCTCGTGAACCCTTCGGGTTGGGGGTTCTCGGAAACAGCCTCTCTTCAGGGTAACACCCGGAAAAGGGAAGGTTGCTTCCACCCTCCCCCCCCAGGGGACCCTGCTTATGCGGGGGGCCTCGGGGCACTGGAGATGTTGTTACTTGTTGTTGCAGTCAATCACATGACAAAGGATAGTTGTAGTCAAGTCTCCAACAGTAAGGTCCAAACTGATCATGTCGATCACTCATTGATTGTTGAGGATAAAACTTCTGAATTAACAATCAACTATCCGAAAGCTCTTCCACGAAGATGGAAAGTTGTCTTATTGTAGAATTTGGCATCATGTTTATGCCTGAACTACCATCAATTAAGATATGATTGACTTTTTACGTATATTTCGGGAAATAAAGAAAGGGTGGTCATGAGGCTTCAAACCTAGCAACAAGTTTCATCGGTAACGGCTACAGCTACAATGGATGTCGCACACACCACTTACATCACTACAAGACTCTCGTTCTCCCTTATTTTAGAGGCATAAGATGTTGGATAATCAAGACCTTGGACTAAATTGCTGCGAAGTTCATTTGGTAGCTGAAGGATTCGGCGCCAACGCAGACATGCTGGTAACACCTAAAGGCAAGGACTTTCACATCTTTTTTAACAAGTTAACAGCTTGTTGCTGCATTATGAAAGGGCCCTTCATCATGGTTTGATGTTCCATCTAACTCTAGGACTTCCGTATAAGTAGTTGTGTTATCTGTGACCACCTTGAAGCAATCTTTGGAAAAAAACTCTTCAAGGATAACTGGGTTGCATGACATCTACTTCAAGAGTTCAATTGGTATTATCTCTTGCTTCTTAGCTTTTGATTTTTTTGATTTTTTTTCTCTTTCCCGAATGGTGATGCTTCCTCCTAACTTGCTTCCCATTTTGGCCAAGATAAGTGGGGCGAGAGTCCCTCCAATACTTCTTGCATGTGACAAGGGTCCAACCTTCATCATTGCTCTTAATATGTCCTTCGCCCTCATACAGTTCTTCTAAACACATGAACTTTTACTATAGCTAGATCACCACAAGCTGTAGGCTTTTAGACTGGACGGCATGAAAGCGAGGCTTGCAATAAGGTCAAGGCTTTGTTAGAGGGGATAGCATCAGACTCACAATGGGTCCAAACATCACGGAAGTGTGGTTGCCTTCAGCGACATCCTCTGATTTAAGGACAATCTTTCCTTCATTTACCAACTGCATGATACATTCATTCAAAGTAATGCATTTTTTGGGACTAAATATGTGTGAAGTTCAATTGGTAGCTGAAAGATTTGACGTAGGTCCAAATGTGCTGGCAACATCTAAAGAGGTGCAAGGACCTTCACGTCCTTTTCACCAAGTGGGCAGCTTACTGCTACATCATGAAAGGGCCTTTCATCATGATTTGATGCTTTGTTTGACTTGGGGACTTCCGATTAAGTAGTCGTGTTGATTATGACCGCCTTGAAGTAATCTTTGGGAAGTCGCTCTTCAAGGATAACTAGGCTACATAGCTTCTCCTTCAAGAGGTTGATTGGTAACCTCTTGCTTCTGAGTTTTTGGCTTCTTGTTTTTTCTCTTTTCCAAATGATGATGCTTCCTCTTGAGTATGTGACAAAAGGCCAACATTCATTGTCGGCTTCAATACTCATCTAATTCTTTTGAACACAGAAACTCTTGTTGTACGTGGATCACCACAAGCTCTAGACTTCCAAAGTGGATGGCATGAAAGCACCTAAGGCGTATAATAAGGTTGAAGGCTTTGTTAGATGGAATGGTGTTAAACTTGCAACGGGTCTGAACATGACGAAAGTGTGGTTGGCTTCAGCTACGTCCTCTGATTTAAGGATGATCTTCTCTTCATTTACCAGTCGCATGATGTGTTCTTCTCAAGTAATACCTTTTGCAATAAGTTGGCTGACCACACGATGATACTTACAATACTTCAGGTTGAAGGAAATCATCAGGATGCTTTGGTTTACGCAGGGTAATTATATTCTTATCCAGAAGGTCATTAAGCATGCCGGGGAGGTAGGAATCTGGGATTAGATACACCTTTTGCTACAGCTCTTTTAGCACTAGTGGCCTCTTTTCGACTTCTCATGGCAGAGTGTCCTCCGTCTCCTTAGCTTCCAGAGGTTCTAACTGGTGATGTGTTTATGGCCATAGTCTCCAGAGTGATAAGATTCTTCTCCAAAAGATCATCAAGCATGTCAAGGAAGTTAGGAGCGACCTTCTTCTCTTCGGCATTTCATGGCTTGCCAGAGATTTGGACCGATGTGGTGTTTCATAGTAGGCTTGCTCGACTTTTCTCCTTTCTTTCCCTCCTTCGGTCCTTCTTAATGTCGGGAATCAAAGAGGCCTTACCACCATAATTAGCCAAGTTTACTTCAATTTCATAAGCTTGTGTCAGTAACTCCTCAAAGGTTTTAAGGTTCAATGCCTGCAAGATGTAAGACAATTCTAGCTTCATACATTGAGTACAAATTTCAATTACCAATTATTTCGAAAGATGATCCCTACAATCCAGGCTCGGAGCTTGCCACCTCTGAATGTAGCTAATAACTTACTCGTCTTTCCACTTAGTTGTGTTTGTAAGCTCGACCATAGAGACAATGTCACAAGTATTGTAGAAACTATTGAGGAACTTGCCTTCCATCTGCTTCCAACTATCATTGGACTCCGATTCCAAGTTAGTATTCCAATCAAATGCGGTTCCCCTGAGGAAAGAACAAATCACTTCACCAAAAGGTCACTCTTACATGTTTTGATAAAGTGAGCAATCTGCCATGAGCAATGTGCCTACGGAATTTGCCTTTCCCATCAAATTTGTTTGAATTTGGGGGTTGATACTCGATAGCATCTAGAGGTTGCCGATTCTTTTAGTTATGGCTTTTGGTAGCGGTAGTTACCATACAAAGTGCTACGCATTTAAGCCTTCACAACATTGGCAGTCAACTCCTAGATCTGCTGGGCTGATAAGGCAGCAAGTGATCTTGATCTCGTTGTTGGCAAGCTCTTAGACATCAAAACCAACGTTGTCATTTTCAACAACCTTCTTGATAAAATCCTTTTGAGATTCGTGCTCAAACATTTTGTTATTTAGAGCAGCGATCTCAACACTTTGGTCTTGGATTTGCGCATTTTTCTCACCTACATCCTTGTCGAGATTTTCTACTATGGCTTGCAGCTTCTCTACCTACTCCTCTATGATGACAATCCTACTCATCATAAAGGGAACAGTGGTTACCCAATAGGTTTCACGAACTTTCTTCGCGGCGATGTGCGCAATGTGTCGTCCCCTTCCTTGGGCTCGACAATAGGTTGGATTATTGGGTTGATATAAGTGAGACCATCCTTCACACCAATAGCTTCCATTTGGGGAACTTTCTCCAATTTGTTTATGGGTGTTTCTTGCAGGGTATTGAGACTATTAACTGGCGCTCAGATAAAATGAAAAATGTCCATTACGTTGGCTTTTTACTCATAATATTGCCAGCACACACTTTACCAACTTCAATAGCAACGACGATAGCCTTTTGTGGGTTTAGCTCCACCACATTTCTGGAGTTCAAGGAACTGTCTTATTAGACACCATTTGATGTCTTGCTTCGAAAGAGAATGAAACAAGAGGAGGAGATGCTGCCCAGCATGCCAAATTTCGTAAAGCGCAAAAATCCACAAGCGATAAATAGACGAAATAATGCACATTAAAAATAATATTTCTTGGATTGCTTCCGCGATATTATCTTTATATTCGTAGATCAAATATAAATTACATAGAATCCCTTGATTCAATCTACCGGATCAAACATTTGAATAATGGCTCAAGGCTTATTCTCGATGAAGTGACTTCTTGTCTTTGCTTGATATCTTTGTGGTTTGAGGGACAGAGCACAAGTGACTCTCTCATCACTTTTCTGACCCGCCAACACAGGGGTTATGTCTTCCCCTCTTCTCAAGGAAAACCAACTCCTTCTCTAGGTAGGAAAACAACAACAAAACAGTCACAATATCTCAAGGGCTTTCGTATAAGCAGGGTCTGGGAGGTGGATGTATGCAGCCTTCCCCATTCAGGAAGCTATTTTCGGGAATCCCCAACCTAAAAACCTCTCCAGGTAGGAAAGCATTTTTCATTAATATAACAATTACTACAAATTTTCATAATAAAATGACCTAAATATAATTGAAACACGCATTTTTCCATAAAAAGAGGAAAGTATTCTGAAGAAAATACTGGGCTCCTATTTATAAGGAAAATCCATCAATGTTGGCCTTTTTGGATTGGTTCATGGGCCTGGACCAAGAACCATGTAATTAGGAATTATATTAGGTACGAGGATCATATGGGCTTAGTCATTAAATGATGTTTATTTTCTAAGCTTATTTTTCAGTTATGTGCTTACAGTAGTCACTTTTGGGCATAACTTGGTGATTGTGTTTGACTTGGTGGCTTTTAATTTAGGCAATTGGTTGGTTGGGCCGACACGAGCTTTGGTCTATTTCTTTCCTTGACTGGATTTGGTCAAATGTTGACTTTTATTTAAGATGCCTCTTCCAGACTCGTAATAATTTTATAATTATGTTGAAATTTTCATGTCTACAGGCTGTCGATTTCTCTTTGGGATGTACATGCCACCGGGCTTCTTATGTTGGCTAGCCGTCAATTTCAACGCCGGCTTCCTGCCACAATCTGGATAGATTTTTGGTAGAAGGGAGAAGAGCTCTGTGGGAATGTTCATCAACGATATCGAATTCAGAAAGGGTGTTCAAATCGTCGCCCTATTGGTGACTAGCAGACTTCTCCCAAATCCCACCTGTGCCAGCATGGTCGACAGTCGAGATGCAACCCACTAGGAAGTGTTCATTTCCTTTTGGTTGCGTGTCTTTGCACTCTTGTGCGGTGGAGATAGGAGTGTTCGCCCAAAAAAATCTCTTCGCAGAAGGGAATCATATAAGGAATTTCTAAAAACAATAGTAAACACATTGCTTCTTCAAACAAGCTCAGGCAAGCAATCGTATTCAAAAAATTCAAAAACCGCATTTTCGTATAAAAGGAAAAAACCTAGGGCACCTCCAGCTCCTTCAACGAGCAGCCCACACAACCAATGGGCCATTCCCAGGGCTCCCAACCCGACATTAAAAGTTCTGGCAGTGCCCCAACCAACAACAACAACAATAGGCCCAGTGCCCCAAGGGCTCCCGCGTGAGCAGGGTCTAGGAGGAGTATGGTGTACGCAGCCTTCCCCATCAGGGGGATACCCTAACGAGAGGCTGTTTCCGAGGCCCCCAACCTAAAAAGTGAGAACGACATGAAAAGTAATGAGAGCAGTACAAGCATGGAAGCATGAAAAAGGTGTAAACAAAAAGAAACAAGGCATAAAAGCATAGAAGCATAAAACCGAGAGGGGTTTAAGAAGCCTGGTGGCACTAGTACTAGCCTAGAAGTGCTTGTCGTTCCTATCCCACTATATCTATTACTCCTATACTACTCCTCCACTGAGCTCTATCTAGGGCCATTTCTTCACTGAGGTTGAGATAGGCGAGGTCGTGTCGAATTGTTTCCATCCAACTCTTCTTTGGTCGGCCTCTTCGTCTCTTCCCGTCTGTAATATGGAGTTGCTCTCATCTCCTAACAGGTGCAGTGCTCGGTCTCCTCTTAACATGCCCGAACCACCTCAATCGTTGTTCTCGCAGCTTATCATCGATTGGGGCCACGCCTAATTTACTTCTTATGACTTCATTCATGATCCTATCCTTCCTTGTGTGTCCACACATCCATCTTAACATCCTCATTTATGCTACCTTCAACTTCTGCGTGTGATGGTGCTTAACTGGCCAACACTCCGGCCCGTAAGACATAGCTGGTCTAACTACCGTCTTATAGTATTTTCCCTTTAACTTGAGCGGGAACTTTCTATCACACAGTACCACCGAGGCCCCAACCATTTTTCCCAAACAAAAGGAGTCGAGGCACTCCGTAGCACATTTAAAAAAAAAAATCGTCTGGCCCAGGTAGGCACCCGGGCCATTTCAAGAAAGACGTAAGTCAAGTTCCTACGCTATACTAGCGCTACAACATTACAATAGGATGTCATATGATTCATATACAACGATGCACACAGAAAGGAGGCCAAAATTGTTTTTTATCAAGTAGATACAATAGCACAAATCCAAACATCCAGGACAAACACTCATGTTGAGAAGCCCAGAGAATCGGTATTAAGAAAGGAAAGAAACAATTACCTTCGAAACCTGGTAGGTTTTCACCCAAACGTGCCTGTCATTAGAACTCTGCAACACCTTCACATAGTGCTCTATTTTTGTTTTTTTTTTTTTTTTTGGTTAAGATACGCTTCGTGGATGGCCTTTTTGAAGAGAAGATATATGGGGACAGAAAGCAAAAAGGGAGGGAAAATCATTGACAATTGCCAATTCTCCAAAACCTTTCCAGAACAAAAATGGATTTTCCGGCGTTCTGGCAAGTCTTCATGAAATTTTGGTAAGATCTCTATGCGATTCTTGTCGTGAATAACAATGAAAAAAAACCCTCTTGGATGTCAGTCCCATGTACTTTAAGCTCATGGACACCATGCATCGCAAGGCGCATCCGTCTCGACTTTAAGTGGAGATAATTTGTCGACATGAAAATTTTAACATAATTATTATAAAATTATTACGAATTTGAAGAAGAGACATTTGACTTGGAAGTCCAACATTTTGAATAAAATATTCAAGTCAAAAAAGAAAAAGAAAGGAAATTGAGTAAGCCCGACTTGGTCCAAGAATCCAAAAGCCCAAATTGAACCAAGTCCAGCCGAAAGCCTACCTGACCAAGCCGAAGGGGTGTAATCGAGTCAAGCCGAGCCGAGTATCTCAGTACTCGAACTCGAACTCGAACTCAAACTCGATTAACTACTCGGGTACTCGAACTCGTACTCGAACTCGATTCGAGTAGTAAATTTTGCTCGAACTCGAACTCGATTAACTATTCGAGTACTCGACTCGACTCGACTCGAATACTCATTTATTTTGCATAGGAACATTCTCAAATTAGCTCCATTATAATATTATTCCATACACTCGATCATTATTATTACTTACCTATACTATATTTTAACATATACAACCATAAATCACCGATGTATTAATAGAAAATACGCATCAAAACCTAAGTTTAAAAAATACAAGCAAACCAAATACAAGTTTTTTCACTCCACTACAAATGTAACATGTCATCTTTTACAAGGAATTCAATCTTCCTTCTTTCATTCTACTATTAATATCACAAGCCATCTATTTCAAAAGAAAATAATATACAAAAAACTACTTTATACAAGTCGAGTATCGAATCGAGTCGCACTTCGAGTATCGAGTCGAGTATTTAATTGAGTATCTAGTCGAGTATTTAATCGAGTAACGAGTCGAGTATTTATTCAAGTATCGAGCCGAGTAGTTCACTACTCGACTCGTACTCGTTTATTAATCGAGTATCTCTAGATACTCGAACTCGGTTAACTCGAGTTCGAGTCGAGTTTTATTCGAGCTGCTCACGAGCAGCTCGGATCATTTATACCCCTACTAAGTCAAACTCAAATTAAAGACTACCCAGTCAAGTCCCAAAAAAAAAAAAAAAAAAAAATACCACTTACCAAGACAAGCCCAAGACCCAAAAGCCAAAAAAGGCAAACGTAATACAACAACAAAGACAAACCCAGGTTCCCGCCTAAGCAGGGACCCCTCTGGGGGAGATATACGCAACCTTATCCTTTGAAATGTTACCCCATAGGGAGGCTGTGTCTGGAGACCCCCATCCTAAGAAAAAAGGCATACTTAATATTTATACAAAAAGGATAACATGTTCAGAAAAAGGACCAAAACGGACAACACGTTTTACAAAAATAACGACACTGAGTATACCATAAATAGCCAGAATATAGCGTAGCAACTATTGATGAAATCAATGTGTCGGTCCTTTCTTCAAAACATGTGGTTGTTTTCCTTCTCCAGGAACATGTTGCCCTTCTCATATATATAAAAAATTATATCATTCTTGGTCATTTTTTAAAACACCATGCACGTTTGCCATTGATTTTTGGATCTCGACCTTTCATTTTTTAAACCAAATCCAAAATTGCTTAAAAATGTGCATTCTCTGCACTTAGAATTAACCACTGACCATTATCTTTTGGGTGATGACATGATACAAGTTATAACTTCTTCAGTTTTGATCAAGGGAGAACACAACACCAGCATAGCATGTCATATTACTATATCTAGGAAAATAGATACATTAACCCTAATAATAATATAAAAGATTTTCTTGTAAAAATAATTGCTTAGACTCACCTGAAAGTGTATGATCCCGAGGTGATAACCGAACTGAAACACGTTTTAAAGCTCTATACAACAATCTCCCCGCTTGGCTTCCTATTTACGGGCTCTGAACCATGAACGCGACAGCGTCTCTCTCTTTGATGTGCAACGGTTCATACTAAAAACTTTTCGAACGAAGGTTCAAACATTCCTGTAGAGCAGCAAAATTGCAATAGTCAATATGTACCCCCATACTACCAAGGGAGCTCAAAATCTGGTCCTAACGTCTGGTACTGTTAGGATCAAAGAAAATCCTATTCTGTCCAAATTCTAAATATATGAAACTTAGTAGCAACAAAAGACCAAAGAGAACATGCTTCCTGACATAAAGAAGAAAATAACATCCTCTCAAAAGAAAAGTGGAAAGAGGCTTTCGGTCGAGAGGAAGAAAACATTTTCCCTCCTAATCTTACATCCTTAACCTCACATCAACTTCAAGCCAACCAAACATGAATTCTCTACAATTAATATAATCAATTTAATTTAATCAATCGGACAAAAGAAAATTTTAAGGAAAAAAGGAACTTTTGTAGCTAAAAATCCTTCGAGGTGAACTATTTTATTGAAGGAAACAGTTTTCCCTTCAAATAAGCAGAGCCTTGGTCATTGGTCCGAATCCAAACCAGACCGGACCGGACCGAAGACCGAAGCTGGCCTCTTTTGAAGACCAAAGAATGGACCAAATTTATCTCAGACCGGACCGGTTACTTCATGGACCAGACCGGACCAATTTAGACCGATCATCATTTCTTTCTTTTCTAATATAAGTTCACAGCATATTTTTGTCAATTTTAGACAACTTTAAAAACATCTAATAAGGGGAAAAAAAAAAGAATAAAAAATAAACAATAAACAATAAAAATAGAAACTATAGAAATATTAAATAATTATCCCTAAATACAACGGCTCATAACAAATTATATTTACTAAACCCGACCCCGATAATTTGGCCCCCTACATTTGATTTACATTTCTCGATTCTCTACTAATAACCAACGAAATTCTTTATAAATTAACTAGAAATATTTATGCATATAAGTCCTAATAATATACATAATACAATAGTTTATCATTAAAAGAAACAAGATAAGTTAATATAGGTGTTTATGAGCTATTTTTTAACTAATTTTAGACCCAAATTTTACAAGTCTAGTTAGTCTACTTATAATCTAATAAAAGAAACGAAATAAGAGGCCCAACAACATAATTCGGGTTTTCGGTCCAGTCTCGGATTTTTCGGGTTTGGACCGGACCGGACCGAAACCCGAAATAAGGTCAACATGAGGACCGAGGACCGGACTGAAATTGAATTGGTCCGGTCCGGTCTTGGACCGAATGACCAATCCGGTCCGATTTTTTGGTCCGAACCGGTATTTGAACACCCCCAATTGCTACACAATCAATCTTCATTCCTGTAGTTAGTCCTCTATCTATTTGGTTCCACTCCCTTTGGTGCAAACAAAAAGCATGGCTGAACCGGGTCATCTTGCCAAAAGCAGACCAGATCAGTCATCATTTTTGTCTGGTTCTCAGCACAAGTGCATGCACTCTTATACCAGTCTAGCTGTTCCAAATTTCGACCAATGAACAACCGCACAGATTCTTGCCGCTAATGAAAATCACATCCCAGCATAATATTGATCTGTCACACAGGCTCCGTTTGTTTTGAAGGAAAATAATTTACGATTCAGTTTTATCATTTCTTTCCAACAACTACAAATATGGAAAATGTTTTCCTTCATTGAAAGGAGAAACATGTAATTTCACGTCATATACCTCACTTTAACCTCAACTTGGTCAAGCATGAATCTCATATAAATTTATAAAATAAACACTTTCTTCAACTAAACAAACAAATTTTTAAGAATAAATATTTTTTTTTTAATTAAGAATATTTTGTGATTGTGAAGAATTTTCGTAAGGAATATGTCTAGAGCCAAAATACTAACCATTCTCGTCATCAATTCCTTTCTATCGCTTCATCTTTCAAGTTCATCACTATTCTTTGACGACCCATCTTTGACCACGGATCATATACCCACTATATCCTTGATCACTGCTGCTCTCACCACCACTTTCAGCGCTCGTATATCCCGTCTTCTTGCGGTGTTTCCTTCCCCGTCGGGCCCCACTATCACTCATGCTTCCATTCAAGAGCGGGTCATCAATCCCATGAATGATTCTATGAGCTGGCAATGATGTTGAGACGCAGCTATCATCCTTTGTTCTTCGCTTCTCTTTCTCGCGTTTCTTTATGTTTTCGGACATCATGTGTAATTTCTCGTTAAACTTGGTGATTCCCTTCTCCATAGGTTCCACTGCCTGGTTAACTGTGAACTTCAAGTCTTTCACAATCTATAATGGGTAGAGGATAAGCATACATTAGGCTCTCACATCTAACATCACAAGGCACTGTAATAATATAGCGGCTAATCATATAATGGAATGTCATGGCCATTATCGTAATATTCGGGTTACCAAGAGAATATTAGTTGTTTCTATGCAAAAGTAATAAATCCAGGATGAATAGAGATATAAGCATTGCCTTTTATTATCTCTTTTGGATAGTTTTTAACATGCGAATACTTTTATAAACATGTTCCAGTAAACAAAGTAATACATATATGCATTGTTGAGGCCACTATACTACATCCTATCACGCTACAGCTAGCTCAAAATCCGTTATTTGATTTCATGCTTCTAACAAGTCCCAGAAATGGCTTTAAATTGAGGACATGGGGTTGCAAAAAATGAGTGCTCATGGATGTGACATGATGGGTCATGGTTAATGCAGGGTCGTTGGTAAGGCCAATTTCCGTTACGCGATAGCCATTTCATCACATATTGGACAGACTGAAGCCATGATCCAGTGGTAAAAACACTGCAAAGGTTGAGTCCCCAAGACAAAACATTTCAAATTCAAATCCCTCCCCCAACCAGCTTACCTGCCCAGAAAAGGGAAAAAAGGATGCAAAAAATTATTTTCAATTAAACTAAAAGATCAATGGCGAGCAATAATAAACAAGAACATATTATTACAGTTTTGGCTCACAAAGAAGAATCAAAGTAGATGGCATGGATGGCAATAAGTCGAATTTGGGTCGGGTTTGGTTCTATCTGGATCCAACTACGAAAAAACCCAACCCAACCCGAATCTGAAAAAACGCATTTATTTCACAAAAATTAAACCTAAATCGAAATCTATTCAGTGGAATGGATATCCCACTCAAATCCATTACCCATGTAAATCATAGAACAAATAATAACATTGTAATCTATCATAACATTGTAATCTAATATTTCTATAATAACAACAATAGTGCAATAGGGCTAGAAAAGCCAATATTTGGCCAAATTGCCACCCCTTCTTTTTTTTCTATTTATGTGTATAAAAAATAATAATGTAATATCAGGAAATCAATCAAAAAACCTTAAGCATTAAGCCTTATACACAAATATTTATATCATGGTCTTCACAAAACGAACATTACAATGGCAGAATAATTTTCAAAATGCCAGCCAAAAAAATGTTGGAGATTGCACTTAATATAATTTCAAGTCAGGCTTTGAATCGGGTTTATGTCACCCAAACCCAACCCAAGACTCATCTATTAACATCCAAATCCATTTAAAACCCACTTTTAATGTTCAAATCATTCCCAAATGAGTCATTTTAGATGAATAACCACTGGGGTCATGTCCAATTGCCATCCATGTGTCATCAATAAAACCAGTATATAGCATACAATACTGATATACCTATTTGAAGCAAACAGGACGACAATAAACGTCAGGTTGAGCCTAATAACAAAATCAGGCAAGCAAAATCGTAAAAGAGAGACTAGTAAATGACAACATGGACGGTAGACCTGGCTGCCTGTCTAGGCTACTAAGGAACCTTTCTCTGAATCAGTTTTGAGGGGACAACATCTAACAACCTCCTCAAGAAACATCGTGATGCAGCAAGGAAGAATAGGATTACTGATTATAGAAGATTTGATATTTTATTAGATTTTGATAGATTAATTTATAGGATTAGATTAGAATATATCTTTTAAGTCAATAAGACATTTCAGTTTTGTTTTAGTTAGTAGGATAATTTAGTTCATTTTCTTATTTATCTCTTTAGTTATCCAACAGAGTTTAGCTTTTTATATAAATAGAACTTTGTAATTCATTAGTTTTAAAGTTTGATGAATAAAAATTGAGTTGAGTTTTTTCTATTAGCAAGTTGTGCTATATCAATTTGGTATCTGATGCACTTGATTTTTACATATTTTATTTCCCATTCCTGCCATATATTCGGCCTCTACATGTGTGTTTTTGTTGTAATCTAGGTACATTTTGGCTTAGAGTGCAACGGAGCGAACAATGGCTGAAAAGTGGAAGATTCAAGCGTAATCGATGCATAATTGAAGACTACTTTGAGAAACCCAACCACATGTGCAAAATAAGTACCCATCGGGTCAAGATTCGGTCAAAAAGAGTCTTTCCTTGGGAGCGTGGATCAATTGACCATGCATTTTGGCAATCGGTCAAGCTTGAAACAAGTAAAAGGCTAAAAGAAGGGGTATTTATGACCCAATATTTTTCTAATCTATTTATGAAACCACTTGGGTCACGGAGATCTCTTCGAGAGCTTCGATTTGGTAAATAATTTGGCCCATGACTCATTACGGATCAAAAGTTACGCTCGTTTTAAGTAACTGCGCAAGCTGCTAAGGAGGCGCCAATCAATCGGTTTGACCACCGATCGATCGGGGATGGCACGGGACCAACCCTAAAGCACGCCCCATGTATAAATATGGAGGGGAAGACCTAATTTCACATCTTTTGCCACGCCTCCTCTCCTCCCGAAGCCACTACGAGATCCAAGGGGTTCTCAAACGCCGAAGAGCAGGTGGTCGGAGTGCCGGAAGGATCAAAGCAAGGATCAACGTCAATTGAGGGAGTTTTCAATTCCTAATTGTTTATTCATTGTTTTCTCTTTTTTTAGATGTTAATGATGTATAAAACTCCCATGGAGGAGTAGACTTTTTTAGTTTAGGGATGAAGGACGGATAGCCGCCCGTATCCCAGATTTATATTATACTTTTGACACTTGGTTTAGTTATGTTATATTCGCACCCCTGTGGGGAGTTCTTCATGATTGTTGGATATTTTTGTATGTGTGCCTGTAGCCATGACTAGATTTCCACCTTTGCAGCGATTAATCTTGTGCTTGTAGCCTAGATCATAACATAACAGGATTTCATGCATGGTCAGGGTTGAGGTTGTACCCAACCCTGAACCCAATCTTTTATATAAACTAATATTGAATTAGGAGTAACAAAGGAATTAAGTAGTGCTAATGAAATAACCTATACTACACTTAGGGTGCTAAGATAAGTTATGCCTTTAGACTAGTTCATTACCCTAAGCCCTAATTTATATATTAACCCAAGCTTAGAGCTTGTATCCTAAGTCCTTCAAATCAACGTCCTAAGTAAAATATAATGACGGGATACGTGTTAAGCTACCCTAAATTCACTCCCTAAACTAACCTCAATTAAATTGCCACATTTACTTTATATCTCAGGTTGGGGGTCCTCGGAAACAGCCTCTCTTCACGGTAGCCCCCTGAAGGGGGAAGGCTGCGTACATCTACCCCCCAAACCCTGCTTAGGCGGGAGCCCTTGGAGGCACTGGGTTTGTTTGTTTGTTGTTGTTGTTGTTGTTGTTTAGTTTTATTAATTTAGCCAACAATCTATTCAAACAACTAAAAACAAAAAAACAAAAAACCCAAAAATTCAAACTGCTCGTTAATCAATAAGTCTAACTTAACACAATTCCCTGTGGATACGACCCGTATACCCGAGAAAGCTATGAAGATCTCATACGCTTGCGAGTAGACGGTTTTAAAACACACTTTAAAATCACATCAGTATCAGAGCTTTAGTTCAGGACCACAGCTGCAGAGCCGCCATAGCCGCAACCTAAGTGCCACCGCTTGTGCGCGATACTTCCGTCGAGTAGTATCTATTCCTGCCACTACCTATCCCTAATTACTAAAATTAGCCCCCTCCACCCAAAAAATAAAAAATAAAAAAAAATCAAATTTTGTTGAAAACCAAAACCACCACCAAAAAAGATAAAGAAAATCATTGAAACCCCAGTGCCACTTCTGACCACCGCCATTGCCGACTCGCCGCCTGCGTTCAATCGCCTAACCTCCGCTACCCACCATCCTCTTAATCCCCAACACCATTGTTTCCACCCAAAACCCTAACCCAGTTCGAAGCTCCAAACCTCGAAATAAACCCTAATAGTCAAACCCATGCCCACCTTTGAAGTAGAAGCCCTCCATCGCTTTCCAACCCAAATCAATCTTTTACCCCTCCTCAAAACCCTAAATTCGAACCCTAATTCAACCAAAGCCCTAACCCACCAACCAGCCAAATCCTTAACCTTATATTTGAACCCAGCTTCGAAACCCCAGAACCATGGTTATTAAGATCCCGATTCAAATCTTAGAATTTTAGGATTCTACAATTCCACAATTGCCGACTGATATGAATCATAAATAGAATCTTAATTTTGTAAAATCTCACGATTCATTGATATTACAGGAAATTAACGGATAGAATCTCAATACGATTTTACGATTCGACCTCGATTCTACAACGTATACAAATAAAAAGTTAAAATATAAAAAAAAACCAAGCATTTACTTTATTAGTTTGAAGTAAAAATAAAGTTAATTAAGTATCATATACATTCAAAAAACTTAAATTAAGTTTAGTTTTATATTTTAACCTTAATATAAAGTTCGATTAGCAGCATCTATCACATAATTATTGTAGGATACAATGACATATCTATGCCGCATGATAGTATTTTTATCACATTTGACTATATTTCTTATATATGTTCACATAATAAAGGTCTTATTAATAATTTTTTGAATTATATAACTGATAATAATACAAAAAATAATTATAATATACATTTAGTAGAATTTTACGATTCTCGATTCGATTCTACTATTCCTGTTCTAAAAGAACCTACCGACTCTAAATAGAATCTCAATTTTAACAACCTTGCCCAAAACTCAAAAGAAGTCGAAACCCTAAGTCCAAGATTTACCTTCGATTTGTTCCTCAATCCTCAAATCGAACTAAACTCCACCCGCAACCCTAAATTCGTACCAGCCAAACCAATCTGAGTTTTTAGCCTCATATTGAACCCTAATCAATTCGAGTTCATATACCCAATGAAACCCTAACCCTAATTCGACCTTTACACATCCAAAACCTAATTGAACCCACCTCTAATCGCCACAGACCACCGATCTGAACTTTGACACCTACAAGAGTCCTTCCTTGATGCGGTACAAGGATATTATAAAATATGAGATTCATGAAGATAATTGAATTAGAAGGAATTTAAATATATTTGTACTTTTAAATTACGTAGGTATTAGTTTATCCTTTAGATTTATTGAGTTCGTTGAGTTTTATATTTATACAAGGTTTCCTATTAGTAGGAATTCCCTTTAGTTAAATTTCTTTTTAGTTTAGTTTTTATATTCTTATTCAAATTAATATTGTTTAGATTTCTATCTCTATAAATAGGGACCTTAGGCTATTGTAAAAGAAACTTTTCTTGATTATTCAATAAAATTTAACCTAAGGGTTTGTCATTTTCCCGAGTTTAGGGATTTGTTTTGGCGGATTCTGAATACGTCCGTTCAAGCGAAATTCGAGCAACACCCGTTCCGGTGTTTATGAACTTAACAATTTTGAAACCCGCTTCCGTCCTGCATCAGTTGGTATTAGAGCCTTTCCCATTATCTTGGTTCAACCATCCTTGTTAAAAAAATTAAAAAAAAAAAAAAAAGAAAATAACTCTCCAGTTATCAACGCCATCCTCTTCCTTTTTCCAAAAAAAAAAAGAAAAATTAAAAAGATCACTTTTGAAACAAATCCACCATTGTTGCCAGGAAGATCTGCCTGCACACGCTACAGAAGGTCACACCTCCACCGTCTACGTAATCCAATCACCGACGAACCACCGCTTCACAGCCCATACCCCCAAACCAAACTGAAATCTGCTGTCTGCTGTCCATCGTCGCTACCATCTCCAGCGCTGTTGCTCGAAAACTGTAGAGAGCTTGACGTCGAGTCTTGTGTTTTACAACTTGGGGTACAACATAATACTTGAAAAAGAAAAAAAAGGTATACATCATTTACATTGGCACTGTTTCATATAAGATGTATGTCTAATGGATAAACCTGAAAAAAGGCTAGAAGAAAATCACACTAGATATTGGTTATGGGGTGATTCAGATGATAGATCTTTAATAGTAAGGATTCGGAAAGTTTCTTATCCCATTACTCCTAGCAATCTATATCGAATATTCTGCCCTTATGGATCTATAGAGGATATTACTTGGGTTGATAATACTTACCTTGCACGTATACAGTCTATGCAAAGCAAGAAGAACAAGGGGCATACATCTATTATGATTCTTGTCAGCTTGATATTGAGCTTCCTGGTGAATTGAAGCGCCATGAGATTGTAGGAAAATTAAAAGAGCTTTTAAATACTATGAACAGGCTTGTTAACTATGGTGACAACAAAATTGTCAAGGAACCAAATAAAGTAGAAGAAAATCCATCAAAGTTCATTACTACTGATAATATTGCAGAAGCAAAACAGAAGAAATAAGTAATGAAGAGAAGACCCAACAAATTGTTGAGGTAGAGCAAAACGAATTGAAGAATGACGAAGAATCAAGGGATGAAGAACTCCCCTAAATAACAATTGAGTTCAACAACGAAGGATATGAAAAAAAAAAGCTTATACAAGCTGATAATCTTAAGGTAGAACTCTCTCATACAGCAATTGGGTCCAACAATGAAGAACATGAAGAGAAGCCTAACAAGTCGATAATCTCAAGATTGATATAGAGCATGTTCAACATGCTGAGTTAGTTATCCTTGATAGTTTTTCTGACAATCTTCCTGGATTCTATTCAAGGGTCTTCTTTGGACATGACCAAGAGCTTTTCCTCAAGCTAAGATCACAGCCTATCATTCAGTATTTCATTATCTCCTTCTATAAAACTCGAGGACAAGTTTTCGTAGCTGGGAAAAAATGACGTAGTACAAGGATATTATAAAATATGATATTCATGGAAATAGCTGGATTAGAAAGCATTTAAATATATTTGTACTTTTAAATTATGTAGATATTAGTTTATCCTTTAGATTTATTGAGTTAGTTGAGTTTTATATTTGTACAAGGTTTCCTATTCTTATAGCAATTCCTTTTAGTTAGATTTCTTTTTAGTTTATTTTTTATATTTCTATAAAAATTAATATTGTTTAGATTTCTATCTTTATAAATAGGGACCTTAGGCTATTGTAAAAGAAACTCTTCTTGATTATTTAATAAAATATAACCTGAGAGATTGTTATTTTCCCGAGTTTAGGGATTTCTTTCGGTGGATTTCGAATATGTCTGTGAGCGAAATTTGAGCAACACCCATTCGTGTGTTTACGAACTTAACAATTCTGAAACCCGCTTCCGTCCTGCGTGATTCCTCAAGTATCATGCTCACTTCCATTTACTTTTCAACATCAGAGTTGGAACATCTAGAGTCAAATAAGCATGGGCCATATAATAAGGGCAATTCTTCGCAACAACAACAATAACAAGCGACCCAGTGCCTCAAGGGCTCCCGCATATGCAGGATCCGAACGCAGCCTTACCCCTTCAAGGTGTAACCCTAAAGGGAGGCTGTGCCCGAGGACCCCCAACCTGAGTTCGCAACCCTATCATTGGTGGGCATTTGTTTGGCATCCGGTTTTCTTCATAATGTATCCTACACCCGATGCCTATTAAGTATTTAGACTTAAGGGAAAATTGTATGTGCATCCACTAAACAAGCCCAGAGTATATCTTAGGGTTTATCATGATGCAACTACCCCAACTTCCTCTCTTATACCCACTTACGAGCTTCCCTACGATCCAGATACAAATTATTGTCTTCTTCCCCAAATACTAGCATCCACAGAACTTCGAGGAATAATAAGTAAAATCAAAGATAAAGAAGAGGAGGACGTAGCAATAGAAGAAGAGGAATAGGAAGAGATGAAAGATGAAGCAAAAGAAGAACATTGCAAAGAGTCACAACATATCCAATTGCCTGCAAATATGGATGATGCATGCTATGAAAATTTTATTGATTTCATAATTCTTGAAGAGTTCATTAAGTTAACATCCCCAAAAGTGAAAGTTTTGCACTTCATCCAGGATGAGCCATGCACGCAAAGAGTAGTTTCTTACTACTTTTTTTTCCGACATTTGTTTAAAACTCTGGTCGAGTTTTTTTGAACAAAAGGGAACTAATGCAACACGAAAGAATAGGATTACTGATTATAGAAAATTTGACAGTTCATTAGATTTCAAGAGATTAATTGATAAGATTATATTAGGATATATCTTTTAAGTCGATAAGATATTTTAGTTTTGCTTTAGTTAGTAGGATAATTTAGTTCCTTTTCTCATTTATCTCTTTAGTTATCCAATAGAGTTTAGCTTTATAAATAGAGCTTTGTAATTCATTAGTTCTAAAGTTTTGATGAATAAAAATTGAGTTGAGTTTTTTATAGTAGCAAGTTTTGCTACATCAATTTGGTTAATCTATCAAAATTTAATAAAATATCAAATCTTTTATAATCAGTAATCTTATTCTTCCATGCTGCATCACATCATCTTTTAGAACGAAGCATGAGGAAACATAGCAAACCAAGGAACAACATTATGGAAACACTGATGCGTCTCAGATTTACGCTTTTTTTAATTGTTATTTTAATTATTTTGCACCTATTTAATTATAGTTCTACACTCATTTTGGTAATTTTTATTTTTAATAGGTTTGAAATTAAAGTTCCGAAAATTGTCAAATTTTGGTGCAAATAAGACAAATTCGACGCGTAAACAATTAAATCAAGTCAATCGAGATTCGGGACAACAACGTATAAGCTCGGCCCAGCCCGACTCGTCAGACCCACACCAGCATCACCAGCCCATCGCACCCCCAGGCGCAGGCCGGTCTTCCGCAGCCCAACTAACACCAACCCAGCATCAGCGTCTTCATCCTCAGGCCCAGCTTCACCCGCGTCTGGCCCATCATCATCTCACTCCTTCAGCCCACACCGACACCTCAACCACCAAGCCCAACACACAGCACCAGCCCAACACACCCAGCATCGACACCACCAGACCACGGCCCAGATCCGGTAGGGCTTAGAGAGGAGGAAAAAGAGTCGGTTTGGGGGGGATTTAAATTCGCTAGTTTTTGCGTTTTTGGGCTCTCTGTTTTTTGAATAATTCACCACCGCACAACTCTCTCTTTCTCTCCTCTCAATTTATTTTTCTATTTTTTCTTTTTTTTTCCGTTAAATTGGAACAAGAGAAAAATTAACGTGAAGATCGACATGAGTTTCTACATCTCCTCCTTCACCAGTTCATCATTGATGGAGAGCTAATTTGCTCTCTAGGATTAGATGAAGTCTTAGCCTTTTTACTTTTGTATTACTTTTAATTTCGGGATAATTTATTCGTTACATGAATTGCTTGATTGTGAGAAATAGTTTGAAGTATTATGCATTAATTGTTTATTCAATTGAGATAATTATTGAGTTTGTAACCTTTGATTGTCGATGTTGATAATTATAAATTAATACTTTGAGCTTGTAGCCCTAGGATTAATTAATCAAGCAATAGTATTAACCAAATTGTTAATTAAAGCCTATCTTCCCTATGCTCTAGTTAGATAGGGTCAATACGTGATAATTAACAATACGTTAAGTGGAGCTTATTTTCCTTATGCTTTAGTTAGATAGGGTCAATATGCGATACTAACAATATTATTTTAGTAGGTTGAAGCTTGTAGCCTAAACCACTACCCGTGTAACAATCAATAATCCCAATTTAAGAGTTAACGCAAAAATAATTGGCTAATGATTAATTCGAAACCCTAAGCTCCAATTTAATACAGGTTCCCGATTAGAAGTAGATTAATTTAGTTTAATTGTCGTTTTCTATATTAATTGACACAAAAACCTCTCAATTCTATTTAAATCAATTTAGATCATAAAATAATTTCACATACTCTTAGTCCCTGTGGTTCGACACCCTCTCGCCCTGCACTTCAATTTAGATGTGTTTAGTAGATAGGGTTTTATATTAAATTTTGATAGACGTAGAAAAACACATCAAACACTATTAAATTTCCTTGACAATTGTAGCCAAACATCAGCTGAAAGCTGCTGAACGATAGCTTAACTATACGACAAAATTATATGTTCCTTAGTTGCTCCCTAGTCTTTTCAGGGTTGGAGGCCCTTCGGAAACAGTCTCTTTACAAGGTAGCACCCTATGCCGCGTACATCTTACCTTCCCCAAACCCTGTCTTGGCGGGAGCCTCTTTGAAGCACTGGATAGTTGTTGTTGTTAGATGCTCCCTAAATTTGTTAGTAAGAACCCCATATAATAAGCATTTCAGACAAGTATATGCATTTTCCACTTAAAAAAGATGTTTACATATAATGACCAATAATAAAATAAAATTACCATTTTCTTGATGTTATCCATATAACACAAGTATTATAACATGCATCCATACTTTTCTCATTTGAAAAATAAATGATAGTTGAAAATAACCAACACCTACACCTAAATTAAATATCTATATTCTACATTTTGCTAAACTTGCATCGTTAAATCTTAAATTATTGATTGTACCCTATCATTCGTTATGTGTTATGCGTCTAATACTGCTATTGTGACCGACATTATTCTTTACTCTGTAAGTCAATGAACTTTTGTCTGAAATTTTCGTGTATAAACCAAATAATACACGTACGCATTAGCCCCCATTTAACTCCCACACCGTATTTTACTAACTGGGCTCCCTAGAGGATTCTCCACACGTACGCAAGGAAAATCTGAAGTTATAGATCAGTCCAAGACCCACAACAAAACACTGTCACAATGTCAAGAGTGTGTGTGTGTGAACGCGTGCACGCATGAGAGACAGAGGTCAGTGCAAGAAGAACTTACATATCCGCCACCACCAATAAAGACATCACGAACACTTTCACCAATGGACATGCTGCTCTTAACATCAGTGTCAGGCTGAGGAAGACGCAACTTGGTGGGGCGTTCAGTATCTCTAACTTCATCAGGATCTATAGGACTGTCAGCAGCTGCATAGTCCCCAAGAACTGAAATGGTTCCAGGAAACCTGTCTCCCATTAGCTCATATGGCTTCGTGGGAAAGACATATAGGTGAACAACAGAAGCGACACCCATCTGTGCTGATTAAACAGGCACACCAATTAAACTTTAGAATGATGTACAAACAATGTTGCGTAAGCTCGCAGCAGAGAAACACCCTAATAGAGGAAAACAGATAAGGAACAGGATGGAGGGACAAAGAAATAAGGAACTTCTGCACCCACATGAAAATCCAGGGTACTTCGGCTCCATTTGCTTTCACAAATAACAGTTCAAGCTCAATCAAGTGCTAGGCATGTGCCTCATTAATCAAAACAGCATCATTTCCTAGTACTCGTTTTTCCAGGTAAATACACAGCACATATAAACCCATGCACACCAAACTATTAGGAAAGAAAAAGTAGAATCATCAGTATCCAAGAAAAGACGAGGGATTTAGGCACCCTTTGTCTTGACGGAAAACATTTTCCATCCAATTTCTATTGTTTCTTTGTGTAACTACATTGTAACAAGCATAAATACAGAAAATGTCCTCCATTGAAGGGAAAGTTCCTTTTTTTGGCTTTTTTTTTTTTTTTTTTTTTTGGAAACACTCACAGAGGGGAAATTAACTTCCCTTCAACGAAGAAGGGAACATTTTCCTTCACAGAGGGAGAAACGTTCTCCGTCGTGATCTCATGTCATATGATTCACTTCAACCAACCACAAATTCCAATGTTAGGGAGCATATAGGGGTAGTGGGATACATAACAGGCTTAATAGCGATTCCTATTTTTGACTAAGCACATCAAGCATACAAATAACAAATTTGTCCTAGGCTTTGTTTGACACATGGAATTAAAATCAGTAAGTTGAAATTCCAATACGGATTCCAAATGGAATTGGAAATCGGATAAAATTGAACCTCCAATGTTTTGCTAACCAAAGGATAAAGCTGGAATTGTAATTCCATAACTAATCGTCTTCAATTTTGAGTTAATCGAGTTAGATTATTCCAAATCTCATGTCATTAGGATCGGGTTTAGGTCGGCTTAAATCATTTCGGATTCAAGTCATTTTGTGTTTCGTGTCAACTCGGCCAGGATTTTTGTTGGGTCTTAATCATATCGTGCTCCAATAGTAACGGATTTTGGGTTAAGTAGATGAGTTCATTGTAGGATTTGGGGTAGCACGAGTCAGATTCAAGTTCACTAAGGTGATTTAAGACTCGAGCCATCTTGGTTCCAGGTCAATAAGGTTGCATCATTTCCGACTATAGGTTTTTTTACGGGTCACAATTAGGTCAGATTGAGTCATGTCACGTCATTTTACTTTTGGTCATCTATAGGTTTCAAGTCAATTAGGTTGAGCTACCTAGAAGTTTGGACCAACTCAATCGGGTCTCGTTAAAGTGAAACCCAAGCCAGGTTGGGTAACTTCAGGTTTGGGTCATCTCGGATTTTGGGCTATCAGTTTAAGTATTTCCAATTTTGAGTTAGATCGAAGGGTTAGATCAATTCGTGTTCAAATCATCAAGTAGCGGTCATTTTGAATTTCCGGTCAATTAGGCTGGGTCGGGTGCATTGCTTTCAAGCCATTTTGGGTTTGGGTATATTGAATTAGATCATTTTGGGACAAGCGCGGCGCGGCGCCTAGCAGGCCTTAGGCGAGGCGACTTTGAAAAGGTGTGCCAAGGCACACTAAAGCGCACGAAGCGCTGAGGCACGCCTAGGCGGCTTTTTGTTTTTTAGTTATGTTTTACCTTAAATTTTACATATTATTATATTATGTGTGTTTTTTGTATTTTGTTTATCGTATGTGCAAAAGATGGAGTATTATTCCTTGACTTTTAGATACTACTAATCCTATAAATAAATAAATAAAAAAGATAGGAAAAAAAAAGACGAAAAAAGGGAAATATCCAGAAATTTTGGACCTCACTACTGCTCACTTTACATATTAGTAGTTATATGTTGATATAATATAATACAACGCGTTTAGATGAATATCGATATCTTTTAGCAGTATTTTTTTAACACTATATATGTTTTTAATTAGAGTTGTTATATTACATAATTAATTAATTTTACAGCTTAGGTTCATAAAATATTTTATAAATATAGATTATGAATGCAAATTACAAAACTGTGCGCCTCACTTTGCTAAAGCACGCGCCTTCGCCTTGCGCCTGGCACCAGGAACTAGTCAACGGAGTTAAGATGGAATTAGCCCATCATGAGGGTGTCTTAGTTGATGGCATATCCTACCCATGCGGTCCTTGCCCAAGGGTCAAGAGTTCGATTCTCGCTGAGGATATACTCATGACTTACCTAATCATGGGAGATTGTGGACTGTTCTCATGAGCTGAGGTTAGTTGGAGCAACCCAATCCCTCGTCACCAAAAAAAAAAAAAAAAAAGTTAAGATGGAATTACAATTTCTCACCCCTACGTCGAGGAATTGAAAAGTACGATTTTCAATTAAAACGTTCTATGAAATTAGGCAGTGCAATAGTAATTCCAATTCCAGCAGGTGGACCAAACATCAGCATATTCCAAGCTCCAATTCCAAGCTCAAACAAGACTTTAGTATAATTGGTGTTATAGTGTGTTGGATAGGATTCTTGAAATCTTATTTGTCTCAGCAACCCTACAACTTTTATCTAAAGTTATGTCCTGGACGTTTGTATGATTTCCACCTTTGTAATGAACATCTACTCTAATTAAAAAAACAAGGCAAACAGCCACATAAAATGCTCAAAACTGGTAAGGGCCACAAGTAAAACGACTAAAGATGCATTCTGCAGCCAAATTCACGAAGCAATGGCCTTCAAATTGTCGTCCCAATAGTATATATATAATTAGGTAACAATAGATCCTAACTACCGATGACAAGATGCATACACTAATATTTTGTTTTCTATACCATTTTGTGAATCGTCTTCAATCGCAATTTGAGTAAGTTGTGAAAAACAATGGTATTACATCAACAATGTTAATGACTAATATGTAAAGCAAGTAGATGCACATTAACGTAACACTTACCTCTATACAAATTATGAAGTCTTGTACACTTGACTTGAACTGCAATGCTTGAGCTATCGGACTTTTGAACAGTCCAATATCATACAAGATGGCAATTGCAACACCTTGCCACCATGTCAAGAATACAATTGATTTAAATGTCAAGAACTTGTACAATGGTTTTATGTGTGCCAGTTCATCCTTCGTAACGGTATAAAATTGTACTAAGCAATACAAAGCCCATGACTGACTGAAATTTAGGACAACCGCCATGTAAGGATACCTGCAAGATGGAAGAAAAACAGAAATCAAAGATCAACCAAAAAAAAAAAAAAATGTTGCCTCATGGGTCATTCAGCACACGCTTGGAAGTACAATTATAAAGCATCGAAACTGAAGAATAAAATTGGAAAAAGGAAGCTCACTCTGAATATAAAAAGAAAGGTCAGAAACTAACACAGAACTGCAAATTACTGCAAAATATGCAGTTGAAAAATAGGAGGCCTCACCACCAAAGATCAGACTCATTCATGCTACAACGTTTCAGAATTGAGATTCAACTTATCAAGTCACAATCTGCCTTCACCAGCGAGATAAGCCCAAAAAGTTACTTAAACATAACTCTTCTAACTTCTTTTGCTTTAAAATCATAAATTGCACTTGCATGGCTAAGTCTGTATAACATTCGTTTCATAGGCAGTATAACTAATAGTGTGAGATGTTTCATAGGAGGTAAGATCTAATGATCCTAAAATCAAGAAATTTCTTTATGCAAAGGCAACCGTAAATAGAATGGTTAATATTAGTCAATTCATACATTTGAAAAAATACTACTTCTAACAATTTAATACTTCAACTGGTCTCCTGCATTTGTTTTGCAATGTTTTTCAGTAATTTTAACTCTAAAAACTATCATCCCCATCAATAGTTTGTGACGCCTAAGAAATTAAATTTTAGGGAAATTATCACTTAGGTACCCTAAGGTTTGAACATTTATCACCTAAGTACCTAGACCTTTCAATATATGCAATAGGTATCATCAAGTTCTGTAATTTTATCAATCAAATACCCTTTTGTTGAAAATGGAATAAATTTTTTTTCGAAAATGCTAAAATTATACACAATTCTAACAATATATTAGTATTTTCGTAAGCATTTGTTGATTTTTTGCCAAAAGCATGCTAGATGACACATAATTTCGGAAATATTTAAGTAGTTCACATCAACATTGGAAGAATTTTTTTTCACAATTCACTGAATTTTTGATTGAAAATATGGGAAATACTTATATACATTATCTTAATCATGTACACCGTCAACATTTTTTCATAAAATTGATTAGATTCTTACAAAAATTCATCAAATTTCGACATAGGGTACCTAGGTGATAAAATATTCAAACCTCAGAGTGCCTTATTGTATATCTTGAAATGACAAGGCACCTAAATGATTAATGCTCAAACATAGTGATAATTTCTTTAAATTTTAAATTAGCACACAAAGCTACTAAATAGAGGGCGCTGGATGACTCAGGTCATTTCACCCCTAAATCCCTTTTCCAATTCTTTTCTCAGAACAACCAGAATGAACACCCTTCGTCCCCACTTTTTTTCCTTTAATTGGAAAGCCAAGGTACCTGTAAGGATCAGGGTTTTTTATGGTTGTTCATTCCTAATAAACTCAATATCCAAGATTGTGTACAAAATCAAGGCATTTAAAACTGCCACCAGGTGTTCATGTCACGTGCTTCTATATCAAGCAAACAAAAGCCTATCTTCTTTTATTATGTCTTGAGACAGATGCCCTTTTGATTCAGCTCCTGGGATCAGTGAAAAGGGCTGTCAAATTGATATTCTCACAGCTAGTTAGCACTTCTCTGGAATATTTGGTTAGACAGGAATGCAGTAATTTTCAAGGACCAGTATATCCCCGTGAATTTCATACAGGATAAAGGGGTCTATATAGTTCTCTTTGAGCAAAAAGCCTTGGAGGCTTCCCTGACACAGCTTTGGTGACCTACAGAGAAACTGAAGGACTTTTTTATGTTAATTTATTTGTGCTTTCTTTTTATTAGTTGACAAGGTCTTCACCTCAATGAATTCACATTTTTTTATCTCTTAATACAATTCTTTTATTAACAACAAAAAAGCTACTAAAATTAAATGATCAGCACAAATGGTCCAACTTTTCATGTCATACAAATCTTATACACATTAAATTGTTGAAATCTAGTAACATGAGAAAGGGCTTTTTATGCAAAAGGTTCATGTACTTTACCCATTGTGTCAATATAGTCCTTTAATTGTGTTAATTTAGTTCCTCTACAATTCAAATTGTGTCAATTTAGTCCAATAGTGGAAATTGAAGTTATGTTAAACGACGTAATTTTTACCAATTTGGTTATGTAAAATGCAAATGACCCGATATAAACCCACTCGTTAACTCAATTTAAACTCACTTGTCACCCGAGCATTAAAAATTTTGTCACCAACCTGATGCTAATTTTACTCTAGGGATTAAATTTACACAAAGCATATTAAACACGAACTCAATTGACATAATTAAAAGTACAAGGACTTAAGTTGACACAATAAGTGAAGTACAAGGGCCTTCCGCATAAATGATCCCACGAGAAATTATAGTTCGAGCCTTGATAGCAGAGGCCTCAAAGTTGAGATGATGCTGAAGATGATGGCTAAGTTTAATAAAGAACATAAAAAATGTCAAATAGAAACCCAAGTGTCTTCTCGTATCATAAAAGTTATCAGCCTACTCTTTTCCTTTCCTTTTTTATGATAATTGTGCAAAAAAGAGGCAAAAAAACCACTATTTATTTGGTCTCTGTCTTTCCAGGTCTTATAATTGTTAATGGGTACATTTTGCATTTGGTGTTGGACTTAGATTTTTTTTCATACTAGAGACTTTTTTTATCCAAAAAAGAAATACTATTAAGAAAGAAACAATCTAAAACAGAGCTAAAGCTACAAGGACAAGCTGTACCCAAAAATAAAACCATCTAACATCAAAATATAACTAACTAATCACATAAGGCCTTCTGATCCCTCTACAAATCGGCTAAGGTTATATCAGTGATACCTCCAAATCTTTTAGTCCAAACAGCTCCTAGAAAGATCACCCATAATCGCAAGAAACTCCTAAAATACTAACATTTCATGCTCATAAATGCAATTTGATGTTTCAAAGTCAGAAACATGTTTCCAACGCCTACAAAACTCAATGGAAGGAATCATTTAGACGAGAAGATACTTATTAGATGATTTTTTGGTTAATTATATCACTCAATTTAAAGAATAGTTGAATTCTGTGGACATATGAGTCAATTTTCTAATCTTATTTATTGAAGTGCTCAATTTTCTTGGTTATTACTCAATATTCACTTTGCTTTGATATTTATGTCTTAACGGCTCAAATTAATGACATTTCATTAATTTTTCTCGTATATCTAATATATAGTAATACAAGGATCCCAAGTTGATGCACCTAACTAAGGAAAACTTTGGGATCCCAACACAACCGTGATGTAGGCTTCTTCACAGGCCAGCCGTGAAAACACTCACATGTCCACACTGGTACAATGTCGTCCCCCCCCGATAAAAAGAGTTGGTGTCTCCCTTCTCACGCCAATGAGGGTCTTGGTTATTGGTAAAAGAAAGACTAATGCTTGAGGCTTTAGGACCTCCTAGGTTCAAATCTTAAGCCCCCCTTACCTAACAAAGAACAAGGTTGGTCCTCCCATATGCAGACCATGAGAATGTCTTTCCTACTACAATGTCAATGAAATATTTGTTCATCAACCATTGCAAATTCGTATCACAAATAGATTAAACATTATGGACTCACCATGTTTACAGAGAGTAAAGGATAATAAAATTTGAAATAATGGACTGATGAGCCTTAATTTCCTGATCAGGTACTAGTGAATTTATAGCTTGGCAACGTGCTGAACCATAATACATAGTAATAACTTGAATATGATCTAAACTAAACATCACATTCTGCCAATGCAAAATAATGCACACACATGTGATACTAAATGCGCAGGCAACAGCTAACTGGATGCTGACCAAGTGAGCCTTTCATTCAAGTTTGTAGAATATGCAAACAAGGAACATAGTGAACCATATCAAAGAGGAAAGGAAATGAGAACTAATGGATTGTTATGTGTACGATTTCCTGAATACTAAACTGTCTTACTTACCCACAAGTCAATTTGAAGTCTCCTTCACAATATACCCCATAGGCTTCAAGAATCACGGCTAAAATTGCAGTCAAAGCTTTAATAATCATCTGCAGGAAAAAAAAAATTTTATTATCTTTCTTCCAAAGGAAGAAAAATCAATTGAAGGCAGCAACAAGCAAAGGCTTTCTCAAAACATACATACTGAACTATTCCAATCTTGATAACTTGATACACCCAATGACCAAGCTTCCATGGTTTCAGAAAAAAATTCATTGGGAAAGGATGCTTTAAAACTCCCTTTTCAGAACCATGTTCCAATAGAGGAGTCATTGTTGCTGCACGCCCCTGCCTCTCCATGAATTCAATCGTCCTCTCCTCACCACCTTTGAGAAACAGTATAACACATTTGGATGGATATTAGGGAGCAAAAACAAAGAACATCTACGATTGAAAATAATTTTTTTCTCCATGCAATTTTAAGTAGAATCCGACTAAATAAAGGTAATTCACCATTTAACCAGTGAAGCTATAGGACAACAAGTTGTTCAAGACAAACAGTTCCGCTCAAGAACGAACTTCACAGTCAACGTAATATATGTTTGATAAAGAATGCTGCTACCATATAACATAAGCACTAATCTCCCGTCCGCATACCATGCCACTAATTTCCAAAATTTCCTTCATGCATCATGGAAATTAATAAAATAAAATAATCAATGACAGAATTCACTGTACAGCGAAGCATAAAATCTGGAATCAAGTAGCATATCGTAGATGAACAATGATTCGATGACATAAAGAACAGAAAAGGCTAGCATGACGTAGGAGGTAAACATGTACAACTCTAAGGAAATGTATCCACGGCATGAATCACCAAGGACTAGCTTGGGGAGTAATTAATCCTTACCCTAAGTGGCCTCTTTTTGAGAATCCCATTTTATCCTTTAAATACCACCCAAGTTCGTTAATAATTATTACACAAGTGGTCTACTTTCAGTAGCTTATATTTTAGTCGACAAAAAGTATCAACAATAAACAAAGGAAAGAGCATTATAAAGTTGCAAAGGAATATGAAATGTGCCACATGAGCTTAGGAAAGTATAAGATAACAATAGAACTGTCAATATGGTTTGAAAGGCACTATTAACCAGATTTTTACATCAAGGACAACGCCACCAAGTTTGAAGAATAGTAAGCTATCACAGGACTTGCCTTGAAATTGTTTATCATTGTAACAAATAAACATATCCTGTCTTTTGCTTGGAGCATTATCTTCTTTGTTCACAATTTTTGATTTTGAGAAAATAAGAACCTAGTTTTAAAAATAGGTTTTTGCCCCCCCGTTTACAGTTTGAGTAACTAGGAAAAAATTGGAAACAAAAACCAAAAAGAAAAAAAAGAAAACCGTTTCCACAATATAGTTTTTGGATTCTCAAAAACCAAAAACTGCAAATAGAAAATGATACCAAAAATGACCCTAGATACATTTCTGATAGAAAAAAGAGATTATATTCAAGCCACTAAAGACAAGTATGAGGACGCACTAGCCAATGTGTGTATAGCGGAAGAGAGACAAAACGCTTTCCCCATTACAATTCAGTTACATCAAGGATTAGCCTTGAACCCTTTCCTATTTATTTTGGTTATGGACGAGTTCACTAGGCACATTCAAGGGGGTGCGCCTTGATGCATTTTGCGGATGACATAGTCCTGGTGGACGAATCGAGAGAAGAGGTAAATAAGAAGCTGGAACTTCGGAGAACGACCTTAGAATCGAAAGGCTTACGGCTCAGCAGATCAAAAACCAAGTATATGGAATTTAAGTTCTATACCTTAACCGAGCCATGCATAGAAGACATGAAGATTGGGTCGGAATTCAAACTAAAAAAGAATGTTTCAAATATTTGGGCTCCATGGTGCGGCAGGACAGCAGAGTTGACGAGATGCCAACAGCCGGATTAAAGTAAGATGACATAAGTAGAAGATGGCTTCTATGATACTATGTGATAAAAAGTTTCGCTAAAATACTACAAGACGCTGGTGAAACTGGCTATGTCATATGGTGCAAAATTTCAGCTAGTTAAAAGGCAACACACGCAGAAGTTGAAGGTGGCAAAGATGAGGATGTTGCAGTGGATGTGTGGACACATAAGAAATGATAGGATCGGATCAAAACTGACATTATAAGAAGCAAAATAGGCGCGGCTCCAATTGAGGATAAGTTGAGGGAGCAATGTCTGTGATGGTTTGGGTATGTTACGAGGAGACCGAGCACTACCCATATCAGGAGATGTGAACAATTTCATACTATGTACATGAAAAGAGGTAAATCCTTGCTAAAGAAAAGTTAGATGGAGACGATTAAATACGAATTCACCTACCTAAACCTAAATGAAGAGATTGTCTTAGATAGAGCTAAGTGGCGGTTAGAATATGTGTAGCTGACATAGTGGTTTAGGATAAAAGAGCGCCACAAAGCTAGTCCATAGCACCCCTAGGCTTACATGTTTACTATTATTGCTGGTTGCTTATATGTTTTATTGTTTTATTGTTGCTCTATTGTTTGGTTTTTGCTTTTTTGCTTTTTTACTTTTCAGGGATGGGGGCCCTCGGACACAGCCTCCCTTTACGATAGCTCTCCGAAGAGGTAAGGTTGTTACATCTCAAACCCCCCCCCCCCCCCCCCCCCCCAAAATAAAGGAAACCAAAAAAAAAAAGTTATAAATTCCTACTCTGGTAGGAGCCCTTGTGGCATTAGGTTTATTGTTGTTGTACTATTAAAAGAAAAAGAATATACAAAGGGTTAAGGACAAGATGTCCTTAAAATTACAAAATGCAATAATAAAAACCATAACTAATAGCATAAAGCCTTCTCTAATCCCTTTGCAAACCAACTAAGGCTATTTGGACAAAGCCTCCAAAGCTCTCTATTTAGAGAGCTGCTAAAATGACCGTCTTCTCCCATAAGAAATTAACAGTGTATGATCTTTAAAGATCCAAGCATTAAATACACCAAAGAATCGCAATCTTGGCTGTGGATAATAACGTTAAAACGTCTTCCTTTTTTCCTACACCATGAAACTTCATTAGAAGTATACCCTCCACCGATTTTGAGCTAACCTACATCTGGTCGAAAGTGGACTATAGCTTGCAACGTAAATCTCAAGCCACAACACAATGCTTTTATGGTCATGCAACACCCCACTTTGGACGCACATAACATAGATCCCTGGAGAAAGGGCCTTAAAAGGTCTCTATTTCTGCAAGTAATCTTGAGTACTAAGCTTATTAACAAGTAAAAGTCACGTAAAACCTTGATTCCAAAGGGTACCTTAGCTTTCCGAACATAAGGGTACAGAGGAAAAGCCAGAAAAGGATTATGTGAAGAAAGATGTAGGAAAACGGATTTAGACGTAAAAGTGCCAAACCCATCCAAAATCCAGCCCCTCTTGTCAAGAACATAGTTGCCTGAATCGGGAGCAAAGGAACGAGCAATCATAAAAATTCCCTAAGTTGGTAGCATTTTGGGTTGAAGTAATATTAAGTATATTCAATATAAATGGTTAAATCATAACATTTTAAAACAAAATAAACTTAAAGCTTAATTGTAAAAATGAGATGAGAATTAGTATAATTGATAAAATAAGTTCATTACTTTTTTTTTTTTTAGTTTTGAAGCCAGGCTTCTAGGCTTGTGAACAATAAATACAAATGGTGTGAAATTTAATGTAGTTTAGATGTCCAAGAATAACATGAAGAGTGATTATATTGGCTTAAGATTTCCAATGTAAATTTGATATATTGAATTAATAATTGACCTCCGATATGCTTAGCCTAAACAACAACAACAACAACAACCGAACCAGTGCCTCAAGGGCTCCCGCATATGTAGGGCTTGGGGGGGAAGGATGTACGCAACCTTACCCCTTCAAGGTGTTATTCTTAAGGGAGGCTGTGTCCGAGGACCCCAACCTGAGAAGAAGAGAGGCATACAAGCATACAAGCATGAAGCATAAAAGCATAAGAGCAAGAACAGCGGCACAGAGCAAGCATAAAGGAAGCATGAAGCAGCAATAGGCGTTACAACAGCTCCCAAACATATCTCAGAAGCCAAACAGGCAGACATATAAGCCTAAGGGTACTAGTGCTAGCCAAAATAAGCTCCTTTATCGTACACTGCTACATTGGCTACCCCTATGCTAGCCCTCCACTTAGCTCTATCTAAGGCCATCTCCTCCTGTAGGTTTAGGTGGGTAAGGTCGTGTCGGATCGTCTCCATCCATCTCTTCTTTGGCCTGCCTCCCTCTCCTCCCGATCATAGCATGGAGTTGTTCGCATCTCCTGACAGAGGCAGTGGGATCTCCTCTCTTTCAAGGAAATTAACAAAATGAACAATTAACAGAAATGGTGCTTAAACAATAAATATTTGGCAAATGTTGATTTCAAGCAAAAAGCAATTAACAAGTCAGTGATTATAAGTTTTCAAATATCATCAATTTCATTTATCTATAAAGGATTAGAAAAGCAAGTATTGCAGGCATAATTCCAGACCTCAGGAAAGAGATAACCAGCTTGAAGCTTTGCCATATTTGCATTGCAGGAGACATTTGTCTTGTGAACTCCTTTTAGCTGCCAACATCAACCATAAGCAGTAGAATATCTAGCACGGCACCCCTAAAAGTTCCTCAAGAATGCACTAGAAGCAGCAAAGGTGCAGCCTCAACCATGAGAAGGGCATACCAGTTTCCTTAGAAGGAGAAGTTACAATGCACTTCCAAGTCCCAGGACCATTAACTCTAACAGTGAACAGATGCAGTCCTAGGTCCATAAACGGTAGAATATCCGGCATGCCTAGCCTAATGAATGATAATTTAGATGCCCAAGTAAACTGCATTTTGAACATTCATTCTAAATCTTTTTTTCTTTTTTCTATTAAACCTTTCTTTTCCCCTTACATGCATTCATTTTAACTATTTTTTCTCCTCTCCGGTTGTCTAGCTCTTCCACTCCATTGCTTCTCTTTCTTGGGTTTACTATTAAATATTTTTATCTTGCATTTCTTCTCTTACAAATTTATCCATCCTTTAATAATATCTCTCAAGCACTATTTTCATTGATGAAGAACTTATTCCCACTCCCACACTTCCTATTATGTACTTCTCTCAAGATCCTTTTCTTTTTAAAGAAGAAAATAGTGCAATTGGTTATCGATATTTAAAGTTTATGAAGATAAAGATATTTATGAAGACCAAAGATGAGGTAAAGCTCATCATATATCTAAAGTTTTACTTATATCAATATGAATTCTACAAACAATTATTCTTTTTGTCAAAACGATTCAATCTTAGGTTGAATTGCGTTTCTCCTAAGTTTGATACACGTTTCACGCCGAATCGCGTTTCTAGGTGTGATATGTTAGTGTTGTGGGCATTTCCTGCGACTATGGTCAAGAAGTGAATAGAGGCCCACTTGGTCAAGAATATGGCTTAACTGTGTGAATTCATACATTTCCCTTGTGGTAAGATTCTGTTATGATTCAAGATCAATCTTGAATCATAACATGAGATAGGTGAAGAATTAGAGTGAGGATGAGAAGAGAATTAGAGAAATAGATAAGAATTAGAGAGAGTTAGGGTTGAGAAAAGAGGAATTCAATCTTATCAATCAGCCATGAAGAACTTACAATACAAGCTAAGCACTTTATACCATGAATCACTTGAACCAAATAAAATGTACTAACCGACTTAACTAACTCAAGGCAAAAACAAGCATTTCCCGCCACTTATTTGAAAACTACACATGAATTGCCACTAAGTTTCCACCTCTAAATTCGTATCATGACAGTACCCCCTCCTTAACATCATTCTTGGCTCAAGAATGAAATAAAGGAAATTGGCTCCTCAGAAAATTCAAATTCTCCCAAGCAGCAACTTCGTGATCCAAGTTAGTCCACAGCACCAACACTTCTTCAACTGATTTGTTCTGCTTCTGAACTTCTATGGATTCCAAAATAGCTGTAGGCTCCTGCTTGAGCCTCCCATTTAAAGTAACCACTGGTGCGACCTTCGAGCTGATCCTGCCTTCTGCTACATGTTGCTTCAGCAAAGACACATGGAAAACAGGATGCACAAATGAGTCAGGTGGCAACTCCAATCTAGAAGTTACTTGTCCAATCTTCTCCAAAATTTTGTATGGACCAAAGAAACGAGCACTGAGCTTCACATTTTAGCATACTGCCACACTAGCCTGCCTATAAGGCTGCAATTTCAGATAAACAAGATCTCCCACTTGGAAAGACTTATCACTTCTTTTCTTATCAACAAAGAACTTCATCCTAGCCTGAGCCAGCTGCGGATTGTCCTTCAACTGTTGTACCAATACTTTCCTTTGCATCAACAGATCATTAACTTCACTCACAAAAGAGAAAACACCCTATATCAACATGGGAAATGGAGGATCATAGCCATAAAAAGCCTTGAATGGAGTTGTCCCCAATGCAGCATGTGTGTGAATCGTACCAGAACTCAGCCAAGGCTAACCATCTGTTCCACTGCTTTGGATAACTAAAAGTCATGCTCCTCAAATATTGCTCCAGACATTGATTCACCCTTTCACTCTGCCCATTGGTTTGTGGGTGATATGAAGAGCTCATGGCCAAAGAAGAACCCAACAGCAAGAAAAGCTCACGCCAAAAATTACTAGTGAACAACCTATCTCGATCAGATATGATGGACTGAGGCAAACCATGGAGTTTGTAGATGTTGTCGAAGAATAATCTTGCAAGTTTTTCAGCTGAAATTGGATGACTCAAAGCCAAAAAATGCCCACACTTGGTGAATCTGTCCACAATTACCCAAATCACTTCCTTGCGTTCAAACTTAGGCAACCCCTCAATAAAATCCATATTTATGTGTTGCCATGCTCTGTCAAGAATAGGTAAGGGCTGCAGCAACCCTTGGTAGTGCATATGACTAGACTTAGTACACTGGCAAACATCACAGGCCTGAACAAAGTCCACAACATCCTTTCTCATACCATGCCAATGGAAGTACTGCCTTAACCCATGATATGTCCCTTCAATACTAGAGTGTCCTCCCCAAGCTGAACCATGTGAAGCTGTGATTATTTGTCTAGTCAAATCAGTCACCGAGCCAACGTATAACTTCCCTTTGATTCTCACAATTCCATGAGCCACAGTCACATCAGACTCTTCACCAGAAGAGCTATTCTTGATGCCAAATGTTGTGATATATTCCTGAGCAAGGCTATTACCATCATAAGACTTGTGCACCTCTTCCATCCAAGAAGGTAGAACCACGGAAATAGCGGAACAAGAAGCCTGCTCAACCCCCTCAAACTTGCGTGACAAAGCATCTGCAGCTAAGTTTTCATTGCCTCTAAAATACTCGATTGAATAGTCAAGCCCCAACATCTTCATGAGGCCCTTACGCTGCACTCTTGTAGTGATCTTATGCTCCAATAAGTACTTCAAACTTTGATGATCTATTTTTACAACAAAGTGATGTCCATCCAAGTAGTGCCTCCATTTCTTAACTGCCAACAAAATTGCCAAATACTCTTTCTCATAAATGGATAATCCCAAATGCTTGGGACTCAGACCCTGGCTCAAGAAAGCTATTGGCCTGCCCCTTTCTGAAAGAACAACTCCCACACCAATGCGCATCAGTCTCCAAAGTGAAAGGAACACTAAAATCAAGCATGACAAGCACCGGAGCTGAACACATTGCTATCTTCAAACAATCAAACGCTTCTTGAGCTTTCTCTGACCACTGAAAGGCGTCCTTCTCGAGTAAATCAGTAAGAGGCTTAGCAATCATACAATATCCAGCCACAAACTTCCTATAATAACCTCTTAAGCCCAAGAACCCCCTCAACTGTTCAAGAGAAACAGGTATTGGCTAATGTTTCATTGCATCAACCTTAGCTGGGTCAATAGCAACACCTTTAGAAGAAATAATGTGGCCCAAATATTCTACCTTGCTCTGAGCAAAGGTACACTTGGACAGCTTGGCAAATAACTTGTGCTACCTCGTCAGATCAAATACTTGTCTCAGATGGTCCATATGTGCTCCAAGTGAGGGACTATACACCAATATGTCATTAAAGAAAACAAGGACAAACTTCCTCAATAGGGGTTTGAGGACTGAATTCATCAAAGCCTGAAACGTAGCTGGAGCATTTGTTAATCCAAATGGCATTACCACAAACTCATAATGCCCATGGTGAGTTCGAAAAGCAGTCTAGTGGACATCCTGCTCAAGGACTCTAATCTGGTGGTACCCTTGCCGCAGATCCAACTTGGAAAAGGAATGGGAACCATATAATTCATCCAGCAAGTCACCGATGATGGGAATTGGAAACTTATCCTTGATAGTAATAGAATTCAGTTGTCTGTAGTCTATGCACATACGTGAAGAACCATCCTCCTTGAACCAAATCACAGGGGAAGCAAAGGGACTGTGAGAATGCCTTATGAACTCAGTCTTAAGCAACTCATCCACCTGCCTTTCAATTTCACTCTTCTGCGAATGTGGATACTTATAAGGCCTCAAGTTTACTAGATCAGAGCTAGTCTTCAATGGAATTGCATGGTCCAGAGTCCTCTTTGGAGGAAGGCACTTTGGTTGCTCAAACAGATCGTTGTACTTCTTAATCAACTTCTGAATTGGAGGATCAAGCTTTTTCTCAACTTGAACAAATTCTGCTGAAATGGAGAAGAGGTGTCCTACCCATTGATAGTCCTTTCTCCTTAGTATCCCTTCAGCCTTCTTGGTCCACAATCCCTTGTAACTTGATGGCTTTACCATGTAAATCAAATGAGATTGAGAGTTGGCTGAAATCAAACACCAATGGAGTGATAGTCTTCATCCAATCCACCCCCAAGCACCATATCACATCCTCCCAGCTCAACACTCTGAAATCATAACAGAATTGGAGGCCTTGCATCTGCCACTGGAACTGATTGCATTTCATTTGAGTGAGTATGGAATTCCCATCAGCAACAGTCACGGCTAAAGGACTTGTTTTAATCATCTCATGACCATCCTTGGATCAACAAACCTATGTGTCCGTCCACTGTCAATCAAGATCAGAAGAGACTTATGATTTGCTTCACCTTTGATTCTTATGGTGTTGTGTGTCCCACTGCCTATTAAAGCCTTCACTGAAATCTCCATTCGTTCTCATTAACATCTGCCTCTTGTAACAACTCCTCCTCAGGCTCATCACTTGCCTCCTCCTCCTCGTCTTGATCATCTGATTCATCAATAGCCTCAACTCCACTAACAGACATGAGGAGCTTAGGGTTGCACTTATGTCCAAAGAAGTATTTTTGGTTACATTTGAAACATAGTCTTTGAGCCTTCTTCTCTTCAATACTCAAGGTTTTGACACAACCTTATTACCAGCTGATGTTGAAGAGTTACTGGACAAATTCTTGCCTCATGACATATCTGAATTAGCAAGCATTGTGGCTTCATCTAACTTTGCCGTGGAAAAGGCTCGAGACAATGTTAAAGGACTAATGGCTATAACCAAATCCTTTATCCTTGGCTTAAGTCCAATAATGAAGCTAGAGACATAGTATTCCTCACTTGCACCAAGGTTTACTGCCATCATTCTAGCTCTCAGATTTTCAAATCGTGACATATACTCTTTCACAGAGGTGCTTTGAGTCACCTTGTTAAAATCCTCATCACCATACCTCTCAAAGAATTCATCAACAAAATCATACCACGAGATGTCAGGATTACTGAGAATTAAGCTGTGAAACCATACCTCGTGATCACCTTGCAAATGTACTGTAGCTAGTTCCACCTTTTCCACATCCATCACACTATAAAAGCGAAAGTACCTCCCACATCTTCTTATCCACAACTGTGGATGTGATCCATCAAAGGTATCAATTTCAACCATTGGCTGTCTGTAACCACCTCCCCTAGCTGTAGCCTCAGTCCTTTCCTCAGATTCATGAGGCTGCCTCTATTCAGTACGCCTCCCATGCTGGCTAGCAGGTGTTAAAGAGTCCAGCTCCTGATTGCCGATCAAGATGCTGCCTTATCTCATTCATATGCTGCTACAATTGCTGATTTGAAGTGCTAGTGTTATCTAATTTCACTTGGAAACCTGCCACTGTTGCTGTCAACCTTCGCATTTCAACTAGCATCACCTCCAAACCATCACCTTGACTCGAATTTACTCCTGCAGTGACTCCAGCATAAGTTCCCACAGCAACCCCAGCACTGCCAGCTGCATTTGCAGCAGCAGCAGCTCGTGTTGTAACTCCTCCTACCATCTGGAACTGCTAACCACAGATTGTCAAACAAAATGGATCAACAACGATCAACAACTATGAATTAACTGATTGTGAAGTACTGAAGTGATCCAATGCCACCAGAAATCGAATGATTCAGTGCAGATATCAGAGAGTAACAACAATCTATCAAGCTCTGATACCAATTGTTATGATTCAAGATCAATCTTGAATCATAACATGAGATAGGTGAAGAATTAGAGTGAAGAGGAGAAAAGAAATAGAGAAATAGATGAGAATTAGAGAGAGTTAAGGTTGAGAAAAGAGGAATTCAATCTTATCAATCATCCATAAAGAACTTACAATACAAGCTAAGCACTTTATACCAAGAATCATTTAAGTCGGTTGAACCAAATACAATGTACTAACCGACTTAACTAATTCAAGGAAAAAACAAGCATTTCCCGCCATACAATCTTATTTGAAAACTACACATGAATTGCCACTACAGTGACCACCTCTAAATTCGTATCATGACAGATTCCCACAAAGGTATAGGTTCCAAGACAGTGAATCACCCTGCTCAGATGAAAAGAAATTAACCCAAGCATCATGCACAGTGGATAATCTATACAAAAGTGGAAACTAATGAGAGAGAACAATATGCCCGACCCAACTGCTTTCCCAGAATCGAATACGATCACCCGAATCGATCATGAGGCGAATAATGGGGAAGGAAAGAGGGGTAAAGTGGCGAGATAAACTTCCAAGGAGAGGAACAACCGACCGCATCCACCAACCCTGCATCCTACCCATAATATTGGACACCGTACTTAATCTTAATCACCATGTGTCAAAGGGAGTTAGATTTACTAGGGAATCACCATAACATTTATCTAGAAGGGACATGTTCTAGGACACCAAATTACCAATACCCAATCCCCCTAGCTCTGCGGCCTCCAAACTCTGTCCAAACCAACGAAATGATCCCGACGGTCCTCTTCCACCCTAACCAAAGAATATCCCTCATGATCTACTCAATACACGTTACAACTGACATCAAAATCTTAAAGAGTGACATATGTAGTATATGGTCATACTACTGAAACATGATTGGATAACTGTAAAACGTCCACTAAAGAAAAGAAAGCGTGTTTCCAACCTTCTTACAGTTTTCCTAATTACTGGGTCCCAAAACTTAGAAAACTTAGGATTACCACCCAAGGGAACTCCAAGGTACGTAAGAGGCAACTGATGTACCACACAACCAAACAAAGAGGAATACACAATTAGGACAAATGATCTAGGTTAATCCCTAGAATGACAGACTTTGACAAGTTGATTTTTCAAACCTCAGAATTGCTCAAACAATTGGATGATTGCTAGGACAGTGTCATCCGCAAACTGCAAGTGGGACGCAGGCACCAACTTCCTACCAACCTCAATTTCTCGAACAATTTACAGTCTTGACCTTAAGAGAGCATACAAGTCAACACATCAACAACAAAAGTGAAGAAGAAAAGGGAAAGAGGATCACCTTGCCTTAACCAACAAGAGGCAGAAAACCAATCCTTTGGGTTCCCATTAACGATAATTGAATAAGAGACATTGTCGACATATCCTTATCTCCCTCACACATACAGAGATCTAAAGTTATGAATTTATAATTCAAGTGGTTAACATATTTGTAAGAATTAAGGTAAAAATGATCACAGACTGATTTGAGACCTTGAATAGCTCAACACTATTTGGCCAAACATGGAACATATCGTCTATGCTTGACAAAAACAGACATCACGCTAAATTCAAAAGACAAGTGAATTGGTTTGTCTTATGTCTGCCTAATCAAAAATCCGCTGGTAGAAATGAACATCCATGTACTACCACAAGTGCAAATCTAACGTTTGGTTGAGGGAGAGGGGGGGGAGGGGGGGGGGGGGGAGGCCAAGGAACTTTCTCACTTGGTGACAATCAAAAACTGTCTACTTTAGGAACTCCACTCTTGAACTCTACTGTCTAAAAAAGCATGTAGATGCGAAATTGGTGAATCCACTGATGCCAAAAGCAGAAACTTTCATGTATGGAGATTCCTCCAAAAATGTCACATGCAGCATGTGATCATCAAGCCAACAAGCTCAAAATATACTTTATCACGCCTTCAATCAAATGCCACAAAATAGATAGAATGAACAAAGAAAAAACAAGTGGACTGCAAATTTCTCCAATTGGGAAGTCAAGTCACCAAAATGTTCATTCAAGATAGGTCTCACACTTGAGCGCAAACCAGAATCGAACATCTAAAATAAGCAAAGTTGAATAAGATCTGAAAAATAAACTTCACATCAAGAACATTCACCAAGTTTCTTTGAGATACTCACCTAAGCATGCAACAAGATACCTGCCAAAGCAATACATGGCAAACGATTCATAGCAATCGCGTAGGATCTCAATATCAACACTTATTGACGGATTCACCAAAGAAACAAACTGCATGAACGGGCACAAGTTAGTATAAGGGACATATATACAAATGTATACACCTAAAAAGCACAAGGTTAACAGTATCCAACAGCATACCAGGTCAAGTGGCAACATTAGCTATAATCTATTTCAAGTTTATCTTTCTTGTCTTCTTCTTTAAAAGAATGATACAAAAATGGGGGTATGAGAATGTGCTGTGCTATAACGAAAAAAAAACTACTTAAAAGGGGAATAATGAATCAAAAGATAAATCATTGTGACAGAACAACAATCCCAGGTCGGGCATCTATTGAACTATAAGAAGGCATATCTTTAAATACCATAGAAGAAGAAAAGGCATCATAGCAATCTAGGCTCCAACATGGTGCTTACACAATTCATGCAATAACCATCTTTAGCAAGGACTTGGTAGGTTTTGATGAGAACAATTAAACCAAGAAACTGTTTCAACAAAAAGGACATGAAGTGAAAGTTTGTTCATATACAAAACAGATTGTGTCATTAAACCTCTAAAAGAGCACAACAACTTCCTCTATAATCACCTAACATCTACAGCTGGCATTCGGATAACCCAATTTAACTATGAAGTTAACAATCATAAATGCCAGGATACCATTGAGAAAACATATTATACATTAAAAATAGAGATACAACAATATCTTATCGGATATTCCTTGTCTTTGTCAAAGTGAAACTAAAATTAGGTCGATACTTTGTCAGGTACTAAACCAAAGTTTGAATAGAGGAAATAAGTTTTCACACAAAATGACAATACAGCTAGCTCTTGACCTAGTATTCCACCTCCTCACCTTTCACAACACGTAGTTTCTTTTAATAGTAGCACAGCCCAAGAACAAAGGAAAAGCCACACATAAAGAAGACTTTACCGATTCAATAGCATAACAAGGAACCATCAAGATAACACCGATCAAAAATTTTTGCTCCTGTCACATGACACCCAAAGCCATACATCTCATCAGCATCAATGGGATCAATAAAAAGCCATGAAAAATCCAAAGAGTGCAGACGATACAAATAACAACCTCAGGATTCTTGTATGTAGAGAGATGCTCGAAGAGAAGGTACATAGAGAGACAAAGCGTCATGATTACAAATGCTCCGGCAATAATAACAGCCCATGCGGGTGCCGAATAATTGGAGGAAATGAGAATGAGATTGAAATGGTCGGCTATCCTCATGAGATAATAAATAAATTTCTAGCTCAGCAGCTGTGTCAAAGGGAACCAGCATAATGATATCAAGATCCCCCAAAATTGTTGGCAGATTTAGAGTGACTCCATCTTGACCTGTATACACAAATTTGTTCAGTAAATCAAACACTCTATAAAAGAATCTGATTTTTGACACATTTCTAGATGTGTAATGTCAAGGAACCAAGTCTTCCAAAAGCTTAAGCTGATGGGTGAAGATTCGGGAATAGTTTTATACTCTACATGCCCTAGCATGACACATAGATAATGCACAGACCCTCTCATACTTTCTGCTTGAAATATATTAATATTTAGAGTTGGGTTGTAATGATTCAAACTAGTAACATCGCGGTCAACAAAGCTCCGATACCATGTCAAGGAGCCAACTGGCTCAAAAGTTAGGAAGAGTTTTATACTCCTACAAAAAGAACCTATACGAAAAAGTCCGATTTTTCTCACATTTCCTAATGTAGAAACCATTTTCAGAATCGGACTACCGCATGCAATTTAGATTACACCCAAATTTCCAAATTTGACAAAAAAAAAAAAGACAAGCTGCTCTTCCATTTCATTGACATAGCAATCAAACTATGCTTATTATTAGCTCAGAAACTACAACTTCTCTCACATTTCCCAACATAGAATCCATTTCAACAATCGGGAAAGTCTTATTCAATTCAGATTACACCAAAATTTCCGAATTTGACCAAAAACAACACAAGTTACACGTCAATTGAATCGACGCAAAACTATACATTCTTGTAACTCATCAGTCCAATTCAATTCAGCAGGAAAAGAGAGAGAAAGAGAGGACCTCACCCGAAATTCAAATTTGAGAGAAAGTCGATGGAGGAGGTTGACCACAACAAGGATGACGCCAGAAAATTGTGAAGAAATTATCGTACAGTTCCTTTGACGAGCAGACAAGAGAGACAGAGAGAGAATTAGTGGAGCCCTAATTTGGCGCTGTAAATTTTGTAAATTATGGTGAGCAGTGAAAAACCCTAATTAATTTTCTGGGTCGGGAAGAGGAAGAAGACAAATTATAAATCCGGTTTGGGGTGGATAGTCGCCAACACACGTGGTTGGCACTATAAATATGTTTGTCACAATTATACGTACTTTTAATACCTTAAATTTTAATAGTTATTACACGAGAAACTATTATTTAGATATTTTGCAGAGTGAGGATCAGAAGCAGTAGTAGAGCTCTCTACTTTTGATACAGTGCCATTGTGGCGCTAGGAGAGAGAGGGGATGTTAAAATTTTAAAATATTTATATAAATATTAATATAAATAACTTTGATTTGAGTAATTTTATATAAAATATATTAATATAGTGAATAATAAAAGATATATCGTCAAATCTTATAGTGTTTAGGTGATAATTTTTCATGTATAAATTTTATATATATATATATATATATATATATATATATATATAGTAGTTTTAAATAATATTATATACATTTATAAATAACATGTAAAATAAGAGTGAGAGAGGCGAATCCTGAGCCTCCATTATAATAGACGGCCAAGATTTATTGAACATTAAAAAAATAACAATTTACGGCATATATCCATTCATGAGGCAGAAAAAAAAGGGGTAAGAGAGGGAAATTATTTTTGTAATACTCAACAAATCTTGACCGTAAATTGTTATTTTTATAATGTCCAACAAATCTTGACCGTCCATTAAAATGAAAAGTTAGAATTTGCCCCTCTCACGCTCTCGTAAAAACTCCACATCCACATACATATATATATTGAACAAATAATTAAGATATATTAAATGTATAAATTAAGTATATTTTATGCACATATATAACCAAAATGAGCCAAATAAATAATTTATATATTAAAATTACTTCATATAAGTAATTTAAAATTTTAATAATTTTTTAAATATATTACATAGAAAATTATCACCCCCCTCGCAAACAGTGCCACGATGGCACTGTATCAGAAGTAGCGGGCTCTCCCGCTGCTTCTAATCCTCACCCTATTTTGAACTTTAATTATTTATCACCTAAATATTATAAAGTTTTAATTTATATAATGTAGTACCTTAATGTTTTAATATTTTATCACTTAGTTATTCTACGTCGTATTTTGATGAATTTCGGTGAGAATCAAAATAATTTTATACAAAAGATGCTAATACAATGCTTAATTAAAATAATGAAAATAAGCTAAGTTAATATTTTCAGCAAAAATTCAACGAATCACAATAAAAAATTTATTGAATTTGTATATAAGCTACCTATATATTATTTGAATCATGTGTCATATCAGCATTAATCCAAAATCATTAAATTCTAATAAATATACTTATATATTGTAGGAATCATATTTTACTTTAGCATTTTTTAACAAAAATTTATCAAATTTTGGAAGAAGGGAACCTAATTGATAAAATTTTAAAACTTCAAAAGATAAAATTTTTAAACATCAAGGTACCTCATTATATATTTTAAAATATCAGAGTACCTAAATGATAAATGATCAAACCTGGGGGGTACTAAGTGATAGTTTCCCTATTTCGTTTTGGGTAATATTATTGTCAGGGCAAAAAGTGTTATTACTAGAACAATATAGAAGTTTTCAAGGCAATTTTGTGGTTCTCATTGTTTGTAATTCACATCATTGTTCAAGCAAAGACAATTTTTGTCATGACAATAATAACTCCTTCTTTTTCAGATACCTTTTTTATAATTCAATCACGATATCATTAGTTTAAGCTGACATGTATTCGAAAAGAAAATAATGAAAAGTATTTTTATTAAGGGTAACAATGTCACTAAAACTAAAATAAATTTAAAAAATATACCAAATATCCCACTCTTACCGTTGGCGGCCACTCTAATCCATCGAAAACCGCCACCTACATCAACACTAGCACCGTCACCACACCATTACCAACTTCCTCCACCTAGTTGCGCGTTTGCTAATCTTCAACGTATTGTCGAAGACCTTCCCCTACCTCTCTTGCCCACTTAACATTCTCCATCTGCCTTTTTCAACCTAAAAATCTAGAAGTCAGGTTTTCGAGCGCTTCGACAGCATCTATGTGGGCTAGGGATAGGCTGGCAACAGGCTAAGCAGACTTAGGAGAGGTTGACAACAGGTGAGGGTGTCATGAGCTTGACTTGTCCTGCGCTGTGACATTGTCATGACATTGTCAAGGTCCTGTGTCCAGCGCTAGCATCCAGCGAGCCAAGGGAAGCTCTGCCCGCTCATCATGCCAGCGCAGCACCCGGCCAGCCCGCCAATTTTGGGAAAGGACAATATACAATAGTACATTCTATTTTTGGATTTTTGCCTTGTATTTATTTAGATTATCTTTAGCTTTATTTTATTATTGTATTTATCTAATTCTAGAAGATTCCTAGCCATTTCTATAAATAGGAGAATGCAAGGTTGTACTCATTTTCATCCAATGAAAATATAAAAATCCTCTTCTCTCATCTCGCTTTCTTCTTCTTCACTCTCATCTATTTCTAAATTCTATCTCTCGTCTAACTCTGTCTTTTTCACTGAGCCTTAATCGGTGAGTCACCACCAAGGGTTGTGACATTTGGTATCAGCTAGCCATAACACGAAACAAAGTTGCAGCAGCCATGTCTTCATCAGAAGAAACCAATGAGTCCCAGGAACGTCTCACAAATATTGAGAGGAGGCTGGAGAGGTTAGATGCTTCATCCCATGAGCAGAGCAATACCAATGAAGCACTGAGATCGTCAGTTCAGTCCTTTACTGAGACCGTCAACCACTTGGTGAGAATCCAAGAAAAGACGACCGAGGTTGTACCAGAGGTGGAGCAAGAAGGAAACTAAAGGGGGCTCATGGTTCGAGAGATTATGTGAGACTAGGTGAGCAAGGAATGATGCCGCCACCACCCCGGATGCCGGAGCCAAGGAGTAGGTCTGGAGTCCAAAACCACTCCACGGAGGAGGGAGATCATAGTCGTCATAATGGGAACTCACGAGCTTGGGCTTCGCATTACAACCCAAGGCTTGAGTTTCCAAGGTTTGATAGAAACTGTTAGGAACAGTGTCCTGAAATCCAGATTTATTCTAGATATATTATTTTAATTAACAAATAAAGTTGAAGTTTCAGTCGTTTCCTAGTTAAATTTGTGTATTTGAGCATTTATACTGCATGTGATTTTCTTTCGGGAGGCATCCATGAGATGGGTGTAGTCCTCAGACTACAATTTACATGTTTGTTCTAAGTGGTTTATGAGACTAAGCCACAGATAGACTTGGAACAAATGATATGGATTGTTGTTTGAAAGACTCGTAGTCGAAGACAAGTCTGGACCACTTGTATATTAAGACTATAACATGACACTTTAGATGGCTTGTCTTGGTCATGTGGATGGAGATCCAAAACTGTTAGGTCAGTGTGTTTGACACACTGAGTTGGACCATGTGGGTGGTTACTTATTTCTAGACTACTATCAGAGATGAGTGATTCGCATTGTACTGTTTGAACAACGACTCTAAATCCTGAGGGTATTCTAGACTTGTGCATGGAGCGTTAATTACTTTGGTGTACTATAAGTAAGGTCTAAAACGAATAACTGAAATCCCACGTACACTGGGTAGCGGCATGAAATGTGACAAGGATCAGGTATTCAATAGGGAATCTACAGTCTTTTATGAGATACAGATGTCCCCTTAGTTGATTCGCAAATATTTGAATGGTTCGGAAACTTTGGCCAAAGTATTCTAAGTGTTTGACATTTGGAATTTATACTGTGAATATGTTCAAGTATAAATAAATTATTTAGTGAAGGGCGAATCGGTAACTAATGGAGAAGCTGTGAGAAGGATAATGATAGTGGTTATATTTATCCTTTGTCATAGACATCTTGTGGAGGGGTTGTTGTCATTATTACAATATATTAGGAAGATATCGGATAAATAATTTAAGTTCGGAGTGCAGTGAGATTTATTTAGTGGAATTAAGTCTCATTAAATGGTAATTAAATTAATATCATGAGATGATTTAATTTAACCCGTTTGGAGCTAAATTTAAATTGTCCCCGGGGTCCCTACACAAGCCTCTGTATTTTATTGCCATTAGAAAAATATTAAAGAATTCATGAGATGAATTATTTATCCATAAGATGGGTAAATTAATTTTGCCAATCATTATTCATGAGATAAATAAATATTAAAAATTATAAAATAAAATAATTTTTTAAAAATTAAAATTCACAACATGAATTTTTACATGTGGGATACAAAATAAAAAAATTAAAAAAAATTCAAAAATAATCGGGTTTAAAAGGTTCGATCCGTGGCACACAGATCTGATGAATAAGCGCGCGACACGTGTCGCTTGCTAAAGCTTCCCAGGGGTTATCTGTGTCTCCGCTCGGGAATGAATCAGAACGCGCCACGCGTCAGCTCCTGATAAGCCAAAGCACGCGTGTATACAGGACTATAAAAAGCGGCGTTTTAGTTTGTTTTGTTTTAAAAACGCTGCGTTTTGGACTTAAAACTACAATTTGTTTTGCGCGTCCCACATCGAATTTTTTGCTTTTTTTCGCTCTGGAATATTTCTATAAATAGAGGGGCTTATTACGAGGTTTGGCATTCGAGTCAAAATATTTCTTTAGGGTTTTTGAAATTATTTCGGAGATCCACTTTAATATTTTTCGGAGCCCACCCTCCGGGCAGTTCGAGGTTATTGCGTAGAAGGTCTCGAGGTCTCAATTTTGAAGAATATTATTGTCTTTCTGGTTTTCTTTATTATTGGAGCAATTCCAGGTACGTTTTTCTTTCCTTCTTCTTTTAGTTTCGCTTTTCTATTTATTTACAGTATTCGTTATTATGCCTGTTTAAGTTTATGTAGTGTTATGAATGTATTAGAGTAAAAGGCCTGTAGATCTAAATTAAGAATTTAGATCTGATGATTTAAATTATGAATTTAAGTCAATAGATTTAAAATTAGGAATTTTAAATCAACCTTAGGTTTAGAGTTATGAATTCTAAACCTGTTCCGCTGCGTAATCTTTAGGAAAAATTTTTAAAAGTCATCCCAGTAACCGGTATTAGGACAAACGGTTTATAGAAATAAACCTATTCCCGGGAACTCTCGCACGTGAGGCGTCACGAAGCGTGACTCTCCGACCGGGGGCTTAGGTAGAGAGAAGGGTCTCCTACTCTAAGTCCTATAATAGGTGCCTATTGTTGTGACCATAGTTGAGAACTGTGAACCCAATAGTGGGCATCAGAGTTTATTTTTCAACAAAATTCATATGCTTTTCCCAACAGAAACAACCTGAGGGCATGGGTAAGGAAATGCCTTAAGTAATTTCGGTGGTATCAAGTGGCAACGGAGGAATGGGTGGACATTGCTGCAAGCCACATGCATGATCATGGGGAGGTTTGGTTCCATGCCTTGGAACTTCAACATCCATGCATGACTTGGCATTTTTTTTGTAGTAGAGTTATGCAAGCGGTTTGGTGACAAATTGCTTCAAGATATAGTGGAGGAATGTAGCAAGGCTTCGCAAACAGGGACAGTGGAGGAATACTGGACCCGTTTTGTTGAGCTTAAGGGCTTGATGCTCATTTATCATCCTTCCTTGAGAGAGGCATACTTTGTACCAAGCTTTGTGAGTGGATTGAAGCCCGCTACAAGGGCTGCTGTCAAGGCCAGTCACCACCAGACCTGAGCTCCGCTTTTGAGTAGGCCAGGCCACAAGAAATGGCCATCTCTGAGATCAAGACTGCCATCGGGTTCAAGCAGGAACCGTATAAAGGGGCAGCGCTGACTTTCGGTGCCAAACCCGGGTCCTCATTCAGGTCGAGATAAGCCATGTCATTCCAGAGCAGCGCACACTCCCAAGCTACCGTGTCAAAGCCCGAGGCAAGAAAGAGTGGATTCGTGGTCTCTAATGGGGCCTATCCTCCTAGACGTAAGCCGGGCCAATGTTACAAGTGCCACAAACGGTACTTCCCTTGCCATGTTTGCAAAAAATTAACAATTGCAAAGCATGGAGGGTTAAGAAGAGGTGGAAGATGAGTTGGAAGACATAGAGGAAGAGGCACCCCGAGAAGAAGGAGATGGTGTCATGGAAATTTCGTTGAACGAGCTATCCGGGTGCATCACCCACAATACCTTGCGATTAAAGGGCTCCATAAAGAAACAGGCTATCACCAATTTGGTGGACAGTGAAGGCAGCAATAGTTTTCTGGACGCGTAGGTAGTCCAGGAGCTGAGGCTGGACACGGTGCCCACGGTAGTCATGACAGTGACGGTGGCAAACGGAGAGAGTTTAGTCAGCTATCAAAAGTGTGCACAGTTAAAATGAAAGGTCCAGGGAACCGTGTTCACAGATGACTTGAGGGTTTTGGAGCTAAGGTGTAGTGACATGGTGCTCGGTGTTGACTCGCTGCAGCGCTATGGGCCCGTCACCATTGACTTCACCAACTTCAAATTTTCGTGTCTCAAAAATGGAAAACCAGTGCACTTACAAGGCACGGTTGAGCAAGCAGCCTTGCAATCCATCTCCGAGAAAGGCATCAAAAAGTTTTGAAGAAAAGAGTGGGAAGCGTGATGGGGCACCTCTTTATGGCCACCGCTATAGAAGAAACCGGGGAGTGCATTCATCCAGCTATTGTGCATCTGTTGCACAGCTATGAGGACGTGTTCAGAACACCAAGCACACTGCCTCCTGAGCGTGCGCATGACCATGGCATCCCAACGATTCCGGGGCCAGACCTGTGAATGCAAGTCCTTACCGTTGCCCTCACCACTAGAAAAATGCGATAAAAAAACAAGTGCGTGAGATGCTAGCTTCCTCCATCATCAGACCCCGTAGGAGCCCCTTTGAATCCCCGGTTTCACTTGTGAGGAAGAAGGATGGAACCTACCGGTTTTGTGTTGGCTACCGCCAGCTCAATAGCATCACCATCAAAGACAAATTTCCAATATCGGTGATTAATGACCTTCTAGATGAACTCAAGGGTGCCAACATCTTCTCCAAGATAGACTTGAGGGCAGGCTACCATCAGATAAGGGTCAAGCAGGAGGATAGATATAAAGCAGCCTTTAGGACACACCAGGGCCACTACAAGTTCAGGGTCATGCCTTTCGGTTTTACCAATGGATGCGCTACTTTTCAAGCATTAATGAACGAGGTGTTTGCAGAGTTCTTAGCAAGTTTGTGCTCATTTTCTTCGATGACATACTCATCTACAACCCAAACTTGATAGTGCACCTAGAGCACTTGGGCAGGGTAATGGAGGCACTACATGCGCATTGCTTGTATGCCAAGTGCAGCAAATGTGCCTTTGGCAGGGACCGTGTGGAGTATCTTAAGCATGTGATCTCCCAAGAAGGCGTGGCAATAGATTTCGGGAAAATAGAGGCTATGAGAGACTGGCCAAGATCGAAGAATGTGAGAGGCCTTAGGTGGTTCCTTGGGCTCACCAGTTGTTACAGAAAATTTGTGAAAGGTTATGGGGCCATTAGTAAACCTCTGACCAATCTCCTCAAGAAAGGGGAGTTCAAGTGGATCGAAGAAACCCAACGCGCATTCGAGGCTCTAAAACAAGCCATGACCATAGCACCCGTGTTAGCCCTGCCAGATTTTAGCAAGCCCTTCATATTGGAAATCAATGCCTATGGAGTAGGCATAGGGGCGATGCTAATGCAAGAAGGTAGGCCCTTAGCTTATTTAAGCAAGGCCTTAAGCCTAAGGCACGTGGGGCTTTCAGTCTACGAGACGGAGTTGATGGTTGTTCTTATGGCAGTGGAGAAATGGAGACATTACTTATGGGACAATTCCTTCATCATCAAAACAGATCACGTAAGCTTGCGCCATCTCTTGGAGCAACAGGTGACCACACAGCTGTAGCAAAAGGGGATGTCCAAACTCATGGGCTTGATATACCGAATCTTGTACAAAAAGGGGGCTGAGAACAAGGCCGTAGACGCGTTGTCAAGGTGCACTAAGGACAGTGAGAGCACAGCCTACGCGTTGATGACATCCATGATTCCTTTATGGATGCGTGATGTGGCTGAGTCCTACGAAGGTGATGCGCATGCATCAAAGCTGATTGGGCAGCTAGTAATTGACCTAGAAAGCAACAATCATTACTCTTACAAGAGCGAGATACTGCATTATAGGGGGCGCATCTATGTGGGCAGTGCTACTGAGCTCAGGGACAAGGTTTTACAGGCGCTGCATGATTCTCCAGTGGGAGGCCGCTCAGGTACCTTGGGCACACTAATGCGTGTCATGCACCTCTTCTTTTGGCCCCAACTAAAGCACACGGTGCAAGAGTGGGTGAGCAAATGTGACACATGCCAGCGAATCAAGGGGGAGAACGGTGCATACCTGAGGCTACTTTAGCCACTGCCCGTGCCTAGCCAAGCATGGGAATGCATTAGTATGGACTTCATAGAGGGACTACCAAGATCATGGGAAAAAGACACAATTTTCATGGTAGTGGATCGCTTCACCAAATATGCTCACTTCATGACGCTGACACACCCTTACAACGCTGCAAAAGTGGCTCAAGTCTACCTTGACACAGTCTAGTAGTTGCATGAACTGCCCAAGGACATTGTATCAGACCAACAACAACAACAACAGTCCCAGTGCCTTGCGGTTCCCGTAGAAAGCAGGGTCTTGGGGGGGGGGGGGGGTGATGTACGCAGCCTTACCCCTTCCGGCTGGAAAGGAGACTGTTTCCGGGGCCCCCAACCTGAAGTAGTTGAGTGCCAGCAGATAAACCACCAATCAATTACCAATGCATTTTGAGGAAAAAGTAGAAGAAAGGAAGAAGAAGAAGAAGAAGAAGAAGGAGCAGAAGAAGAAGAAGAAGAAGAAGAAGAAGAAGCATGATCAGAGACTAAGCTAGCCTATAAGTGCACATTGTATCAGACCGAGATGCAATTTTTCAGAGTATGTTTTGGAAGGAACTGCTACGCCTTGCGGGGGTTGAATTGGGCATGAGCAGTGCATATCATCCTGAGTCTTATGGACAAACCGAAAGGGTCGACCAATGTCTCGAGTCATATTTATGCGGGATGGCACTTCATAGGCCCAAGTTGTGGGCACAATGGCTACCAATGGCTGAATATTGGTACAACACCAATTATCACTCCTCGCTCAAGACCACCCCCTTCCATGCATTATATGGATATGAGCCTCAGACCTTAGCTTTGGATCTTCCGTGTGGCACTAGGCCGACCGCTATGAAGGACTTGGCCAATAAACGCCAAGTCATAGTGAATTTGCTAAAGGAAAATCACAAGGAGGCCCAACACCTTTACAAGAAGCAAGCGCATGCACGTAGGACTGAGAGGAGTTTTGAGGTGGGGGACTTCGTCTACTTGAAGCTTCAACCATACGGCCAAACTTCTTTGGCAATGAGAAGAAACCTTAAGCTTGCAGCATGCTACTATGGGCCCTACAATGTGATAGCCAAGGTTGGGGAGGTTGCCTATAGACTAGAGCTGCCTGAAGGATCGCAAGTGCATCCCATCTTTCATGTGTCCAGACTGAAGAAGAAGTTGGGATAAAATGCGTCATTTTGTTCGGAGCTACCGAATCTTGATCAGGAGGCAGTCCTAAGGTGAAGCCTCAAGCCGTGCTGAAGCAGCGCACCATATTGCGCAAGGGGCACAAGGTCAAGCAACTGTTGATTCAATGGAAAGACATGCCAGGGGACAACGCCACTTGGGAGGATTGGGCATTTGTCAGGGGTCAGTTCCCTGACTTCGATCCTTGAGGACAAGGATCGTTTGAAGCGGAGGGCAATGTCACGAGCTTGACTTGTCTTGCGCTGTGATATTGTCATGACATAATCAAGGTCCTATGTCCAGCGCTAGCATCCAGCAAGCCAAGGGAAGTTCTGCCAGCTCATCACGCCAGCGCAGCACCCAGCCAGCCCGCCAATTTTGGGAAAGGACAATATACAATAGTACATTCTATTTTTGGATTTTTGCCTTGTATTTGTCTAGATTACCTTTAGCTTTATTTTATTATTGTATTTATCTAATTCTAGAAGATTCCTAGCCGTTTCTATAAATAGAAGAATGCAAGGTTGTACTCATTTTCATCCAATGAAAATATAAAAATCTTCTACTCTCATCTCGCTTTCTTCTTCTTCACTCTCATCTATTTCTAATTTCTATCTCTCATCTAACTCTATCTTCTTCATCGAGTCCTAATCGATGAGTCACCACCAAGGGTTGTAACAAAGGGAGAAGGGTAAGGCCATCGAGGGGGTGAGTGGGTAGGGGAGGCCTCTCAAGAAGAGTGGGGATCGACGGAGGTGGAAACAGGTTGTCGGAGTGCCTAGTGAAGGCATGGCAACAATTGCGGTGTTGCAGATGGCAACTAAAGGTGTAAACAAGCCGAGCACCTCCTTGTTCGAGCTCGATAGGTCTTATCAAACTTGAGCTTGATTCGAGCTCTACTTAAGTTTTCGAACCTTTGTTCGAGCTAAGTTCAATAAGATTTCAATGTGTTCCATACTCGGCTTGGTTCGACTACCTAATCCAGCCGAGCCAAGCTCATTATCATGTCAAATAAAGCTTATAACCAAGGCAAGCTTTTTTGAGTCAAGTTCCATATTGAACTAAGCTATTCAAGTTACAAACAAATCATTGTCAAATTATTTTTGAGCTAATATTAAATGTTAACAAGCCCTTGACAAACTTTTGTCAAGTTTTTAATGTACTTCTAACGAACTCTGATCGAGCCCCTTAATGAGCCCTTATCAAACTATCCGTAAAGGTAATGAGCAGATCACCCCCTTGTTCGAACTTAGCCCGTTCAAGTTATCGAGCCTGCTTGAGCATATCAAGCGCCCGTACACGAATGAGGCCAAGCCGTAATCAAGTTTGAGTACAAGTAGTAGTTCATCAAACGTTCAGTTTATTTACACCCCTAACAACAACTTCCAGAGTGAAAGAGGGGAGGGGAAATGATGATGGTGTTTTGTGATTTATTTAGAATATTAAAGGTTTTTTCATTAAATAAGTTGTTTTAAAACTTTTTTCTAGGTGTTATATTAGCAAAAACCGGAAAAACATATAAACACTTCACCTTTGTTGCTAATCTGGTTGAACAAAGAAATGTAGGAAGGAATGACATGCACAAAAAACTGTGGAACAAGGGGCGTTCCAACTTTCATCCTAGAGGGTCAAGGAAGGGCCAAAGCCATTTCCATGGAGAAGACCTGCGGCAAATTCAAGTTGTAACCAAAAGCGAATCATATGAATATGCTAGACATGTGGAATAGCTTGACATATATCGAAGGACTGCAAGAATGGTATTGGACCGGGAAAGCTCAAAGAACATAATTCCCAAGCTAATGTCACCGAGAATGGCAACTTGTTTGTTGATATGATCTCCGAGGTGAGCATGCTAGAAAACACGGTGGAGTGGACTGTGGATATAGGGGTCACAAGTCACATCTGCACCAACAAGGACCTGTAACCTGTTTCGAGACTTTAAAAAGGCTGAAGAGGGGGAATGTGTTTTCATAGGTGATTCTAGTTCAATTATGGTGCTCGGCAAAGGAAAGGTCATTCTGAAACTTAACTCTAGAAAATTTCTCTCATTACCAAATGTTTTTATATTTGTAGTTTATGTAGAAACTTGATTTTAGGTTCTTTATTAAACAACGTTAGTTTTAAACTGTTATTTAAGTCTGATAAGCTAGTTATCACTAAGAATGCAACCTATCTCAAGAAGGGTTTCTATAATAGGGGGTTACTTGTTATGAATGCTCAAGTTGATACCCGACTTTTTAGATCATATTATAGCTCATGATTCTAGTCATTTTCATATTTACGGTACCTAACCCCAAATGCATTTTCAGTCGGGTACCCGACCCATGCTTACCCCTAGTGGATTTTAGTGGATCTTTCTAGGGGATTCAAACTAATTGGATGTAAAGGGGCGTTTAAGAAGACATTGAGAACATACGAGTATATTGATAAGTTTAAGGCCAGCTTAGTGGTTAAGGGTTATACCAAGAAACAAGGAATAAATTTCTTCGACACCTACTCACCTATAACTAAGATAGCTATTACTATAGCTTTAAGCTCTTGCATCTATTCATAATATTGTAGTGCATCAAATGGATGTGAAATCCACATTTTTAATGGGGACCTTAAGAAAGAAATTTATATGGAACAACTAGAAGAGTTTGTCCTTTTTGGAATAAAGAACAACGTATGCAAGCCTGTAAAGTTTTTGTACGCTCTTAAACAAACTCCTTAACAACGACATCAAAAGTTTGATAGTACAATGGTCTTGCATGGTTTTGTTGTTAACAGTGCTGATGCATGTGTGCATATTAAATGTGATGAGAATGGCTGTGTGATTATTTGTTTGTAAATGGATGACATTTTTATTTTTGGTACGAATGTTAATGTTGTGAATGCCACGAAGTACTCTTTAAGCTCGTGTTTTGACATGAAAGACTTAGGTGAGGATGATATAACACTAGGAGTAAAAATAAATAGGACTCCTAAGGGCTTGACTCTTAATCAATCTCATCGTGTGGAAAAGATGCTTAGAAAGTTTGTTTATTTTGATGAAACTCCCGTTAAGAACCCCATATGATCCTAGTAGTCACCTAAAGAAAAATAGAAGTGATACTATATCACAAGCTAAATATGCTAAAATAATTGGTAGCGTTATGTTTCTAATGAACTACACTTATCCTGATATGGCATCAGTAGACTTAGTTGGTATAAGCATTGGAATGCTTTAATTAGACTTTAAGGTACTTACGAGTTAACTATGGATTGGGGTTTCCTTACTATTTTAAAGAGACATTGTGATGTAATTTGTGTCTAATAATGATGAGGTTCATTCTACTAGTAGCTATATTTTTACGCTTGCCAATGTTATTGGGTCTTAGAAATTTGCTAAACAAACCTGTATTGCTAAATCAGCTATGGAATCTGAATTTATTGCTTTAGAAATGGCAAGTTCGAAGGCCAAATGGTCAAGGAGTGTGATGGGAGACATTACATTGTGGGGGGAACCCACACATTTGGTCTCAATAAATTGTGACTCACAAGCTGCCATTGGAGTGGCAAAAAGCAAGGATTATAATGGTAAGCAAAGGTATATTTGCCTTAGACATGGTGTCCTGAGATATTTGATAGAAAATAATGTTATCTCACTCAAGTTTGTAAGGAGTGAGAGGAATTTAGTTTATCCCTTATAGGCCTTTCTAAGAAGGTGATATATGATACATCGAACGGAATGGGATTTAAGCCCATATGTGTGTCTCGAACTTCATGGATACCCAATTCGGAGTAACTCTCGAGTTCAATGGGTCAAATGAAGTCAAAGATTGGGAAATTTGTATTTACTAACACATTCTAAGATAATAGTGGCGTGTATGCATTTCTTTGTGTCTACCATGATGTTGAGGTTGAGCTCTATGCTCTTACTAATGTCCATGGCCTATTATGTTGGTGTGGGGCGGCACACTTGATGGACTTACTGATCTTCCATGACGTTGATGATTATCTTGAAAGCTAGTATAATGTAGTCTATAGTCTTTATGTGGGGCAGCACACCTCATGGACTTACCTACCAAGATGTGGGGTGGTAAGACATCCTATGTCAAGAATAAAGGCTTACCTTCTAAAGCATTCCTGAGTACTTAGATCTTGGGTGGTTATTAGGGACTTCACAAGTCCTGTTCGCATAATATGTCGTAATGTTGGAACCACATAGAGTAGGTATGTGTGTGACTCATAATGAACTCTTAGATTCAAGACTCGTTCACCTAAAAGATTGTGGGACGTACATGCTTACTAGATATCGATTCAAGTCCAAAAGACATTAGTATTGTCAAGTGTGGTTTCTCTTGCTCAGGAAAAAAAACTTTCTTTTCAAAATTTTGAATCGTGTGGGGGATTGTTGAGTGTGCTTCAAAATTTTTTAAAGTAATTTGGAATGTTGAAGTGGGAACTTTGTCCCGCATGAAAAAATTAGAAGAGGAAGTCTTTTTTTATACTCCCTTTTCTAAATCTCTTAGTAAAGTGTGTTGGGCTAGAGAGACCTAAGTGGACCACACGGGTATGTGCGCGTGCGCCTGCCCCATTGTGCTGGGCCTGGTTCTGCATGGCGGTTTGTTTTTTACTTGTCTTTTAAAGTTTGAATTTAATTTTTTCCGTTGTGAAATCTGAAAAGTGGTCTCATCTCCCGTAATTTTCTCCGCATACTTCCCCATATCTCTCAACAAAGTAGCTTTTTCTCCCACTTTAAGCGATTTCTCTCAACCACTACCATGTGGAGAGAGGGTCAATTTTTTTTTAGAAATTTCTTTGAATATTGCTAAAAGAACATGCATAAAAATTATTCATTGTTCATCCTCTTTTGGTTTCCGTTCTCTCTTTATCTCTCTTCTCAAAGTTCGAACAATCTCAGGCATAAGTGTTATTTCTAAGCTATTGTGACATAGTTTAGTCATTCGCTCTAGAGTTTTTTTTTCCAATAATTACCGACAAAGTTGCAATACAAAACAGGCTACTCAATCAAGCGAGGCTTAAGAGAACCGAAATAAAATCAGGTAATAGAAACACAAAATAAAAAACACCCAAGAAAACAGAAAAGCAAGGCGAAAACAACAAACACACAAAAGGGAACAAAAACTGGCACTACATGGCCATATCAGCACTGGATGAGGATGGCTCGGTGGAGGGGGAAGAACTCGAACCGTGACAGAGCTGGAGGGAGATTGACAAGGGGGCTGGTCAAAATAAACCCTACTCCATCCTTGCAAAAAGCTCAATCATATCCGATTCATTGCCACCATATTCCAAACTAAGTCTTTTTCCCAAACTCCCACCTACGTTTCGTATCAGAAAGCTTACCAACATCCTTAGCATTGTCATCCTTCTTTACCAATTTCTTCATTTCTTATTTCCCAGAGGGTTTGGTTAGTTTCTTCACACTGCTCCAGGAGACATATCTTTCAGGAATTCCTACCAGTCCCACTTCACTTGTTGTTTCATCTTTGGCTTTGAGCTTTTCCGCTTTTCTTTGATGACACAAAGCTAGTAGCTTGATGGCCTGCCACACTCTTCCTTCTCTGCTTCCCTAACTCACTAGACTCAGCGACATGAGGCATCACTACCAAAGGCTGTTCAAAACCCAATGGTTACTCAAGTCCAAAAGACTCATAATCAATATCATTATCGGTATCCCGGATCTGTTTTACAAGAATAGATATAGGGCTGAGTCATCTAAGTCAACCTTGTTCCACTATAAGGCAAGGGGAGAGTGAGATGTCAAAACTAGAAGTTGGGGATTAGATTGGAGAAAGGTAAATAAAAGTACACTACAGTGATGGACGTCATGTTAACTCTAAGGTGCCAATTGGTCTTGTTGTACCAATGCGGGGCATAAACAATTTTAGAGCAGTGGTGAATTTATGGCACAGAAATTGTTCTTTGGTTTTTGGTATTTTCCTTTCAAATAAGTTTGATTTTTGGCTTCATTGTATTTGTTAATTTTTGAGTAATTCTTTCACTGTTTTTCGTTAATCATTTCCAACACCAAATTGAAAACATGCAAAAGTGAATGCACACATACAACGACTACGTTTTGATGTTTGATTAGTAGATGATTAATGTCAAATTGATAAAAACAGATACCACAATTCAAAGATGTTTTGGTTTAGAAAAAGATACATGAATATTTTGATAATTCAGAGGCGTTTTTAGTATTGAGATAAAATTTGGTGGAAAGAAATCCTAACTATTTTTTTTTTTTTTTGATAGGAAAAGGAACATCATTAATAAAGAAAGAATGTACATAAAGTTAAAGACAAGGTATCCTAACTCATCAAAATAACAAAAACTAATAATACAAAGCCCTCCAATCCCTTTGTAAATCTATCATTGGTACATTGAGGAAGCTCCCAAAGCTCTTAACCTATCCCATAAAAATGTTCACTGTTGTATATTAATCTTTGAAAATTCTACCATTTCTTTCTAGCCAAATACACCAAAGAATCGCCATATTAGCTTCCGATAATAACACCGGGACATTTTTCCTCATTCCTATACCATGGAACATGATCAGAAGGATACTCTTGAACCTAAAACAACCCACATTTGCTTAAGAAAAGAGAAAAGCTTGCACCACAAGTTCCAAGCTATTGCACAATGCAAAAATAAATGATAGTGTGTTTCTCACTTTGGAAGAACATTACACAGATCCCTGGGGACAAAGCCTTACAATGTCTTCATTTCTGCAAGCAATCTTGAGTATTAATTGTCAAATAAATGTGCTGTTGTGATGAGACTATTCTCTTAAATAGCCATGTTTTAACTACCTTCGTCAAAGTATAAGAAATTTTTGTTAAGAACTGCTAAATTGGCACGTGATCCTGACAATATGGGTATTTTGTATTGCAATTTGATGTATTTTGCTAAAAAATGCTTACAAAACATAATTTCGACATTGTATAGGTATCCCTTGCTCTATTCTGCTGAATTTTTTGCTGAAACTCAACAAATGTTTTCCTAGAAACACTAACATGACACATCTATGTTATAGTAACCGCAAGCCACATTAGCATTTTTCATATAAAATACGCCAAATTTTGATAATAATTCATTATGTTGGAGGATACATAAATGATAAATCTTTGGAACCTCAGAGTATCTCAATGCATATATATTAACCACGGGATATCTCATTGTATATATATTAAAATGTCACATTATTTACATTAAACCTCAAACTTGATGATAAATTCCCAAAAAAAACTCTAAATAAATATTAGAAGATAAATGTGGCCGAATCATTAAGGCTGGCTTACTATTTTACATAAAACCAATAAAGAGATAAATGTATTGGTATATTTGTTTGTCTCCCTAACCCTCGAGTTAGAGTCTTGGATTCAGAACTTATAACTCCCTTTCCAAGTGCTGATTTCCCTCTTTAGTAAATATGTGTTGCACTGCTTAACAATATAAAAAAAAAAAAAATTACTATGAAGAAAAACATGTAAATATGGATAAGGTCAAATGGTATAGTAGCTGATAAGAATCTAGTCGGGTCGAGCCAAGGCCAACACCTCCTTATTCGAACTTGAGCTCAATACTGTTTATTGAGCTTTTGAAATTTTGGTCAAACTCGGTTCAATAAGATATTAATATGTTTGATACTCTAACCATTAACCTAATCAAACTGCATCAATCGCGTATCAAGTTGCATAGAGCTCATAATAGTGCGGAACTTGCTAAGTTGAGCTATTATAGTTGCTATCATGCATTTTTCATTTGCAAGCTAATATCAAGCCTTTAGCAAGTTGTTAATAAGTTATTAACGAGCTTTTATCACATTTTTCATGAACAATATTAGTCTCAAGGAAATAAAAGTCTTAAGCTAATGAGTGAAGGTTCATGATTGGTTTTATACTCTAGCATGATGCCTTATGCAAATGCTCACTGGGATTGAAGGGTTGTTTAATGAACATGCTCACTCATACGTTGTAATTGAAATAAAATAACATTTAGAATAGGGGCTGTTATGACTCGTACTCGTGACTTTTTAGTCAACTTAGCTATGATACCATGTCAAAGAAGCAAATGTTTTAAAAGTGTAAAAAGTAAGAATTCCACATGTGAGTTAAAATGTAAATCCCACATAGGAGTTGTAGGAAAGAAGAAGTCAACTTATAAGTCTAGTGGTTTACTCTGTCTAATGCCAATTGGTTTTAGAATGGACCTAGGTGAAATTTAACAAAAAGCTTAAAATCTACGTTAAATGAAATATTTTTCATGAAGGACCTAGGTGAAGCTAAGAAATTTTGGGCATGGAAATAAGAAAATATAAAATACTTCATTTATGACAAAAATATTTGGAAAAAGTGTTAAAACAAATTTAACATGCAAGATGCTAAAGCGGTTAAAATTTCATTGTTGGACACTTTAAGTTTTATGTAGATCAATACCCAATTGATGTGTACAAACAAGTAGTAGCCAATGTTTCCTGTGTAAATGCAATAGGATTAGTTATGTATAACCTTGGACAAATTTGTTAAACGCATCAATTTGGTTTAAGATGAATGGAATCCTAATTGGACACAGGATTCATTACCCTCTATTTCTAGAGTAAGATTAGTAGTTAATTCATATAGTAACCATGATAGAGATTCCTCAACTATTTTTTCAAAAACGTTTACAATAACAACAACCCAGTGTCTCAAAGAGGCTCCTGCCAAGAAAGAGTCTGGGGTTGATACAATTATGGTTTAGATTTTTATGTGTTTATGTTACGATTAACTAAACCTATAATAGCCTTACTATTTGTTAGAAAATAATACAAGCTAAATTTAAGTGTTATGAAAAAATTACATCCCATTTTGGAAAAATAATAGAAGGCTCTAAGTGTACATCCCACATAGGAAAAAGAGGAGGATTTTGTTGAGTTTAAATTTGTATATGTAAGCCCTCTAACTTAAATTAAGTCATGGGTGACAGAATGGGAACCACATAGGCGCACACGCTGTCTGCCTGCGTGCTCAGGCGTGGGTAGTCTTTTTCTTAACGGGTACATTTTGTATACAAAAAATCTGTTAAGTCTTTAGTTCTGCGGCTATTGCCCTTTTTTTGACTGGGATTTATTTTAATTACATAGATATTGAAGTTCCTGACCCTTAATCACATAAATACCCATTTTTGGCTGTTGCTCACATACCCATTGGCCATTACTGCAATCTTCCTCTATTTTTACTATAAATATAGAGTTTTTTCACACAGTGTATCATCATCAAAATCAATATATGCTATACTTCATCTTACCTCTTTTCCTCCTTCGATTCTCTCTCTCTCTCTTAAAAGACTTGGGCAACGTTCTTGGCTCTCCTACCTGACGTTTAACGAGTGCACATTAATAGTCGGACCGTGTTAATCCTGGAAGACGGCCGCCAACAATACTGTTTGCACCAAAGTAGCGGCGAAATCATCTTTTAGGACAGTAGTATATCCCACGGCACGATATCTTCGGTATTGTGTTCAATCTTCCCTCTTACAATATTACTTGGTTGATTGCTGTGTTTAAATATCCTCTATCACTATTTTCACTATCCTCGTTGTTTCACTACTGAATTTTCTGAAATTTTTACGGATATATTTTACTGCAATTATAAAAAATTTGCTTTTTTTTAGCTATAAATATTTTCCAGAAAATTAGCAGCAATTCAATGTATTTTTACTGTTAATTTTATTGATTTTTGCTGCTTTTATTACTGTGGTATTTGCTGTCATTTTTCTACCAGTTTTTGGTACAATAGTTCAGTAAACTTCGTTGTTGTTTTTGGCTGGAAAATTGCTTCTTGTTGCTAGAATTTTAATAATTTAAAAGACAATTGGCAATTTTTACATATCTATATTTAAGAATGGCAACCAAATTACCTCTTTCCGATAAGAGGTGGTCTCAGAAAATTTTGTTTTTCCTAGAACAAGTTAGTATACATTATGTATTCTATAAGAAAAAGGAACCTGAGGGTGAAAATGAAAAAAAAGGCTTATGAAAAAAATTCACCTCAGACGATCGAACTTATAGGGAAAATTTGTTGTATTACATGAGTTATAGGCTCTTTGACATTTATGTAAAATTAGACTCATCAAAAGAAATTTGTGATTTTCTTATAGAAAAAATATGGGGGTGACGATGCAGGAATTAAAAAAATATGCGGTTAGTAAGTGGCTAGATTTCAAATTTGTGGACAATAAACCAATAATTGATCAAGTTCATGATATGAAAACATCGTAACCACTCTTTTGTCAAAAGGCCTTAACATCTGTAAAAGTACATCAGTATATATTTTGATTGAAAAACTTTCACCTTCTTGGAAGGATTATAAAAACCTACTTATGCATAGGAAAAAAGAACCTAACATTAGAGGAGTTAGTGATCCACTTGAAAATTGAAAAAGAGAACAGGCTTAAGGACAGGGGGTACTCATACTCCAACCAATCTAAAGCTAATATTGTCAAAGTTAGGCCTAGTGCGTTTGATAGATTTAAGAACAAAGGGAAAAAGCATCATTCAAATTTCAGACCTGGTAGAAAGATTCAAAAGCAAAACAACAAATTTCTTGGAGATTGCTATCACTGTGGAAAATATGGACATATGGCCAAAGATTGCAGAAGTGAAAAGAACCAGCCTAAAGACCCGAAGCATAAAGCCCACCTTGTAGAAAGAGAGCATTGTAGCTGTTGTTTCAGAGGTAAACTTGGTGAACAATATGACTGAATGGATCATGGACACGGAACTACCAGGCATATCTACACAAAGCGAAGCATGTTCCAGGAATACTAGAAAGTAACTGATGAAGAGATAGTCTATATGGGCAATTCTGCAACAGCACCTATCCTTGGAAAAGGAAAGATTTCTTTAAAACTTACTTCTGAAAAATTTCTTACTTTAACAAATGTGCTGCATGTGTCTGAAATGCATAGGAATTTGATTTCAAATAGTCTTTTAATTAAATCTGGTTTAAAATTATCCTTTGATGGGTGACCTCATGGGAAGTCCTCACCCTCAGGTTGGGGGCACTGGGAAACAACCTCTCTTCAGGTTAACACCCTCAAGGGGGAAGGCTGCTTACATCCCCTCCCCCACCCCCCCCCCCCCCCCCCCCCCCCCCCCCCCGACCCTGCGTAGGCGGAAGCAGGCACTTGGTATGTTTCTTCCTTTTAAAATTATCCTTTGACTCAAACAAATTAGTCCTAACTAGAAATGGGAAATTTGTGGGCAACGGATTCTGTAACGCTGGTCTATTTGTCCTTGATGATGTTTGCATGAATAATAATGATGGTATCTTTTCTTCTTATATTGTTGAAGCACTTGAATTATGGCATGCTTGCTTAGGACACATAAATGTTGAGTCAATAAAACGACTTAAGAAAATGACATGATTCCTAATTTCAGTTATACCAACTTTAGTAAATGTGAAGTGTGTGCAAAAGCTAAATACGCTAAAAAACCCTTTAAGTCTATCAAGTGACAATCTGAACTTCTTGAGCTAGTTCACACTTATTTAGGAGTTTTTAAAAGCCAAATGACTAGAGGTAAAAAAAGATACTACATGACCTTTATAAATGATCGCTCTAGATACTCAATGATATACCTTCTAAGTACTAAAGATGAAGCAGAGGAAATATTTTTAAACTACAAAGTTGAAGTAGCAAATCAATTAAGAAGGAAAATAAAAAGAGTTAAGTCCGATAGAGGAGGAGAATATGATCCAACTTCTCTAGAAAAATTTTGTGAGGTTACATGAGCGAATCCCTCCTTACTGTCTACAATCTAATGGTGTTGCAGAGTGGAAAAATAAAACTTTAAAGAACATGATGAATGCTATGCTTATTAGTTTTGGATTACCTGATAGCATGTGGGGGGAGGCGATATTGTCCGCTTATCATGTGCTAAATAAAGTTGCTCAAAAAAAATTAGATAAAACCCCATATAAAATGTGGAAAGGTCATGTGCCTAATCTAAAATACTTGAAAGTGTGAGGGTGTCTAGCCGTGGCTGGATTACCTGACTTTAAACGGAGCAAAATTGGACCTAAGACTGTTGATTCTATTTTTATTGAGTATGCTCATCTCATTGCTGCTTATCATTTTTTTGATCAAAGGATCTAATAATTCATATGCATGTGGTAGCATTATGAAATCTAGATATGCTGAATTCTTTGAACATATATTTCCCTTTAAATCTAATGATGCACAATCTGCTAGTTTGCCTTCTCATATTGTAACTGTTAGCCATGATAATACTAACAATATGGACACTCCTGAAATTAGAAGGAGTTAAAGAGCTAGGAAAGAAACTAACTTTAGGCTCGATTTTGTCACAACTTTCGTCACAGAAGATAACTCCATAAATGAAGAAATAGTAAGTGTCTATATGTTAGAGGAAGATCTTAAAACCTATGGTGAGGCTATAAGATTAGTTGATTCTACCTTTTGAAAAGAAGCTATTACTAGTGAACTAGAATCAATTCTAAAAAAATCACATATGAAAATTGATAGACCTTCCTAGAGGTCGTAAACCAATATGTTGTAAGTGGATCTTTAGAAGGCTGATGAGACAATAGACAAGTTTAAGGCAATGTTAGTGGCTAAAAGTTACACCAAAAAAAAAGGGGTAGATTGTTTCGATACTTATTCACCTGTCGCTAAAACAGCCATGATTAGAACCTTGTTTGCCCTTGCATCTATGTAGTGCATTAAATGGATGTTTAAACATCATTCTTTAATGGTGACCTAGACAAAGAGATTTACATGGAACAATCTGAGGGTTTTGTTATCCCTGATAATGAAAAGAAAGTTTGTAACTTATATAATCTCTATATGGTCATAAACGGGCACCTAAACAGTGGTATAAGAAATTTAATAGCACGCTAATTGCTAACAATTTTCATGTAAATAATGGTGATTCTTGTGTGTATTTTAAGACTAATTCAAATGGATGTGTAATAGTTTGTCTATATGTTCATGATACGTTGATTTTTGGCACAAACTTGAATGTCATTAATGAAATAAAAGACTTTCTATGCTCTAAATTTGATATGAAAGATTTGGGTGAGGCATACGTGATTCTAGGGGTTAAAATTGTGAGAGTTCCCTAAGGTATAAGCCTAAATCGGTCTCACTATATTGAGAAGATACTTAGAAAGTTTGACATATGTAATGTTGATCCCAACGTACATTTAACTAAACATAAAGGTGTTGCTGTGTGCCAAACTGAGTATGCCAAAATAATTGGCATTGTTATATTTCTGATAAACTATACTAAACCTGACATAGCGTATGTTGTAAGTAGACTCAGTAGATACACACATAATCCTAATCAAGAACATTGGAATGCATTAAAAAGATTGCTTAAATATTTGAAAGGAACTATAGATTGGGGACTTCACTATGGAAAGTTTCTCACTATTTTAGAGAGATATTGTGATGCCAATTGGGTGTCTGATAATGACGAAATTAATTCTACTATGGATATGTATTCACACTAGCTTGAGGTGTTATATCATAGAAATCCTCTAAGCAATCTTGTACTACTATGTCTACTATGGAATCTAAGTTTATTGCTCTTGAGTTGGCAGGTCATAAAGCCAAGTGGCTAGGAAGTTTATTGGGAGACGTGCCATTGTGGAGGCTTCCAACTCCATCAATATCACTTTACTGTGATAGTCAAGCTGCAATTGCTGTGCAAAGAATAAAGTTTACAATGGCAAGAGAAGACATATTCGTCTCAGGCATAAGATTGTGATGGATCTTTTAGAAAGTGGAGTGATATCACTAGACAAATTAAAGTTTGAAAAGAATCTTGCGGATCCATTAACCGAAGGCCTTTTATCGTAAAATGATTATAGAAACATCAAGGGAGATGGGATTAAAGTCTATACATGAATAAACTGTGATGTATCCAACCTGGTCTTAACAGATTAAATGTGAAAAGTCATAGTTTTATTCGAGAAAAGCACTGTATTTTGTATTGTCCCTCCCTATGGTGTGACAGTATAGAGAGAGGTCCATAGCCATATGTTTGGTGGTGTAAGTAAGGCTTGCAGTTGATGGACACTGTCTGTATATTACCAAGGGGTGAGGTTGAGCTTTAGCTTTTAATGGACCCATATCCATATGTTTGGTAGTGTGCGGCAACAAACACTTGATGGGATCCACCTATGTAGCTGTGGGAGCGTGGCCGCTCCCTATGAAGGTATAAGACTTGCCTTCTAGAGCGCCTATGAATATCCAGGTTGAGTGCATGGCCGATAAAATGCGCCTAACTGCAGGAGTTGCCGAGAGCTAGAGTTTGATTTGTGTCCAAGTGGAAGACTATACAAACCCCTTGTGAGGTTCAAGACGAAAGTCACCTTGCAAGATATTGGTCCTAAACTTGGGTTACACTAGGTGATGATTCAAGTCGCGAGACATCAACACTAAAAAACTGAACCCCCTTTGCCCAGTCTATTCTTATTTTCTTCTTCCGCTTGTATCCTTTGTGGGGGATTGTTGAAAAAATGATACAAGCTGTATTTAAGTGCTATGGAAAAATTACATCCCATATTAGAAAAATAATAGAAGGCTGTAAGTGTACAACCCACGTAGGAAAAAGAGGGGGATTTTGTTGAGTTTAAATATGTATATGTGAGCCCCCCAATTTAAATTAAGTCATGGGTGAGAAAATGGGAACCACACATGCGCGCGTACGGCTTGCCCGCCATGTCGTGCTCGGGGTGGGTAGTCTTTTTTTTAATGGGTATATTTATTTTACAAAAAATCTATTACGTCTTTATTTCTGCAGCTATTACCATTTTTTGACTTGGATTTATTTTAATTACACAGATACTAATGTTCCAGACCATTAATCACATAAAATACCCACTAATCACATAAATACCCGTTTTTGGCTGTTGCTCACATACTCATTGGCCATTACTGCAATCTTTCACCATTTTTACTATAGATATAGAGCTTTTTCACACAGTGTATCATTACCAAAATTAATATGTGCTATACTTCATCTTATCTCTTCTACTCCTTTGATTCTCTCTCTCTCTTAAAAGACTTGGGCAAAGTTCTCTAGCTCCCTTACTCGACGTTTAACGAGTGCACGTTAATAGTCAGACCGTGTTAATCCTGAAGGACGGCCGTCGACATTACTGTTTGCACCGGAGCAACAGCTAAATCGTCTTTTAGGACAGTGGTATATCCCATGGCACGGTATCTTCGGTATTGTGTTCAATCTTCCCACTTACAATATTACTTAGTTGATTGTTGTGTTTAAATATCCTCCGTCACTATTTTTGCTGTTTTACTACTGAATTTCCTATAATTTTTACAGATATATTTTACTGCAATTACAGAAAATTTATTGTTTTTTAAGCTGTAATTTTACAATATTTTCCAGAAAATTAGCTGCAATTCACTATATTTTTACTGTTAATTTTAATGATTTTTGCTGCGTTTATTACTGCGATATTTGTTGCAATTTTTCTACCAGTTTTCAGTACAATAGTTCAGTAAACTTCATTGCTATTTTTCGCTGGAAAATTGCTGCTTGTTGCTAGAATTTTAACACTATCTACAACTCTCTCTCTCTCTCTCTCTCTCTTTCTTGCGTCACCCAATTGGTGCCACCCTCTGAAGCCGGCCACCCAATATTTGTGTCACCACAACCATTGATGGTGTAGTAGAGACACCGCCTGCACCAAATCACCATCGAGCCACCATCGTTTGGCCACCCTAGTGAGGACTGCTGCTAACAGGTACTCCAATGCCAACACTATCGCATCGCATAGCTGTTGCACATGGCCTCTCACTTTGAACACACAACTCAACCATCGCATCCAACTCTCACTAGATCTCTTCAGTTTAAAGGGCAACCAACACCTCTTTTGAGGATTCTTACCAGCAACCACCTAGGTTAAAGTTTCTTATTGTCACATCTCAATGACAACTTCGCCTTCATGACCGATTGTCGCCAAGGCATCAACGCTGATTTCCAATGCCTAGAGTTAATAACATTGTCACACTAGGGCTAGTAATATTTATTAGTATTTTTGTAAGTTTTATACATAGCGGCCTCCGGAAAGGCACCATCCGATACATTGCCTCCCTGTTCGAAGATCAAGCACATGTTAACATTAGCGGCGGAAGAAACTACCACCAGGAACTCACCTAGTTTATAATATCACCTGTTACAAACTATGAAACAATCATGTACATGAATGAAAGATGACTACATTATTAATATCCAATTTATGACAAATCTTTTAGAGAGAAAATAGTTAAGCTTGTTTTAACCAAACATACAGAGGTATCAAATCTTGAAAGACAAAAATTGTTGTTATGTCATGGAGTTCACCACCGCTATAAAGTCATTTATGCATCCGCGCCAGTATATACATGGGCAAATGGAATTTTGTCTTGGGATGGCAATGAATGGGCCAGGTATCGAGGTCCCTCGTTCATACTCGTACCTGCCACTCACCTCATTACCCACCATGTGTATTGTTGGTGCTCTAATACCACTCGTTAGTGAGTTTTCGTAAACTTTGACTTCAGGTAAACAAATACAAGGCGCAAAAAACAAGATCGAATACAAACTCAAAGATCTCAAGACTAAAGACCGCAAAGAACACTAAAGATTTTTACGTGGTTTAAACCCTAACTTGTCCTAGTCCACGGCTCCCTATTCCTAGAGATATCTTTACTATTAATGTGGTGATTATTACAAATTACTACTGATTAAAACAATTAATAACTCAAATCTAGTACAATCAACTCCTAGACTCTAGATTACAAACAATAACTTCAGATTCTAAGCTAGAAACCAAAGAACTAACCCAAAACCAACAATGTACCTCTTCCAGCAGCTGAATCTTGCCACGAATAGACGCCCTGAGCTCGAAACCACCTTAAATCAGGCTCACAAGATTGGAACCTTCAAGTATTTGGCTCAAAGGTTCAGATTTAGGCTTAGGGTTTCGTAGAGAATCCTAGGGACGGAGAAAACCAGAAGAGAGAGGAGAGAAGCGAAGATAAAAATAAAATCTTCTTCTCTAAAACCCTAACTCTTGGCTTATATACTTCCCCTCGATCAATCCATGCGCACCACCCTAGACCTCATCATAGCCACTCGTTTTAATAGCGATCTAATGGACGAGAATCACCCCAAACAAACAAAAATCGACCCTTTAATCGTGTGACATGCATCTCACTGGGAATGCCTCAGATTGAGCCTTTGAAAGCTTCTTTAGGAAGCTTTACAATTCTAACGGGTAGAAGAAGCACAGTACATTTTTGGGCAACTCAGGGTAGTACAACGTAGGGGCAATGCAGTACAATTTTTGGGCAGGTAGTACACGATATTAATGTAATTAATACGTTAAAGTAGGGACATTTTGGACAACGTCCCAAAGTACCAAATTCAAAATCTGAGTTCATCCTAAACGCTGCGTTTTACTTCACTTCGCATATTAAGTGACCGTTTTTATATTTGTAATAATTCTAATTAAGAGTTAAGCTCATTCTAGCTCAATTTAAGTCCAGTTCAAGCCTAATCTATACCCTATTAGGCATGGCCCAAGTCATATACTTACCAATTAGGGGGTACAATGAACTCCACCTTGGTATTTATATGACTTAACCACTTGATAAACTCTAAAAATAAGGACCAATTTCTCAAACTATTTTCACCTCTCGTTCCATTCCATTTGGACGAGTTTAATGAAACACGTAAACTTCTCCAAAGGAAGACTTTTAGTTCCCATTTCAGCGCGGTTTTCATTAGTATTAATTTTTATTGTCATCTAGGTTATCTTCAGGTTTTTCCCTTAGGTTTATTGGGTTATGTAGATTAACTTCAAATTCATAATAGTTAGGATCAAATTTCCTAACTTCTAAACCATCACTTGTTTGTTCTTTGATATAGGGCATCTCGTCCTCATTGATGATGACATCCCTACTTGTAATAGTTATAATTCTATTACCCTCCTTAATACCCAATTTAAAACCTTTAACCCTTGAAAGATACCCTAGAAAAATTCCCTTAACTGCCCTAGGTTCAAGTTTACCCTCTTTTTGATGCGCAAAAGCTCAACATCCAAATACTTTCAAGTTAGTGTAGATAATGGTTTTACCGGTCCATACACTTTTAGGGGTTTTCATCTTCAAAGCTAAGTTTGGGGACCTATTAATCAAGTAGGCAGCTGTGTTAACAGCTTCACCTCAAAACTGCTTTGACAGTCCCGATGGACACAATATACAGTGAACCCTATCTAAAAGAGTCCTGTTCATTCGTTCAGCTATTCTGTTCTATTGGGGAGTTCTTTTTACGGTTTTATGTCATTTAATATCATTTTCAGCACATAACATGTCAAAATCAGAATTCACAAACTCATGGCCATTGTCTGTTCTTAACACTTTAAGTTTCCTTCCTATTTGGTTCTCAATTAGAATTTTCCCCTTAACAAAAGTTTCAAATGCATAGTTTTTGTTTTTAAGTAGATAGACCCATACTTTTCTAGAAAAGTCATCAACTATTGACAAGAAGTATGAAGCTCTACCCATTGTGGGAACCCTAGAAGGTCCCCACAGGTCAGCATGAACATAGTCTACAATGCCATCTATTGTATATGAACTAGTGCTAAATGCAATTCTATGATGTTTGCCATATATGCAATAATCACAAAATTCAAGCTGAGACACAGAATCAGCACCAAAAATGCCTTATTTTTGCAACTCTAACAGTCCCCTCTCAGATATTTGTCCAAGTCTACTATGCCATAGGCTAGTGGTGTCTCTAGGGTCAGTCTTGGCTACATTTCCCTCACCAGAAACCACCTCCCCTTTTAGGACATACAAACCATTCTTGATCACTCCCTATATCACAATTAGGACACCTTTAAGGACTTTCATCTCTCCCCTACTCGCTTTCAGGTTCAGTCCACTCAAATCAAGTTGTTCTAAGGAAATGAGGTTTCTCTTCAGTTTTGAGACATGTCTTACCTCCCTCCAGGTCAAAGCTAGTGCCATCAGACATCTGTACCCTCACAATACCTACACCAACTACTTTACAAGCATAGTTATTTCCTAGCATCACCTTCCCCCCATTGACAGACGTGTAATTATTGAAATAAGACTTTTCAGAAGTCATATGGAAGCTACAACCAGAATCTAGCACCCATTCATGATTAAGTAAGTTTAGCAAAAGTAGCAAGAACTTCACCACATTCATCATTATTAATAGTATATTTAACTCTACCTTGGTTCTTGTTCTTATCAGGGCAAAAACGTCTATAATGTCCATTTTTACCACATTTATAACATTTGACATTAGACAAATCTTTTCTACCCCTAGATTGAGATCTTGAGTGACGCTTACCTCTCTTTTTATAATAATATCTCGTTTTAGTTCTTCTTCTAACGTTTAGGCTCTCACTGTGATTGTTACTACTACTACCAAAGTATTTTTCTTCTTTTTTAATTCTACTACTTTAGATCTTAAGGCATCTTCTACCTCAACTAGTGATATAGTCTTTCTATCATATCTTAAGATATCTTTAAGGATTTTAGATGCTTACCTAAAAGTATTATTGCTTGTGTTTTATCTGATATTTCAAATTTCAGTGTATCTAAGTCACCAAAAACTCTGTAAAAGTTATCCAGATTATCCTCTATAGATTTATTTTCATTCATTCTAAATGAGTAGAACATTTCCATGTATAATACTCTATTAGCAAGTGATTTAGTAGTATATAATTTTTCTAACTTTTTCCACACACCAAGAGCACTTGTTTCACCAAAAACTTTAGAAAGAGCTGCATTATTAAAAGAGAGTAAGATGTTATCATGCGCTACCCTATCCATGCTAGCCTTTTTTACGGGTTTGAGTCCTTCTAGTTGATCCTTGTCCTCTAGAAGTACGGTACTCATGCCCAGTGCCATGAGCAATGCTTGGACCTTTACTTTCCACAACTCAAAGTCGTTTCTATTAGTAAATTTTTCTATGTCATGTTTAGCTGAAGTCATTTTTCAAGGTTCGTGTATAACCATGGCTCTGATACCACTTGTAGGTGCTTTGATACCACTCGTTAGTGAGTTTTCACCAACTCTGACTTCAGATAAACAAATATAAGGCCCAAAAAACAAGATTGAATATAGACTCAAAGATCTCAAGACTAAAGATGAAAAAACCGCAAAGCACACCAAGGATTTTTACGTGGTTTAGACCCTAACTGGTTCTAGTCCACTGCTCCCTATTCCTAGAAATAGCTTTACTATTAATGTGGTGATTATTACAAATTACTACAATTAAGGGGCAAAAAACCAATAATAACTCAAATTTAGTACAATCAACTCCTAAACTCTAGATTGCAAACATTAACTTCAGATTCTAAGCTGGAAACCGAAGAACTAATCGAAAACCAACAATATACCTCTTCCAGTAGCTAAATCTTGCCACGATCAATGCCACGAGCTCGAAACCACCTCGAATCAGGCTCACAAGATTGGAGCCTTCAAGTATTTGGCACAGAGGTTCAGATTTAGGGTCAGGGTTTCGTAGAGAGCCCTAGGGAAGGAGAAAACTAGAAGAAAGAGGGGAGAAGCGAAGATAAAAATGAAATCTTCTTCTCTAAAACCCTAACTCTTGGCTTATATACTTCCCCTACCTCAATCCACGTGCACCACCCTAGACCTCATCATAGCCACTCATTTTAATCCCGATCTAACGGACGAGAATCACCCCAAATAAACACAAATCGACCCTTTAATTGTGCAACATGTATCTCACCAGGAACGGCTCAAATTGAGCCTTTAAAAGCTTCTTCAGGAAGCTTTACAATTCTAACGGGTAGAAGAAGCACAATACATTTTTGGGCAGCTTAGTACACATGCCGGGCAGGGTAGTACAACATAGGGGCAGTGCAGTATAATTTTTGGGCAGGTAGTACACGGTATTAATGTAATTAGTACATTAAAATAGGGGCATTTTGGACAATGTCCCAAAGTACCAAATTCAAGATCTGAGTTCATCCTAAACTCGGCGTTCACTTCACTTTGTATACTAAGTGACGCGTTTTATTTTTATAATAATCCTAATTAATAGTTAAGCTCATTCTAGCATATTTTAAGTCCAGTTTAAGCCTAATCTATACCCTATTAGGTATGATCTAAGTCATATACTTACCAATTAGGGGTACAACATTTATGAAATGGGTACCTATACCTATCCTAGCAAGTACACACCCATGTTGGAAAAATAGGTGATGTATGACCAATATCAAGCATAGGGGACTTGTAAAATACAGGATAGAAGTTATCGCATCGTGGAAGACCATTAAAAATGGAATTGCCCCCAGCTGCAGTACATAATGGCTATTCAATAATTGATTGCTGAGGTTAACATGGCGACCAAAACATCCGTGTGCTCAAGATTACAGTATGGGAGAGCCTCGATCCATTCTGTTAACTACCAAACCTAAATTGATAGCTAACCTTGTGAAAGAGAATGATAAGGTGAGAAGAGAATTGAAAGGAAATGAGAAAGTAGAGAATAAGATGAGGATTAGAGAGTTTTCCAAAAGGAAATCAGGCTTGTTATTGATTGAATGAAGAGACTACAAGCATTAGATCTATTTATAATAGATCTAGGTACATTGAACAAGGACAATAAGACCTTCTAACCGCCTAACCGAAATTGGCGCCCAAAACACAAGAATGCCGCCACTCTTGACCAACCTTGACCAGCATGACCGAGAACAAGACCCCCTTGGCGCCAAAAGGCCTGCCAACTAACAAGCAATTACAACACCAAAGCAATCTAAAACATAACAAGTAATTCAAGACCGATGACAACCAAAGGACTAAAGGATTTATAACACATTCCTAGCAACATAGATGAAGTCAAATGAATAATGTAGGGAGAATAAATAAGTTCATTATTGGATACGAAGGGAGAGAGAATTGTGGGAAAATTAAATAGAGAACGTCAATCTAATTTTTCTTAGTGTTACAGCAAACCCAAAGTAGACTTAGGTTTATAGGCTAAAATCTCAATATGCAACCACAAGCACAATGATGGTGATGAATGATAGAAATATAATTCATGAGAAGGGGATTAATGTGGAATATTAAAGGCCCAATTAATAGGGGTGTAATTTAATGTTTACAACAGTCTTAAACAGTAACGGATCCCATTAGAACACGCCGTCATCGGATCCCATTAGAACTTCGAAGTTAAGTGTGCTTGGGCGAGAGTAGTACTAAGATGGGTGACCTCCTAGGAAGTCCACACCCTCAGGTTGGGGGCACTGGGAAACAACCTCTCTTCGGGTTAACACCCTGAAGGGGGAAGGCTGCGTACATCTGCCCCCCCAGACCTTGTGTAGGCAGGAGCCCTTGAGGCACTGAGTATGTTCCTTTTTTTTTTTTTAACAGTCTTAAACAGTAACAAATGGTCATTTAAAATATATCGGGTCATCCAAGTGAAGCTCCCATCAAATATTGTATGTGAGATAATATAGAACTGAATTACAAAGTGTTTCCTACAATCTGTACCCATACTCCCTCGCTACCCACAGATATCCAACGAGTATTCATTGCCTTTCCCATACCCACCCCAATTTATGTACTCAACTATAATGACTATATATAACATATATTCTTTCAAGTGTAATTATGTAAAATTATTTTTTTTTTCAATTCAATTACATATTTCTTCATTATTTGATAGATAATTATCTCTTTTTATTTTTAGAATAATTAAATACAAATTGGGACGGATTTGTGACGAGTACAACATTATGCCCATACTTGTGCCATACCTATGGCAGGTTTTCCCATGTGTACTCAATACTCGATACTTTCTCCACTTGCACCCACATCAGCCCCAAACGAGAGCAGATACTTCTAGTTTATGGGTTTTACTCATCCATTGCCATCCTTGTTTGACCTAAAGGGTTACACGCCCCGATTAGTAATACTTTAGAGCGGTCAACTAGAATATGAACCAATCTTGCTTAATTTGATAACCAATCAAGAAATTGGACAAAATACAACAGGAAAAAAAATTGGAAGACTAGTTTTATTCTAGCATATTTCTAGTGCCAATAAAGATGGGCTTTTATAAGAGTAAGAGATTGATAAGGGTTATATGCTTTAATGACTTAATTTATGATAGTAATCAATAGGGATCAATTTAATGACTATGACAGCTAAAAATAATAACAAAAGATCATATGAAAAAGAGTTCATTACAGAAAACCCAATTTAAAAGCTGTCACTTTTTTCTTAACCACTATAACTTTTCAATTTTTCAGAAAATCGCCTTCAAAAGTTTTATGTTTTCAATCAGCCACTATGTTGATGTCGTTAATATTCCATTGAGACTACACGTGTAATTTAATGTTTTCTTATACAAAAAACTGGGAGATAACATACACATGTTGGTATGAGCTCACTTGGTAAAGGAATATACCCTCCAATGATCTCTATGTGCAAGTTTGAATCCCGCTACATGCTTCTGTGTACATAGATTTGAACCTACATATAGAGTCATCATAGCAATATAATGCTTTACCAAATAAGCTAAACCCAAGCTGTGTTATGTTTTCCCCAATTTCATATACAACCTATTTAATGACCCTAAATATAGTAAACAATAGCCAATGACTTATAAGCCAACAGGAGAATTACTAGTCATTATAGGTGAAATACTAAGAATATTTATTTTAATTATGCTTTATAACATAATGGAAAACATGCAATACAACTTGGATTCCAAAACTCAAATCAAAATATTAAGATTTCCATGAAGTAAACATAATTCTATATAGCTAAACTACTAAGCTCATAAAAACATCAAACAAAGTCTTCTAAGGTTGCAGCAACTTCAATAATGTAAAAAGAAGTTCCTTGAATTTCTCCAACCAGCTTATTATGCCTCATCTGAAATTGGTTAACAATACGATGAGCATAAAGCTCAAGTTATCATGCACGATATTTGGAGGCTTGTTGATTGTTTTGATTGTATTTATTTTTCGTGGCTTCCTATATTTTGTAATAGGGCAGCCCATATTATTGCAAAGTCTCATTTGGTAAATTTGCGTAATCATTTTCGGTGGGTTGACTCCCCGGTGAACTTTTTGATGTACTTAATCAGGATATTAATGGTTAGTCTCTTTGGCAGTTGCCCAGTTTGTTGATTAAAAAAAATTTGAAGTATGGTGGGGAGTAAGGTAAAAGTTGATTAAATATTGGACAATGTTAACCTCAAACAAGATTAATTCCTTTATCCTTTTTACTCGAATTCCTCTTTATTTAATATACTCAAATGAAGGTAAGGTTATCGTTTATCTTTCATTCGAGCGCTTCTTTACCCAACTGTTAGAATTTTTTTTAGCAACATAGCACCTTCTTAAAAAAAATAGCAATTTAGCAAAATGGCACACTTTACTGTTCACTTATCGTTGCACGCTATTTCTAAATTGTTGCACGACCTTTGAAAGGTAGTGCAATGTTGCACGCCCTTTCAAAGATAGTGCAACATGCACCCCTTTTTTTTAATTTTTTTAAGTATTATATCTTTAAAATTTTAAAAATTTAATAAAATAACTTTTTAATCTAAATTATTTTAATTTTTAATTTTATAATTTGAATCACTAAAATACATATATCTTTTAAATTAAAAGGTATATGCATATTATTGTTTGAACTATTAATAAGGAAGATATAAATTAAGGACACATTTAATTAAGAAGATGGTGATATGTATATTATTAAATGAGGGACACATTTAGGGTAGCACATTAAGGGAAGAAGGCTGTGTACATCCACCCCCCAATCCTGCTTATGCGGGAGCCCTGGTGGAACTGTGAATGTTGTTGTTGTCGTTGTTGTCATACAATAACTATGATATTATAATACTATTAATTAGGAAGATATAAATGAGGAGATGGTGATATTTTCAACAAAAAACACAAGTTTATGTATTTGTATATTATTATTTGAACTATTTTATTTAGATATATATAACTCAAAAACTAGAAAATCATTTCATATAGTTTATAAACCAATTTATAATTTTGAATAAAACCATCAAAAAGAAACCCAACTAAGTTTTTAATGGTTTTTTTTTATGGTTTATAAATTATATGAAATGATGTTTTTAGTTTTTGAGTTATATGTATCTAATAAAATTATTCAAATAATAATATACAAATGCATAAACTTGTAATTTTTTTTTGAAACATCACCATCTCCTCATTTATATCTTTCTAATTAATAATATTATAATATCATAGTTCTTGTATGACAACAACGACAACAACAATATTTACAGTGCCACAAGGGCTCCCACATAAGCAGGGTCTGGGGGGTGGATGTACGCAGCCTTCCCCCTTTAGGGTACTACCCTAAATGTGTCCCTCAATTAATAATATACATATCACCATCTCCTCAATTAAATGTATCCCTAATTTATATATTCCTTATTAATAGTTCAATTAATAATATACGTATACCTTTTAATTTAAAAGGTATATGTATTTTAGTGATTCAAATTATAAAATTAAAAATTAAAATAATTTAAATTAAAAAGTTATTTTATTAAAATTTTAAAATTTTAAAGATATAATACTTAAAAAAAATAAAAATAAAATAAAGGTGCATGTTGCACGACCTTGCACGCTAGGGATGGCAATCGGACCCGATTCCGGTGGATATTAAAACCAAATCCATCCATTTATGATGGATTTGGATGTAAAAAATGAATTTTAAATAGGTTTGAATTTGGATGTTGATAAATGAGTTTTGGGTTAGGTCGGATTTGGATGACATCAGACCCAACCCAAACCGGACCAAAATCCGATCCGAAATTATGTTTAATATAGAATAAAATTTTTAAATTAGTAAATTTTGAGTATTTAACAAGCAAACCCATATTCTAATAATTTTTTTACTATGCCACCATATTTGGAGTTTGGTTTAGTACTATAATATTTTTTGTAAAAAATATAATTTAACAAATATATAAAAATTAGTGGTTAAAGGCTTTTGAACGATTGCCTAATATTATATTATTATTAAATTAAAAAAATTGTACCGACTTGTCCAAATATTGGTTTTTAATGTATAATTGTTGCATTATTATTATTATATATTAATATTAGATTATAATGTCATAACTTATTTTAGGTTTTAAGTGGGTCATGAATTTGGATTAGATATCCGTTCTACCCGATGAATTTGGATTTGGATTGAGCTTTTATATAATAAATGAATTTTTATCGGATTTGGGTTGAGTTGAATTTTTTCTGGATTGAATTTGGATGAAGGTAAACTCGACCCAAATCCGATCCATTACCATCCCTATTACACACCCTTTCAAAGGCCGTGCAATAATTTGGAACCTACTATATGACTTTTTAAACTGTGTGCAACAATAAGTAAATAGTAAAATATGTTATTTTGTTAAATATTTTTTAATTGTGTCAAATAGCTAAATTTTTTTTTAAAGGTGCTATTTTGCTAAAAAAAAAAGTCTAATCGTCAAACACAACATAAATTGAAAAAACATAAGGTCGCTCCTCTCGGACGCCTGTTTCTGAGGTCCGGTGGTGGACTTTCACTAAGCTAAGGAATGGAGAACAGGGCGATTCTACGAGAATGGTTCGACCGAGTCGACACAGATAGAACCGGTTGCGTCACTGCTCCCCAGCTACAGGTACTTGCACTTCTTCATCATCGCACTTTGATCCTCTCAATTTCTCCTATTCTTTCTCTTTTTTTTTTGTTTGTCCGATTTTTCCTTTTTGACGTTGATGATTGAATCAGAGTGCTCTTGCTGTTGGAAACCTCAATTTCTCTCTCTCTGTTGGACAGCAGATGATCAGGTGATTTTATCGGTTTGCATTTGCCCTAATTATGCGCAGATTTTGAATTTAGGTCTAGTTCTTTGGTTTGCTTGGTGATTGATTGATGATTGATTTGCAGGATGTATCGTTTTGATCGAGATGGAACTATGAGCTTTGAAGGTAATCATTGGAATTGAATTGGTCAAGCTGGAAAGTTTAGGCTCCGTTTGTTTTAATAGAAAACTGTTTCCATTTCAATTTATTATGTCTTTGCAGAGTTATTTACACCATTGGTCCTTAATGTTTTTAAAGTTGTTCCAATTCACCCCTCATTTTTTCTTTTATTCAAAATGGTCCATATTTATAACTTCTTCAAATTAGTCCGACTTTCCTTTTGTTCAAAATGGTCCCTAACGTTTTATATTATAACAAAATTGGTTCCTCACCTAGTGACCACAATTAGGTAAAAAGAAAAAAGATGAAGGACTAATTTTTTCATAAAATAAAATATTAGAGACTATTTTTATTAAAAAAAAATCATCACGTACCAAAGCGGTGGGACAAGAATACAGATTGACTACGTACTATTAAGGAAAAGGGTGCAAAGAGATTGCAGGGATTGCAAGGCTTCCCCAGGAGAAGACCTGTCTACACAACATAGGGTGCTGTGGGCAGATATAAAGGCCAAGAAGAGGGCCAAAAGAATCTGCAAACCCGCGCAGATGCATACCCGTTGGAAGGATTTTGTTAGGTTATGTCTCAAATTACTTGTTTTATTTTTATTGGGGCTGCCGTGGGGTCACCAATCGATCGGGAGGGAAAGCTGATCGATCGGGTGATTTAAGGAAAGGATTCGTATTTTTGGCCGTAGAGGGGCCGATCGATTGGCAGTGGCCGATCGATCATCGGGAGTTATTTTTCGCCGGCCCTAATTATTTTCTATAAATAGGGACGTAGGGTTTACATCAGAATTATCCAATCAAAGAGCGTATGAGCCGCCATTAAGAAAAAGAGGTGATTTCGTAATTCCTCCAAGATTTTGAGTGCTACGAGAGTTCAGAGGGAGTGATTGTAATTCTTCCATATATCTCGTTTGGGAAGTGTCGTTGTAATTCTTCCATTTAGTTAATAAAGAATCTCAATCTCCGCCCGTGGTTTTCTCCCCTCTCGATTGTAGAGGGGTTTCCACGTAAATATTGTGTGTTCTTATTTTGTTCTTTCTTTCTCCATATTTGTTTACTTCTCATTTTGTGTGAGTCATATTATTTGAATCGAATCAAGTTTCCAGGGTTTTTGCTTCCGCATTAAGTTTTCCTCCACAAATTGGTATTTTAGCATACTAGATTTGTTAAGTTTCATTACAAATTGGTATCAGAGCCCTGTTTATTTCGATTTGATAATATGACGTCCGCAATTAGCTCCGAAATTGAGAAGTTTGGTGGTCAAGGGAGCTTCAGTTTATGGCAGGTTCGCGTTAAGGGCCTCTTGACTCAGAATGGCTTGAAGAAAGGTTTAGATGGGAAAGAGAAGAAATCAGAGAATCTTACAGAAGCACAATGGGAGAGTTGGATGAGAAGGCGCTCACAGCAATTCAGATGTGTCTTACCGATGACGTTTTGACAGAAGTTCTGGAAGTGAAGACCGCTAAGGAGTTGTGGGAGAAATTGCAGGATATGTTCTGTTTCAAGTCTGTCTCCAACAAACTCGCAGTTAAGCGCCGGTTATTCACGTTTCGTATGTCAGAAGGTATGTCACTTAAGAACTACGTCAATGAATTTAATTCAAGTATTCAAGATTTGAAAGAATTGGATGATGTTCCTAAGGATGAAGATCAGGGAATGTTGTTGTTATGTTCTCTCTCTACTTCATATAAGAGTTTTGTCGAAAGCATGGTTTATGGGGGTAGACAAACCATATCTGTTGATGAAGTTAAGAGAAATCTACTGAGTAAAGAATGAGTAGATAGGGAATTATCTGACTCTGTGTATAACTCAGGTAGTGGTTTATTTGTGAGGGGAAGAACCGAGTATGATCATAGTGGAAACAAGTCTAAGTCTTGGTATCAAGACCTAACCTGTAACTACTGTCGTAAGAAAGGGCACATTAAGAAAGACTGTTATAAGCTTAAGAGAAAATTAGAAGCAGATAACTGGTCTGACCAGAGATCCATAGCAGCTAGTGTTGTGAATGGTGAGAATGAAGATTTTCTATTGTCCGTGGCTGAACCTCAGTTCAACTTGAAAGATAGTTGGTTTTTGGATTCGGGTTGCTCCTATCATGTATGTCCTAATCGGGATTGGTTTTCCACGTACGAGTCTATTCAAGGAGGAGTTGCTTTGATGGGCAATGATAATCCATGCAAAGTTTTGGGTATAGGAACAATTCGTTTTAGGATGTTCGATGGCACTATCAAGGTTTTGGGCGATGTTCGTCATGTTCCTGATTTGAAGAAGAATCTCATCTCTTTGGGTACTCTTGAATCTAAAGGGTACAGGTACACAGCTGAAGGTGGAGTTTTGAAGGTCATTAAGGGTGCATTGACAGTTATGAAGGGCAGAAGGTCAGGTACGTTGTATGAGCTTGTCGGTTCCACATTTGTTAGATCTGTTGTAGTATCTTCATCATCCTTGTTGTTGACAGAACCGGAGATCACAAATTTAGGACGTTTGAGATTGGATCGTTCAGGTGATAGGGGTCTGTCTGAGCACAGTGTGAGGAGCTCTTTGTGTGGTCAGTCCAGAGGACTGCTGGTATGTGAACAAGGGCTTTATGGGAAGCAGAAAGGTTTTCGCTTCAAACAATTCCTGACGAGTCGTGTCACGTTTGGTGAGTCTTCATTAGTTTCTCCACAGAAGATGTCATCAGTTGGTTGTGATTTAGGTCAGGTGAGTAAGCCAGAGGGTGTTCAGTTTAGTAACACAGTTTAGCAGTAGGTGGCTATTTCAGTTGATGTGTCAAGAGCCAATTCAGAGAAGAAGATTGGCATTGCTGATAACTTCTCAGATATGTTCACTTAGTTTATACCTAACAGGAAGTTCAGGCTTCGCACGGTTAGGTTTCGTACTTCGTTGTGTTAACCCCGTGTGTGGGGGTTTTTTGTGGAGAAGGTGGAGGAAATTCTTTTATGTATGTAATTTGAGCCAAGATGGAGATTTGTTAGGTTATGTCTCAAATTACTTGTTTTATTTTTATTGGGGCTGCCGTGGGGTCACCGATCGATCGGGAGGGAAAGCCGATCGATCGGGTGATTTAAGGAAAGGATTCGTATTTTTGGCCGTAGAGGTGCCGATCGATCGGCAGTGGCCGATTGATCATTGGGAGTTGTTTTCCGCCGGCCCTAATTATTTTCTATAAATAGGGACGTAGAGTTTACATCAGAATTATTCAATCAAAGAGCGTGTGAGCCACCATTAAGAAAAAGAGGTGATTTCGTAATTCCTCCAAGATTTTGAGTGCTACGAGAGTTCAGAGGGAGTGATTGTAATTCTTCCATATATCTCATTTGGGAAGTGTCGTTGTAATTCTTCCATTCAGTTAATAAAGAATCTCCATCTCCACCCGTGGTTTTCTCCCCTCACGATTGTAGAGGGGTTTCCACGTAAATATTGTGTGTTCTTGGTTTGTTCTTTCTTTCTCCATATTTGTTTACTTCTCGTTTTGTGTGAGTCATATTATTTGAATCGAATCAAGTTTCCAGGGTTTTCGCTTCCGCATTAAGTTTTCCTCCATAAATTGGTATCTTAGCATACTAGATTTGTTAAGTTTCATTACAGATTTGAAGGGGGAGAGGTATAAGGTATACAAGGAAAGAGTGGAGGTCAAGCTCGGGTGGGACTTCAAGGGAGATACAAACCAGATGTGGAACCAACTGGCCCAAAAGATTAGAGGACTGGCACGGGAAGTTCTCGGCACGTCAAAGGGAAGGGTACCAAGCAACAGAGAGGCCTGGTGGTGGTGCGAGGAGGTCCAAGAGAGGATTAAGGCAAAACGAGTTTGTTTCAAAGAGTGGGATCATAGCAGAGATGAGGAAAAGCGACATCGGTATCTGCATGCCAGGAGAGAAGCAAAGAGAGCAGTCAGAGAAGCACAATCAAGAGCTTATGAGGATTTCTACAAAAGGCTAGAGACCAAGGAGGGTGCAAGGGACTTATATAGAATCGCCAAAGCTAGAGAAAGGAAGACTGGGGACTTGGATAAAGTACAATGCATAAGAGGGGAAGATGGACAGGTACTCGTGGACAGGCAACTAATTAAGGCTAGGTGGAAAACGTACTTCCACGAGCTGCTTAACGAACAAGGAGGGACAGAGATATCCTTAGGTGATCAACCTTCGGGAGGAGATGGCCCTAGATAGGGCCCAATGGAGGGCTAAAATAGGGGTAATAGATGCTCCAGTTGGAGTAGGGTAGTCGAGCTTTCTAGTGCTAGGCCTTGGCTTCCTCTTGGCGCATGTAGGTTGTGCACTTGCTCTCATGAGCTGCTACTTGCCTACTTGTCTCTATCTCTATCCTTATCTTTTTCTTATCTTTTCTGCTTGATGTGGCTTGCTTTGTGTGTGTTGTTTTTTGCTCATCATATATTTTGCCCTACTCATTTCTTTGTTGCTCCTCTACTGCCAGGTCACATGCTCTATGCTGCGACCAGCGTCTTAGGTTGGGGGTCCTCGGAAACAGCCTCTCTTCAGGGTAGCCCCCTGAAGGGGGAAGGCTGTGTACACCTACCCCCACCACCCCCCCCCCCCCCCCCCCCCCGACCTTGCTTATGCGGGAGCCCTTGGAGGCACTGGGTTGTTGTTTTATTAAAAAAAATGAGGGACTAATTTGAATAAAGTTTCAATTAGGGGCCATTTTGAATAAAAGAAAAGATGTGGGACCAATGTAAACAAATTAAAAAAGAATAGGGACCAACGGTATAAATAACTCTGTCTTTGCATAATTTTATAACAACAATCACTAAAATGGAAAGTATTTTTCCTCTATTGAGGGGAAATTGATTTCCCCCTAACAAAAGGAGAAAACATTACCCTTTATGAGGGGAAAACGTTTTCCCGTTGTAATTTCACACCATATACTTCAACCTCAACTAGGCCAACCTTAAATTTTTATTTAAATTTATGGAGTGAAACCATTTTATTTTGCTAGGAAGACAAAATTTTTAAGAAAATTCTTCTTATAATTGAAGGTTTCTTATGAAAAAGAAAAACTCATAAGAAGAATGTATTTCTTTGAAACAAACGCGTTAGTTCTCATGATTGCTTATTTGTTTTCTGCATCTGTAATTAATGACTCAAATATCAGCTTACTTTGTTGGGAATTTGTCTGACTTGTTTGAATTGATCCTGTCGCAGAATTTGTTGCACTTAACAAATTCCTTTTGAAGGTCAGTCCTTTTTTTTTTTCCTTTAACATCTGAACTTAGTTGTGTTTGCATTGTTAAGTTATGCTAATTCTGATTGATGTTTTTCTGCTTGGAAAGAGGAACTAGGTTATGCATTCTTGAAATTTGATGCTTGAATGCTTATTGAGTTATCTATATCAACTATTCTGAGTAGCTTTAGGTCAGTTAATTGCTCTCGCTGTTTTAGTGTTAAACCATTCATAGGCATTCACCTTTGGGAATCATTGGTTTCTTGACATGGTATCAAAGTCTCCTTAATCTAGAGGTCTTGATTATAAGTCCCACTAGCCCCCACTCTTAATATTAATATATTTCAAATACAGGGTATGAGGTAGACCTGTGTATTATCCATACTTCAAGTCTAATGAGCATGTGCATGATGGAACATGTTAGAGTATAAAACTATTATTCGGTCTTCACCTAATAATTTAGAACTTGCAATAGTTGGTTCAACTGTGGTACTAGATTTACGAGCATGCCGTATAGGTAGATGTATGTGGAACAAAATGAAGAATGAACTAAAGTGTTTTGTTTGTTTTTCTTCTGTTCGGTTCTCGTCTTCACACCGAGTGCCTTTTGAGATAGACTTAATTATCAAAAAAAGAAAAAGATTGAACCAAAATAGAGTCTGTCACCATATTGCATTGTGATGGGCGAAGGCACCGATGAATATTGGCATTGTTTATCAAAATTTAGTTTTGCTTCATGTCATATTAATATATGAATATATATCATTGCAGGTTCAGCAAGCTTTCTCAGAGCTAGAAAGGTAATCATCAAGAAAGTATATTGTCTACCTTCCTTGATGATAGTAAATTTTTTAGTGCCTGCTTGGTATGTTTTCTATTTGTAGCTTTTTTTTTTTTGGTTTTTTAGAAAATAAAAACCTTATTTTGCACATGGGTTTTTCTTGTTTTTGGGTTTTTTTTTTTTTTTTTAAATTTTCGTTTTATTCCTTGTTTAGTGGAGAATGAAAGCAAGAAATCAAAAACATGAAAAACTCGTTTTCAAATCCTATTTTCAGTTTCTAGAAAACTAAAAATTACAAATAGAAAGGGATACCAAATGGACCTTTAAGAAATGAAGATCTACTTTATGCTGCCAATGATGCTCTGCAGCTTTGTGCTTCTCAAACATGGTGGATATACTTCATATCCTCTAAGCATTTAGCAATCACATTACGCGCAACATTTTGTTGTACCCAAAGATAACAGAAGAGGAAAAGTTCAAAGCGTATATTATCAGAATAAAGTTGTGCTGGTCTATATGACATATTTCTTATGGTGTTATGCTTCATGAGTATCATTTTTGTAAAGAGTATATCCCAAAGTTTTCTAATATCTGGAAACTCGTGCCAGGGGCCGTGGTTATCTCGTCCATGATGATGTAAATGAGGTAGTGTTTCTTCCTATGAATTCAATAGTTTCACTTGGCTGAGGAGTTTGAACTTGTATGTTCTGTTTCATGGCTGATTTTCCAGGGATTAGTGAAGTTTGGGTTCTCACTTGACTCCCCTGCCTTTTACACTGCTTGTGCGGTAAAGTTTCTAGTCTACTAGCAGCTCGACTAGGAGACTCCTTTGAGGTTTATGAAATTTTCAAATAATTATTGCGACGAGCAGTCATCAAACGGTTTCGTTTTATATTGTTGGTGCATTGGATAAGAACTATGCTGCCATTATCTTAGAAATATGACCTTATCGAAGAATGTCATGTTCTCATTGCCAAGATCCAAAGCAATGAAACAATTGCTTAGGACCCCCAATTTGTTAAGGACCCCTTTTAAAAATTAATTATAATGTGAGTTTGCTTCTATTGTTTATCACTATTTGTTATTGGAGAAATACCTACCTATATATGGTACGTATATGTGAATAAAATGTGACTTAGGACAAGGGGAAGGGGAAGGAGGGAGGGTGGGTGGGTTTGCTTTAGCTTTTTTCAGCTTATCTGTTTCAATGAGATCTGTCCATTTAAAATTTGTATCTTTTTACGGTGAAGAGTATGGTTGTACAATGCAAAAAGATCTTTTTTACATAATAAAGTGTTTGGATATAAGTTTCGCAAAGAAATTTATCTATTATAATCACAATAATGACTTAATAACACTAATCAATTAATAATAATATGTAAGAGATAATCGTGATAATAGCTGGTCATGGTAGCGGAGACTGATGATTATAGCGACCCATGGGGCGTAAAAAGGGCGGGGGTGGTGATAACAAGTCAAATTAGGTCATGATGATGAAGATTTAATGTTAATAAGCCTTTTTAAAAGAAATTTGTGAAATAAGCTTTGAAAAAGATCTGGTTTCACATCTTTTTCTACCTAATTATGAAATAATTTTTTTATCTTTCTATTTAAGCTATGAAAAGATGTAAATATCTTTTTTATCAACCAAACGTAAGCCTTACTATCAACTAGATCTTTTTTATCTTTCTATTAAAAAGCTGAACCAAACGCAGCCTTAGAGGGAAGGGAGAAAAGTAGAGAGAATCACGACAAACGGTTTTTTTTTTTTGGGGGGGGGGGGGGGGAGATGGAGGAGGGGAAGGAATTCAGTAAGTTAACATTTAACTGAATTTTATATTTGTATTTTAACTAAACAATGGCTCACCAATCGAAACTTGTTTTGGATCCAAAAAATTTGGTGACCTATCCTGATTACAGTGTTAGGGATAATATTCATAGAGACTCGTTGATCTATTGTCAAAATCAAAGTGACCCCCCGAACTTTCAATTTAATCAAATACACCCCTTGAACTATTGTTTAATGTCAATGTGAACCCCCAGACTTCTAAGTTCATCAAAGATACCCCCCGAACTACTGGTGAAGATCAATGTAACTGCCTCAACTTCTAATTAATATCAAAGACACTTCGAACTATTAACAAAGATTAATTTGATCTCCAAACTTTATATTTTATCAAAGACATTTGAAACTAGGAAAAAATTAGAAAAAAATGGTTTAGGTACCTTGAAGCTCGGTAATATATTTTACAAGTGCTCTAAGATTCTAAAATATTCGAGTTATCCTAAACTTTCATAACTTTCTTTCAAATATTCTCCCATAATTCCATGAAGATTCCATTAAATTATGATGGTGTGACCCATAAAATAAAAGAAATTACCTCAAACAGTATTTAACCATCATTTATATTTAAATTATTTAAAATGTTTAAAATATATAAAATAATTTAAAAATTTTTAAAATATAAAACTCAGTAAAGCTACTAATAAATGATTTTTAAAACTAAAAAATATTTTTTAAAAATAATTTTAATTTTTTAATATTTAAAACTATATTAAATATAAATAACAATTTTTTCCTTATTTATGTTTTTAAAGTATCACGTTAGCTTAATTTAATGGAATCCTACTCGAGTTATGGGATGATACCTTGCAAAAAAGAGTCCCCAATGTTCATATTATCATAAAAATTCTTTAAAACCTCAGGGCAATTGAAAAGTATATTATCAAATCTCAAAATATCTGAACTAATTTTTCTTTGAATTTTTTTTGATTATTTTGGTTGTCTTTGTTAAAATTTTTGAAGTTGGGGGTCAAATTGATTTTAGTTAATAGTTTGGGAGTGTCTTTGATGAAATTAGAAGTTCGAGGGTCATATTGATTTTGAACAATAGTTCCAGGGTATAACAACAACAAACCCAGTGCCTGCAAAGGGCTCCCGCAAAAGCAGGGTCTAGGGAGTGTAGATGTACGCAGCCTTCCCCCTTCAGGGGGTACCCTGAAGAGAGGCTGTTTCCAAGAACCCCCAACCTGAGAGGTTTGTCCGCAACATAGCGCATATGACCTGTCAGCAGGAGATCATCAACGAATGAGTAAGGTAGGACACATAGCGAGCAAAACAACTAACTTAGCAAGCCACAACAAGCGGAAAGCAAAAACCAAGCAGAAATCACAGAGATCACAGGATAGGTAAACAGGTAAGCGGGCAAGTAGCGGCTCATGCGAACAAGCACAAACCTAAGTATGCCAGGAGGTTGTCAAGGCCTAGCCCTAGTAAGCTAAACTACCCTACTCCAACTGGAGCATCTATAACCCCTATACTGGCCCTCCATTGGGCCCTATCTAAGGCCATCGCCTCTCAAAGGTTTAGGTGGGTGAGGTCTTGTCGGATCGTCTCCAGCCATCTCTTCTTTGGCCTGCCTTGTCCTTTCTTGCCTAGTGTAGTAAGGGGCTGTTCGCACCTCCGAACTGGAGCGTTGTCCGGTCTCCTCCTAACATGACCGAACCACCTCAAACGTTGCTCCTTCAATTTATCCTCAATTGGGGCTACGCCCAATTTGCCTCTTATGTCGTCGTTTCTGATCCTATCCTTCCTTGTGTGTCCGCACATCCACCTCAGCATTCGCATCTCCGCCACCTTCATCTTCTGTGTGTGCTGTTGTTTCATCGCCCTGCACTCCGCCCCATACGTCATGGCTGGCCTCACAACCGTCTTATAGTATCTTCCCTTTAGCTTCAAGGGGAACTTTCAATCACAAAGTACCGCGGAGGCCATCCTCCACTTATGCCATCCTGCTTTAATCCGGTTGTTGACATCCTCGTCAACTTCGCCGTTGTGCTGTATCATGCACCCCAAGTACCTGAAGCTCTCCTTCTTCGATATGGCCTTAGTTCCAATTTTGACGTCTTCCCGGCTGGGCGTGGTAGAGGCATCGAACTTGAGTTCCAAGTACTTGGTCTTGGCTCTACTTAGTCGTAAACCCTTCGACTCTAATGTCCTTCTCCACAGCTCCAGCTTCTCATTTACCTCTTCTCGCGACTCCCCCACCAACACTATGTCATCTGCAAAAAGCATGCACCAAGGTACACATCCCTGGATGTGCCTAGTGAGCTCGTCCATAATCAGAATGAACAGATAGGGGCTTAAAGCAGACCCCTGGTGTACCCCAACTGTTATTGGGAAAGCGTTTGTCTCCCCATCCTCTATACGCACCATGGTCTTCGCCTCCTCATACATGTCTCTAATGGCTCATTTGTATGGCACGGGGACGCCTCTCCTGTCCAAAACTCTCCAAAGGACCTCTCTTGACACTCTATTATATGCCTTCTCTAAATCAATAGTTCGGGGGTATATATAAATAATATTCTAATGTTAAAACTGCCAAAGACATGGAGCTACATGCTTGGTGGTCCAGTGCATGTCATTTTTACTTCTTGGCTAGTTCATCACTAATTTTCCACAAAATTCTCATTCGGAGAATCACTCTCTCACAAACCCGTTCCCTATTCAGACGCTGCTTATTAATCTCCCTACTTTATGGAATGGGAGAGTCACAGTCTACCATGGTTTTATTGGGTTTTCAGAGGATATAAGTGCCTTTAAGCCTTATGCTTGCAAAAATTTGAATGAAGAGCTATATAATAATTAATGTTAGCACTTCTTTCTATAGACTTTAATGTATAAACATATTTATACGTATGTTTAATAGATAAAATGCTATATATGTGCACTGTGAAGGCCATTAAAAATTACTGTCACGTAACTTAAAATTCATCATGTGGGACTGTGGCATATTTCACCGCCTTTATTTGATTCTATGGTCGCATGCATAGCCATGCGTCTTATCTTGTCCCAGCAGCTATTACTTCCAGAGTTTTATGCGTACTATTAGATTTGGGACAATCTCACTCGTGAATATACTAAGGATCCCTTCCATAAACACTTGCATTCACTTGTTTATCTATGTTTCTTCTTTATGATGGGAAGTACTAAATAGCAAATCAATTCCGTATGACCTTGTCAGGGCTGGTCCAAAGATTTTAGGGGCTCAAATCAAGTTTGATCAATAGACCCTTTTTTGGTCATTGGGTGTTGGGCCAATTTAAGCACACCTAGCATGTTCCACTGTATATTGTAACACTAGCTAATATATGAGATCTTTATATTCTATATGTATATATCAAGGCTAGTTTTGAGATTTTAGGGGCATAAAGTGAGTTTGATTAGTGGGCCTTTTCCTGGTAACTAGTTGTGGAGGTCAGTTTAAGGCCATCTAGCATAATTCACTTTATATATAATACTAGCTATCATACCCAGGTTTGTTAGGAATATGCTTCAAATTCTTAGTTCTAAGTGGAGGCAAGCAGGGAGTACCCCGATCGATCGGGAGAAGAGGCTGATCGATCCAGAAATGTACGTAGACAAATCCCGCGTCCAGAGGGTCCACCGATCGATCGATCGGTGAACTGCCGATCGATTGGGAGTCTATTTTTCACGGGGCTATAAATACAGCCCTAGGTTTCACGTGTTACATATCCAACTAAAGTGAGCGCCGCCGTCATCCTTGAGAGAGAGAGAGAGAAGTGAATTGTAATTCTTTTATTCTCAAATCAATAAAAGTCTCCATCTCCGCCCGTGGTTTTCTCCCCTCTCGATTGAAGAGGGGTTTCCACGTAAATCATTGTGTTCTTTGTTTTTCGTTCTCTTTTATCTGTATTACTTCTTGTTTGGGCGTAGTATTTGATTCGAATTAAGTACTTGGGATTCCGCATTTCCTCACAAATTGGTATCAGAGCCCTTGTTGTTCGTTTTGATACTATGACGTCAGCGATTAAATCTGAAGTAGAGAAGTTTGGTGGTCAAGGGAGTTTCAGTTTGTGGCAAGTCCGCGTTAAAGGTTTCCTGACATAGAATGGCTTGAAGAAAGCACTGGATGGAAAAGAGAAGGAGCCAGAGAGTTTATCCGAAGCACAATGTGAGGAGTTAGATGAGAAGGCACTTACAGCTATTCAGATGTGTCTTACGGACGATGTTCTGACATAAGTCTTGGAGGTGAAAACCGCTAGGGAGTTGTGGGAGAAGCGGCAAGAGATGTTCTCCTCATTCATCGCTTCAGTTGAAGATTCCAGAAGAGGTATGGTCTGGTTCTCCTTCTGATTATTCCCATTTGAAAATAGTTGGTTGTCCTACTTATGCTTATGTTAATGATGGAAAGTTAGAGCCTAGGGCCAAGAAGTGTATGTATCTTGGCTATACGTCAGGTGTGAAGGGATATCGTTTATGGGATCCAAAATCTCATAAATTTCTGACTAGTAGAGATGTTACTTTTAATGAGTCTACTCTACTACATCCGCCACACACGCCCTCCTTAGTTCGTGAATCAGTTCAGGTGCAGAAGCCTGATGAAAGTCAGATACAGTCAGAAAGTTCAAATCAGCAGCAGGTAGTTCAGTTTGAGAGTATGCAGGCACCTCCAGTACAGGTTTCTGATAAGGATGAAACAATAGAAACAAGTCAGCAGGTCGAGCAACATACAATTGCAGGTGGTAGGCAGAAGAGGCAGATTAGGCCACCACAGAGATATGGGTGTGAGAAGATGATAACCTATGCCCTCACTACAGCTGAAATAGTGGAAGACAGTGAATCGTCTTCATATTCAGAAGCTGCATCGAGATCTGACTCAGAAAAGTGGCTTATGGCCATGAACGAAGAGATGAAATCACTTCAGAAGAACCAGATGAGGCAGCTAGTCAAGCCTCAAACGGGAAAAAGAGTAATTGGGTGCAGATGGGTTTTTAAACGAAAAGAAGGCATTCCTGGAGTGGAATATGCAAGGTACAAGGCTTGGTTAGTAGCTAAAGGCTATAGTCAAGTACATAGTATTGATTTTCATGATATTTTCTCACCCGTTGTTAGACATTGTTCCATACGAGCGATACTTGCTTTAGTAGCTATGCATGATTTAGAGCTTGAGCAGTTAGATGTGAAAACTGCATTTTTGCATGGTAAGCTAGAGGAGAGTATTTACATGCATCAGCCTGAAGGCTTCGTTGTTGAGAGTAAGGACGATCATGTTTGTTTATTGAAAAGATCTTTATATGGTTTGAGGCAGTTACCTAGGCAGTGGTATAAGAGGTTTGATCAATTTATGACTAGCCATGGGTTCTTCAGAAGCAAGTATGACAGTTGTGTGTATTTAAGAAAGACAGATTCAGGCTCTTTTATTTATCTTTTGTTTTACGTTGATGATATGTTAATTGCAGCTAAGGACATGATAGATGTTGATGATCTGAAAGCAATGTTGAAAAGCGAGTTCGAGATGAAGGACTTAGGAGCAGCTAAGAAAATTCTTGGCATGGAGATCAGTAGAGACCGAAAAGCAGGAAAGTTGTACTTGTCTCAGGAGAAGTACATTGAGAAAGTTTTGGACCGATTTCACACGAAGGATGCTAAACCTGTTAGCACTCTCTTAGCAGCTTATTTCAGGCTTTCAGCATTGGATTCACCTCAGACTGAGGAGGATGTCGGGTACATGTCACAGGTCCCTTATTCTAGTGCTGTGGGTAGTATTATGTATGCTATGGTATGTACTCGTCCAGATATTGCTTATGCTGTGAGCAAAGTGAATAGATACATGACGAATCCAGGAAAGGAGCATTGGCACGCTGTTAAATGGATTATCAGGTACTTACGTGGCACTTCTGATGTATGTTTGGAATTTGGGAAGAGTAAATGTTGTTTAGTAGGGTATGTTGACTCAGACTATGGTGGAGACCTCGATAAGAGTAAGTCTACTTCTGGTTATGTGTTTTGTTTGGGAGACAGCGCTATCAGTTGGAGAGCGTGTCTACAATCAGTTACTGCACAGTCGACTACCGAGGCCAAATATATGGCAGTTACAGAAGCATTTAAAGAAGCCGTTTGGTTGAGAGGTTTGGTTAGTGAGATCAGTATTGATCAGGGTACTGTTGGGGTTTACTGTGATAGCCAGTCAGTGATTCACTTAGCTAAAGATCAGATGACGCATCATGACGGAACGAAGCACATTGATGTCAGGCATCATTTATTCGAGATCTGATAGATGAGCGGAAGGTGGAGTTGAAGAAGATTGGTACTGAAGATGATCTAGCTGACATGTTCACTAAAGTTTTTCCCGGCAGGAAATTCGAGCATTGCTCGAACTTGGTTGGGCTCTCAGTTTCAGTTTGTTAACCCCGGTTGTGGGGTGTTTGTGGAGAAGGTGGAGATATTTTATTTCGGTGATTGAATTTGAGTCAAGGTGGAGATTTGTTAGGAATATGCCTCGAATTCTTAGTTTTAAGTGGAGGCAAGCAGGGAGTACCCCGATCGATCGGGAGAAGAGGCCGATCGATCGGGAAATGTACGTAGACAAATCCCGGGTCCAGAGGGTCTATCGATCGATCGGTGAACTGCCGATCAATCGAGAGTCTATTTTTCACGGGGCTATAAATACAGCCCTAGGTTTCACGTGTTACGTATCCAATTAAAGTGAGCGCTGCCATTATTCTTGAGAGAGAGAGAGAGAGAGAGAAGTGAATTGTAAATCTTCTATTCTCAAATCAATAAAAGTCTCAATCTCTGCCCGTGATTTTCTCCCCTCTCGATTGGAGAGGGGTTTCCACGTAAATCATTATGTTCTTTGTTTTTCGTTCTCTTTTATCTATATTACTTCACATTTGGTCATAGTATTTGATTCGAATTAAGTACTTGGGATTCCGCATTTCCTCACAAGGTTTTTATTTCTCCAATTATGAATGATAGTATGTGATATATAAGTAGTAATATTGTTGATTGTCTGAAAGTGCCTTTAACAAATGAGAGCCCTCTTGACCGGCTCTGGACCTTGTTGATTATGATCCATCATCTTACCTTTTACAATTGAAATGTTGCCTTTTGGCAGTTTGAATGTAAAATCTTAATGTGAAAAATTTTGGGTCACCATGGATCAATCATTGTCTTAAGCTTTTCTCTTCTCTCTTACTCAGCGTTTTGATCAAAAGAAAAATGGGAAGTTTCGGCTGGATGATTTTATATCCTTAAGCATATTTCTGCACTCTGCTCGGTACGTAATCTGTGGATCTAGATCTTTTAACTATCTATGTTTTGGAATTGAGGTGTCATGGTAGTTAAGTAACGGGAGACATGTTCAGTATCATATTTTGTTTGCTTTTTTGGTTTTGAGGAACTCAAAATCATTTTTGAAAACGAGTCTTTCACCTTTTGGTTCCTTGTTCTCAATTTTTTTCTTAGTTTGAATAAAAGTTAAAAACGGGAAACTAAAAACAGAAAATGTTGTTCTTCAAATCATCCTTTTTAGTTTTTCAAAAATGAAATACTATAAATAGAAAATATTACCAAACAGTCTAAGTCTTATATGTGAAAAACATGAGTAAATTAACATGCAATCATAAATTTTATACTCATTTGATATTCTTTAATATATAAATACATTTATAAATATGTTTTAGTAAATAAAATATAATTTGTATACATTATGGAAGCCTTCAAAATATCATTAAGCAACATCTAATTAGCGGGGGATTCTGAAATTCAATTATCTAGTGTCCATTATCTTTAATAAATAATAAGATAATTAATTAATAGTGTCTTAAAATAATTGGTAATATTCGTGGAATAAATTTTCTGTAACACATTGGTCAAACTATAAATAAATGGCATTGGAGCCTTAGTCTAGTGGCAAAATATTATCAAGGCCTAGGAGGCTAGGATCTCTGAACTTAGGTTCAAAACCTCTACCCTATTTACCTACCAAAAATTGCAAATGATAAGAGATTTCTGGCAAAGTGCCTTTACGAAATGTAAACTAACAAATGTATAATGTAAAGCAAATAAATATCAGAAATGAAAATTTTCTAACTATGCAATGTTACCAAAGATATTATATAAGTATTATCCATAACTTTTGCATTATATATATCTATACTCGTATCATCTGAGCATACTTAATAAAATATGATCCCCGAATTAAATAAAATTTAATATATTTGTGTATTATTCTGCTCCATGCATAGAAAATTAGGTCAAAAGTTTGTTCATTGATAAAGAAGTTATATATGTTTACATTCATGACTATAACAATCCTTTAAAATAGTGATAGAGTGGCGAGGGATATGATAACAAAATAGTTTTGCAAACAGGCATACTGCGAAAAAATATTTGGCATAGTGGCATGGCAGGAAAATTATTTAGCAAAATGACACACTGACATAAATGCGCCACTTGGAACGGTGCAACTCGTTTAAATGCATCACTTGGAATGACGCAACTCATTTAAAGAACAAAGACATAAATTGTTTGCACATATGCGGGATAGCGTAGTTGGGAGAGTGTCACACTGAAGAGTTGAAGGTCGCGTGTTTGATCCATGCTCACCGCACACTTTCACCTATTTTTCCACTATTTTACTTTCACATTGCACAGTACACGCCGTGTGCCACATTAGCTCCCTTACCATTTTTTACCCTTAATTAATCATTGAATTTATCACCTCAATCAAAAATTCCAAAAATTTCCGTACTTTTTTCTACATCATTTTTTAATTCTGTAACCTAAAAGTTGAATATCAAAATGGAAGAAGGGAAAAATGGCGATATTTATATTGGTCCTACATCTTTTTTTTTTGTTTAAATTGGCCTCTTATTTTTGTAACTTTGTTTAAATTAGACCATTTTTTTTTCAAAATGATTCGTAATGTTTTATTTTATAATAAAATTGGTCTTTTATATGATGACTAAAATTAGATAAAAATTAAAAAGGCAAAAAATAAACATACTGCAGTATCTTTGGTATATACCTCATTGATAAAATTTCAAAATATGGAATGTCGTACCTTGAGGTTCAAAAGTTTTATCACTTAAGTACCTCGAAGTAATGCAGTATCACTTAAAAAGATGATAAATCAAAGATACTGCTTATAATTTACATATAAAATAATTTTTAAATACTTCAAAATATTTTAAATAATGCAGTATATTTGATTTTTTTTTTTTAATTTTTATCTAATTTTAGTCATCATATAAAAGACCATTTTTTATAAAATAAAACATTACAAATTATTTTGAAAAAAAAATGAGGGTCTAATTTAAACAAAATTACAAAAATAAGAGACCAATTTAAATAAAAAAACAGACGTAGGGGCCAATATAAATATTGTCAATTTCCCCTTCTTCCATTTTGATACTCAGCTTTTAGGGTGCAGATTGAAAAATGATGTAGAAAAAAGTATGGAAATTTCTAGAAATTTTTTGTTGAGGTGGTAAATTGAGTGATTAATTAAAGGTAAAAAATGGCAAGAGAGCTAATGTTGCATGTGGTGTGTATTGTGTAATGTGAAAGAAAAATAGTGGAGAAATAGGAGAAGGGGTGCGGTGTGCATGAATTGAACACGCGACCTTCAATTCTTCAGTTTGACACTCTCCCAACCAAATTATCCCGTGTGCAAACAATATGTCTTTGTTTACTAAATGAGTTATACCATTCCAAGTGACGCAATTAAATGAGTTGCGCCTTTCCAAGTGGCGTAACTAAATGAGTTACGTCGTTCCAAGTGGCGCAATTAAATGAGTTGCGTCATTCCAAATGGTGCATTTAAATGAGTTGCGCCAGTCCAAGTGGCGCATTTGTGTCAGTGTGCCATTTTGCTAAATAATTTTCCTCCCACGGCATTATGCCAAATCTTTTTTCGCGGTATGCCTGTTTGCAAAACTAGTCTATAATTACATCAATTTGACTTTTGTTTAATGTTATATAACTTGTATTACACTGCTAACATAAAAATATGTATTCCACTTTATTATTGGTAATGATACATAAACGCGCTTTTTAAATAGAAAAATATGAATATGTGTTTAATGTGCTATATATGCGCATTTTACTAACAATGCATGTGAGTATTGTGGGGTGCATGCCCCACTATGACCGACTTGGATCTAGTATTGCGGCTAATCACGTTACAACTAGCTCAAATTCTGAAACTTACAATATTTGATGTCATGATGTGGACGTTCCTTTTTCTGGGTTGGGCGGTTTGCTTCCGTAGGCATATGGGTCTGGATACACCATGAGAGTTCTTTTATTTTCATTTTCTCCTAGTTACTCGATGTTAACACTAACATGCAATTTTCAGGAATGTTTTCAACTCTTTCGATACAGCTAAACAAGGCAGGGTGACTCTTGATCTGAACCAGTTTGTGTACTGCGGTGAGTATACTTATAAAAGAACCAGCTAAAGGCCCAGGAATGGTTGATATTATAACATTTACTTACACGGATAAGAAATATGCATTAGAGGCATCTCTTAATGCGTTGGCCATTACAACAAAATTTAGGTCTAAGCTAGGATGAGAAATGGAGTGGGTCAAATGACCAACATTATGACCCTACTTTGCAACATTAATTAAAATCAATTTGATCCCCCAGCTTCAAAAATTTTATCAAAGACATGTGAAAAATATTAAAATATTCAAAGAAAATTAGTTCATATTATGAGATTTGATAATATACCCTTTTAGGTGCCCTGGGGTTTTAAAATGTTTTTATGATAACATGAACTTTGGTAACTCTTTTTTCAGGTATCATCCCTATAACTGCTGTAGTCTTCCATTAAATTAAGCTAATATGATACTTAAAAAAATAATATAACCAAGGGAAAAAAATGTCATTTATGTTTAAAATAGTCTTAAAATATTTTAAAATTATATTTTAATTTTCAAAATTATTTATTGGTACTTTTATGGAGTTTTATATTTTTAAATTAATCCTATATATTTTAAATAATTTAAATATAAATGATAGTTAAATGATGTTTGAGGTAATTTCTTTTTGTTTTATGGATCACCCTACCATAATTTAACGGAATTCTAATGGAGCTACGGGAGAATACTTGAAAATGAGTTATGAAAGTTTAAGATAGCTCAAAAATATTTTAAAATCTTAGAGCACCTATAAAATATATTACAAAACATAGGGTATATAACCTATTCATTTCTTATTTTTTTAATAGTTTCAGATGTCTTTAATAAAATTTAAAATTAGGGGATCAAACTGATCTTCATTAATAATTCGGGGGTGTCTTTGATATTAATTAGAAGTTGAGGGGGTTATATTGATCTTCATCAATAGTTCGAGAGGTGTCTTTGATGAATTATAAGTTCGGAGGGTCACATTGATTTTGACCAATAGTTTAGAAGGTGTACAACAATGACAAACCCAGTGCCTCAAGGGCTCTCGCTAATGCAGGGTCCCCGGGGGAGGGGGGGTAACTGTACGCAGCCTTCCCCTTTCAAGGTGCAACCCTAAAGGGAAGTTGTGTCCAAGGGCCCTCAACCTGAAAAGCATAACACTAGTACAAAGAGAGCATAAAACAACAATAAGCAAAAAGCAACAAGCAACAGAAAACCACAGCAACAAAGCAACAAAGCACATAACACAAGTTGTTAGATGAAGTTAAAAGTTCAGAAGGTCACTTTGATTTTGACCAATAGTTCGGGAGTATCTATTGTTAGGAATTTCACAACAATTAATACCCTCTACGATATCAGTTGTTAGGGCCACCCACAAATCACCGAACCATAAACCGAAATAGCAAACATAATAAAGGGATTGGGGGCATAATTTAGACACTGGAATTTACATGGTTCAGCCAAAGTTTCACTATTACAACAAAGGTATTACACCCAAGTTTTACACTCATACTCTACCTCCCACTGTTTGGACTATATTTTTAACCCTTGCTTTCAGCCCATACCTAAATCATGGCACAAGAGATCCTATATATAAGCCTCTACATTCATAACTCCCGACAGCATAAGAGTCACCATCTTTAGGCACCAATAAATCCAGTCATGAATTAGCGGTTTTAGGGTACCATCAGTCTCCAACCTTAATAATCTCCCACTTGGAGACTGATAAGGATTAGAAACATCATTTTACAGTAGTCCTCCATGCTACTCCCTCACACGCAGCTAACATGTGCTAGCTTTGATTTTAATTTTCTAATCGGTCCAAAATTTTCCTCTTCAATAGTCAGTCAACTTAAACTCGTTAACTACTTGGACCCCAAAAAAATTAAAATCGAACTCTAGGACAGATAATTAAAAGAGAAAAAAAAAACCTAGATTTAATTTTAGGTCTCTTCTGGTCAACCTAACTTTGACCAACACAAAAACTTAAACCTAGCAAAACAATTAAATGCCCCCTGATATTCATTTCTCTCTGCTGTCCATATTTTTTTTTTTTTTTTTTCCTGCACCTGCATGATTTTTTTTGTATCCTTTGATTTTTTGACCTTAAATTTCAACCATACAAATTCATCATATTTGTATGGTTGACGGTACAAAAAATTCTGCATGTACAAAAAAAAAAAAAAAAAAAAAAAAAAAAAAAAAAAAAAGAATTGTATAGTAGAATAGCTCTTCATCGCTCCTTTATCCTTTCCACTGCAACAGTAAATTTTCATCTTGTCAATTTCTGTCGTATTGGTAATGACGCCAGCCACCACCATCGACGAAACACACTGGCCATCACCGCTGGCAAAACACACCGGTCAGCGAGAACCTCTGCCATCGTCCACCACGAAGCACCGTGGAGGCTTCTCTCTTGCACCCAGCCGTGACTCTCTATGGCCACGAACAACACAATTGTGCCTTTCAACGTCACGCGTCGTCATCTTTCTCCGTTGACCTCGTAGCCACCGCCAACATCACAGTCGGACTGGCCGGCTGCCCTGAGACTTGCAATGTCGCCACGCTCAAAGCCCCACGTTGGCAACCATTGTCATTCTCTTCAACTTCCAGGTCGACGCCAAGGTCGGATTTTCAATGACCCCACCACAGGCCTCTGTTACCGAGCCCGAAAACGACCAGATCTGGACCATCGGACCTCCACTGCATCGTGTCGGATTTTTCGGCCGTTCCACGACTCACCAACCGTACAAACGAAGTTTTAGTTTGAGAACCACTAGATCTGCCTGAGCCACCACTGTCGTGAGCAACACCGCCACGACCTGCTGCCGCCTTTGGTTTTCCGGCCTTGATTCACACGGTCACTATAGATTTGGCCACAATCTACCACCCAGGTACATCGATCTAGCCTTTCTCGTCCTTCATTCACCACCACACGCAGCCAAAGCATCGTCATGCGCGTCCACGCGCTGCCATGCGCCACCACATGCCGCCACCACAACAACCACGCGCCATCATGCACTACCACTTGTTATTTATATTTTTTTTTTTCCTCGCCTTAACAGTACCACTGGCCACCGGTCCTTTCCTCCCACTCTAAGAGCCATTTCTCCAATTTAGGTTCAAACTGGGGCTCTGATACCATTTGTTAGGAATTTCATAATAACTAATACCCTCTAGTATATTAGTTGTTTAGGCCACCCACGAATCACCGAACCATGATTCGAAATAGAAAACATTATAAAGAGATTGGAGGAATAATTTAGACACTGGAATTTACATGGTTTAGCCGAAGCTTACGTCCACGGAGGGGGACTAGCAATATTTCATTATTAGAACAGAGGTATTACAACAGAGTTTTACACTCACACCCTATCTCCCACTATTTGGAGTACATTTTTAACCCTTGCTTTCAATCCCTACCTAAACCATGGCACAAGAGGTCCTATTTGTAGGTCTCCACATTCGTAATTCCCGACAGCGCAAGAGTCACCATCATTGGGCACCAATAAATCCAGTCATGAATTATCAGTTTTAGGATACCATCAGTCTCTAACCTTAACATCTATGAATATTATCCTATTTTTAAAGCATGAAAAGCTTAAGTTGTTAGATGAAGACCATAATATCAATATTATTCAATTTGATAGGTTGTTCTCTATCTATTGCATAGTGCTACTGCTTGAAAATTTTCCTCTTTCCTTCGTGGCGTGCATTAAAATCAGATTGACGACTACAACTAGACCTAGTCACTGATTCGATTGACAATTAATCCAGATCCAATTTGTTAAGGGCACATTTAGTGTCATAATCTTCTTTTTTAAGAAATTAAAAACTAGGTTTTCGAAATGTATTTTTCTAATTTGATTTTTTTTATTTATTGTGATTTTTTTTAGTATGAGTAAAAATTGAAAATAGAGAACCATTTGATGCTTGTAAAATCTGGAGCATCAAAATTCACAAAAAAAGATGACTTAAAACTACCGTTGGGGACTAAGCTTTTACAAGCAACAGAACTACTCTTGCCTTTGCCAACGCCGTGGAAATTTCCGAAATGCCAAATTAATACGTTGATGACGCGAAGAAATCAACACCGAAATCCATCAAAGACCTAGATCAACTCAAGCTTGCATAGTACTTCCAGCTAACACGCCTTATTGAAAGCAGAGCCACACTGTTCAAGAATATGCAGTGATGGTGTTGGGTGGTTCAGTACTCCAAAGAGAGATGGGAAGAGAGGAAGAGGCAGGCCAAAGAAGAGTCAATTGAAGAACTCAACACTGCCCCGGTAAAACGATTGTGACCAACCCCATATTATAGACGGGAAGAGAGGGAGAGGCTGGCCAAATACAAATACAAATAAAAATAAAAATTAGTTAGTGACACTTTGACGGGACCTTGCCGATCCTAACTTAAATAAAGAGATGGCCCTAGGTTAGAGCTCAGTGCAAGTTTAGAATAGGGTAACAGATTTAGCGATGTAGGAGCTTTGCGCACCTGTAGCTGCTTGTACGCCCATGGGTTACACGCAGTGCCCCAAGGATCCGTCACCTGGGGGTGCAGGGCTACACGCTGCCAATATTCTCTGTACTTTCTGCACTCTCCGTACCTCTTTCTCTCTATATCTCTCTCTCGTTCTATACCTCTCTCTCTTTACCTCTCCCTCTCTCTAACTTTCTAGACGCTCTACTTCTCTATATCTTTGCCCTATGTCACATGTAGGAGCTCCCCTACATGCTTGTTTGCTTCTACCTTTTGCCCTGACTGTTATGATCCTAGGCTCCCATGCGTACATACATAATTACATGATTACATGCTTATCTAATTATTTCATTTCATTATATGCCCACATGCTTACATGCATACATGCCTGGCTTGATTTCGATGCTCCACATGCTCTTTTTACATGCTCTACATGCTCTTCTTTCTTTCAGGCTCTTCATAATTATCAATTACCAAGTTGGGGGTCCTCGAAAACAGTCTCTCGTCAGGGTCTCATCCTGACGGGGTAAGGCTACGTACATCCTACCCCTCCCATACCTTGCGCAAGCGGGAACCTTTGAGGCACTGGGATTGTTGTTGTTGTTGTTGTTGTTTTCTTGGGTTAGTTTGGTGGTTAAGATCCTCACCACCTTTCGGCTATGTCCTGATTCAAGTTGGTCCTCGGTTTGTTCCAATGGTTGCGGCGACAATTGGCCAATCCTGGGAAGTGGGTTCAAATCTGGCATCTCCCTTCCCCAGGCGTTACCGATATAAAAACAAAAAGTCCTGAGTTCGAAGCTCACCGGCCCCTTTTCTTCATGTCTCTGTTAAAGAAATTTGTACATCTCTTTTATCAAGAACAACAAGGACCCAGTGCCCCAAAGAGGCTCCCACCAAGACAAGATTTAGGGAGGGTAAGATGTATGCAGCTCAACCTTACCCTACAATGCTACTTGTAAATCTCTTTATAAATTTAAAAAAAAAAAGTTCCTTATCTCGAGTCTCAAAAGTTATAAATCAATGATGGCAAACCCTCAAGTTTGGAAAAGCTTGAGGCTTGATTTGATAATAGTTTACTCAACTTGAAGCTTGGAGTCTTCAAGGAAAACTGGGGATTCGCCAAGCTTAAACTCGACTTTTTAGGCTCGTGAGCAGCTAAGCTTGACCCCTAGTTAGCTAGCTTAGTTGAACTAGTTGGCTTCGCTCAACTCAGGGTTGGTCATGATCCCAAGCAGCAGCTTCACTGTAAGGGACCTTAAAATTATAAGGTCCTTGATTTCACACAGATTTAGTGGAGGGTTAGCATAGGTGTAGCCGATATAGCGGTTTAGGATCAAGGAGCACTTCTAAGCTAGTACTAGTGCCCCAAGACTTTTATGCATGCTTGTTTGATTTTACACGCTTTTGCTAGCTGCTTATTGTTCTGTCATTTTGTCGCTTTACTGCCTATTTGTTATTGTCTATTTGAGGCTTTATACTCTCTATATGCTGCTATGTGCCATTGTTGTTATGCTCTTACACTTACATTTAGATGCTTGTATGCTTTATACTTTTATGCTTCTCAGGTTGGGGTCCTTGAACACAACTTCCCTTCAGGGTAACACCCTGAAGGGGTAAGGCGGCATACATCCCTCCCCTCCCAGACGCTGCTTATGTGGGAACCCTTGAGGCACCGAGTTTTTTTGTTGTTAAATTTTTATTTCGGAATTTATTTATTAAGATTTATGTTGCTAAAAATAATGTTAATACATGTAAAGAGCCTCAAAGTAGCATCCTATAGGGGTAAGGCTACGTACATTTTCTTCTCCTGACCCTACCATGGTGGGAGCTTCTATGAGGCACTGGCTTCTTGTTGTTTTGGGCCTTAAAATCCTCTGGACTGGCCCTTGCTCAACTTTGCTTTGACTTGCATTTAGTCAAACTGCCCAATCAAAATTACGAGCCTAGCTCATTTACCCTTCTTTGATAAACATTTTTTTTTTAAAATGGATTATATCACGTCAGTGTTCGTTATTGGGACTCAATAGCTTATCTAATTGAGTTCAAGCAGGCTCAATAAGCTTAACGAACTAGTTTGAACTAGGGATGTTTGCGAACAGTTTGATAAGGATTTTTGAGAACACATTAATAGTTGGTATTTGATTGAAATAGTTTGATAATGACTCTATAGTAATTCAAAGCTCAGCTTGGTAGCAAGCTCGAATTGGCTATGAGCTCGATTCAACTCGATAATGAGCTCAAACTAACAAATGAGTCGAGTCAAGCTAAGCCGAGTATCAAACACATTCTCATCAAACTGAGCTCCAACAAGGGGTTTGAAAGCTCAAGAAGAGAGCTTTGATCAAATCCTAGCGCAGTAAGCTTTATCAAGCTCAAGTTTGAACAAGAGGGCTTCTGCTCGACTCGGCTTATTTACAGCCCTAGCAGTGAGAGGGTGTTATCATTCTCGTGGGAGTCTACAGTTGACAGCAGAAGACGATGGAAGTTAGAGATTCTTTGGATGGATTGATGGTGAGGAGTTTGGCTGGCCCAGCTGTTTGGGGAGGGTCCATATCAATGCCTTGGGGAGGTCATCGATGAGTTTGCTTGGAATTGAAGGTCCTTCGGTTTGGCGGTAGAACAAAAAGAAGAGGATGATAGAGCGGCAATGGACACAGTAGATGGTGGATGATAGCCTGTTGTAGGGTAAGGTTTGAGCAGAAGTGTAGGGAGAAAATGGAGGTGTTGATGGTGAGAAGGATGTCAAGGTGGTGTTGATGGTGAGAAGGATGTCAAGGTGGTGTATGGTGGTGACAATGTGGAACGTGATGTTACTTTATTGACGGTGTAAGCGTTACAAAAATAGAGGAGGAGGTTAGTAATTGGTTTGTCTCATGGTGCAAGCAATGCCGAATCTACATTGAGAAGACCAGGGTGTGTGGACCTTACAACTTTACCATTTGACCTTTAAAAGTACATATAAGTTGGGTTAGTGATTTGCATTTGGTTTAGATTATTTCTGCTTATTTTATCTTCAACTTATCTATTTTAATAATATATGTTCATTTAAAATCTATATCTTTTTACAGTGAAGTGCTTAGTTGTGTAATACATAAAGATTCGTTTTACATAATAAAGTGTTCGGATATAAGTATACAAAAGAATTGGGGATTGGGTTACATAACTTTTGGGGGAAATTATAAACTTGCCCCTTCAATTACTTATAACTACCAAATTATCTTTCAATTAAATATCGTAAGGAAATAAATATGATATCTTTTATTAGCTTTAAACAATTTAATCGTGCAAATTGTTCCTACTGTGTTTGACCAGAAGAACAAAACGGAAGTTGTGCCTGACAATAAAAAAAAGTGGACAAAATCTATTCACCTTTTCTTATAAAATATTATATTTAAACTTTTTAGTATAAGAGTATTTTAAAAGAAAAAAATATTTATATGTGTCATGGTAATGGAGTAGCCTAATAAAAAGTAGAACAGGCCGTCCATTTGTGGGGGGGCGGGGGGGGGGGGGGGGGGGGGGGGTAAACTCTATATATAGATAGCAAATTGAATTACAAACCATGCAATAAAAATCGCATCATTTTCTACTCTTTCTTACCGACTTCTAATTTTTATAGTTTATTGTTTTGATTTAATTTTTAGCTTATTCCGATTTTGGTTTGAATTATAAGTAGACCCTTGGGTTGGGTTTTTTTTTTTTTTTGGAGCACTAGCCGACCCTTGGTTAGTGTCGACTAACTAAATGTTATGTTTTATGATAGTTTTTGTAATGCTTTATGTGGCTTTTAGCATTTATCCTTGACTTTTTGAAATTATGGGCCTATTTGGCCTAGTTGTGAAAAAAATAATTTCAAGTACTTTTTGTTAAAACACTTTTATTAAAAAATATTTTTAATGGGAGTATTTTTGTTTGAAAAACTTTTAATTTTTTATTTTGCTTTTCTTTTAAATGGTAAAAATATTTGTTATTTCTACTTTTATTTTAAAGCATTTTTATTTTCATGTTAACACAGTCAAGTCGTGATAAAAATTAATTTTTTTAAAAAGGATACTTTCTTTTTAGAAAAGAAGCTTTAGTGAACAAGCTATAAAAAGCTAGTGTTTGAAAAGAGAGGAGGAAATAGCTTTTTCACTCCCAAAATGCTGCTTGATGAGAAACATAATCAAACTTTTTCTCTAATGGTTGCTTGTGTTTATATGTATGTGCTAAACTTTTCATTCAATTTTTTAGGGTAAATCATAAAAAAACCTGTCTATTTTTTGCTTCAATAATAAATAACTCACCTCACAAATGAAACAAAATATTTAACCTCTTCACTTTTAAAAAATTTGTCACCTCATCTTGAGTCAACTTTTTATGATCATTTTGTCTCTCAAAAGTGTGGGATTAAGTATTTTATCTTATTTTTAAAAGAGAATTTATATTTTTAGGCAATAATTAGGGGCTTTTAGGCAACAAATATGGAGGTTTTTATGATATTTATAAAAATAATTATTTTAATTAATTATAGTAATGATATTATAAGTTTAATAGATGAAAGATATTTTAAAATTTTCATAAAAAATTATAAGATAAAATATAATTTTTTTATTAAAAGTAATCTCAAAATTATATTAATAAATTTAAAATTAAAAAGACATACAAAATTAAAAAATTTGAAAATAAATTATGAAAAAGTAATTTTTAAAAAACGCTTGGTAAAATATAGCAATATTTTTTCCAACATGTTTTTCCATAATTTGGCTTTTCAAATATTTTCCAAAAACTAATTTTCCATAATTTATTTCCAAATTTTTAATTTTAAATTTATTAATCTATTTTAAAATTTATTTTTAACAAAAATTATTATATTTTATATTATAATATTTTTTATTGAAATTTTAGAAATATTTTACCATAAATAAAAACTTCTATCTTTTGCTTAAGAACATAAAACCCTACCTTTTGTCTTAATCCCATCCTTTTGAGGGGCAAAATGAGGTAGTTATGTATTTGATTTTTTTTATAAGGGGGTTTTCTTTTGTTGAGACAAAACACAGAGGTGGTTTTTGCAGGTTACATAATTTTTTTAATTTTAAACATCTCTTTTAGCATTTTAATTGCTAAGAAAATATTTAGTTTATATCACAAATATCTGTTGTTTTTATCATTTTATATTCTTATTTTTATTTTACGTGGAAAATTTTTTAAATAATTTTTTATAGGAAGAACGATAAAAAGGACACTAAACTAGGCATATGAATTATTGTAATACTGTACTTGCTAAGTTGAAACAAAAGGCAATGTATTGAATTTTTTTGGCACCGAACCAGGAAAAGGCTAATTATTTTAGCATCGAAGAATGAAGAGTGAACCCCACTTCCCACCTTGCAAGTGGCAAAAAATAAAATTAATTTTAATGTAAAAAAATAATTAATAAAACACTAAATTATTTGTATGTGAATTTTTTAGCAATATACTCACAAAAGTAAAAGGAAAGTATTATCCTAGTAAAAATGAATATTTTCTGTTGGAAAATTATGTATTTTAGTGATTTAAAAATTGGATAGGAAAGGCATCCCAGTGCCATACATCCGGGCCATTAGAGACATGTATGAAGATGCACAAACGATGGTGCGTACAGTGGAAGGAGAGACAGACGCTTTCCCGATAATAGTAGGGGTACACAAAAGGTCTGCCTTGAGCCCCCTATCTGTTCATTCTGGTTATGGACGAGCTCACTAGGTACATATCGAAGATAGTGTACCTTGGTGCATGCTTTTTGCAGATGATATAGTGTTGGTGGGGGAGTCGCGGGAAGAGGTAAATGACAAGCTGGAACTGTAAATAAGGGCACTAGAGTCGAAGGGCTTACGACTAAGTAGAACCAAGACCGCGTACATGGAACTCAAGTTCGATCCCTCCACCACGCCTAGCCAAGAAGACGTCAAAATTGGATCTGAGGCCATATCGAAGAAGGAGAGTTTCAGATACTTGGGGTCCATGATACAGCACAACGGCGAAGTTTACGAGGATGTCAACAACCCGATTAAAGTGGGATGGCACAAATGGAGGATGGCCTCCGCAGTACTTTGCGATAGAAAAGTTCCCTTAAGGTTAAAGGGAAGATACTATAAGACGATAGTGATGCCAGCCATGTCGTATGGGGTGGAGTGTAGGGCAATGAAATAACAACATACATAGAAGATGAAGGTGGCGGAGATGCGAATGCTGTGGTGGATGTGCGGACACACAAGGAAGGGTAGGATCAGGAACGATATCATAAGAGACGAATTGGGCGTAGGCTCCATTGAAGATAAATGGAAGGAGCAACGTTTGAGGTGGTTCAGACATTTTAGAAGGAGATCGATCAACACTCCAGTCAGGAGATGCGAACAGCCCCATACTACGCTAGGTAGGAGAGGGAGAGGTAGGCCAAAGAAGATATGGTTGGAGACCATCCGACAAGACCTCACCCACCTAAAACTTCGTGAGGAGATGGCCTTAGATAGAGCCTAATGGAGGCCTAGCATAGGGGTAGTAGATGTATTAGTTTGAAGTAGGGTAGTCTAGCTTATTAGTACTAGGCCTTTGACTGCCTCTTAGTGCACTTATGTAGCGTACTTGCTCTTATGATTCGCTATTTGCCTACTTGCCATTTGACTTCTGTTTAGCCGCTTACCGGCAATTGGTATTTTATCCGCCTATTAGTTGTCTAGTTGTCTAATGTTTGGCTTGCTTTGAGTTTGTTTGTATTGCTTGCCTTGTGTTTTGCCATGCTCATGCTTTGGTGCTCTATTATTGCTAGGCCACCATGCTTTATGCTGCGGACCAGCTTCCCAAGTTAGGGACCTTGGAAATAGCCTCCCTTCAGGGTAGCTCCCGAAAGGGGAAAGGCTGCGTACATCTACCCTCCCAAGACCCTACTTTTGCGGGAGCCCTTGGAGGCACTGGATTGTTTTTGTTGTTGTTTAGTCGTATAAAAGTTATTTATCTTTATTTTTATTATTTCTTTGCTAAAATAATTAATATGCAACATTAATTGGCTATCAAAATCAATTAAGTATTCGAAAATTGCAATAAAGTTTGAGAACTTGCTTTGCTTTTAATTCCTAACGATTTAATACATTTGAATTGGTCAAATTCAAAGCATTTAACAATTTTGTTCATTGAAACGGTGGAGAGGATTTAAACACTCTTATGTACATTATTTTATCTATATAAATTCATGAGCTTTATGAAAAAAGGGGCGCAACAACAAATGTTTTATTCTTTTAATGCCCCATACTATAGTGAGCTTGGTACTTGTAATTTGGGAATCTTCCATTACTGCATTGATAGAGGTCTGACAAGTTCTTGAATCTTGGGAAAGGAGCGCGTTTAAGCTTAATAACAATACTCATGTAGGAGGGGCATTTCCTTTCTAAGGAAAGCGTTCTCACGTGCCTCAACTCAGTCTAAGATATGTTTTCTAAAAATCCTTTCTCTATATAAATTGTTTTTTTATGTACCTGTTGTTGTTTATATCGAAATTGATGATTCTTGATTTGCTAATATTTGTATTTTGGCATTATAATTATTAATGTACTTACTAGCTCTCGATTGAAATATATTGTTATATATTTTTTCCATGTTATTAGTGTATTATTTGATTATTATTATAAAATATTTCCAACATTTTTAACGTTGAACTAAACATAAACTAATTTTTTAAAACTATTTTTTAAGCATTGTATAGTATCTAACACTTGCTCATATTCTTGTATCCTCTATCTTAATTCAATATATTTTCGCTCAAAAATATTAATGTGGAACTTGATTTTGATAATATATAAGTATATTTTATTGATATATTTTTAAAATAAAGTGTCTCGGTTGTGTATTTGATGTGTTTTAGCTTAAACATGGCATGTGTTGACATATTACAAATCGCCCTCTAGATATTGTATGTCGACGCAGAAATGCAACGTGTCGATACACAACTTTACAGAAACTACAACAACAACAACAATCCCAGTGCCTCCAAGGGCTCCCGCATAAGCAGGGTCCGGGGGTTAGATGTCACAGCCTTCCCCCTTTAGGGGGCCACCTTGAAGAAAGGCTGTTTCCGAGGACCCCCAACCTGAGATGCAAATCTGCAGCAATGAGCAAAAGACCTAGCATAACATCAAAGCATGAGTAGGGCAAAACACACGGCGAGCAAAACGACAGACTCAAAGCAAGCCACATCAATCACAAATCAACAGATAAGATAAAGATAAGGATAGAGATAGAGATAGAGATAAAGATAAATAGGCAAGTAGCAGGTATCAGCTCATGAGAGCCAGAACACAGCCTACGTGCGCCAAGAGGACCTAGTACTAGTAAGCTGGACTACCCTACTCCAACCAGAGCATCTAATACCCCTATGCTAGCCCTCCATTGGGCCCTATCTAAGGCCATCTCCTCCCGAAGATTTAGGTGGGTGAGATCTTGTTGGATCGACAACTTTACAGAAACTATAGTCCCCAAAACTAGGGTTGTGTGTCTGACACACAAAGCGATTTTGCTTATTATTTTGTGTTGTTTCTTCTTTTTTATTTACGATTGAGAAAGGATTTTTAACATATTTTGAAGGCTTGTTTCTATTCCTAAAGGGCACCTAGTAATTTGTATAAAGCTCCTGCCAAATGTTGTAAGGTACTTGAAAAATTACTTGTGAAAGTCACATCATTCTCTACTTCCATTTCAAAAATCAATCCCATTTACACTCATTCTCTCTTTGTATTTTGATTGTTATTGTATTCTTGATTCTATTTTGATAAGCACGAAATAAGTCTTAAAAAAAGTGGTTCGCTGTACACCTTAAAGCTAGTTAGATTTAGTACCTGTTTTTATTGAATTTTTCTAAGACATTTAGCTCTAATATGGTACATCTTTAATGAAATTCAGCAAATTTTGTATTAAAGTGCTAACATGAAAATATATAATGCGGTAATTTGTGACACATTAGCAATGTCTAAATACAAAACTTGCGCATCATTTTATAAAATTCGACAATGAAACTATGTTTTGATATATATCCAATGGCAACTATAATGAATAGCAAGCTAATTCAACATAAGATAGTGACTAAAAAGATAGAATCCAACAAATTAATTGGTCTGCCACAAGAGAACAATAATTTTACCAAAAATTCTTCCCATATATTGTCACCACAAGCTCAATTCTTTCCAAATTGTGTAATAATAGTAGCAAAAAAGATGAATTGCAAAGAAAAATTCTATAGAAAGTATTGTATTGTTGATAGAACTCTAAGCTTGGTTATAACGACAACTATTTCATGGCCTGATTTTGTTTGCAGGATGGTGAAGTCTTTTGTACTTGATTTGAATTGTCTTCTAGCTGCTTGGTTATGTGAATTGAAAAAAAAAAGGGTTAGATCACTATTTGGCATGATAGCAGGCATGAAAGCAAGCATAAGTAGGCTTAAGGAAAAGAAAAAAGTAAGAAACCTTTTGGCTAGAGATGAAATGCAAGTATTGCCATTCCATTTGATATTTGATGGCACTAATCCAAAAGATTGATGGGCGTCGTTTGATGCCTGGTTGGACTAAGTCATAATTGCAACATAAATTCTTCCGTTCTCAATGGACCACTTCTTTGTCCTAGCATCTAAGTCATTAATCAACACAACCAAAACTGATAAGTGTGCATTGCAATTGAATTTAAGCAAAATTGTATAATTGAAAGAACTTAATCCAGCAGTTGAATTCCATCCTTAGCTGTGTATAGCCCCTTATCAAAACTTACCCTCTTCCTCTTCCATTCCCATTCCGATAAGCAGCACCATCCATCTCTACTACCCCCGTTTGCAGTAACACCTAATCACCATCCACACTCTCAACTGGTATATTTGTAGCTCTATTTGCCTGATATTTCTTCTTAGTGGACCCTCTAGGTCTACCTCTTCCTCTTTTGGGAGGTTTTTCACCTTGGTCATTAATAGTAATGGTAGGCTGTTGCTGTGCTTGATCCCTTGCATAACCATTGGTAGAGATAGGATGTTTGTTTGTTTGATCTTGGGTGGTCTTTCTTGGCCTCCCTCGCTTATTTTGTTGTATAGTCAAATTTGATAATGTTAGTAGTGTGTTTAACAATGCAAAAATTTAAATAATGAAGCATTCAAACTGATTATACCTTAGGCACCATCTCAGGAAGGGTCATGTTTTGACAATATCTCTTGGTATAACCAACTTCACCACATCTTTGGCATGTTATCTCAGTCCCAACCCTTGAAATCTTGCTTCCACCACTATCTTTATCTGCAGATCTCTTTCTTTTCACACGTGGCCTACTAGGCATACTCCTTCTATAAGGTGGCAATATTTTATCTTACTCATTTTTCTTTCCACAAATCAATCCCATTAACTAGGTTGATAAAATGAGAGTATACCTTCAACCGAGTCTCTTTTCTATAGCAAATGTCAACACAATCCTCAGGTTGGCCTCTAAGCTCATAAATGGCGGCATATCCATGTCCACAAGGTATACCCGTCATATCCCAACCCCTTCAAGAACATTTTATAGCCCTAACATCAACACTGTACACCTCCTACTCCCTTAGTCACTTGATGCTTCGTGCCAGTTCTAGCAGCCTCTTGCTTCATGCTCTTCTTTTTATGGGTTTCTAAAATTTGTTGTGGCCTAGGCATCACTCTTCCATACCATTTTTTAGCTAGCTCAAATTGCTCTTGGATCCTGTTCATGTAAAAAGACCTTGTACCCTCAAACATGGAAATGATAAGCTTAGCCCTAAACTAAGCTATCTTCCCATTATAAAGACTCTCAGGCATTGTTTTCAACATAATCACACTCGGGCCAAACACTAAAATGAGTCGTAGACCAATGTTTTGGATCTGTCCTTAATAAATGTTCAGCTGCCTCAGGATTTAGTTTCCTTAATTCTTCTAAAACGTTCTCCAAACGTGGCTTTGTGCTAGCCTTAACACAAGCCCAAAATGCATACTTATGGGCCAAACCTCTATACAATCCTAAAATTTGCCCACATGTGGACAACACAGTTTCTATGCTCAGCAACTGGAAAATCTGAGGCAACTATATTCAGCAAACCCTACATTTTATGACATCTACATGAAATTAAAGGCATCAAAACAAGTTTAAAAGTCATAAACGCATATAAAAAGTTAGGAAAAATAACTTAGAAGGTTATACCTTTTGTTGATCACTGACAAAGGTATATATGTGGCCGTCTTCTAGGTCCAAATCATCCTTTACCAATTCGGGAAACCATCTCCAAGTGTCCATGTTCCCAACCTTAACAAAAGCCAGGCAATAGGATATATGCCATTTTGGCATGCTTTCCTGTTGCTGTAAGCAAGACCCCCTTTGTAAATCCCTTCAAAGACACCCATAAAACCCAATTACTGGCCTACAACCATCCTTGAATCCATCTTTGCAAGCTTGCAAATAAACATAGTATCTCTTAAACCTCCTTGGACCATTCTTACCAACCTTATCACATTGGACCATTCTTACCAACCTTATCACACATCAACTTCACAGTAGTTCCTAGATTAGTCAACTTCAGCTCATCCGCATAATTATCGAGTAGGTTAATCTGAGTATCAAAATCCCCATAATGCATCTCCATAGCTAGGCTCTTGGCCATCCTACATTGAGGCACTGAAACATTCACTGATCCTTCTTCTTTAGACGTTTCTTTCAACTTAGAAGCAATCAACTTATTCTTAATCTTCTTCTCAAACTGTCTAACTATCCATCTAAAGATGACAGCTTCATATAGGTCTTGGTGCATGTATGATGGTGTACATAGGCCTTAGTCTGCAAAGTCGACTCACTTTGCATAGGTGAAGCCCAAAGAAATCAAATACATTCTTCCCTACACCTTGCTTGTAGCCTGATAGATCCACTCCTATTGAACATCACTTCAAAACCTTGGGCAATTGAGTAGTCTATCACAGCCTCTTTGATTTTCTTCTTAGATTGGAATATATCACCAATCTTGAACCTAATATCTTCATCCCTTACATTGTGATTGAATTGTGGATATTTTTTTTCTGCTTGTAGATCCGTCTTTATCTTCATCATCCTCCCTAATAAGAGAGGACGGCAAATCACCTTCGAAATTGTTAACTAAACGATTGAAATCCCCTCAAAAACAAGAACAGAATCAGGGTTCCTAGCCTTCACATTTTTCCTATTCTTGCTCACTCTAATCATGTTATTTATGGCATCAACCAATTCATCAAAAATATCACTATTGATCCTAGCATCTACCCCAGTAGTTCCCACATTGTCCTCATCATTAGAGTCTAGTTTATCATTATGTTCCCTATCATCAACTTCCTTATCAAGTTCTTCATTCATATTGTTTTGGGTACAGGTTCTTTTAATGGAGGTCTAACTCAAACCTTAATTTTATTGATTAGTTGATTTGAAACAAGAGTGTTCAAATTGGATACATACTAATGAGAGAAACGAAAGATGAATGCCTTGTCTTCAGGGTATCAAGTGCTATTTATAGCTTTCTTGGGAGAACTTTGCGTCTTATGGAGTATGGGGGGTGTATCTTGCCGGGTATTGCAACTCGAGGCGAGATACCTTCGTGCTTCGGGATCCTCGGCCTTTGATTTATGTATGCGTTGCAACCGATACCCGGCAACTATTTTGAGGGTAGGGTTAATCTCATGTGTGCCCCATGTCTCTGGTCTCCCGCGGTCGGCAAGGGCTCGCACTTATACTTCCGTAGCTGGGTGGAGTCGTAGATGGCAAAAATGAAGTCGTTGGCGGGTGTGACTCAAAAGTATCGTGGAGGCGAGTTGCATTGTAGACCCTTTTGGATGCGTCCGAGGGCGGGTTGTATTCAAGACCAAAATGTATTCAAGGTCAAGATGTATTCAAGGCCGAGATGCATACAAGGCTTCCACAGAGGTATCTAGGGCCGGAACGCATTCCAGGGCGAGATACATTTGAGGCCAAGATAAATTCGAGGCTTCTAGGGTCGGAACGCATTCAAGGCCGAGATGTATTCTAGGCTGAGATGCATTCGAGGCTGAGATGCATTTGAGGCTTCCGGAGAGGTATCCGGGGCCGGGATGAGTTCAAGGCCAAGATACATTCAAGGTCGAAATTCATTCGAGGCTTCCGGAGAGGTATCTGGGCAGGAATGCTTTCAAGGCCGAAATTCGTTCGAGGGTGAGATGCGTTCGAGGCTTCTGGAGGCTTGTTGCGTCTTCTTTACTCGAGAGTCGTCAATAAGTTGTTATCAGTTAGTCCCCCGCTACTTCCGCAAATGACTTTCATTTGTGGCCCGTTTTTGTGACCTTATAATAAGTATGAATGATTTGGTTGGGGGGGGGGGGGGGGGGGGTGGGAGGAAGGGAATTCCTCACTTGACATTTCAAGCTTGCCCATTTTGAATCTCTTATCACCCCCTTTAGTTTGATTAACAAATGGCAGGGTTTGAAGATGTCACCTTTGAGATTTTCTCCTATTTTCTTGTGAAGTCCGTTTTGAGATTCCGAACCCTGTCTCGTTGTCAAGCCTGACTTATTAGTGCTTGTCCCTTTATAGAGGCCCACACCTCTCGTTCTTTAAATTGTTATGCTGACGGGTTCCTCGTTCAGTCTAGATGCTACATTGATCTAGATGGTATCTCGGTCTTCCTTGGTGCCCCAAGTGATGGGGCGGTTCGGCCTCGCTCCTTTGTAGAGTTTCTTTCTGGCCACAGAAGGATCTTGGGATGCCACGGGGGGTTGGTTTTGTGTCGGGAGCTTAGTGCTGTCGGCCCTTCTCGCCTCTCCATCTTCAATCCGGCCACTCGCTTTTACTTTCCTCTGGGGTCTTTAACTGGAGGGGTGCGATCTCCGTTTATTCAATGCCCTATGATGGCCATCCTGGGGTGTCGGGACTCTACCCCATCTTTCATTTTTTTGTCCACGTGCTGGTTTATGATCCTACTTTGGGATCTGTCGGGGAAGAGTGGTCCAACACTCTCAAAGTGTTCTCTTGGGAAGATGGCTGGGTTTATAAGGAGGAGCTTTACACTGGCGGACGAAATTTGTTGTTTTGCGTTCCGGCCTGTGTTGACGACATGATCTTCTTAATGTCTGACTGGGTTTCTTACATTTCGAGCCATTCTCCCTTCTTTCGCACTTACGTTGTTCGTTGGAGCGTTGTCTCGAATGTGGGGGAATTCCTGTTCTTTCCATCGAGGATTCATAGGACCATTACACGGAGTGATGACGTAGGGTTATTTCGTTGGGATGGTCCTTTTGTTTTGGTATTTCACTGTGCCTGGTTCTTCTCCGTGGCACGATCTTTGAGGCGTGGCTGCTACGCAATAGTGATGACTTCTCCACTTGGTTCTTCGATAAGAGTGTGCAGTACTGGTTTCCGATCCCTCGAGACCTTGGCGAGTCGTAGTTGCTAGTTTTTCCATGTTGGGTAGTCATCTGATCTTGGTCTGCGCTAGTGGGGTATATCAGTGTCATATAGACGGACCTAAGTACGGACTTTTGAAGTGCTTAGGACGGTATCCTTATCGGGGCCTTCTTTCGCTGTTCCTGTATGTGGGGACTCTCTACCTTGAGTTGCCGGGTCGTGCTTTGCCATTTTAAGATGATGTACTAGTTGTTTTTTTTTGTACCCCTTATTATTTATTTTGTTGTGGTGGCCGTTTTTTGGCATCTCAGTGTTTGGGAGAACGTGCTTGTTGGGACATGTCGAGGGTGGCAGGAATTTATGATTTTAATGAAAAATCGAGATTTTATATTGTTGCTGTTGTTGTGTTTGTCTGATATTTCAGATGTTCGGTAGGTTTGTGTGTGTTCGCTTTGAAAGGATGGGATTGTTTTTGAATCTCGCCTTGTCTTGTTTATTTGATTCACTTGTTCATCTTGTTTGGTCCGATCGTTGACATTTGGCTCATTTTCTCGTTGTGTGGCCTTCTTCTCTATTTCGGGCTGAATAGTCCTGTCAGGGCCCGACATGTATCTCTGTCCGGGGTGTATCTTGGTCCGAGATACATTGCTGTTTATTATTATTATTATTTTATTTTATTTATTTTGTGCATATATAGATTATTATGTTTATTATTATTATTATTATTATTATTATTATTTTATTATTATTATTTTGCTTTATTTTATAAACAAACCCTCTACATTCTCTCTCTTCAAACTTAAGCAATTTCTTCTTCTTTTTCTTTTCCTAGCTGGCTCCTGCTTGCGCCCTATTTTCTTTTCCAGCTTGCTTTGTCCCTATTGCTGCAATTTGGGTTTTTCAAGCTTTGATCTGGGATGGTTATCGTTTGTAGGTATGCTCTTTTTTCCTTTTCTCGGGCGAGATCTGGGCACCCCCTATCTCTCTCTTCCTTTTCTTTTTCGAGCTTTGTTGCCTATTATTTTCACGTATTTTTTATTTGCTAACTGTGTTGTTATATGTATTTTGCACCAGGTCGTCTTTTGGAGTGATTCTTGTCTTTTTTTTTTTTTTTTGTTGTGGGCTGGTTCTTTGTCATTATTATGCCGCCCAGTTCTCTTCCCTATCAGACGTTGGAGGAAAGAGAGCTGAACGGGGTGGCACTTGACGAAATCCTCTCATGAGTCAAGAGTGTAGAGGGCAAGGGGATTTCAGAAGTCTTGTTCTCCTCTTCGGCGGCAGCGTCTTTTGTGACTTTTCCACCTAAAGGGGCTCCGAATGCAAGTAAGATCTTTAAATCTTTAGTATATTGGTCATGTATATGTTATTTATTTCTATTTTATAGTTTTCCTCCTATCTTTGCAATGGTACATAAGCGGAACTATGTCGACGCTTCTTCTTCCGATGTTCAGAGCGAGGATGACTCGTCTCCTTAGATGGAGGGGACTACCACGGATCCGATAAATCAATGTTCTCTGGACGAGAGCTCCACTTTGCAAATTAGGTTTCCCGAGATTTCTTGGATCCGTCCGCTGGGGACTTTTGTGTCGTACACCTTAGGTGAAGATGGTGTTTCTATGATTCGGTATAGGTATTTTTCCCTGGATGATTATGAAGTCTGGGGCCTTGGCCAGACGATTGTCTTTTGTTTCTCCCAAAGGAGGGAAGTTTTTGTATTTCTATGGATTCCTTAGAGACGGGTGTTCGTTTTCCCCAACCTCCCTTGGTGGAGCAATTGCTCCAACGCTGTAATGTTTGTCCTGGTCAGATGTCTCCTAACGGGTATAGAAATATATACGATTTTCTGTTCGCATGTTTTGTAAACGGTTTTTATTCCCTTCTTCTAGGGTTTTTGATGTTCTTTTTAAGATTAGGATTTCAAACATATGGTCGCTTTTGAGAGTCGGTTGGGGGGGGGGGGGGGGGGGGGGTTATGCTTTTATTAGACACAACCCTTCGAACGTGAAGAAATGGGAGAACAAGTTTGTCTCGATAAAATCTACTTCTCCCCCCGCATTTTTGATGACAAGGGGTACGCTGCAACGTTCGCGTCCGGTAAAGAGGAGCGTCCTGACTTCCCAGGAGAGGTGGATCGTTCGCTATTTTGATAGCAACTTTACGGGTGAGAGATTTTTGGCCTCTGAAGAGTTGCTTGAGCAGGAAATAGTGCTCGCTAAGGACGGGCTTTCCCTTAAGCCATTTTTAGGTAATTTGTTACTTGTTTTGTATCTTTAGACTACCATATGTGTGTTAAGTGTGCTCTACTTCTAGATCTGTTGCGTACTGACGACCTTTTATTTTTCTTTTACCTTTTGCAACGGATGAGTTAGCAGGTGTCGATATTGCCCACATGCCGGCTCCGTTGAAGTCTTTGGGGGAGCAAGGTTCGCATCATGCTTCAATTGTGATCGCCTCTCCTGCTAGGGTCTGGAAGAACTTGCCCCGGGGTTAAGGGGTTTCTGCAGCAGCTTTTGCTTCGGAGCCTCCAGCTGACCCTTCTGTAGAGAGAGCCTCGAAGCGGCTGCATATTCTTCTCCGGGGTGCTCTCCCGATGTCCCTGATGCGTGCCTATCTAGCCCCGAGATTGCTGATTGCGAGAGTGCCCTTTCTGAGTTTGTTGCTCCAGCGAGTGTTCCGGCTGCTGCTATAGGTTCTTTCGATCAGGGAATAGTAGAGAGGTTTGCTATCCATCCCAAGATTGTAGGTTCCTCGGGTTCCAACCTGTTGTATCCTTTTTCTTCTTTTTTGAGGGACTTTCGGTGCACGATGCCGAGGCCAAACGTTTTGTTTCCATGTCCCCTGTGAGGGTCTAAACGTCTTGCCTGATCAAGGTAAACCTTTGTCTTTGACCGCTCGAAAGGGGAAGGCAGTGGTCATCACTGATCTGTTTGCGGCCGTCGAAGGCTTCTGCTCGTATGTTTGATCTTGGGGAAAGCTGGCTCTTCCTCGATTTCTTGTGGCTCTGCCTTTCCGGAGGATGCTGAGGCTTGTTGGGAGATGTGTCTGCGCCATCTCCTTCCTGAAGATACTGTCAGCCTGAGTGAAACGTCCCCTGAGAATGCCCTCATCTACTTGTTACAGGTAATTTGTTGTGTTTTTTATGTCTTTGCGTTCCTTTGGGGATTTATTTTCTTTTCTGACCTTTTCTTTTTTCTGTCTTCTTTTTTGGTGGCAGTTTTTTGCACGATCGGTGTATCCTTTTTCTTGTTGGAGATAGCGTGCTCAAGAAGTGATGGATCTTCATTCTGCTACTTTGGCGCAGGATACTCGTTCCTCGGAGCAAGCTGCCTGCATTTTGAGCTGGAATCTCGTGCTTCGACACAGGCTGCTAGGATCCTAGTGCTAGAGTCTCCCATTTTGAAGCAGGATGCCCTTATCTCCTAGTTTCTGGAGTAGATTTCTCGTGCTATTTCTGGTTTTAAGGGGGCCTTTGAATACCGCGGTCATGGTGCCACTCAGTTCTGGAAGGGCTTTGATACTAGGGTCAGTCTTACGGTAAAGAAAGCAAAACTTCTGGAGCTGAGTCTTAGGCTTCCCTTACTTCAAGAGGTTTATCGCTCTGTTTTGAAAGACCAAAGAGTGGGGGGAGGTTAGGCATGGCCAGCTCATTGGATACTTCAAAGTTCGCTCTTCTCGCTTCTCCTCAGTAGGGATTATTAGGGGCCCTGCCCCTTTTTTTGTATTATGGAGGTGATGGCGAGTTTTCTTTAATATTGGACATCGGTCTTTGGGCATCTTCCTTGTTTTGTTTCTTTTTGAAGCACTGTGTATGTTTTGAGGAGTACGTTTATTATGGATTCTGCTACCTTTCGATGTATGTCACTTTTTGGTACATTTATTATGGTAATGGAGTATGTCTTCTCATTTTCCATTTTTATTTACTCATCAAATGTTGGTTATTGGTGATTGATTTGTATGAATTCTATTTATTATGGTGAGGATTTGGTTTTAGAGAGTGGATTTTAAGCTCAAGTGAGTTTGTGAGTTGGATGTGTTTTTGCCTGCCCGGGGGCATTATGATTTATGTATTTTACTTTCCTGGGAAGGGTTTATGGCTTATACGCTCTTGTTTATGTTCTGCCTGCCTCGGAAGGGCTTGCTGCTTATTTATCTCGCCCGCCTCGAAAGGGCTTACAGCTTGTCTTATAGTCCGCCTGCCTCGGAAGGGCTTACGACTTATTTATTCCGCCTACCCGGAAGGGCTTACGGCTTAATTTATATTTCGCCTACCTCGGAAGGGCTTACGGCTTAATTGTATTTTGCCCGCCTCGGAAGGGCTTACGGCTTAATTTATATTTCGCCTACCTCGAAAAGGCTTATGGCTTAATTGTATTATGCTTGCATTGAAAGGGCTTATGGCTAGATTTATATTTTTTGTTTTTTTGTTTTTTAGGGAGTCTTTGCTGGAAGAAAGAAAATGCGTTTTTATTCCTGTGAGCGACTAGGTACATTTTTATTCAAATTGTAGACTCATACATAATACTTTATTACATTTAAGATATTCCATATTCTTAGGATTGGTGTCCCATCCAGCTGTTGCAGGCGGTAGGCCCCTTCTCTTTTGTCCTTGAGACTAGGCAGGGGCCTTCCCAATTGGCGGAGAGTTTCCCGTGGCGGTGTCCAGAAGATTTTGTTCGTCTTAACACTAATTCCCCTTCTTGAAAACTTATTTCCCTTATTTTGGAATCGAAGTATCTCGCCATCCATTATTTTTGGGTGACCATTCCGACCAATGCGTTCTCGTGCGTCTCCTCGACTTCGTCTAGTGATTGTCTCAGTGTCTTCTCATTGCATTCTTGGTCGTAATCCTGAATTCAAAGGCTAGGCTATCCGATTTCTACTGGCAGCACTGCTTCCGTGCCATAAACGAGGTTATACGGGGTTTCCCCTGTGGTATTTGGTGTTGTCCTATAGGCCCATAAGACGCTAGACAGCTCTTCCACCCAGCTCCCTTCTGCCTGATCCAAACGGCATTTTAGGCCTGACAGAATATGTTTGAATGCAGATTCTGCTTGACCATTACTATGCGGGTGTGCTGCGGAGGCATACTTTATTTTGATCCCCCAGTAATCACAGAACCTTTGAGAACTGAATTGGGTGCCGTTGTCGGTGACAAAGACTTGCGGGATTCCATAGCGAGTTATGACCCCTTTCCAGAGGAAGCGTTGGACAGCATGGTAGATGATTTTGGCCACCAGTTCGCCCTCTATCCATTTGCTAAAATAGTGTATGGCCACAATGATATATTTCCTTTGTTCGGTTGCTTTGGGGTAAGGACCTAATATATCAATTCCCCATTGGGCGAAGGGAACGAGGATGAGTATAGGCTAGAGTGAAGATGCCGGTGTGTGGATCATCGGAGTGTGTTTCTGGCATTTCTTGCATTTCTGGACGAGGTCTTGTGCATCCTTCTTCAAGGTGGGCCAATAATATCCCGATCCCAATGCTTTATTGTTTTGTGCACAATGCCTGAGACGCTGCCCGTAGATGCTCTTGTGGATTTCACGTAGGATGTACCTTCCTTCTTCCTTACTGGCGCACTTGAATAAGGGATGTACGAAAGATCTTTCGTACAGATCCTCGTCCACTAACACGAACCATAGGCCTAGCTTCTGGATTCGCCTTTCCTCTAGCTGGTCCACAAACTTGACAAGGGCGCGTTGCCAATCGTTTGTGCCCTGTACTTGAGCAACCTTCTCTTGCGGGGTTGGATTTCGAAATGATATCCAAATTTCTTTGACCTGAATGGCGGGATCCAGATATTTCTCTTCTAATTGTGAGCTTGCAATTTGGCTTAGCTCATCCGCCTTGGTGTTTTTTGTTTGTGATACAAAGTGAATTTTGAAGTAAAGGAACGCTTTTGCCACCTCATTCACTGTTTGACGACTAGCTATGAGTCGCTGAATACCTCTATCTATCGTGCCCTCGCTGTTTATGCCAACCTTAGCCCATGGAAAAGTGCCTCGTATTCAGCCTCGCTGTTACTGGTCTTGAACTTGAATCTTATTGCGT